>JANRMT010062848.1:2523618-2625527 GCA_026402145.1 Polypterus bichir lapradei
CTTGTATGTATCAGACGCTTCATATTTTTTTGCTGCCTTTTCAATTGTGTAATTCGGTTTTTGTTCAGCGCTCTTCGGAACTCTTGCTTTTTGTCTGTGCACTGCGTCAGTTCACGTGAGCCGCTCGGTGTACATGCATCGAAGGTTCCCAGCTGTGCTGTTGCCATGTCGTGCTATGTCCATGGCTGTATCTAATGCTACCGAAGTCCCGGTACTTAAAACTTTCTCTCGCAGTTTCGCTGAGTTTGTGCCAAACACCACCCTGACCATCTCATCTTGCTCTGCATAAGCACAGTCCTTCACCCGTGAATATTTACCCACGGCAGTTTGCTATTGGATTGCTGCTGACGGACGGCCTTATATGGGCAGGCACTAAATTACAAATGCCAGCGGCAGCCTGTCTATGAACTTAATTTAAAGTGTAGGTTTACACTGTGCTTTGTTTCCGAAGTAGCAGAACTCATGAATATGGTTGTATATATCACTCGCTCGCTTCTTATTGTTTCGCTGCCTTCTCAATTATATAATGCATGTTTTCTAAAGCGCTTTTTGGGCCTCTTCCTGGTTTTCTACGTACTGCGTGATTACGTAGGAGGCGTGATGATGTCAGACGAATCTCCGCCCCCACGGGTTTCAAGCTCATCTCCATTACAGTAAATGGAGAAAAACAGCTTCCAGTTATGACCATTACGCGTAGAATTTCGAAAATGAAACCTGCACAACTTTTGTAAGGAAGCTGTAAGGAATAAGCCTGCCAAATTTCAGCCTTCTACCTACACGGGAAGTTGGAGAATTAGTGATGAGTCAGTCAGTGAGTGAGTGAGTGAGTGAGTGAGTGAGTGAGTGAGGGCTTTGCCGTTTATTAGTATATATATATATATATATATATATAACCTTAACAATGACACATAACAAATTTAATATATGTAGAAAAAATATGTCAAATAATTCTCAAGATCCTGAATTCTGTTTATTCTTAAATACATTATACAATTATTTCAAATACTGTATGTCTAAAAAAAAATGTAAAAATAAACAAGACAATATTATGGTGCATTGGTTAATGCACCTTCCTCATGGATCCATCCATTATCCTGGGTATAAATACCATTTCTGATCATTATCTACGTGGAGCTAAGGTGTTCTCCCAGTGCCTATGTGAGTTTTTTTCCCAGTAGTGATGAGTGAACCACACTAAATTTGCTTCACCTTGAGTTTGACAAAATCACAGGAAGGTGCAGAAATTTTGCCAAAGTCTGTGAAATGCATTGAAATCAACGAAGAAGGAGAAACTGAACTAGTTTGGAGTGGATTATAATGGTAAACTGTGTTTTAGGTGTCCCAGAGGGTTAAGGAAGTGTCTGACAACTATGCTGGACCAATTACTGGGGCCAAACATGTGACCTGAGCTGTGAGGCAGCAGTGCTAAGATAAAATTATACTCCGAGTCACAATACTGTGAGCCCTTTATCTCTCCCTGCCTCTCCCAAGTGCCTTTTACTATAATTAATACTAACAGAGCCTGTGATGCAAGGGATCAGCATTATATACTTGGGAGGGCTACCCCTGTTACTACCTGATCTGCGCTACATAGCAGGGAGCTTAACATGATTCGTCCAGAAGTGAAGGCACAACGTACACTGATTTTTTGCAGAACAAAGAAGTATTTTCATAATATTTTCATTATGGCTTGCAAATGTACCTTTCAAATGAAAATTCCACAACTGGTGTATTCACATACACAGTTCAGATCAGGCCATGCCATAAAATGTAATGTTGAGTGAAGTTTTTTTTTTTTTTTTTTTACGTATGCATGGTGCAAATCTGGAGGGAATTGGGAGATCTCACATGCGTATATATCTAATAAATTATTCACGCATGCACAAAGTAGATCATGCAGTGCTGCAATGAGTGAAGTGGAGCATGCTTACTCTACACATGTATGAAAGTTCAGCACATGTGAAATACCAATCAGGCAGATAGCACAGGTTGTGTAGTGACAAACCCATTCACTATTGGCTACTACAGCTCTATATGTCAGACTTACTTTGTAAAATATCATGAGGCACTGGGGATAAAAAAAAAGTTAATCTAAGACTGCCACATGGGTCATGTATAAGTGTGTGACTATTTGCAGTTGATGCAGATGTTCAGTTCAATCAGTGGTGGTTTCTATTATAGGAAGGGGCAGCGATTGGCATGCATTTAATAGGCTGATTGTTTTGGGGTAAAAGCTGTTCTTCAGTCTGGTAGTGTGGGCATGCAGTGCTCTGAAGTGCCTGCCACAGGGCAGAGGAGTAAAAATGCTTTGGCCGGGGGTTGGTTGAATCTTTACAAATGTTCTTTTCTTTTCTGCTGCAGCATTCTCTGAGCCATTTTGATGATACACTAAAGAGTCTCCCTGTTCTGAAAGGTGCAGCAACAGTAACATGCTGTAATGCAGTACATAATAATGGACTCTATGGTGCACCTGTAGAAGTTAACCAGCATCTGTTGTGGGAGTTGTGCTTTCTTCAGGCTTCTCAGAACATGAAACCTCTGAAGACTTTTCTTGGCCATTGCTGTCATGTTTGTTGTCCATGATAGGTCCTGGCTAATGTGGACTCCCAAGAATCTGAAACTATGGACTGTCTCCACCCCTCTCTCTGTTAATGTTTATGGGATGGTGTCCACTGTAATTCAGTCTCCTGAAGTCCAGAATCAGTTACTTTGGTTTCTTAGAGTTGAGTGCAAGGTTGTTGTTCTAGCTCCTGCTCTCCAAATTCTTGACCTCTTCTCTAAAGGCTGCTTTGCAATTATTGGAGATCAGGCCTATCACTGTGGTGTCGTCTGCAAGCTTTATTATGTTAGTATCATGGGTAGGTTTGTGAAAAGGGAGTAAAGGAGAGGGCTCAATACACAGTCCTGCAGTACCCCAGTGTTCAGTGTTACTGATGAAGAGAGGTGCTTAGCATTACGCACAGTTTGTGATCTGTTAGTGAGAAAATCTAAAATCCAGTTACACTGGTGTGAGTTGAGATCCAAGCTGTTTAGTTTGATAGCCAGTTTGTTGGGGGGGATGGTGTTGAAGGCAGAGTTAAACAGTCGATGAACAGCAGCTGTCCTTATGGTCCAGGTGTGACATGGCAGTGTTAAGGGCAAGTGAGATAGCTTCCTTGGTTGACGTGTTTGTTTGTAAGCAAACTGGTATTGGTCAAGGGAGGTGGGGATGTTGTTCTTAATGTGTTTGAGAACAAGTCATTCAATAATAACGATAACAATAGCGTTAAGGCCACCGAGCGATAACCACTCAGGGACCTCACCAATACCTGTTTTGGAATAGGGACAATTGTAGTGGACTTGAGGCAAGTGGGGACAGATATGCAGAGAAAATATTTTTAAGAATCTAAAAAAAAATCCTATAAAATATATAGGATAAATATACAGAGAATATATATGAATGTTTTTTTTTCTTTCCTTACAATTATCCTAGAACAGCCACAATCTGAAATATATCACTACCTTAGAAATCAATGGAAATTTTAGTTCAAAATCAATTATCTAAACTAGGTTGATTACTTGTGATGACACATCCACTCCAATGTAATACCTCAGCAGCAGCTCTGAAAAAGTGCGCTGTTTGTTTTGAAAATAATGAGTTTTGTGTCTTGAATAAAATGGTGCTATTAATGGGGCATCTGTAATAGTAGTACATAGATGATTTGAGTGTTTGGAAGCCTCATAGTTAAAAATGCTTTGCCTCCTACACTAGTTTTATTTACCCTTTAAACCTTACATTCACCTGCACCTTGAGATCGCAATTTTTGCCCTTGAGTATAGGCACTAGTAAGTTCTATAAAATAGTGGCAAGGTTAAACAATTTACATCTCTACATGTGATAAAAAGGATTTTATAATTGTCTCTAAGCTAAATAAGAAGCCAGTAAGGTGATTTAAGAACTGCAGTTACATGGTCATACTTCTTTAGTTCTAGTAATGATCTTTGCTGCTGTGCTTTGAATTAACTAGAGCAGTCAGTAAACAATTTGAACAGACAGACCATGGATAAAGCATTACAGTAGTTAATTTTGTTTGAGATAAATGAACAAACTATCTTCACAAAAGACTGCAACTGAAGAAATCACCTTCATTTTGCAATATTAATGAGATGGAGACGCAGGTTTTGAGAAGTATAGAACAGTGATAGCTGACAAGCAAAATCCTTACTGGAATTTCTCATATTGCATTTTTAAAGATAAGATTTAAGCTGTAAGTTTAAAATTCTCTTTATAGCTTTATAAAGAAATTTTTAAAAAATTGTCATGTAATTCTTAAGAGCATTTAAGTACAAATGTCA
This sequence comes from Polypterus bichir lapradei, assembly GCA_026402145.1. Taxonomy (NCBI): domain Eukaryota; kingdom Metazoa; phylum Chordata; class Cladistia; order Polypteriformes; family Polypteridae; genus Polypterus; species Polypterus bichir. Next base: position 2,527,954 of record JANRMT010062848.1, read on the forward strand.
TTACCTTTAAAGAACTCTCACGGACAGTGACATTTAATAATAATTTATTAATTATGTCCAGTAATCAACAAAATAGTTGGAAATGGGTCTAAAAGACATAAAGCAGGTTTAATTTTGAAAGGTGATGTAAAATCTCCCGATATGTCATTATTTAAATTTAATAAGATAGCAATTTAAAAGAGTTGCATGACTTAATACAGTGCTACTAAAGTTGTTTCTTCTAATAAGTAGACTTATGTCAGATACTTTCATTGTCTTACTTGTAACATTATCTGTTATTACTATCTTCATCTATTGATCTGAAATAGTAATCAGAGCATGTCTGACAGCATTTCTGTAATCTTATTTTCAGTCCCTGCGCAATAGTAAACTTTCAATTTTGTTGATTTCCACCCAAACTTAAATGTGGATTTTGTACATTAAGACTATGTGTGTTTTTACACACCACAGTGAATTTTGTGAACCATAGTGAATTTCATTTTACCTTTGTTTAGAGAGTAATTGATTTATCTAAGGCATGTTCTCTACAGTATGAGAAGTACTTGTTTACCTGATTTATTTTGTTTGCCCCCAAATTCAGGTTTAAGGTTGTTATAATATTTAAATGTATCTCATTATTGGCTCTAAAGTGAGCGGTTTTTGGCAACAGAAGCATCAAATCAAAGGTTAGTCAAATCAAATAATGATCTGAAAAGTTTAATGAGCAGAAAAGTTCATTTATGTTCCAAATATTAATAACATGATAAATACATCTAAAGGGTGATAATAAAGCTATGTAGGATCTCTCACCTTTTGGAGAAGTCACACTGAACCAATCAGAGAGAAACATTTTACTGAGGGTATCCATTTCCAAATCAATTTAAAATTTATATTTACTTAAATTCACCACCTGTAGTAATTTTAATAAAAAATGCATAATAAGGACTGAAAGGTCTCTACATTAGTAGTAACTGCGATTCAAGTTTCAATGCGTAATTGTGGAACCTAAATAAATCAATGAAAGAGACATCTTTCTACTAGGGATCATACATATTTAATTTAACAGAGAAGGAAAGTAAAGTGAAGAGTGCCTTACTAGTTCTGGCAAACTAATCAGCATACAGAAGTTATTCGATAAAGGCAGTGGAATGTTAGACTTATGTGAGGAGTACAAATCAAGAGAGTTTATGATTAAACTGTTTAACACATTTAACAACTCTTACACTGTTGAGACAACATCTTGAATAGTGTGTGCAGTGTGGACATACAGTAACTGTCCTGTACTGAGAAGTAATACAAGACTTATTCTAGGACTACACAGTACAACCTGGTAAAAAAGTTTAAAAGAGCTAAATCTTCTCAGTTAAAGCAGAGACTAAAGGATTACATAAGTGTTTCAAAAGATAAAGTGGAAGCAATTCTAACCGTTGTTAGTTTTACACCAGTATTAAGTATGTTTTGCCACAGATAAACTGTATGTACACAGAACAAATGGCAAAGTTTAGTTTACTTATTTGTATGAGTGTGTTCAAGTACTTGTATATATTAACTGCACTAAACTGAAAAACTAACAAACAAAAAAGGACTTTGTGTTGTGAAACTACCTGCTTTGAAATGTTGGATAAGAAAGTGAAACCACCAGTTGTGAATTGTATGGCTGTACTGTCACAAATCTTACTAGAGTTTGTCGTTCTCGTTTGTTCTCAAAACTAACAAGCATAGTCCAGAGCTTGTACAGCATACAAAACACAAAATATCTTTTAAGAGTCGGAAGAAATTTATATGTGGAGCCCCAGAAGAGAGGTCAGGCAGGCTGCATCGGTACATGCTAAGTCGATAGTAACCAAAGCTAAATGACAAATCAGAATCAGAGATCAAAATACAAGAAAGAAATTATCCAAGAAGCTAGTGACTTTTCTTTGCTTATTAATAAAAAGATACTTCAAAAGGCAAAAACTTACTGAGCAGATGTGTAACACCCAGCTCAGAATGTGTTTCTGTGATGCTGTATTAACTATGAGCAAGGCCCTGACTACGTATGTTTATTTAATATACCTTGGTTTATACTAACATGAATATAAATTATGGCTTTTATCAATTTAATCATATGACACAAGAATTAAATCGATTAAATTATTAAGCTCCATCTAACATCAGAATGATTAAAAGGGAAGAAAATGAAAAAGAAATGAAAACTTCTGACTGGGCAGTCACGGTCACAGTGAGGCATTATACAGTAGCATTTCCTGACACACTTTTACTGAATAATTTGTTGACTGGAAGTGCTCAGTGTTACTGTGTCAGAGAGAAGAAATACAGCATTGTTCTTAATTTATTAGAATTCTCCGCTTTGCTACTACCTTCAAGGTGTCCAAAATGCGTCCCAAATCTGATCCTGCCCTTTAAATTAATCTGTTATTCTGGTGGGCGTCTCCTGAAGTGATGTTACCGGACCAGCACACCTCAGCGTAGAAAATCGCTTTGGCCATCATGGCGTTGTAGAAGATGTGAAAGATGTCACATTCTTATTTTCAAAGAAAAACACTTTTGGCATTAAATGGCGATGCCTCAGCTTAGTCAAGAATGTAACAAAAAGTATAAAATATTCCCAATACAAATAATAAATAAACTATACCGTATATTTTATTTTAGCTTAGTCAATTATAACACTAACAGGTATGTTTAAAAACATGAACTTTTATAAGTACATGTAAATAATCTTAAATATAAAAGAAATTTATGCCTTACATAACAACATAAATTAAGTAGAAATAAACTATATTTGAGCAATTATCACACTTTATATAATTGGTTACATAAAAATGTTCCAAGCAAATAAATTGCAAATCAAATTACAAATTTACATCTAGTTCATTGTCTCAGTACCTTTCTTTATCTATGCTTATTATGCCTTTATTAAATGTCAACTAAAATGTGTCACCACACAATTTGTAAACTCCTTTAAGTCTTTACAGTTACAGATATATGGACTCAAACTCCTTCTATATCCTGCTTGTGGGCCTGTGTGGTCGCTTTTGAACATAGTGAGCCAAAACTGTAGTGACTGCGTTATTTACCTACCATACCAATAAAACAAAATATGAATGTGCAGCTTACATAATAATCATGGAATGGCTAGCAATCTTATAAAACCTTTGAGATTTTAGTGAACAACAAAAAGGGATGAAAGCTGAGGATTGAGAGAAACACTTGTAGACATCGGTAACCTATATATCAAAAGAGCATCAAGCAGGATAAGGTAGGATGAAGAAAAATTACTCTCCGTAGATGGCCAAGAGGGTCTCATGATCCACTTTTGAGTTACCAGGCACATAAGTTCGTCTTCTGAATCAGATAAATCAGCTAAGCAACCACTCCTTATGGTAATTGTACATTAAATATCATCATGGTTCTTAACTAATACTTTTTTCACAGTTTATACGATTATGACATTTGCAAAAATTGGCATTAGCCATATTAAAGTCAAACTCAAAGTCAAAGCGACCTTTATTGTCATCTCAGCCATATACAAGTATACAGATAGACAAAATTGCGAAGCTCAGGGTCAACAGTGTAACAACATGAAGTGCAAATAATAAATTAAAAATAGAATTAAAATTAAAATAAAAAATTAAAACACAAACAAGACAAGACATTGTGCAAAGACAAGACAAAGAAGTAGCAGCAATATTGACATGTAGTAAGCAATATGAACATTAATAAATAAATAAATAAATAAGTGCTCTTTATTTATTTATCCTAATTTTAACCAAATATATTATTTATCTCAGGCCGGTCTCAGCAAGATGGTAAAACTGTTTGTCAGCCAGTGTTACTGTATAAACTAAATATCCTACTGCTGAAACAACACTGATGTTCACTTCAACTGGTTGGTGCTGTTATACTCCTCATTCTGCAGCTTTCCAACCCAACCTGTTACCAGAGAGACTGATTGGATTAGAATGCAGTGATTTACCAATGGAAATAAAGAAAGGACATCTAGAGACAAGCTATGGATACTAAAGTTAGGTTTTGTGCTCCATATGCTGACTTAAGTGCATCAGCTTGAAAGTGAATCTAGTGAAATTACTGAAATATGTAAACATATTGTTTGTTTTGGATTAGATATGAATTGAATTTTTTTAAGCAACTGGCACTTTAACAATGAACAGTGGTGTCCAGTTCATATTGCTTTATGTATGTTACTCTTTTAAGGCATTTTCATACCTAGTTAATTTGGTGCAGTTTTTTCAAACTCTGGTGCATTTACCCAAAATGTCTGGTTTGTTTAGGTAGACGTGAAAAAAGCCAGTCACACTCTGGTGAAGCTGAATGTGATCCAACACAAGAACAATCTAACTGCATGAAATACTGTGCATTATGGATGAAATTGTGCATTCTGTGATAATCATGTTAAGCATTTGCTGTTGGTAATTAGGGAATCTCATTTGTAGCATAGTGAGTCCAGGATTGACATGGAGCATCAAAAACAATAAAAAGGTAAAGATAAATATGGACACAGGTACAAATGCAACACAATTCATAAAAAACAACTCCAACTGTTACTAGTTAATCGGAGCAATCCTTCTGATTCAGGCTCACCTCCTCTTTTGTGCATGATCAGACAGCAGTTGAAAGTAAAAATTCATTTGTGGTCAGGTCAATTGAAATACATACAGAGATGGCAAGAAACAAATTTCAGTGCCTTGTGAGAGAGAGACGATCAAACCCTCGATCTTAAACCACAAAAGTGATGCCCACAGTTGGGGTGAACTCTCACTGCAAATACGTTTTGGACATAATGCAGCTACTGAGACAATAACTTTGACAACTATATTAAATACTGATCATCCAAAATTAATGTTGATAACAAATATTTACAAGTAACAGTAAATGTGATCTGAAATAAACTCAGTTGAGGATATGTTCATATGATGGCTACTAGAAAGTAAATATGCAACATCATACAATTCAATGAAGAACACCTGATATGTAGACTGTCTTAAAACTGAAAAAAATCAGGGAATGCTATCAGCAGATCCTGCCTTCTTTTCTGCACTCACTGATTTTATACCATGTGTAGCTGCACTTAGGTTTCAAGTAGTCTTTCATTCATTCATTCATTCATTCATTTTCCACCATTTATCTGAAGCCGATCGAACAGTTTTAGCAGTGAGGGCCATGCATTCCTTTCCTCTGCCACACTTGCCATAATTATAATATAATTATAATACATAGCTATAATTCTCCCAGCAAGCCCAAGGTCTCCTCTGGCTGATCATACCCATTAAACCTCCAAAGGGCGGCGTCCAAGAGGCATCCGTATCAGATACCCAAACCACTTCAGTTGGCTCCTTTTGATGCAGAGAGTTAGCAGTTCTACTCTGAACCTGTTCCAGATGCTTCTCACCCTGTCTCGAAGGAAGAGCCCAGCCATCCTGTGGAGAAAGCTCATTTTGGCTGCTTACACCTACGATTTCATTCTTTCCGTTATTACCAAAAACCCATGACTATCGGTGAGGGTATGGACGTATTCATCAGTCAATCAGTAATTATCCAACCCGCTATATCCTAACACAGGGTCACAGGGGTCTGCTGGAGCCAATCCCAGCCAGCACATGGCACAAGGAAGGAACAAATCCCCGGGCAGGGCGCCAGCCCACCGCAGGGCACACGCACACACACACACCAAGCACACACTAGGGACAATTTAGGATAGCCAATGCACCTAACCTGCATGTCTTTCGACTGTGGGAGGAAACCGGAGCACCCAGACGAAACCCACGCAGACACGGGGAAAACATGCAAACTCCATGCAGGGAGGACCCAGGAAGCAAACCCAGGTCTCCTTACTGCAAGGCAGCAGTGCTACCACTGCACCACCGTGCTGCCCCTAGGGACGTATTGCAACTGGTAAACTGAAAATTTTGCCTTCTGACTCAGCTCCTTCTTAACCACTACAGCTTGGTATAGCAACTGCATAACTGCACTCGGCACCCCAACCCATCTGTCAATCTCACCATCTCTTTTACCCTCACTCATGAATAAGACCCCTGAGGTACTGAAACTCCTCCACTTGAGGCAGTAACTCAGAACTTACTCAGAGAGGAGTGTCCACCTTGTTCCTACAGGGGACCATGGTCTCAAATCTGGAGGTGCTGTTCCTCATTCCTGCTGCTTCACACTCGATTGCAAACCATTCTAATGAATGCTGGAGTTCCTAGCTCTATGAAGGTAACAGGACCATGTAATCTCCAAAAAAGTAGTTATGCAGTTCTATGGCTACCAAACTAAACCCACTCCTTTGCTGCACTTTGATGTCCTATCCATGAAAATCACAAACAAGTCAGGAGACAAAGCACAGGCATGGCAGAGTCCCACACCCAGTGGGAATAGTGCTGATGTGTTTCCAAGTATGCTGGCACATCTCTCACTGGGATTATACGGGGACCGAATAGCTCTTATTTGGAGTCCCAGAACCATATACTCTCCCATCATTCCCTACAGAATCCATCGAAGAACACAGTCATACTCTATCCTAAAAATGTGTGGGAACAATGACTCCTATATTTCTGCATAGATTAAACATGTTTCGACTCTTTTGCTAAGATTTCCTTGATTGGATGGCACATTGAATTCTTCATCAGGATCCAGTTCACTTAGGATGATCGCTATATCAAGCCTCTGGTAATTATACATGGAGGAATGAGATAAGATCAAAGAGACCAAAGTAATGCCAATGGTTTTGACGAATGCAGCTGCAGTATATCAGTGATTAACAGAGTTAGAGTTACACAGCCTCCCTTATTGAATATACACTAGTCTATTCAAGTCATGTTGTCCATATAAATCTGTAACAACTCTTATAGAAGATTCAAGTATAACGTACCAATCCATTTTCAAACTTCTTCCATATTAATTCCAGCTATATCTGTATGGTTTTTATATTATAGTGTAAAAAAATGGTGCTGGACCAGATGCTACAAACATAGAAAAAGGTTTGCATTAGCTTTCTTCTGCAAAAGTAATCTCTTTGAATTAATCATGTTTTATTAAAGATTTTTACAGCTCTTTACTCACCCAGTCCTATGAGTTACACAGACTTTACTAAATTGATAAAAGGCATAATGTTAAAGGTTTAGCCTTCTAATTATCTACATGGTGCTATAAAAGTTGGACCTAAGCCTCTAGAATATGCCTATCCAAGTCATATACAGTACTTGCTGTTACTAAAAGTAATTAATGCACCTTTGAAAGTGGTATAGGCAACAGAATAGTCAGTTGGATATTATTCACATTGCTAAGTGGTCTATGAAACATACAGATTGCAACAAATGCAGATTTGTGCTTGTGGCTGTGCAGTTTTACCTGCCCATTGAAAACCCAACATGCTGTAAAGATCTCCCAGTACCCTACGTAAAGCACTGGGTATACCATTCTTTGCTATACAAATCTGTTCAGTTCTAGATTTACAGTATATCAGACTTTGTCTGTTTACTTTTTCCCCTGTCCAAAGAATGACATAGTGATCCCAGTATGAAGGTAGCTACCCTGTGAAAAACTATTGGGTAGTACCTTCAACACAGACACAATGAACATCACCTACTCTAAAGCTCTTCTGAAGTTCATTTCAGGTACTGTGCTTATGAAATGACTTGTTCCTGTTCATTTACCACATTGAAAATTGAACCTTTACCTCCTATTGTTATTTCAGAGCAAGTGCTGCCATTGTTCCATGGATATCAAATATTTAGCCACTTATATCACAACATCATGTCATTTCAAACCAGCCAGAAACTTACCTGGTGATTTATGGCTAGGATATTTAAGTGCAGAATAAATCATATCAGTAGACAACAATAATTTTACAGTAGTCTTGCTGTTCTCCAGTCTCTAATGCCATTCAACACTCTCAAAAAGAGAGTCATAAGCTTGTCTAGTCACAAGTAACCACAAATATTTTCTCATGAAGTAAACTGTAAAGTTTACTTCTAGCAGATATCGATGCTGTACATACGCTCTTTTAACCATGGTATCCCATCAGTGCTGCAGTCCTGGCTGAACACTGCAATAAATGAACTATGTAGAATGCTATCAGACAGTATATGCATATCTTAACACTAGAATTCCTGAAGCCTACGAAAAAGCTTGTAATCCCGACACACCTTAAATCCCTTTATACCTCTCCATCAGAATCTTTTGTTTTGTAAATGTGTCTATCCCAGCTCAAGGCTCCTTATCTGCTTATGATGTGCCTGGAGTTGTATTGGGTAAATAATACAGTATATCGTTATTTGGAATACGTACTGGGGGAACTTTTTACCTGCGAGCTGAGCTCCGTCAAGGTGTAGGATGCTTGCTGCTTGTGCTGATCAATACATTTACAAAACAAAAGACACTTATGGAGAACTGCGAAGGATTTCTAGTGTTAAGCAGACAGACTTCATCATACATGAATATGAAAGTCACACCACTTCGAACTTCTAACCAGCATCACACAGAACAGCCACTATTCATTACACATGTCACTCAGATGTCATATGTGCAACACTCAAATATTTCATGTTCTGAAATGAGGTAATTTTATGCCGTGAACCAGTTACCACAATACCACAGACAAGTATTGCACCTCTGGTTAAAAAGCATGAAAGAAAGTAGCAGGCAAAAAATAATATGATAGTATCTGTACATTTTGTCACTTTCTGCTATCAACCAAAACACTCTTCAGCATCATTGAGTCCAGTGGAAGCTCTAAAAGCTGCATTTTTCTCTTGAATTGCCTGCCCAAATTGCAAATCCTCCTGTGACTTAGCAAAGGATACACTTCTATTCACTTCCCTGTAGAACTAGCAGCTGTCACTTGTACATTTAGCCCCACCTAACCTGTGTACAGCTCACAGACAGCTTCCTTCCTGTTCCCACTGTGAAGAGCTGTCTGTGGATTCCATACTTTCTCACAATGGGCATGAAGTGATTTATTAACATGGCATATGTTTCTAATTTATTCTTAGAAAAGCAAGTCAAATCAAATAATACACATACAGTCGAACATGTGAAATGCTTAGTTGCTCATCTCCAATGACTGTGCCATTATAATTAATTAGGAGAAGATTTGTTTTCCAGTAAGACAACATCCCCAGCATCAAGTCAAAGCTACACAGAGATGGCTTACATAAAAGCAACAATGTTAATGTTTTAGAGTGGTCAATTCAGAATCCAGATCTCAATACAGCTGAAAATGTGTGGCTCGACGTGTACTCTCATGATCCCCATGTAACCCAACAAAGCTTGAGCATTTTTGCAAAGAATAAGAAAACATTAAAGTGTCCAGATGTGCAAGGCCGATAGAGATCTGTCTACACACAATCAAAGCTAAATTACTAAAAATAAAAAATGTGAAAACTTCCAAGAAAGTAAGTACTTTTTTTAGGCACTGTATGTGCCTTGGGGTCTATGAATATATTTCCACATGCACACCATACTCCCTTTTTACTTCCAAATTCTAAAGACGTGCACATTAGGCTAATTGGCACCTCTAAATTTGGCTGGTATAAGTGTGGGTGGGTGTGTGTCCACGAGTATACCCTATGATGGACTGGTACCCCATTCAGATCTGGTTCCTTGAAATATTCCAGCCCCTGCAGTGTTAAGATGGATTAGGCGAGTTCAGAAATGGATGGATAGACCAATGAACTGCTAAACTCCAATACTAATGCATGAATGCATAATTACAGTAAATCACCTCGCAGCACATTCTTGTGAATCCACAAGTAATCAATAAATCATTATGAAATGGGCACAGGATACAGGAATAGAGGCACAAACTTGGATAAAATTTGACCAACTAAAAAGCATCACGAACAGCAGTATCTAATACTTACTGTATACTATTATTACTCAAGAAACCACACAAATAATTATGTTGCATAAAGTAGATTTTAACAGTCAAAATATGATCAATAACATTTCTTTAGCAATGCAACATATATATTTTGAATAATACCCTTACTGATTTTAAATTTGGTAATCACAATTATTGCTCTGTAATAATTCAGACAATTGCAAGAAGAGCACGTGGCAACAGACAGGTCAGAATCAATATAGCTAGAGTGAGTTGTTTGTTGGGAATGTTTGTTTGCCGATATGAATTATCACTGCCTGCTTTCTTATATTCCCAGTTTGTTTTTAATGATTTTGTCTTCATAAAAGCTGTCGATAGCAATCATCTGAATTTCAAACTTGAGATATTGTGTGTTAGAGTAGATTGAAAGTTCACTTCCATTAATAGAAGCACTAGTGCAGATGGTTCTAAGGTTAATAATCTTGCCACCAGAGTGCAAAGCTAGGACAAAGTGTGCATCCAATAATAATATCTGGAAAGAACTTGTGCTTTATTAACTGAGGGAAAACACTTGACTTATTGGTAGTTTGCAAAAAGCATTCCATACACATTTTCAATATTTTACCTTCTGGGAGATTTCCCTTTTTATTAGAAATAATCAATCTGTCTGTTTTATATAGGGCATTTAATACACTGTGGTGAGAAAGGGCTCAGGGAGTTTTATAAAATAAAGTAGCAATGTTAGCGAATATACAGGAATAGAACAAAAAAGCAAAGGTTATCCCCACACTGAAAAAAGAAAGTTAGAGACAAAACATTTTAAATGTGTAGTATTTATCAGAGGCAGATACATGCTGATGTAGCCCTTCAGTAACTTCATACACTGAAATAAATTCTCAAAAGCAAACAAAAGAGTGCCTCGGGTGGTCAATGACAGATTCTGTATGTCAAGAAAACCCTATAGATAAAGAATGTGAATATAGTAAGTGTACAATCTCAATTTAAGAGGAGGCTAAATGATATTAAAAGTCCAAAAAGCACATTTCTGCAACTAGACCCCACAGTACTAAATAAACAACTGTCAGTAGTTTATAGGTCAAACAATTTTGTGAAGTTGCCAAGGGTGACATTTTCTTATCAGAGCTATTGGCTTGGGACAGGCTAGTTTCAAGAGTGCTGTAGTCTGCCCTAAGGCAGCAATGCTGGATGCTGGCACTTTCTGCTGACAGAACTTGACTGCAGAGGAAGGTCAGTGTAGAGTTAATATCAAGCTATTGGTCCTCAGGTTTTTGGGGGGAAAAGAGCTTTTTTTCCAGGGTGGTTTGTATGTGACTTTTCTGTTACAATAGATACACTGCTAATGTACTAATGTAATGCCTTCTAGCAGAAACATCACTGTACACTATACAGAGTGGCTTTGAGAGTTAGGTCAGGGGTAGTAACAGAATTCAATCTTAAGTAGAGGAAGTAGGCACACATAAACATACCTTTCACTTATCTATTAGCATTCAATTTTCAATGAAAATCTTGAACAATTTTAGCTGTGCCAAGAGTGCCATTTCTGGACTGAAATGAAATGAGACACTCATTTCCAATTAAAACTGACCAACAAGCCCTCCCTTACAGCCCCGCTGCTCATAACCAGAAGATTATAAACAGCGGATACTGAAACATTGTGCCAAAATGAGCAGAGTACTTGATTTTACACAGTCATTATATTTTAAGTCATTACAAAATATGACTAGATCTACAAATTAGTTGCAGTGATTGAGAACAGTTTGGATGAAGTCCCAAATTATAGCTGACATCTGTACACTGCATAATCAAAGCCAAATCGCTCAGCAACATAAACCGCCGTTATAATAAGTATATACTAATATTAGCAAGATGTATTTTTTAGTAAAAAAGTACTTGTTCAATTAAACTATTTTGAAGATACATTCAGTTTAATGCTTACTGACATCACTCATCAAGCAACATTTATAAGACAAAGGGAAGCGTGATTTAGGAGATGGCAGTTCAGGGATAAAATTGCAACAAAAGTTCAATTGTTTAATAAGAACTGGTTTAAGACAAATGGTATCAACTCAACAAACATGGAGTAAGTACTATATTTGTCTGTAGGGGTGCCAGTTAGGGGACTGGCAGTGGGCAGGTTTTTAGTAAAAACAGTGTGCTCAGGCATAGCCTTAGGATGAGCAGCCTGGGGTGATGAGGGGCAACGTTCATGTGCAGATGTGCACAGTTCAGCAGATTTCCTCATTAGCGTTCTGAGGTGCGGAATTAGACAATTGTGCCCACTGAAGCTTAAAAGGAGCCTGAGTTGGACAGAGGGAGAAAAGAGAAATCAAAGGTCAGGAAAAGGCAGAATTGGAAATGTGAGCTAGTATGGTGGTGAGGAAGCAGGTGGTCAGTTGCCCCACAAGGAAGCAAGAGGAATAGCACTCAAGGGGTGGATTGTCCCCCACTGAACAATCTGGAGGATCAGGGGTGATTGCAAGGACTCCTATGGATCCTAGGGCGATCAGAATGAGAGCTGGAAAGATGGACCATAGCTATTGGGTGTCTCAGCCTGGCTGAAAAACATGCAGGGTGAGCTGGGGAGACAGGGAGAGAAAGATGCGCTTGGAGAACAGGAAAGACAAGAAAATGAAATGCAAAATCTGTGTGGCTCTAGTCTTAGATTTTAACATAACAAGTAACTTATTTATTGCTGTTTTTATCCCAATATACGTACTGATTTTTATCAAGGATTGCTTATTACGGAAGACATGTACTGTGCTTTCTTTTTAAAACACTACTTTGTTTGGAAATAAAAAGCAACACACTGTTTGCACCTACTCTTGTTGTAATGTGTCCTCATTCACTCTTGTCCATCTCAGTCCATGAATATTAATGGCCCAGGTTCCATTGTTTGATGCCAGCTGCAGCCAACCCAGGCATCACAATGCCCATCAGGTATATGGCTGGGACATGACTTCAAAACAGCCTAATGTTGTGATTAAGTCTTTAAAGAAGTATATTGAAAAACAAAACAGAAACGAGACCGAGCCTATATACTCTATATTATAGGAGCGTGTCATGTTGACAGCAAAACAAATTACTTCTGCTGTTTCCATAAGTGACATTAGAGAAAATGGGATTGTTGAAAAACAAGTCAGTGAATTACCATTCATGCAAGTATTAACCACAATGCTAAAGTTTAGAAATCAATCTTTATTTTTTGCAGCACATTTTATTGCTGGGTCCTAATGATTATCCTTTGCTCTTATTTATGAAAATAACCTGCTAATATTAGTATTTTTGCAGAACTGACAGCCAGTTAAGTTAAACACAAAGTGGTGCCATTAATCTTATATCTCCAATAACAGGCCTTATGAACAGGAATTTTCCCCATGTATTCTGGGTCCTAATAAACATAATACAAGTCCACAATTTTTGACTGGCATATGATTACCCTAATCCACTTTATAGCATTTGCAATTACATCTCAGTATGGAATTTACACATACAGTTAGTATACAGTTGAAAATTGTATTGTTAAAAAAGTAGTGGAATAATATTCACCGACAAATAAACTCTTCTGCCCTGCCATGGATTAAAATTTCAGAGCCATGAAAATATATAACATTTTAACAAAAACAATCATTTTTCTGTTTCAAACATTTGACAGAAATAAAAATTAAACTTCATAGCACTGTTTATTTGAAATTGAAAACAATAAGACCGAAGAGAGTTATGTACTGTTTGACAGCAGTTTGCATTTCTGATCAAGCCTCTAATGTAAGCTTACTCAAAGAAGATTGTGTTTTGTTGTCAAATCACTGCTTTAAAGAATGATATGAGCAGGACATAAGATTGCACTTTAAAATTAAACTGGGTGGGGATGAAAAGAAGCAGTTATGGGCTTTTAAAAGTAAACTTAAATACTTTCCTTGCTGAACATTCATTATAGTATTTTAAGAACACAGTGTATAGATAGTGCAACTGAGCTAATTGTGTGTTGGCCGTTAGACGTTGGTGGTTAATAAAGTAACAAAGCAGAGCAGACTGGTCTGGAGAGCACTCTGTCTTTATTACTATTTAGTTCACACACACCAACTCCGTTACATGTGCCCCTGGGGAAAAAACAAGATTAAGCCTCCTTTTCTATGGCATCTCCAAGGAGACAAAATATTTTCAGCAGGCAGCCTTATAAAGTAAAACCCATTAAAGAAAAGTATATTTACTGTTTGACAGCAGTTTGCATTTCCAATCAAGCCACTAATGTCAGTTTACTTGAAGCAGATTCTGTTTTACTATCAAATCAGTGCTTTAAAACATGATATGAGCAAGACACAAAAGTGCGTTTTACTAACTAAACTTGGTGGGTGGTGACAAGATGAAGCTATAGGCTTTTATAAGTAAACTTAAATACTCTCCTTGCTAATTCTGCACTTTCATTATATTTTTTTTAAAAGCACAGTGAAGTGTATGGTTAGTTTTTCTATATAGTCATATACATACAGTATATAAGTATATATTTATGTTACATGTTATTTTATAATTTTTGTAATGTGACCACTTGGTTTGAATCTCATAGTTAATGTGCTGATCTTTGGTTACCCAAGAAAAATACGTTTTAAACATGAAAAAGCTTTTGTTTCTGCCCTTGCATCCATGCATTCAGCGTTTCTGGGACAACATTGCATTATTTTGAGAAGTATCGGTAAAGCTGTTTTCTCTGATGTTTAAGTTTCTACGCGCCAGTTCAGGTACTAATGTGGGATTGGCTATACTATAGGGTGTTCTTTAAATGGATAATTTCTGAAGTGGAAAGGCCCTAGATATTCAGTGGTGTACATGAAAATGGCAACATGCTCTGGAAGAAGTTTGTCAATACAACAATTAAACTTTCATTCAAAGAAGACCGCTACAGCAAATGCAGTCAGACATGATGGCAGAGTTCCTGAGGCATTTGCTTTTAAACTGAAAAGCAGTGGGTTTATAGCCAATGTGGGATCCTAGCATATCTTTATTTTGCCCGGGGGCACAAGTTTCTTAAATAACAGTTCTGTTTTATTCTTGACTAAAAGCCTGATCTTTGAATAGAAATGTATTTCTTTAAAATGCCACTTGTAAGACAACATAGTCTACCATTATGGAAAACTACACTTAACTTGACAGAATGAGTATGTTAGTAATACAAGAGGACTTGTTATAGAAACACTGATTCTTCAGATCCAGAGTAGTCTCATGAAGTTTTTGGACATGTAGTTAGGATGCATGGATAACTCCTTTGAGAGATGTACGAGGCCAAACTGGGAGAAGAGCCGGGAGAAAACTTAGGGTATGGTGGATGGATTATCTTTCTCAGTTGGCCTAGGACTATCTGAGAATTCCTCAGGAGATTTTAGAACAACTTACTGAGGATGGTGTAATTGGGTCATTTCAGCTGTATATGTTGTCAACGCAACCCTCACTTGGATAAATGGACTGAAATGGAAGAGAAGTGAAAAACATTTTACTTTATTTTTTATGCTGCATTAACGTCTTGATATGAACTAGAAAAAGGAACACAACAGATTGTCCTAAACTGAGCATGACTCTGTACTCCTGGACTACTAGACACATTCATCTCGGACTGTACACTGTCAGGCAGTCCCAGTTGGTTCAAAATGCCTTAGTTTAGAAGAGAAAACGGTGGGGTTACATGGCTTAATGAACTACAACAAGGTAACACTTGGATGTTAAAGTATAGTGGCAGCTACTTTTTCACTTTATTCATATAATGTTTATAAAATTAATCTTTAGACTCTATGCCCTTTTTAAGACTCAGCTTCCATACCTAACTAAAATATTCTAGAAAGTCATTATTATATATGGATTTGACCTTAAACTAACACATTTTCTGCCTTGGCCTGCATATTTATCTTTAAATGCCTCCTGACCTACTCCCTTAGTTCTTCCTCTGGCTGTTTAAGATCATTCACTTTGGTTTCAAATATATTGAGACTATTTTAAATGTACAGTATATGTACATGTATAAATAATGCAGAAACTACTGTAGAGCACAACTGTCTGTAATACCATTTAAAACACACAATTCAGTGACATACTCATTTACTTTCAATATCTCTTTCTAAAATGGGTTAACATGGCTTTGTTTCAATCTTAAAAATATTTCTTTAAATTACTGAAATATATCTTGCTCTTGTAGAGTCGCATTGAGGAAAGGACACACCTACCAATATCGTATACAACGTTGCATATTTGTCATATTTCAGTCAGGATGACTTCCCTGGCATATGTTTGTTTTTATTTTCTGTGTTTTCTTTGTTAATTGCAAAATATTATTTTCCATGTCTTTATTACATTCATTTGTTTTTTATAACCATTGTTCTGTTAAATTATTATTTACTAATTATGAATTAGTTGTTTTCCTGTGTCCCCTGTGTTTTGTGCATGGACGGACAGCCCTCAGCCAATATATTATGGCTTTTGAAATGTTTTGCTATTTTATGATTGAAAGAAAATTCTCTTTTTTTATAAATATTTCTTGTGGATTAGTTTCTCAAGGCAAATATTTTACAGATTTCCTTTTTCTTGAGAATAGTCATAATATATTTTGGAACATTTTACTGTTTTTTTTTTTAAACATTAAATGCCTTTGCTTAAATTGTTTGGGTCTGGATAGTTCATAGCCTGGCAGTAAAATTTAGGGTGTGTCTGCCACGGGTGAGGCCTATCCTAAGCAAGCCAGTGAAGGCCTAGTTCTGTGTGTCTTTTGGTGGCCTCACATCCTTTAGCTATACTGTGTACTGCTCATTGTAACAACATTATTTTTTAGACTAAAACATATTTTAAGCATAATCTGAGTAAGTTTACATTTTTTAATGACTTGCTGGTTGTTGGCTGTAAAGGTACTGCAGGATGGTTTCAATCTTTCTTTAATTGATTACTTCCAATTTTAAAAACAAATATGTTCACATAGGGGTGGCTCTATTGTGTCGTACCTGGGCATACCAGGAGGCAGTACTGATTTGGGACCAGAAGATGAAAGAAAGTCCAATAAAAAGCTAGAGTCAAAACCAGGAAGTCAATTAATCAGAACAGTGAACCTAAGACTTTAAGCCCAAACTGTAGTGGAGAAAACAAAGCAAAATCATCTAAAACAGTGGTTCCCAAACTCAAACACCTTGGGACCCACTACGCTGCAGGTTTTTGTTCCAACCATCGTCAGTTTTTCATTGGACTCTTAGCCTAGTTAAGTTAGTCATCATTTCCCAGATTCTGTGTTTTGTAGAAATTACAAACTAAGTTTGGTAGATTTTTATTAAAATGTAATAAGCAGTTATATTGGGAATATGTAGGATTTTTTAAGTTGTTAACGGTATTTTCAACCTAATTTTCATTCTGCTTTTCCAGGTGTTCTGGTTATTTAATTCATTATTTACTGATTAGCGAGTCTGACACTGAAGTCGTTGCTGCTTTCATCATCTTGGGTGTCTGCTGTGCTGGTTGTTAATTGTTACTATTAGGATTGAAATGAAGAGAGCATGCTATATAAGAAAAGGGGAAAATAACAGTAAAACAACAAAAGAAAGTTAAGCATTTATAGCTTTAGAAAAAAAATAGAAATATTTCTAAATGTTTTGTAAATGTAAAAACCATAATGTTGTGTTTTTCTGAATGCAAAATAAGAGAAGAATAAAAAAGATCAGCTAATTAAATGAGATCAGTTGTTATCGATTATTATCACCGATTGTGAATCTAGTTGGAACAAAAACCTGCAGTCGCAGTGGGTCCACAGGATCGAGTTTAAAGAATATCACACACAAAAAGTCTTTTTTGGAATCTGTAATTCCAGACGACCAGGAAGTGTGTGCTAAAGACCTTTATACTGTTGACCTAATTACATTAATGATCGCAATATCCAGTCATCCCTCAGTGGCAGCCACTCCAGCAACAATCAACAAAGAATATACGAAACAGCAGCAGTCATGAAAAAAAACATTAGAACATTAGCAAAATCAGGATAAGAACAGGGCATTAAGCCCAACAAGCTCATCCATCCTATTCAGCTATTTTCCAAAATAACTCAAGTCCCTAAAGTTCTACGCTGCACCGCACTACTTGGTAATTTATTCCATGTGTCATGGTTCTTTGCAAGAAGAAAAACTTTATAAAATGTGTGCAACATCTGCCTTTAACGTGTTTCTAGCCATGTCCCTGTGATCTTTTTGCAAAATTTATTTTAAATTTATTTTAAAGTAGCAACTATAGTGCAAAGTAAATGGTCTTGAAAAAAGTTTGGAAGAGAGAGATAAAAATTTAAAATGAAACCAAATCTTAACCCTATGGCTCAAGCCTCTGTCCAATCCCTCTAATTGCTCAAATATCCTTTTTTACTATTAGGAATTACTGTACTAGCTTTCTTTTGATTATAAGAACATGCATAAAAACAGCAAGTAGCCACCTTTTTAAAGCTATCTAGGCTACTGTCCCATATGAAAATAAAATATTGTCTACGATAATTGTCATAAATTCCACCAAATATGTATAATTAACATATGCATGCTCTTGTGTTACATTAATGTAGTCATTTATTTATAATGCCAGCTTTTATAGTCTTCTTGCTAAAGTTATAAGTCACACCACACTTTCAAAAAGTATTACAGCTGACAGAATTTTTTACCTATCAACTCAAGCACATCAAAATCAAGCAAACCATCATAAAACCACAGGCATCTTTGAGAATGAGTCTCCATTTCTGCATGCCTTGAGAGGAAAAGAGGAGGACCAATTGTCTCAACCATTCGAGCTCAGTTGGATGGGGTCAAGAGTATTACATTGTGCATACGTCTGCGATAAAACAGTGTCCAGGCAATGCTGAGTATATTCAAAGAGCTTGATGATGATTTAGTGTCTCCCACATAGTTTCATTTGCTGAAAATCAATGCTACACTGCTTGTATCATCAGCAGTGCTGAGACAAATTGGGTAAGAAAGGGCAGATTTAATACTCAGAAACAAAAAAACTCACTGGGCCAATAAAAATCAAACCATATACACATCACACATTGGCAAATCATTTCACAAAGTTAGGACCTGTCATGTGACTTGTGGAAAGCACTAACACAGAGTGTGCAAGCAATAGGAAAAATACAAAAATCTTTTGGTACATTTTTTGGTGGAATTCAGACTAACTTATTTTAAGTACTGTATTAGTCTCTGATTTTAATTTGATTTCTGTCTCCCAGACTAGTGTATATTCAGGGGAGCAGCCCTGGATGGTGCAATACCACCCCCTGGACGCTAGTTGGCCGGCCCCCTGGATTGGTGTGGTGCCTCGGTTTCCCGCAGGGCTCCATGGGAATTGGAGTTGGGTACAGCCCTGCTGGGTCCCGCAGGCACCACAAGGGGGTGCTGCAGCTGGGGCTCCTGAGCCCATATGGGCAGCATATTCACCACACCCTGAAGTGCAGCCGGAACTCAGCAATCAACCACCTGGAGCACTTCCGGGTGGACTATGAAAGGGTCCAGCAACCACCACTCAATGGCCAGAGTCGGGAGGAGGAGGACTATTCTTGAAGGAGGAGTGGTGGTGCAAAGGAGAAAAGTGTTTTGGGTGCTTTATTTGTACTATGGACTGTGCTGTGCCTGTGGGGATTACGGGGAAGACGTGCCCTACAGGTGAAGATAAATAAAAGTTTCTTCTATTTTTATACATGCCTCAGGTGTGAGTCTGTGTCAGGTCAGGTGCCCATATATCGCCTTTCTTACAAGTTTCTCATCTAATATTTATTTGTGTGGTGTAATAGTTGCAGATCAAATGTATCACAGAACAATATATGCTTCAAACTAACATTATGTTATCCCAGATCACAGAATTAAAAGGAAAACTTCATTTTTTTGTACAATGTTCTTCAAAGTATGAACCAATCAGATATGCAAAACGATTATATGCTCCCAACCCTACAGCAGCTACAAAAAAAAACAGAAAAACATGCAATCAACACTACTTCCATTCTTGTCTCACATACAACAATCCAGAATTAACTGCAAAAATAAATGAAAATTACAATAATGAATGAATAACCACACAAATACAAATATTTGTATACAAACCCAACTAATGTCCCTATACACAGCTTTCAGATAGCAAACAATGTGAATGACCAAAGCATAAATGAAACTCCAGCAATGACAAACTTCTACCAATGGTTTTGTCCAGCAGCAGAAAAACAATCTGTATTAAGTGTAATGAGATAATAAAATAAACAGAAAGAGAACTCTCTGAAAATGACTTAAAACAAAGCTTGTTTGAACTTCTCCAGATTCACTGCTAGCTCTGTAATTCACCAGTACAGACTGCAGTTTTGGTTGGTTACCCTGACTAAAGGGTGAACGAGCAAGGCTTTGCACAAACACCGGCAGCTCCTTCCACCATTCAAGATATTATTGTATTCCACTTCTCCTTTTTAACAGGGACCTCCTGAAAAGGAAATACCCCTTCCCATATTGGGCATATTGTGACCGGGTCATGCCCATTTTCCTAGCCTGCCATTGCAGCCTTTAGTTAAAACGTAAAACTCATTTGTGTTTTAACTTATGGGTCATAATACTGCTAGGGTTAGAACATACTTTCTGCAGAACAAACAGTATTTGAAAAACAGTTATATTGTAGATGGCCTGTCAAAGTCTTACGGTCACTTTTGGTGCACTGCATATTTCCTAAAACTAAAACCTTGTCTATGTCTCTGTGTCTGTAATAAGTGCATTTGTCTGTACATAAGATCTTGTAGGTTTATGATTAGTCATTGGCTCATGATTTCAGTGCAAGTTTGAATAACTGCTATAAATGTGTGGCATATTAGCATGCTTTATATCCTTGTATACCATTTATGGAAAGTTTTTTTTTACTTACGCTTTACTTATTTTCTACATAGTAGGTGTTTTAGACTCTTTTGTAATTTTCACTTTTGTGTTAATTGCATGGTTTATTATCTCTCTGAATGGAACTCTTTACAAACTCATGCACAGTCAGCTAAAAACTGGCAGTGGGCATTTTCCCCCAATTTGGATGAATCGCTTGACATTTGAACATTGTTTAACCTAAAAGTAAACAAATCCAACTGATATTGCTTGATTTGTAGACTTTTAGACAGTGTAACACTGGGTACTGATAACTTATGATTTATTTATAGCTTTGCTTTATGGTCTGAGACAACCACAATACATCTTTTTCTCTTGTTTACTGCTTGCAGTAAATTGCTTGAAATTACAAAAAAAGAAAAATCAAAAAGGTCCATATACTGAAGTCAGAAAAAATAATATACACTTGTAAACAGGAGATAAGGATAAAATTGTCAAGCATTTGTGATTGTATTAGAATTTCAGTACTTTTAAAAAATATTGTTTCATCCATTATCCAACCCGCTATATCCTAACTAAGGGTCATGGGGGTCTGCTGGAGCCAATCCCAGCCAACTGAGGGCACAAGGCTGGAAACAAACCCCGGGCAGGGCGCCAGCCCACCACAGGGTACGCATACACACACACCAAGGACAATTTAGGATCAACAATGCACCTAACCTGCATGTCCTTGGACTGTGGGAGGAAACCGGAGCACCCGGAGGAAACCCACGCAGACATGGGGAGAACATGCAAACTCCACGTAGGGAAGACCCGGGAAGGTCTCCTAACTGTAAGGCAGCAGTGCTACCCACTGCACCACCGTGCCGCCCGAATATTGTTTCAATTATACCTTAATTTAGTGCATTAGCTACGCTAAAAAAAAGTAATAGAAACACATTACCTACTATTCATACAAATTATATGTGATAAGTGTCAATTTTTTTAATTTATTTTATATCTCACATTAGATTGTATCTAATTATGGGAATTTTCTGTCTTGATTAGTTCCAGAAAGTGAATGCCATTAAAGTTAGCTTTTTGTGTTTCAACTGACCATGAATTGGATTAAAACCTGTAAACTGCAAGTTTATTCTGCTAAAAGTATAAGTATCTAATGTTTGATCTCTCTCAATATTTTATCCTATATGAATAAAAGCCATTCTTTTAAAATTGTACAGTACATCATGAAACCATGATATGCTTATACTGCACCTACAGCTCCATTGTGCTCTTCGTGTCACTAAAGTTATATTTGAAATGATGTTGTGATACTGATACTTCACAATCTCTATCACAGGGCTGACACTCCATCCATAACAGCCATTTAGTCTAACTCAGTATCAAGACAGGCTAGAACCTATCCTGTCAGCAAGGCAGGAATCAGCCCATGTTGGCAGCCCAGACCAACACACGGGGCTAGTAAGAGTCACCAACTAAAATGACATGCACATATTTGAGATGTAAGAAGACAACCAGAGTATGAGGCACTGATAAAGATACAGGTATCCCCAGAATTATGAATAACTCATTGAATAAAGTAATTTAAAAACCTTTTTCATATTACAAACCATAGCAAAGTTCAGTCTGTTCAGTTATGAAGACTGAGTCTGTGATGATTTTTAACTGTGACCCCTTAGTGTAATACAGTACCCCATCATTATCACAGTCATTTCAAGTACACCTCTTTACAGCCTATAACATGGAGAAGGGTTGGATATTTGAGGCATGTCTCAGTGTTGGTGACACACTCACCTGTTCTCACAGATTGTCACTGTGTTCACATGCTGTGGCTCATTCAGATTGTCACATGTTGTTCATTCATCTTCTTGAATTATCTTGTGTGAAAAAAAATAAACACATTGTTTTGCTTTGCACATTTGCTTCACTATCTTGTCATTTCAGACATTTTTTACTCTTCGCTACTCATGCATGCTCACAAATTGGAGGACAAGTCAATGAAGATAACTCTCCTTCTAGCAACGAGAGTCTACTTATAAAGTAACAGTGAGCCCTCAGCATTGGATGTCGACATCCGCTTTCAACACTATGTGACATAAGTTGACATCTGCCCTTAAAGAGATAATACAAAAATAATACAGCAGGTTAACTTCTTTTTAAAACACTTCTCAAATCTTATTTTAATCCTTGCTAAAATAAAAACAAAATACAGGAATGAATAAAACAAAGCTGTATTAAACCAGAGTAGGCCATTCAGGCCAACACAAATGGTCTTTTCTTAATCTGAAAAAACTCTTTTCTTGAGATCTAAAGTTCACCAAAGTGCTACTTCTAACTCCTCTTCTAGATCTATACGCACTATTCTCAGTTCTGTGTGAGGATGCTGGTTAAGTAAAGTTTCTGAAGCCATCATCATAACAGCAGTGTTTAGCTACTAAATCAAAGGAAATACTGTAATGCTTATGAAATAATGGGGACCACATTTGTTGTTATAGTTGGTTTATTGGTATTATTAAGTGGTTAAAGCTCTCTGTGGCTTTTAAACTAGTGATTTTGCTGAATGCTTAATGTACCAGGCTTAAAAGTTTCAATGTATTATTAAAGGTGTCACATAATAAGTTGATTAAAACTGCACTTTTAAAACATTATAAGAAATGTGCGTATAACATGTTCCACCTTTAGCCTTTCTTAACTCTTTGCTAATGATACTAATGAAGCTTAACATGTATTACTTCAATGTAATAAAAAAGGCTTATGTCTTTTTTGTAACTGTACCACACTTCAGTAAGTTAAAAACGTATATAGTCTAAAAATTACAGTCCATATACAATCCATCATTTACTATACTGTCAGCACAAATGTGTCAGATTCTTCTTTTTCTTTTGAAAGTAAAATTAACATACTCTCTTAAAACAGTCCATCAGTTAACTACTATCTAAACTGAAACAAGAGGTTGATTTTCTTCTAGTTTCGAATTTAGATGTTTTTTTGCTTGATGTTGTTATGGAATGGAATTGTGGTGGCACAGAGTAAGTCACCCAAACATTTAACTAATGGGCTGATAAACATTTTCAAGTTTTATTAATAAAATTAAAAGGAAATCATCATGCTAGAATAAGAAGCCCTCAATATGTAAAATAAGCCCAAACTGCACCCCTCTCCCATCCCTCCCACAGCTTATAGTTGTTGCTGAACAGAAAAAGTAACTCCTCACTGTTCTACAAAAAGTTTAAATAAGCCTTCTTCTGGAGTAAAATGTCGCAAGTCTTGTCTGTACCATAACACACCAAAAGTCCAGTATCGGACATTCAAACATAAAATGACAACAGAAAAAGAGTAAAAATAGAAAAAATATAATTCAGACACAGTGAATTGGAAAGACAGAAAATTGCTTTAGACTGTTAGTAATGATTTTTTTTTTTTACTCTTAAAATGTACTTGCTTTCTTTTCTATTGCAAATTAGAAAATAAAAGAAGTTTGGAGTACTATTTGGATTCATTTTTTGAAGAACCAAGAACCTGCATTCTTTATATTCTTTGAAATGAATTTTACCCTTCATATGAATACTAATTTGAATGTTTAGACATTTCGTTTTTCATCTGTCTGAAGCAATACCAAGATGAGGCTGTGGTGTCACAGGCAACTCAGGAAAAGAGCCCGGCTTTCTATCTTTCCATCCACAATATCCTCCAGATATTTACTCTAATAGCTTGGATATGTGTTCCTGTTATTGTACACATACTGTAGATACATGAATAGTCACTTTTCCACTTTTGAGGTAGCATGTGTCATAACTAAAATATAGGTTATTATAAACTTTTCTTGCAGTTTTGGAAGTTTTAAAAGGGAAGAAAATGGGTATATTTTTTATGATGGTGTGGATCGGCTCTTTGCTCCTTCTTCCATCTTGAACCTGACACCATCAGTACTGTAACCAAGATGAGCATGGCTGATGTGGACAAAATACACCAAGAAAGGGAAGGTGAAAAGTGCTCAGTGCTTTTATTAGAAACATTGCACAAAACAACTGTCCCAAATAATATTCAAAGTGCAGTGCTCAAAAAAATCATAAATAAATGATCCATTAAAACGAGGTTAAAAATCAAACAGGTGCCTTTAAAATTCTCATCCCCTGTGTTTCCCTTTTAAAACGTATCCTTCTAGGACCTAGCAGTATGGAAAGACATCTACCAGAGCATAACGATCACTCCTGCTCCTGGCTGCTCAGCAGGAGTGATCCTCATGCCCCCTCCTGAGCACTGGCCATGTGATACCTCCAGGGGCACCATTCCCATCCACTCCGGCTCACCACTGTTCCCGCCTTTCTCTCTGTCCTTTACCCTTTGACTCTTTCTTTCTTTCATGATTCCTTATGCTCCCCTTTATAAGCTGGGTGAGCGGTTGCAGTCACAATCGCCTGATTGCTGCCCCAGGCTGATTACAAGGCAATGCAAGGATGGCTGACTGCCTCATGCCAACCCAGAGACGGGGCGTCTTCACAGCAGATCAGTCACACCTGCTCCACTCCCCAGCACGAGCTCGTTCATTATTCATTTATTGAACTGGTGGCTCTTTTTGAGCTTTGGACCTGCTATACCACATTTTTCCAGGAGAAGGTGGCTTAAAGGTTCTTCTCTATACCCAGAAAGAACCTAAAGAGTTGAAAGTGTAAGAAATGGTGTGCATAATTAACTGAGGGAAACAACATGCAAATTAACGCAATCAAATTAGGGCTTTGCTGGGCAAAAAAAAAATTGATTTGTTTCAGTATTGTAAAATCTTCAGCCAGCACCCGTGTCTGCGTGGGTTTCCTCCGGGCACTCCGGTTTCCTCCCACAGTCCAAAGACATGCAGGTTAGGTGGATTGGTGATTCTAAATTGGCCCTAGTGTGTGCTTGGTGTGTGGGTGTGTTTGTGTGTGTCCTGCGGTGGGTTGGCACCCTGCCCGGGATTAGTTCCTGCCTTGTGCCCTGTGTTGGCTGGGATTGGCTCCAGCAGACCTCCGTGACCCTGTGTTCGGATTCAGCAGGTTGGATAATGGATGGATGGATGGAAAATCTCCAGCAATCTTTCTCCACCCATACTGCCTAGTGGTGATGAGTGTGTTAAGAAAAATGTGAGCAAGGATCAGAAGAGGAAAAGATTAGAACAGGTAGGGTTAGTGCTAATGGTTTTATTTCACAAATGGTTTGGTTTTATCCAGGATGACAGTTCAAGCAGCACACCCTGTAAAGATAAAACACATTACTGCATATGAAGATGCATTTCAGGCACGTGCGATGCCTGCTTCATTCCCAACAGCCTCCCTGACAAAACCAGTCTGAGCAAAGCTCCTTTTCACTGTTTCATTGGATAGCATACTGTATAAGGGAACAAACACCAATTTGACACAAGTGATGCACTTGCTATGTTGGCAGTGACTTCAAAATAAATTCCAGTATGCATGATGCAGACACATAATTTGAAACCATTACAATAGAGTGTCCTGCAGTGGGCTGGTGCCCTGGCCAGGGTTTGTTTCCTGCCTTGCGCCCTGTGTTGGCTGGGATTGGCGCCAGCAGACCCCCGTGACCCTGTAGTTAGGATATAGCAGGTTGGATAATTGATGGATAGACAATAGAAATAAATCATAAATCATCTTTGTATATAATATGTAAACAGTATGTAAATATATTATGATCTATGATTAGTGAAGTAAAGAGCTTTGTCACTACTTATATAAAAAAGTCAAACAGAGAGAGAAAGCGAAAGCACCATGTTTACTGACTGGCAGACACAGATACCAGCAAGTCAGGCAATGTGTTAAATGCAATACGTACAATGGAAGCTCAAAAATAAATAAAAGAGATATAAAACAAAAATGCTTGGGGAAAATGTGTTATTTAAGCTGTTTCTTTATGGCACAGCTATTTGTTTGAATTAAAAAAAAAACTTTTTCATGTTATTGTAAGAAATTATTCCAGGTTTTGAACTCTGTAAACATGTATATTCTGCACATGTCTATATGATGCTGATATTCATACTTTAAAATGCTTTGTGAACATATCAATATATTTTAAATATCAATCACCATTTCGGGCAAAATAATTGCAATATCAATTTAAGCCCATATCACCCAGCTCTACTAACCAGATCTTGAAACTATGTCTACCTGGTAAGCTGGTGCTCTCCTACTTGCTAATCTTTCAAGTATCACAGAGCACTAAATTTTAAATCAGTTTATTTTTACATACTGGTTGGGGTTCATGGTCAGTTATAACACAAAGTTATAGACAAAGTCAGACAGTTCTGGAGACCAAGCTCTGGGCGTTCTACAGTATTACATATGTTCATGGTGCGTAGTATAATAAGAACTCAAGTAAGTCTTTAGTCTCCATTTAAAAGCTGAAAACAAAGGGGTATCTTTTATGTAAATGGGCAAATCATTTCTCAGTTTAAACTCCCACTTTCATTTTTTTACCAGTTTATCCTTTAGTAGACCAGCATCTTGAGATCTTTTGTGTGTAGTGGTAAGTTCAGATAGGTAAGCAGTGCCTAGGCCATTTAAAAGCATATTTTGGAATCAGTCCCAAGCTTAACTGGAACTCAGTATAAAGAATTAAGGTTGGGAATTACAGTATGTGATTGTACTTTCTAGCTGTTTTAATGATTCTTGCAGCAGCATTTTGAATCAATACAAAACTGCATATAAAGTGTTTTGAGCAGCTTGTAAATAATGCATTTCAGTAATCAATCAATACTACTTAATATAAATGCATGGGTTAATTTAGAAGCCATCCTAATTTTCCAATTTTTTAAGCTGGTAGAAAGTTTTTAGATGTTGTTAAAATGTGTGCTTTGAATGACAGATGGGAGTCAAACATAACACCTAAATTGTTAATTGTTACTAGGTGAAGAAATCACAGAATATTGATGCAGTCTGTATCATTTCCCAAAATAAATATCGTAACAGTTTTGCTTTGTCTATATTCACAAACAAGTAACTATCATCCATTCACTCATTTAATTTGCTGACATAATTAATTGGGACACCAGGAGATGTTTGCTTTGGTCTGAAAGAAAGGTATAGCTGATTATTGTTTGCATACAAGTGAAAATGAAATGTAGGTTTTCTACTGATAATTCCCAGCAGAAGCAGTAAAAGATCTAAGTACTGAGCCCTGCAGGACACCATATTTAACATCAGAAAGTATTAATAGAGTACTGGCAAAACATTTTCTACACATACTGAATTCAATTTGACAAATGTGACCTAAACCACACAGGGATAGTGCCTGAAAGCCCAACATCATTTTTCAGCTTAGTAAGAGAAAATGTGAATAATGGAGCTGGAGACTGCACTTAAATCTAGTAGTTTAACTTCAGATGGATTTACTTCATTCCCAGGATAACATCTTGACAAGTCCTAGAAGAACAGGTTCAGAGTTGGCCCATCTTTAGTTATGTGGACACCAGGATGCACCTACAGAAGTATGAGGGATAAACGAGCACAGAATAAAGCTTGCAGGAACAACTTGCATTGTAACAAATGCATTCAGCTAGTGGAATTTAATTTAGTGAAAATGTTCACCTGCATGGTAAAATGTTATTAGCTTTAAATGTTGTGCCTTGAGATGATGTGGTAAAATCATAATTCAAGGGAGGCTTATATATCATAATTTCCATTATTTTTGTATGTGTATTGCACATGTATGGTTGTGGAATCATTAAAACACTCTGACTTTAGAAGGTGTAAAAAATATCAGCTCGGACTGTGGTTCCAATTTAAGTACGTTTTATTTTTTGTACAGTTGTTTTTGTAGTAGGTATTACTGTTTTGTTTGTTCGATAATTATTCATTTACAGTAATGTAAATTACATGTGCATCAGGACTGGGATCCCGCAGGACTCAACCTAAAAGTTGTAGGTATGGAGCCTTTTCACGTTAATTCAGGTAAGCATTGTAGTCATTGTTGAGAAATGCAGGGAAATTTGGGAATTACTATTACATTTCCCACTGCTAACATATATGGCAGAGTGAAAAGGGATCTGGTCACAGCACAGAACATTGAAGGACACCATATCTAACTGCAGACAGGAAAAGGAAGAACTGCCTTTACACTTCTGCGCATATTGGACACTATTTAATAACTATGAAGTAAACCAACTATGAACGGCGCCTGATAGTTTAGAAAACTATAATGAATAGTATTCCAACCTCCTGTTAACACCTTCTGAACACTGTGCATCTAAAGTCCTGAAGGAACATAATATTTTTCCTCCCAGGTCGCAACTCTCCCTCTTTCTTTGTGTTTCTCCCTCTCATGATTTTATTCCTGTAATTTCACATCAACTTGAAACTCCCAGGCCTGGGATGTTTTATTGTTTTACTTGCTGTGCCATTGCTTAATCCAGGCAACAATATTTTCTTCTTTAAAATAATATATGTCTCCTTGAGAGACAAGGAAAGGAAAAGGATTATGCTTGCTTAAATTATAAACTTGATGCTAGAGAGAATTTCAGTAGAAGTCATGCATTCACCAAGCTAAACCAGCTAATAAGACCATTAATTATCCCCTCTGAGCCCTTAGTATGGCACCCATATTGCCATATGGTTATGATTTATGAATTATGTACCTTGGTTAAATGACACATTTTTGCAGATCAACTTGGTTTTACTAAGAATACAGGTTCACAGGTTAATACAGACATTCTGTAAAGGTATGAACTCGATCAGCCATTACATGAAAAATTACAGTCAAAAAATTGTAAACAAGTGCTGAAATGTTTGATTAAAATGGCACCATACCTCTGATAATCTGCTATGTGGCTATACATGCACTCTCCGCAGATACAAATTGGAAGTGGAATACAGTATAGTTGCATCTAAACATGCAACATTAAAATATGAGAGACCCTACTTATGCCTCTCTGATTTATTCATAGATGCACTGAATTTGTCATTACATTTAAGAGGTGAAAAAAATAATAAAATGTGAAGCTGTATGGTGAAAGATAATGTCTAAGTTTATGTGCAGTACTGGCCAGCTCCTGCAGTATACTTAAAATCACATTTCCAAACAGCCAAAGTAATGAGCTAGGTCATTTGGCCATGAAGCTGAACCAAGCACCATATTTGTAAGAAGGCAGGAATAATTTGATTTTTTTTAAATTAGTCTCTTCCTCCTCACAGAATACTGTTATGTTTTTATCCAAGTGATTTCAGTTACAACAAATCCACTGAAATGTCACAGGAAGGAAGACAGAAATGCTTTTTCACATGTGATAAAAAAAGCATAGAATATTGTAAATATATTGAAAACATACAACGTCAACCTTCCCATATGTCTTTTGGTATGAAGATTGTGCTGTATTTTGGGAATGTTTTTAGTATAATTTATTAATATTTAAATTAAAAATGTATGTGATTCAAGATGTACTGCATGTACTGTATAATAGGGTTGTAACAATTTTTATTTACTCTTTATATAAAACTTATACTATCTACAAATTATATGATTTTTCAAAAGCCTCTATAAAAACAGTCAATAAAATGCAGAAAAAAATAACACAAGTGCAAACGTCTATTAACATTACTGTGGTGATTTCCAAACTTTTTCATGGCAACATTACTGTTCCTTAGCCTTTCAAAATGCTGCTCAATAACACAACATAACAGGCAGAGAAACTTCATGACTAATTGTCTAAGAGCACAGGACCAAATAGATGAGTACATTTCATTTAATAAATTGTCTTTTAAATGACTTTGTACAGCATCATTTCATGTAAAAAAATTACTATTTTATTATTATGTTTGCATAATATTTTCCATACTTTTTTATTAACATCTTTTTAATTTTAATTTGGTCCTAATATAGCACAATATTATAATAGTCCATCACAAATTGCATCTGCCTGGAGATGATATTGCCGATGAGTCACCAACAGTATGAATCTGGCATTTCAAACAGTACTGAATTGTCTGAAATATGGACTTCCACAACTTTCAGAAACTTTGCATCTACAAAGAATCTGAGATGATTTTTAAATGATAACCGCTGGTGCTAACTCTCAGTTATCTATGCAGTCAATGCAAGTACACTTTGCATCAGCCCACAGAATGGAACAGGGCTGAATGTTGGTGACGCGTATGTCCAAATATATATTTTATCTTTACTGAAAGGTTACTTTGAACAACAATGCAACAAATGAGAGGAGGCAGGGAGGTTACTCCACTTGGGGAACAATGTACAAGTACGTATGTGTGCGACCCAGTGTTCTATGGGTCTGAACATAATGTCAAAAGAATGATGAAGCAAGAAAGCACCCCTGATATGGATAGATTTGTTGTAAATGATAATGAAAGATGTCTTAGTAAGCTAGTAGAGAAAGGAAAAGACTGGATTTTTAACTAGATTCTCCTTGAAGTAGCTTAATGTCATGGTGCAAGCCAGCATTGGTTGTTGAGATGGCAAACAGGGTCTTATCACTCTACCCACAGTCTGCATTGTATTATTAAGTCTTGCATTGATCAACCATTTATGCAAGGAGTGATCAGTATTAATTTAGATTGGATACTATAAAATGCATCTATCAACGTATGATGTCACAATCACAACAGGATAAATAGTTAGCATCGTGCATTTTCTGGTCATCCAAGTTTGTGGGTAATAGCAATACCTTTGAGTGTTTAAAAAGGTTAAAGAAATACAGACTTATTCCTTAAGCTACATTCTAGTGTTATTGTTTCTGACTTGACAAAATATAGGACAAATTTTGGTTATTGAATCTTGGTGTGTTTAATAACATTTCTTTTCCTATTTACCTCAAATCAACTCCTGTTGAATGTTTAAATCTCAAGCATAACAATGGTTCTTTCAGGATGTTTTTCAAGAAATAACTGTTTTTAAGGTCAATTTTCTAGAATAGGTGTCAAACAGATTTTAACTGGTACCAATTTCTTGAAGAATGCTTCCCTGCAGAAAGTCCCTTTAAAGCATATGGAGTGTGCACACACAAACATGTTATTTATGTATTTATTTATTAGTTAGTTTGTTTATTCCTTATTCACTATTTCATACAGTCTTTGCTCATGCTATGCTTGGAAAGTATCAGTATCAGTGACCATTAGTGAATATAAGGTCACATTTTTTTTCAAATCCTTTATATTCTTTATCAAGAAAGAAGATCTGCAAGTGGCGATGTATAGCATGTTGATTAGCATATGCAGGTAGGAATTTAACTGTACCCTATAAACCTAAAAAAGTCACTGAAGTATTCTTTTGCTCAAGCTGTTTGTAGAAGTTTTTGATTTTAATTCTGATTTTGAAGAGAATAATGTGGTAAGACAAAGTAATTACAATGTTATTGATGACACTACTATGTACAACTTTGTAAGTATGTGAGAATAAAATATTTTCCCGTGACCATTTATGGCAAAACAATACATTTCTAAAGATAGCCAGCATTTTTGAACTTATAGGCATGATGACGTTTGATGCCTATAAGCACAGAATCATACTGTAAATATACAAGGCCTTATCTACGGATAAAGTTGCAAATAAAGTGTAGCTAAAAAGAACTTGCATAACGTATGACAAAGAAAAAAACAAATCACAGACTTTTTAAAAACAACATAAACTTTTTAAATTTATTTCATAGGAATAAAAGAAAAGCAAAGGGTAAATGAAAAACTTAATTTCTGTATATTAGAATTTATCTGTCTTTAGTTAAATGATCTTCCAGCCCCTCTGTGGGCATGAACACAATACACAATTGTGCTATTGTAACACTTTGGTTATTCTGTACTTAGCCTACAAAGTCTGGTTCATCTTTGGTTATAACTCATGTACTCCAAAGTAAATTTCAATATCAGAAAAAATAACCAGAAGAAAAAAATATTGACTGCAAAAGCCACCATCAGACACAGAGATGAGAAAGACTCTGTAATAGTCAGGCACAATTATTAAAAAGCAATATCAGCCTCTAACAAGAGTCCTCTAAGCTAAAATTAATAATTGTACAAGCTTTATTTAAAATTGAGACCGATGAGGTTTCTGTAATATAAATCAAACACAAAGGAAGCAACTGAATCAAAGGACTGGTTATAAATGCTGAGTTCAATATTTGAGTTAGCTGTCCAAGGTCTTTATACATTTTCACAGAGAATTTCATTAAAGAATTAACCTGGAATACAAGAACCATGACAACCATGGAGAATCTAAACTGAGTCAAGTTAATTTTTCATGAGACATTAAAGTGTAGTTGTAATATAAAATATGTTTTAGATTAACATATTTTAACAGGTTGAGGTTAAAAACTGACCATTGCTTATGACAGAAACAGATTTAAATAGGCTGGATACTAGTAGCTCTAGACTTGGATAAGAAAAACAACAAGAGTGGCACGTGTATGTCCCCTTTCACTCATTATCAGTGGCTATCATCAAAATTGTCATCACCATCATCATTTTAATTTGCTTTTCCTAGTGAGGGTTCTAGCAACTGCAAACTGAACTTGTCCAATTAGGTCTCCCTATCACCAGCAGCATTCTTCAGCTGTTCTTGGTGAATATCTATGTGCTGCCAGGACAGTGGTCAGATATAAGTTTTCAAGCATGTGTTTGGTCTGCCCCTTTGTCCTCTTCCCATGATCTAGGCCTTATACAGCTTGCAAGGTCATTGTTGTGGGGGCAAACTAATGACATGATATGGAGAACCACCAGTTCTTCAAGATTCTCCCACATATTACTGAGTTCCTTGCCTTATCATGAACATTGAGTCCAGAATCCCTGATTTCTGCCAATTGTTCTCATAACCTGTGCTCATTTACTTTGGACATCAGCTTACATTTTGCCTGTAGTTAACAAGCCACTCGTTTCATGGAGAAAACTGTGACATCAGATTTGTATGTACTAATTTTCATCCCAACTCCATGATAATCAGTTTTGAACCATTCCAGTGCACACTGGGCATTACAGTCTGAGGTCAACGAGATATGTGAACAGCTGAGATGCAAATTTATTTTCAAACTGAATGTCCTCCAGATCTCTGTTGCACTTTGATAGCTTGTGCTGAAAATGGTGGAAAGAGAGGAGACAAGATGCACTCCTTGAGGCAATATAAAACTCTGTTCACTTAATAGCAATTATGTGAGCACTGAATATGTGAGTTATCCAGTGCTTTCAGCAATTCTGATTGAATTCATCCTTGTGGCCTTGGATCTATGAAGCTTTTTAATCAAAAGAGCAACTTCACCCACAGAAGTTTCGTGTCATCCTACATTTACCCAGATCGTTGTAGACATGGAGCACACATGAAATGTATGTATTCCAAATAACATACATATTATTTACCCTATACAATTCCAGGCACCTCACACCCACATAAACAGACTTGAGCTGGGAGAACTTCAGCTGCATCGGTGGAGGATGGGATAGCAGGTGATAGCTGATTGACACATTTGCAAAACAAAGACGCTGATAAAGAGGTGTGAAAGAATTTAAGGTGGCCCGGCATTACAACTTTTTCATAGGCTTCAGGGATTCTAGTGTTAATACCTGTCCTGCCAGAGCTTTTGGAAAATCGGCATGCTACAAAGGCAAAAAGGGAAGATAAGATCAGGAGATGATACTAGCAAAGTCATAACCAGAATGTCAAAAGTGCTGTATGACAAGCTCAACACATGTAGAATGGTGCAACAGTATAAGCATCAAATCACATAGGTCTAACTACCAGTTGCAGAATGGATAGTGACTAACTTGACACCAGCTTTAATAATGTTGTGGTGATGACATCATGTGATATGTTCTTGATGACAGGTGACTACTTCAAAAAATTTAAAATAAAATTAAACTGTAAGTGACCCAGGTTTGCTTCCCGGGTCCTCCCTGCGTGGAGTTTGCATGTTCTCCCCGTGTCTGCGTGGGTTTCCTCCGGGTGCTCCAGTTTCCTCCCACAGTCCAAAGACATGCAGGTTAGGTGTATTGGCGATAATAAATTGTCCCTGGTGTGTGTGTGTGCGCCCTGCGGTGGGCTGGTGCCTTTCCCGAGGTTTGTTTCCTGCCTTGCGCCCTGTGTTGGCTGGGATTGGCTCCAGCAGACCCCTGTGACTCTGTAGTTGGGATGTAGCAGGTTGGATAATGGATGGATGGATTAAACTGTAAGTCCCAGGACAAAACTGAAAAATGAAAATAAAACTGAAATAAGTATAATTAGAACATTAGAAAAAAAAAAGAAGCAAAGCCCCAAAGAAAATGTTACCAGATCAAAGAATTAATAACAAATACAGAAAACACTGGACAACCCGTTTTTTCAAAAGTTTTGTTGTCCTTAAAGATTTGGTGAACAGACAGCTTCAAGCTAAATACAAATATAATTTTAGATTAACTATATCTTATGGGAATTGGCAGAAACAAAATGAACTTTTATTGAATTTAGCGTATTTAATCGCTTAAAGATACTGACACACTGCATTATTTAATTGTGCTAAAAATGTTTTCTGCTGATTTTCATTTGCGCTCGGCATGTGATGCTTCTCATTTCAGTGTCCAATAACAACACTGATGGAATTCACTTACCATGATACATTGTTGCAATGTCCCGGTGAAATCTTTTGCCATGATTGTCACTAACAGCATCAAGATTAGCAAGAAGGATGTCCAAGGGTGCATGCAAAAAAATAATCTTTAGAAACATGTTGCACTTTATGGTTTTGTATGCTTGAAGCATGTTTTCAACCAGCTGGACATACATTTGGTGCTCTGTGGTTGCCAAAAAAATTCAAATGACTTCCATAAGATTTCCTCTGGCCTCACTAGCAGATCTTCGAATGGTTTATTGTTGATAATGTGTCTGATATGAACCAACAAAAATATCTTCCTTAACATTGGCATCAGTTATTCATTAAAACATTTGTCTCAAATATCGAAATCCTTCACCTTCATTGTTCATCACTTTAACAAAATTATTCTTTAGTCCAAGTTTCATAAAAGTAGAAGGTAAAAATATCTTTGTTGGGGTCAAGAAATGCCACACATTTATGTGCCACACTTTTCTGCCCTGGAACCAAATTCTTATAGAGCAACCAGTTCTTTTTTAATCTAATGACACTTATCAGCATGGCAGTCCCATTCATAGATAAAATAACACTACTTGGCGTATCCAAGTTGCGTTCCTGATAGCGGTACCATCACTTTCTTCCAGTTGTATTGCTGTACTGTATATGTATAATCATAATATGAGAAGAAATCACAAAAACAGGTGATCGCAATAAAACTGTATGTGAAAGAAAATTTTAAAGGTGATAAGATCCATAAGATGCATGCAAAAGCGTTTCACTGGCTAGTAAAATTATAACCCTGCCTAATTTATCATGTTTGTTGTAAACAGAAATTTACATTTTTAGATTCCCAAGATTATTAGATTGAGAATTTCAGTAATTTTATGTTCACCCTGCATTAATATTTACATGTCTTTCATCAGTTCATTGATAATTTCATTCAAAGCAGAAAGACTGTTGTGCAAGCCACAAAAATACAAAATGGCCCAAAACTTCTGCTATTCTGTTATGCTCCACTTGTCTTTTTCCCAAACCAACACTGAGTTGACAATTGTCACTGGGAGTTAAAGAGAACTATTCAGTGTTATACCTAATGTAAAGAAACACAGTAAAAATGAATGGAGATGATCAGGAGAAGAAATGTCTTAATCTAAGAATCTAATATCCACACACCCGCAGGATGTCTTTGTTTGTTTTTATCTGTAATCTTCGTTAAAGATGGATCAGTATTGTTGGCTTTTAAAGTACCACGCTAATGATGTATAATATGGACTTCCAGGCATCCTGGCATGGAGCCTCAAGATGTCAGTGCCCAAGACAAATAAAATGGTCCCGGAAAATTTGCTAAATATTTTCATCTATTTTGAAACATCACCAAAGCAAAACAAAAATGTAAGAATTGGATTCAGCTACTCCAAAAAATATATAACATGAAGCAAACTGAGAAAAATAGCTCAGAAATACAAAGAAAAATAATTGGTGAGTTGTCCAACCCGCCATATCCTAACTACAGGCTCACAGGGATCTGCTGGAGCCAATCCCAGCCAACACATGGTGCGAGGCAGGAACAAACCCCGGGCAGGGTGCCAGCCCATCACAGAGAAAAATAATTAAGCCATCGTTATTCATAACTCTCACTTTCCTTTCAGAAATAACACAAGATTTTTCATGCAAACTAATAGTAAAACTGGATACCAAAAGTAAACTTTTTTGGGGGCTAAATCATAATCAGGTTGTCAGGAGAGGATAGCAAGTAGTCCTCTCCCAGAAATCTACTATATATCCAGAGCCAAAACTTTAAGACAAAGACTAGATTACTTCAAAAGAGTCAAATAATGGAATACAGAAAAGACTTTCTAAGAGCGGTTGTTTTCTGATTTAATCCATATTTTGGACAAAGAGCTCATGCCACTGCATTGAAATTTATTAGCTTATAACAGAAAGACAGCGTCTGGCAATAGGAAGGATCCCATAGAAACCATTATCTGCATGAAGCAGCTTTCAAAATGGTGATGTAATGTAGTTTAAATGAAAAAAATGAAAAATGTTTTTCCAACAAAGAAATTAAATTCAAATTTGTACCTTACAATAAAACACCACAATTAAACTTTCAAAATATAATAATCTTGCAAACCAAAAAAAATGT
Source organism: Polypterus bichir lapradei (assembly GCA_026402145.1). Classification (NCBI taxonomy): domain Eukaryota; kingdom Metazoa; phylum Chordata; class Cladistia; order Polypteriformes; family Polypteridae; genus Polypterus; species Polypterus bichir. The sequence goes on from JANRMT010062848.1 coordinate 2,565,315, forward strand.
ATACCAATAAACACATCTAATTCTCAAAGACATCATTTGATTATTTTGCCTAGTACCTGTTTGTTACAGTATATCTGTTTAATCACATACTGGTCTATATGCCTACAAAAATATCCTGTTTTTTAACTGTAAAGTGATCTATTAATATATTAGTTTTGTTAAGGATATTCACATATTTTAATGTATTGCTTCACTTCTTGTAAAAGGAATGTTTCAAACTTGACAGTAAACTTCCTTCTATTGACACACTAATCCAAAAAGCATAAAATAGATGTCCAAGACAAATATTTTTCAACTATTTAAAATACCTAAGACTTTTGGATAGTACTGTATCAGTGAAAACAATGTGGGAAACACATTAAAATAAATTGGTAACTAGAAATGTGTCAGGTTTAATCACTGAGATTTCTAAGACTGATCATATGCAGGAACTCTAATCTTGTGGTCACAAAAGAAAGAGAGTAAGTAATTTTTAGGTCACATCACTCTTTTTATGAGTGTGGAAAAATGATGTTATATATTATTTGAAATTGGTGTAAATTAAATTCTCACTTAGAGGATCTGTTCAAAACATACGATGCTGCTGGTCATGCAGCATCTAGTAATTCTATGTCTATGTTTTCAATGGCACCAGAACTGGAAGTGACGTCATCAATGGTGCTGAAACCTAGTGGGATTTCCCAAGGATGGTCTGCAGAGGATTGAGAGAGAGAGAGAGTTAGTGCAGTTTACTAGCCCCTGGTCTATTACTACTATTATTCAAGCCCTTAGCTGCCTTCCAGTCGCACGTGTGTGACACTGTCTTTGAATACACATGAAACTTTTAATAGTGTTGAATGGGGATGTTTTTGGAACAATACATAAGTTCAGTTTTGACCCAGAAATCATATATAAAACTGTTATTTATGCAAATAATATCAACTCAGAAATGGTATTAGTGCTCTGCCCTAGGTTGCCACTCCATTTCAATGTTGCGCATCATCCAGTTGATAATGTTATTATTACTTCGTTAATATATAGCACTTCAAAATCAAGGAATTCAGCGTTATGTTTCAGAACAAGTGATTATGCTGATATCCTATTCTGTATCTCTCTTCATTTCAGTATATGCTTCAGATAATTGCCAGTATCAGAATATTCTGTCGGTGGAGTTAAACCTGTCTTCAATTATTTTATTATTCTGTGAGCTCTAGTGCTCATCAGTTTGCTTTCATCATGTTACACCGATTTACACATGTGAGTCTAAGTGGTAGATGCCTTTCTATGTTTTAGTTTAGTACTGGCATGGATCAGAAGCTAACATTTTTTCTTTTTTTCATGCTCTACTAGAGCTGGACCTTTATCACTGCATCATCAAGCTGCTCATTTCAAAGTATTATAAGAATAATTTCATACCTTAATAACAGAAAATAATTAAAAATTTCATCATATTTTGTGTATGTGTAGATTACTTTATTTTCGTAAAATATACTCTACTAGGGTGAAGATGGCACTAAATATCTTACTTGTCTTTGAAAAACATAAATATCCAGTAGATACAATCTTTAGAATATTCACTTCTACCACTTCTTTCAATAAAAAGCGTAAACAAAAAGCAACAAGTCAATATTTTCTTCATTAAGCCACTTTTCAGTAGGTAGTACAGGGAATAACGTGGAGTACAGTCAAGATCTCGCATAGCGTTTTCAAATAATGATATGCGTGCACAAGAAAGGCAGAGATGGATTCGATCTCATTCAAGTGGTTACTGGAGTATAAAATACACACTTTCGCAAAGGTATAATGAAACAATGTGCTTTTATTTAAGAATAAAGCTAAATAACAAAAAATTCAAGTGACGACAAGATAATAAGAAGACAAGATTCACCAGTGTTTGTATGTCTGGTTCTACCCCTTCAGTGATATCTTCTACAGGTTGCAAAACTTTACACCGGCTGTTACAGACTGAAATCAAAGGCTTCTTCTTTTTGGGCGCCTATACTGTCAGATCTAAACACTAGCGTGGCAAATTGCTCAAGTACTAAAGTGACTTTAGCTGTAGGTGGAAGTCCCATTTTGCTTAATGGTGCCAAGGAGAGTTGTGTTGTGGTGCAGCAGTCTATTAGCCGGCGAAAGTGCTATGAAGAAGCTGTCTTGTTATCGTCCTGCTTCTGTCCAACCTGATAGCGGTCACGAGACATTGTATCTTTGATTGCCAGTACAACAAATAGTTTTGAGCAGGTATCAGACAAAGTGCTGTTGTTGTGCAAAGAATGGAAATAAATGCCATCAACTCAGAGAGGGAGAGGCAAGTTTGTTGTACGTCACTGAGAGAATAAAACTGAATAATTAAAAAACAAGTGCTAACTTTTACAAGTAGCCAATATTTACACCGGGTGTTACAGACTCAAATCAAATGTATGTTTTTATTACATTGTAGAAATAATAATAATAGTAGCAGCTCGCTACTCAAAACACAGAGCGTCTGGTCTTGAAGCCGGGACCTCCGGGTTATAAGGCAGCAGTTCTTACCACTACACCATTCAATAATACGTGTAAACTCCCTGTCGATTGACATTTGAGCTTGAGTTTTTAACTTATTGACAGCCACATGTAAATTGAATGCTTTTTTTTTTTTCTTTGGTTATATTCTTGAATAAAAGTGCACATTACTACCTGCCAAAGAATTGCTCAAAAAGAAATAGACCATCACAACTATTATTATTTTTGTTGAATAAATATTTATTCAAATATATTGCAACATCACTGGTCAAGTTACATCAGCCAGGGATGAGTCACCAAAAGAATGAGCTGGCATTACATCATTAATAGCAGGGTTGCCTATAAAAATGGCATTGCTGCACCATCATGAATGCTTTTTCCAAGTGGTGTGGCAAAAGGCAAGCTGTTCTTTTAAGGATAGAGAGTCACCTCAAAGAGCCTTGTAAAGAGCAGAGAATTTATCCATTGCGACAGTCAGCATGGACTCTCATATATCACTTGTATCTGTACATTTGTTCAAATATGTTAAACACTTTTCATGGGGTGTACTTACATTTTCACATGACAGTAAACAAGCACCATTATAATGAATGTTTTAACTTACAAAACAATTAATAAACAAAGGTGTTTCCTACCTGATTTTAAGTGAGTGTACTGACACAGGTGCTAATAAATGTGAAATCTCAGTAAAATGTTCCCAGAACAGAATATCTGTGCATTTTTGGGAATTGACTGAGCTTGACATTTGCTTCAAATCTTAGCACTTTGGAGGTTTATTTTATTGTGCAAGAGAACATTTTCTGTCTACAGTGTTCTTTTGTTAGCTGCTTCAAAACTTAACAGACGTGGTATTACCCTTTCATCATATTGGGTAGGTGTGAAGGGTCTCTGTGTGTGTCTCTAGATTAGGTGAAGACTTTTACCTCTTTAAAGACTTGATGTAAAAATGAGAAATCAGCAACTCCAATAATAAGAACACTGAAAAAGTCTATAGAAGAATGTGTGAAATTCTCTAGTCTAAACAACATATTCAAAGGAGAGGTACTACTGAGACCCCTCTGAGATAACTGGCCTGTATCAACTGAGTACAAAGAGGAAGATTCAGATAATCCCAGCTGTTCAACCCTAAGGAGAGACTGTTCAAGAAAAGTTTTTTTTTTGTTTTTTTTTACTAGGTAGTAGCAAGCTATAAAATATAAGGAGTAACTCAACATAACTAATACCTGCTTTGAATAGCCACTTAATAGGTGTGCCAGATGGCATATCTAGTAGAAATGGAAAAAAGCTCCCCTCAGTCAATTGGGGATAGATTACTGAAATAAAAGATGTATGTCATCTAAATCCAAAATAATGTTCATGCTGCCTTTTTTGAATTTAGATTGTAACAAGTCATGAAGCACCTGCTTTTTGCTTATCGTAAGTCTCCATATTGCAGTTTGTTTTTTTTTTGTGCAAGCCTCTGGTGGAAAATGGTCAAGGAAATTCAAAACTTAAGCTCCTGTGCTGTGTGATAACAGTGAGGTCCCCAGTGTGACTCCTCTCCATTCTCAATGAATCTCTCTCAGTTTAGAAGAAAGGAAGAGCTTGGTGCTCAGTGGAGAGTCATTGACTGATACCCTTTTTCTAATATACAAGGCAACATTTTTTGATTGAGGATTACATAAACCTGTCATAATGTTCTGTCCTCTAGAGATTTCAGCAACAGGTTGCTGTTCATATTTTTTAGGCATGCACTGAATTCCTACTGAGCAAATGCTGTATGCTGATTGGGAATGACTTTGACAGCTCTCTTTTTTTACCAAGTGATTTATTACAGAGAGAATACAATGAACTTACACAGCCATCATTTAAACATTTTGAAACAGAACCTACCAGGGATGGGAAGCTCTATGAAATGAGACTTACATAAAATAAATGACTGAAATTCCTGTTCCATGTATATTGGTCTTTGATACCCCAGCTACTTGTATTTGTGCCACCAGACAGTTTGGTTATCAGTCACAGGCATGCTGTATGATTTTTCCATAAATCTGGCATCCATTAGAAGAGATAATTTGTAAATGACTGATGAATATCTTTATTTTTGTTGGCATTATAAATTGTATATTTATAGCTTTACCCTGTTGTAGGGCTGTCTGTATTTTCTGAATGCGTCACCTACTCAAGTTTAAATTAGATACCCTATAGTTCTGCATTTTTAGCAAAGTGAATACAAAGCCTCCTGGGTTTGAATGCTAGCATTTTATTTCAGAGAGTGCAAGTTGCATTTTCTTCTATATAGGCAAATTAGGTGTTGCCCTTAAAAATATGATGTTGTATGCAATTAAAGCATGGAATGAAAAGGATTTTAATTTGTTGTTCTATTAATTATTTTAACTTTCCATCCATCCTTTTTCCAAGCAATAGTGGCAGAAACCAGCCCTGAATAATGAGCCAGTCTATCCAAGGCCACACTGACTCATAATCAGCCATTTTAGCACTCCCGGTTAGCCCAACATACATGTCTACGTAATTCTGGAGAAAAATTGATACCTCCTAAGAAAATCTATACAGACGTTTACAGCAAAGGGACAAGTTGTGATGGAAACTCAGTCTCCTGGAGATGCAAAGCAACAGCAAAAGCCACTACACCAGTTAAAGTGTAAAAAAGACTTTTACTAACACTTCTGTGTTTTACCTGATTTACTCAGTTCAGGCATGGAAAAAGTCAACCTAACCACAGTATTTCTTTGTTAAACCAAGCAGTTGAATGTACAATATTGGAAATAAGAATATAGGTCTAGGTCATAATGATGCTCAATTCATACATACGGTACAAATATAAAAGTTTATACATTTATGCAAATTTACATTTGAGTTTTAAGTTCACATTTATTGTCATGTGTATGTAGAAGTATTAAATTCTTACTTTCATGTCTCTTCGGAATAGTGCCAAAGATACAATACCAATAAAAACCCACAAAACAACATAGCATACACAGAATGAAACATACAGTATATATACAATTATATGTAATATATACATATATAAGATAAACAGTTGGGGGTGCCATCTGGAAATCCTCATATACTGTAGTGACAGAATGAAAAGAGAAGAGTTGCAATGAAGTATTCAGATAGTGTCTTTGCAGGCTCAAGGTCATACATAATCATTATTACCGTATATACTCGCACATAAGTCGGGTCTTGAAACCCGAAAAATCGGAAATAAAATCATATCCCGACTTATACACCCGTTCAAAAATACGACACTTATGTGGTTTTTTTTTTTACCTCTTCTTACTTCCTCCAATCTCACACCAGTTTCTCACACACATTGAATTTTGTTGCAGCAGCACAGTTACCAATTTCTTTCGCCACTTCAATGACTTTTAATTTAAAACCAGCTTCATATTTTCTTCTAATTGAACGCTCCATCGTAGATAAGGGATGCTATTACGATAAAGGTGTATAAGGATGTGAGATACAAAAAACACAAAACAGTGCAAATGTCGCTTTGGAATAGTTCAGGTATTACTGTGTGGTCACGTAGGCACAATACATAGCAAAAAACATACAGTGTGCTCTTTGGTTACTCTCTCATGTGGGCGTTAGCATATCATAATCTCTTGGGCCAATAGAGTGAGTTTTCCGCATTCGAATTATATAGCCAACATTTTAAAATAACGGAAATTATACGGTAAAATCAAGCCCCGACTTATCCGCGGAAGAACTTAAAACACGAGTATATACGGTATATGGTTTCCAAAAAACCTGGAGTGACCTCACAAATCTTTAGCATTAGGAGCTTCTGGTCTGCAGATGAAAAAGATGATATGAACAATAGCACCCCCTCTCAATCCAGGCTGGATTTACAATCATTACACCAGCCCTGATAATGTCTCCTACTCATGCATATGTTAGTGTACAGTATATACAGTCAAGCGTCGATTTATGGCCAGTCAAGTTAGGACCATTTGTACTTACAGCCAATGACCATAGGAAAACAATATGGTAATAATGTTGTAGAAATTGCCAAAATCAGCCATAAAGACCATATGCCTTTTGTTTATTACTTACTTATGGCATAGTTGGCAGCCAAAGAATGATACTTTATGCATAGAGGCAGTGAGAGAAGCGGTTGTGGAGCTGTAGAGGTAGTAGTCTCTTGGCTGCCTTCCTTCCTGTACCAATGTTGCCACAACAAATGGCCATAAGCTGGTAATAAGTTTAAATATATATCATTGCATTCACAGAGTTCCAGTTGTTGGAGCATTAATTGCCCATGTCATATAGCATTTTTTGAAGTTTTGCTTCACACACCTGGCATGTCTTTTTGGTTTCCAGTCACTGAAGATGGTTCACACTTTCTTCTTCCACCAAGAAATAGAAACACTTTGTACATAGTAATAAATCTTTTATTATTATTATTTCATAGGATCTCATATGTTCTCTTAAACTGGTATGGCCCTTTAAGGTTTGTTTTGATCTGTGTTCCTCCATGTGGTTAATTTTTATGCATTTGGTCCACAATGTTATCCCTTAAGGCTTCTTTATACACATTAATACTTGTTGCAGCCCATTCAAACACTGCATTGATAGTCTCCTAGTCATTAGGTGTCAGTGTTTGGTCACTTTTTCATACCTATCAATGTCATGGCAGAGAAAGTGAGTCTATGCTGATGGAAGAAGAGTTGTGCCTGCTATTTCTAAATTTAAGAGGAAAAAAATTAAAATTAAAACTTAAATCAGACCTGACCAAACTGGAGGTCCTCCAAATGTGCTGCCTATGCTAGATGCTATGAGTCTTGCTTCATAACCGACTTCAAAATGAGGATATTCAAAGCAGATGTTAACAGCCAAATATCTAGGAGCATATTCAGAAACAACGATTACAATAGTTCAGCCACATTTGTAGAATGGACAACAGCTGGCTACCACACAAACTCCTCTGGTGAAAGCGACCCACACAGTGGAGAGTCCAATGAACTGAGCCAAAGAAAATGTGGATCAAACAAGTTGAAGAAGACATAAAGAATCAAAAAATCATGAAAATCTAGCAACCACTGACAGTGTAAGCCTTAGGAAACAACCTAAACCAAGTGCCAGCTAGGGATCAAAGGAAAGGAAGAGGAAAAAAGGAGAAAGTGTACTGTCAGAGCTATTGATCAAACACATTGATGAAAGGGCAAGAATAATATTCTGATGAGTTGGGGATCTGCATGATAAACAGATGCACTTCAAATATGTTTTCATGTCTGTCATGCACTTTGATGACCTGTTGTATCATATTCAGACCTTCATTCATCATTCTGGCAAACACGTCTTGAGCCCCTTCTCGAAAATTCACTACAGATTGGATACATGTACAATTTGTGCTAGTCTGTACCGACAGTTAAAGTATACATGCTGGTGACCCACACAAGACCCACAGAGCCTCAGTTGCAATGTGTACACTTGTGAGTGACAGATAATTTGACATACGGCCAAAATGGTCTGTCCCAAATGCAGCTGTAAGATATATATACTAGCTGAAATACCCAGCTTTTCCCGGGAGGAAAAATAAAGTGTTTTTTTTTTTAATTGTTTGAGAAAAATATAATTGGAAAAACCCGCAACTTTAAAAATGAAAATAAATTAACAAACAATGAAGACTCACTAATGTGCTTGTCTTGCGGTCTTGTATGTATGTTATCATCCAGTTGACGCTCAGAACCGGCCAACTCTATTTAATTTCAAAAGCAACAGGCGGGTGCAGCGCTGGCACTCAAACATAAAGCATGCTGGCAGTCACCTCCAGTTCACCCTCTGGTGGTCGTTCCGACTGTCAACTGGATGATAACATGCATACAAGATATATATACCTGTATATATATACTGTATGCACACAAGAACACAAACATTATTTATTATTATAACTGTCTGTTTAGTAACCATACAATCTGTGGATTGAAATTGTCTCCTTTTGCAAGTGGTAATGGTTTGCCCAAATGGAGAATGGAGAAAGTGATTATGCAGGATGGCTAAGGTATTTAATAATGCTGTTTACCTTTCTAAGACAGTGTGTTTGTGTCGTATATATGCTGAGACAAAGGCCACTGGTTTCTGGAAATACTCTGTATCCCGTATGCCATTATCTGCAGTGCTTTGTAGTCTTTAAGCTAAGCATATGCTGCACCAAGATGTCAAAAGGCTAGTTAGGATGGGCACCAACCATACACTGTAAATGTTAATCCAAGCTTTCCTCAGGTATCTGGGAATGTAAAGGTGTTAGTGATCCTTTTTTCACAATAGCTAAAATGTGTTGTGCCCACTTGACAGCATTTCTTTATTTGCACAGAGCTATGCACAAATGTCCCACTCCATGGAGTGAACAATCAATTAAACAATTCATCTGCTTTTATACTTTTTTTTCTGATTACTTCACATTATCTAATACATCACATCATCTGACTCTTAACATGCAGTGTTTTATTACCTCCTTTAATCAGCTAACGCCACCAAAAAAAATTCTGACTCATGTCAATTCTCCCCTTATTCTGAACACTGTTTCGTTAAGAGGGGAGGTTTGTGGATTGTCCTATTGATCTTAGCACCACTTTGTAGGAGTGATGTATGGGTTTCCCATCAGTTTTCCCTTTTTCTGTTGGGGTGTTTGTTACTCATTTACCTCATTCTAACCTTGGACAACTACGTTGGTAGTTTCTCTAAGATGAGGCAAAGACCTCTTGTGCTTTAAGTTTTAAATTACCTTTTATTAACCCTTGAGTTACATTTACTCCTTTTCCTTCTGTTTTATAATTCATTCAGCTATGGCCTCATACAAATATACTTGTAATAAATTTTAAAGATTATTATATACTACCTATGTAAGACCAATGCTGTAAAAATCACGGGGTCCTAGAAAGTATTAAAATCATCAGAAAAAAATTGAAATGTAGAAATGTCAGGTATTTGGAAGGAACTACTTTGGGCATCTCTCTCCTATGATGATTCATTTTGCCTGCATTACTTGTGCATTAGCGGCTAAGTGACTTTGTCTTTCATCTAAGGTTTCCTTTTGCTGATGTGCTTGCCTCACTTGTGTATTAGCCGCTGGAGGAAAAGTAAAAGGGATACCATTTGCCGATGTGCTGGCCTCGCTTCTGTATTAGCCGCTAAGCTATCAACTCTTCAGAGGTTTCACTTTGCCGACGTGCTGGCCTCGCTTGTGTATCCTCGGAGGTGGCACCCTTACCTCAACTCCACCTCTCACTTCCGGGCCGGACAGACATACACACTTCCACGCGTACACGTTTATATATAAGATTAACTAAGAATTCCATAGCAGTTACTCCACAGTCTTTGTGATTTTATTCAGAATTATTAATAAGAAAAAAACATACAGGAGCCGACAAAATGAAAGTAAATGATAACAATTATTGTACTTGTATTGTATATTCTTTACTGAATAGTATAATAACATATTTAGCAATTTAACACATTTACATTAATATTCCATAGGAATTTGTAGTTTTTTTTCTGTTAATTTATAAAATAATTAATTACATTACAAAATTCCTCTAATGGTAACGTTTACTTACGTCACGTAACCTCTCCTCTGTTTTTAAATGCGTTGGTAAACAAAAATATCTGTAGGCATAATAGGGATGGACAAGAAGACCAATGAGTTAAAGGTATGTGGCAATAAAAGCAGGGGACCATTTGCAGGGAGTCTAAACACACCTGCTGCAAAATAAAAATAAGACAAGGGATAGTATCTGAAAATTACAAAGTAAAAGATCCCAGTATAAACATGGGTTTCTTTCTCCTAATTACTCTAAGCACAGTTGTTAATTGATCTGAAAGCAAAGTGATCCAAACTTGGACTCTGGGTGCTGTGCACCACATGTTTTAAACTGTGTAAATGATGACATTTGCTGTAACACAGATGTGTCATCAAATAACTAGCATGTCAGATTTGTTTCTAGTAACAAGGCCATCATGTCCATGTGCAAAATGATGGCATCAATAAAAGAAAAAGGCAGTATGATGATAAAACAATCAAACAAAAACATAAAACAGTACTTGTATACCAAAACAACATAAATGAGCTTACAATGCTGTTACATGTGAATATTGGTCAATAATGTTATGGCTACCACAGGGAAAAAATTACAAAGAGATTTCAGATATATTTCATGTATTATGTAATAAAGCAATATGCCAATAAAATATATACATTTACTTACTGTATATAGTGCAAAAAGGCAGACAGGCGCTGACACTTGAACCCTGCAAATAATGTTAAATTTATTTGACACCAAGATAAATAAATGCAGTATGAATTTTTAGTTCTGCCACAATCACAAAGACTTGAAGTCTGCTTGGATTTGATTTGACTTGGATAATCAGTTTACTTGTGAAAAAATGTCTATAGAAAATGTTAATTTTAGTTGAGTTTGAGAAGAATTAAGTAATGAGTTTAATGGTGGAGAAAAGAACCATGCAATTTATATAACCTTGAAAAAGACTGAGCGATGGATTTACTGGTTTAGAAAATATTATAAGAGATTGTAAATTGAAGGTGATAGCTTGGGTCTTGGCCTAATGGATTTGTGGACTCCCAGTCTATACAGTGTTATAAAGGAAAGAAAAGCTTAATTGACTTCAAAACAGATTGCATAATGGCTTAACAGATGACTAGTGGAAAAAAAATCTGACATAGACGCTTGGCATTTAGAGTTTATTTATTGAATGGAGATTCATTCAGGCTGTTTCCTGAAGTTTATTAGCTTAGAAATTCCAATGAAACCCTAAAGTCTGCTTGTTGAGACACAGTAGAGCAAACAGAAGGAATGGACCCAAATGAATAAATAAGGATGATCTCTTCAAACCACTTTAAACTGTAGAGGCCACCACTTTGGGCCCCGGAGTTTCCTAATTCTCATTTTCACTAAAGCTGCTTTTATGGTTTTTTAAAAAATGGTTTTCTTCGTTTTTTCTTTTTATCCATATACTGACAGATTATTTATAACTTATTGTGCACCTGAATTGTACATCAAAGCCACATATATTTCTTATGGTGGATTTCCTTTTCTCCAATGATTGGTTTAAGTTTAGTTTTGCTCAACGGGAGTTCTGTTTTTTATTACCAATTATTTAATATGATTATATTAGACTTTTGACTCAACTGAATCTGTCTCCACATCTTATTGCATTTCTTGTTGTTGCTGGAGGAAATACTGATTTATTTTTATTCCTTTTTAAGGTTTGCAAACAAAATGTCAGGTTTCTGAAAACATGATAGAATGTGAGTAGCTAACACATGGATGCGTATCATGCGGTACAAACTGCGAGTAATCCAGCTTGGCTTTTAGAATTTCTGGTTGTAAGTCTGTACTTACTGTTTAATAGATATTTTGGAGTTTAGTCCATCACAGTCTGTTATTGTTAAGACACTAAGGATAAATGCCTTTGAACATTTTGATAGATTTTTTAAACAGTGCAACATCAGCACTTTCTGTAAATTTAGTAAAGAGATAAATTCCACTCTAACATTGTAAAACAACAGTCCTAAATTATCTTTCTCATAAACACCAATGTTTCATATTACCAGCACAACTAAGCAAAGTTATTGCAAACTGAATAGATTTTTTTTTAATTTGTTCCATAGATGCACTATATTAGGTATACCTACAAAATAAAATTAGCTTAACGTAAGAGGAATGATTACACACTTGGCAAAAAAATGAAGTAGAAACACGTAAGTAATCTTTTAGGTTTATACACACTCCTTGAATTTCCTACAATGACTGTTGTTTTTCTGGAGGTTTTTCGCTTTATAGCCCATCCTAGAGTTTAATCGCTTTATTGTTTTTTTATGACCTTTATTAACCTTGCAATTGACACTGCTGTCAACATATTGAGACTGGTCCCAAAACATTAGTGCAACAACTATTTTTATTTTGCCAGTGTTCTCATTTATAAGTAACAGCATCACTGCTTTTTATAAACATATTAGATGTCTTTAATGCAACTAGATAATGCTTTTTCTTCTTCTTCTCCTTTTGCCTGCTCCTGTTAAGGGTTGCCACAGCGGATCATCTTCTTCCATATCTTCCTGTCCTCTGCATCTTGCTGTGTTGCACCCATCACCTGCATCTCCTCTCTCACCACATCCATAAATCTTCTCTCAGGCCTTCCTCTTTTTCTCTTCACAGGCAGCTGTATCCTTAGCATCCTTTTCCCAATATACTCAGCATCTCTCCTCTGCACATGTCCAAACCAACGCAATCTCGCCTCTCTGACTTTGTCTCCCAACCTTCCAACCTGAGCTGACCCTCTAATGTACTCGTTTGTAATCCTGTCCATCCTCGTCACAATTTAAATGTAATTTTAAAATTATCTGATGAATAGATAAACATATTTTTTTGGCACAAACTAGTTTGCTTTAAACACATGGAAGTCTGGTGTTTTCACAGTGACTACGATTCAAGACATCCAAACATTCTCATTCTCTCTGCTTAATCTGTTAAGAAGTTGTGGGGAATTGGATCATACTTAGATGGCACTAGCTCAGGAACAGCAAAAGAGCACAAATGTGACCTTCTGCTACACTGTTGTTTTCTTTCCTTCGTGACAGGTAACAAAAGACAATACATCAGTTACCTCAAAGCTGTTTTATTTCATTAGTGTCTGGGAGAAAACAAAAATACAAATTAACTGAGGCTCCTGCACACTTCCTGGGTGGTGCTGCTATTTCCAACCTTGCTCTAAAAGAGAGAAAAAAAACATTACAAACAAACAAAACAAAATCATTTAATGTTTAGAAAAATGTATTTTAAAAGAAAAATTGAATGGAACTCTGCAATGTTCATCCTACCTCCAGTAAGCTAAATTCACGTCTACTGAAGACAGGAAATGAATCCCTTCGAAGCCTGAAACATCTAAGCACATATTAAACAAAAGGGACACCAAAATTATGGGGAAATACAAATGAAAAAAAATATGGATATATAAAAGTGCAAGTATAAATTCGAACATGAAGTAACCCGGTTACACAAACTCACACAGATGCACCCACCTATACACCCATATGTGGCTCTAATTTAGAATTATCGATTAACTTAATTAATTGTTAATTAATGCATCTTTGGAGAATATACTAGGAAAATGAGCACAAAAATGAAAACACAGACAACAACCAGGCACAGGACGTTTGATTCATCAGTTAAAAGCGTTATCCTCTGAACCACGCTAAAATTCACACAAAATTAGAAAAAATTAGTTGGTTAAATCTAATGTAAATTCAGTGTTCATTTAAATGGAGAATATTTTAGTAAAAATATTTCATTTAATTTGGCTTTGGAAAGAAGTTTATTACTGACTACTGTAACTGTAGAATTGAGATTCCACATATCTAACCTTGAAATGTGTCAAGTACAGTAGTGTTTTGAGTATTTTGCTGAATAAAGTAATATAACATTCTCAGACCTACTCATTCTGTGATGAAGGTAGCAGAAGGTATTCCAGTAATATTTGATGGTGCCCACTAATGTACGACATCTGAACTGACACTAAACGTGGCCATTTTCAAATCTTTATATAATTCAGCACACATATCTTAGTGTAAACAATCCAGGCAGAATGTAGTCAAGTGAAGAATTTTACTTTATTATCATATCACTGTTTAGTTTACTTTAAAAAAATACCATATTATGTTAATTTGTCTATGTTGAAAAAGTGATGGAGAATGGAAATATACAGAAGGTGAAGATAGATATGTATTGGATTTGTAGGTTATTATTGTATAATGAGGAGGAAACCTTAAACAACTTCAGAAATAATAGTTTAACTGCTGTAAAGAATGCTGGTGATGTGGAAAGCTCTCATGGGCTGTATGCATAAGTTAAGAAGTTAGCAATAGGTTAAACTTACATTTTTTGTACATGGGTTAATACACATTTAAAATATTAGAATTTAAAAAGGCAATCCTGTAGCAATGACCTCACACAATGCCTTCCCAGCAATAAGCATTTTACGGATCTCTAACTGAAGTCCAGAACAACAGCTGCAGTAATGTAGTGATTGCACACTTAGAGAAATAAATGACATCAAGTATGCAAAAAACCAAAATGAATGAATGGGATGACACTGAGGAGCATAACGGAAGAAACTTAAATAAAGCAATTGGTTATATTAATTGACTGGAGATATAGCTAATTATAACAAATTTTGTATATGTCATAGAGTACCTTATCAAAACGTCATCCCAAGGCGTTTAACATGTGGACCAAAGCAGACTGTGGTTTGAAGTCGAGTGCCTGAGTTGCTACAACATTCTTCTATCCTTCTGCTGTATTGTTAATTAGTAATTAATTTGAATGTTACATTCTTCATCGTACTGTCAAATCACTGGTATTCTATTTCAAAAAATAAAGTAAAGAGTGTTTTGATGAGAGGAGCAAATTTATTTTGTGCTAATGGCGGTTTTATTGCCTGCATTAAAGAATGTATGTGTGCTAAAATGTGAAGAGAAGAAAGACTGGACAAGCAATGGAGAAATTCAGCCAGTATGTTTCAGTTATTTTTCTGATGATACACATTTTTTTTTGGCCAATATTGCAAAACAAGCTTTTTGGATTTTGCCAGTTAGCTGTATAGTACAGTATATTGTTAAGTGACTCTACTGTATATAGCTTACCAATTTTGTGTATTCTGGTAATACGGTTGGTGGCTGTTGTTTCTTATTGACACTTTTCTGAATGCACCCTGTTTTCTCCTGTACTAGTGACATTAATCTCTTCACTCCCTTCCTATAGGCGCGCATAATCGGACTTATCCCATTTAGATTTGCCTCAGTTTCATCCACATCATGTGTGGTGGCTCTGGGGGATCATCTTATCTATTCCTTTCAAGACCATTCATTTCTCTTAACAGGTTTTAATGGAACAGATCCCTACTGCTGCTGATAACATGCACAACAGGCTCTAGAAATATAAAGTAGGTTACTCTGTACAGGATTTTTGCTTTAATTCCCATGGTTAGACTTGCTGTACTCACTGCATTCACAGACACGGCCCCACAGTATGTAAGTGTAAAAGCGTCCATCTTTAATACAAATAATGGAATGCGCCCATCCGATTAGGTTGAGTTATGTGGGCAGACACAAGGGCCATTCAATCAGTGTTTTAGGGCCATTTAATCAGTGTCCCTCTATTCAAGCACCTGCCTTATGCACAAGTAGTAATAACAGCATATGCTCTTCATTTAAGCCTCTGTTAGCCATTCCACTTTTATGGTACCTGTTGACAACCCTTGCCACCGACTTGTTATCTTATTACACATTCCCTGAAATGCTTCTCTGTTATTTTAGGATTTTTCACTTTTCCCACAGTATAATAATTTTTCAGTGTCATGACCATTATGGTAGGGCAATACTTTTTATATTAGTTGTGATTGTCTTCTAGAGAGAGACAGAACTTGCTGTTGTATAGGGTTGTTTGATTGGCAGCTCTAAACTGCCCTTTTTTCCACTGAATTGTTGGCTCCCACTCTGTACCCATGATACTAACATAAGTCCTAGCTCTCTATGATGTTGTCAAGGAAAACACAATATCCTTTTGAGGGAGCATGTTTTCTGGTGTTTATCATTTCATTTTTTGTGAACTCCTTTAGCACTTTATTTACTTCATGTACAGTAGCTATAACTTACAAATGTGCATCCATGAAGGCCAGCACAAAGAATAACAAAATTGAAGTTATGTCTAATAAATAAAGTAGTACCAGAATCAAGTGAAATAAATTAATAAAGTGTGCCTAAATTATTATCAAGTTGTGAAAATAACACTATAATTAAATCTTTGATTAGAGTGCAAATAATAACTGCAGGAGGGAATATAAATTCAGATGGCTGTTAGACACATGACACCTTGCATGGGACACCTCCATAGCTTAAAGAGTTTGGGATTTGTCCCTAGTTTGTTAAATTTTTCCCCCTCTTCTGTACCAAACAGTTTAAACTGTGCCATTATGGAGTTGGTGCCCTGTTACCGTATCTGTATGAATACACCAACACTTCCTATCTGTTTTTGTGCTCCAACCTCCCGACAGCTGGTTCACTGTGCCAGGATTTTTCTTCCTTACTTTAATGAATGGAGACATTAAGCCATAAGCATCTTACATGTAAAATGTGCTACAATGAGATTATGTACGCTTCATCTCTGTTATAAAGCTTTATCGTATGGTATTATCTGAAGGACTAGGCCAGCATGCTTATTCTCTGTCTGCTTTTTTCCTGCTGTACCTTTAGAAGGCACTGAATCATTATCCATGAGGCCTTTCAAACCGATTTTGCCTGGAGGTACATTTATTTTGATGTTCATTTTTCAATGTTTACTTGCAATGGATCGAAAATACCAAGAGTAGCAAAAAGAGAGCCTGGAATGGATTGTCCTTTTGTCAGTCATATGCTTTGGGAATGATGGTAAGTCTAAGCAGCTGATACTTATTCATTTCAGTGAAATGAATCAGGCTTTCCTTGTGTGTGTCTAAATAGTGCTCCACTGAACACTGAAGCGTTGCTTTTCTGAAGATAAGTTAATGATGAAAGATATATAAAAATAGGACTGCTCATTGCTTGACTAGCACTCTTTTATACAGTACATTGCCTTTCATATTTCATACTTTTTTATTTTGATGAAAAAGTCCATTTATTTTAGTTAGGTTTTTCAATAAGTTTAAATGTCATTGTTATATAAGAGATAACCTAAAGACCTAAAAAATATAGCCTCAGTTTTAATAGATAGGGTTTAATATATTGAAGGTTTTATTAATTTATTCAAAGCTTTGGCTTTGAAATTTCACCTTACCAATGCCTCCTTTACTTGTCTGATTTTCATGATCTTAAATTAATGTTTTGAAGCTGCTTAGTTCACACATTTGCATCATGGTTGTGGTCACAATTAATATTATCAGCATGCAGTAATGCTCCAAACTCGAACATTTCTTTATTTCAGCTTTAATGAGAATAAATCAGGCAGAGCACACATTTTCATGCCCCGAGTGGAACTGAAATGTTCAGGCTGTACATAAGCACAGCTGAGCAAAGGTGTGCTGACAACACTGCAGGGTCCAAACAACCTGGAAACACGCAAGAGGTGCCAGACACAACAATAATTTCACATACTCCTGTTATGTTTCTGAAAGGGTTGCATTACATATTCTATTGCAAACATTTTTGGAAGATTTAACATCATAGGAAAAAATTAAGGAAAGCATTTTCATAATAAGAACGGTGTGAGGAGGCCTGCTGCCCCACGATTCCAGTGTTAAGAGCTTGAATCTCACATATGGAATTGGAAAGTTTTTCCCTTATCTACATGGCTTTTCCCCCGGTACTGTTTTTTTCCTATCCCCATCCCCATGGACATGCTGGTTAGGTTGACTGACTATTCCAAACTGACCCTCTCTGAGGGTGATTTAGGGTGTCTGCATAAGTGGGCCCTATAACAGACTGGTGCCCTCACCCAGACTTTTTCCTGCCTTGTGCCCAATTTAGCTCCTTCAGACTCTCCTGTAAATTATTTAAGTAGGTTTGAGAATGTTGTGTTATATTTTTTATCAGATAAGCAAATTAGGGTTGCATTCTCAAAGAAAAATATATTAAAATTCTGTAATGCTGCTCTTAAGTATAACAAACAGTACTCCTACTGGATCAGGACCAAACATACTCCTTTTATTAGTTTTGACTTCATTTGTGTTGCTCTGCATTTGTTGTTATGAGTACTGATAATAATCTTCTGTAGGTGGGCTTCATCAAAGTCAATTCATTATTATCCTCAGTATATAAATAGAGTAGTGCTAAAAAGAAATTGTACCATTTCATCATACTTCTCTGCAATTCCCTGATGATTGTGGAAAACATAATAAAAAATCTTTTAGCTTTTCAGACTGGAATATAATATATTGGATCTCATTTTTACATTCCCATTATTCTTCATCTTGATATGCAGCAATAATTAACTTCAGAAAATCAATTTCTCTGAAAAGTGTGTTTTCTAAGTTGCATTACGTCTGAGACACAAAAGCATTATACAACTAAGAAAAGCCTTTAGCTGGTACAATGGCATTGCAAGTGTCACTCACTAAGCATCCCAGAAGATTAATTTTTAGGTAAACACAAAAATACTACATACTGACCTCTATTTCCTCTTACAAATTCAAAAGGACCTCCATAGCCCTCTTAGAAAAAGTTGTAAAGTGTTTTTTTTCCTGCTGTAAAGGGTTACAAGTATATTAAAAAATGTGCGTATATACTGTATACGGTGGATTCAGAAAGTATTCAGATCCCTTTAGTTTTATTTTCATATTTTACTATATTTAAGCCTTGTGCTAAAATCATTTAATGTGCTTTACCATATCAAGCAACACACAATACACCAGAATGACAAAGTGAAAACAGGATGTTTGAATATTTTGCAAATTTATTGAAAAACACTTAACTATCATATTGATACAGGTGTTGTGACACTTTGATGTGACATTCTGTTGATCATCATTGAGGTGATTCTGCACCTTTTTGGAGTAGATCTGGAGTTAATTCAATTGACCTGATTAGGAAAAGTACACGCCTACCAAAAGGACGTCCCACATTCCTCAAATCTGGGGAAAAAATCTATGCAGAAGTGAAGGCTCCCAAAAGCACAGCCCTCATAATTCTTAAGTGGAGGTCATTTGGAACACCAATGGCTCCTTCTATAGCTGGCTACCTGGCCAAACTGAGCAATCCTCTTTTAATACTGTCATTTATTGGTTGTACTATATTACAAAATAGTAAGTTAGATCTTCATTTTGGGTAATTTTTTTATGAAGTTATTTGGTTGACATTTTTTTTCAGTGGTGGTGGGAGCCTAATACATTGTAAAACACATTGTCTTTCCCTTGATCTCTCACATGAGAGATCAAATGGGGGAGGCAGCTTGATGGATGAGGTCTCCAGGACTGTAAACAAATCCAAATCATATTATCTGATATCATCTACTGTTAAATTCTGCTACGTACTTCTAAAAGTTTTATTTGTATACTGTATTGGGGATTTGTTCTGTGTATTGTATTGTATTGACCCCCTTCTTTTTGACACCCTCTGCACTCCCAACCTACCTGGAAAGGGATCTCTCTTTGAACTGCCTTTCCCAAGGTTTCTTCCATTTTTTTTCCTTACTGGGGTTTTTTTGGGAGTTTTTCCTTGTCTTCTTAGAGAGTCAAGGCTGGGGGGCTGTCAAGAGGCACTGCCTGTTTAAAGCCTATTGTGGCACTCCTTGTGTGATTTTGGGATATACAAAAATAAATTGTATTGTATTGTATTGTATGAGGTTTACTGGAGGCCACCTTCCAATGTCACTGCCATCATGCCAGTCTTCCATGTCTCCATGTTAATTTCATACTGCAAACAGCGTGTCAGAGGTAAACACCATCTTCACTCACTATATTCAACTCCAAAAGCCAATCAAAGCTAGGATCCTCTCCAAGACTCTTCACTTGCCACATGTCCAGACCAATGGATTTAAGCAAAGGAACGGGTCTCACAAGTTTTACCTTTACAATCTTGGCTGAAGACCCCTAACTTCAAAATAATAATAATAATAAGCAGAGCAAATTATCTAGTTGTTAATACTACAAAAATAGTGGTCAAAAATAGAATTATAGCAGGCAGCATAGTTAGTGATTACTTCCCTGTTGCTGGTTTCTATTTCTTCTTGCAATTCTGCTACAATACTCTGTTATATTGCCAATTTTGCCAAACACTTCAGACCAGGTTGTGAATGAATTTATAATGATTTGGAATTTTTGCTAATTAGAAATTTTTGGGTTTAGCAGTTTAGACATAAAATTAAAACATGGTATTAGCTCACAATTATTGAATATATTTAGGATGTAGATTGCCAGTCAGCAGAGATTTTTTAGATTTTGACCTTGTATATTCCAAAGAACTAACTCTTAGAAGTTTATTTCAAATGCTGTTAACTGAAGTTTTTGTTTTTCTGTTTTTACTTGATTGTCAACTGGCCATCTATCCCATTAGTCAGCTCTTCCAATACCTTATATACCAATTATACATGCATGTGTTCTGTGGTTTTCTGACCTGAAGATTAATTTTCTGCAAACGGTATTTAGTCAGAATGTTCAGTGTGAAGTTTATCCTTTTTTCCCTCCATCTTTTTTGACACCATTTTGTTTTTTACAGTTATTTACATAGTCTTAATCCTCTGCCTATCTTTCAACAAGGAAAAAGCCAGCTTCTTCTGAACTATTAAACAACATGAAACCCATAAATACATTTCAAAATGTTCTTTAATATATTTCTCGATTGCCGAAGTTTCCATACCATTGAAAGCGTAAATTTTATCTTTGGGGAGAGGAGCATTAGGTAACAATTCACTTTGTCATATTCTCTGTGAGGGGGCAACTTCTGAGAGAGACTTTTACTAAATACATCTTGAAACAGATCATATTTAGATGACAGAACAGTAACATCAGAGATGGAATAGCATTTGTAGATTTATACTTAAACAATTTTTTTTACACCCAGTGCTTCAGTTTTGAATATTTGTGGTCTTCTAGTCTAGAGATGGATTTTGTTTTGCTAACTTAGGCATACCTGAGATAAGACATGATACAGATGATTGGAAAACAAAGAAAGTGGTTTTTTTTTAAATTTAACAGTCCTATTTGTAGCTGTAAGGAAATAGATGTGAACTTCAGTTATCCACTACCAATAGGTTTGCCATCAACTGAAACAACTTTTAAAGCAATGGGACAACTATCTGATTCATTTAGTAAAGGTTCACTTATAACATTTTTAGCTACACTGAAATCAAGAAGCACTGAAACCTCACTGTTATTTATAATTTTTGCAAAAGGGTTACTACCTAAACTTACTTACTCATGCTGACAAACCCTTTATATTTTAAATTAACTCTCCCGCTTTAATTTTCTGTGTCCTTGTGATTACTACTTTGGTTAACCATTTCCTGTTTCCCCTGTCAATAGCCTTATTTCTTTAGCTAGACAGACATCCGAATCAAATATAATGTGAACGTCTGAGGAAATTTCTCACACACTCAAACTACGCCACTTTAAAGACATTACTTTGTTGGATAAAATCTGCATAGACCAAGTGCTAGTGTGGGGGGAATGCAGAAACTTCACAAAAATATATCAAGGCTGAGATATAAACAAAGTTGCCAAGAGATGTGATGCTGCATCACTAACAAATGCACCACCATATTGACCTTTTCTCAATCACAATTCTAATCATTTTAAACAAAATCACATCTAAACTATATAGATACAAATTGGAAAATCTTCCTACAACAAGATATACTTGTACCACAAAAACCCATAGTTGAACCACTTTTGTGTGTGTAAAATGCAAAAATAGTTAAGCATTTAAAGAAATAACCTTGAAAATTAAGCACAATTATTTAAAAATATGAAATTAATGAATCTGTATAGATGTTGTGCCCTCAACAACTCCATCATGGAGGCAAAGATCTTTTGTTTAACCCAGCTTTGCTATTTTAACACTGGTTCATGCTTTTTAAGTCAAATGCAATAAACCCCATAATCCCACGTCTCAGGCTTTCAGCACTTCTACCATCTGCTTGTGTGCCTGTATAATTCTGGACTGTAAACTGTATGGATCTAGGTTATGGGATACTCTATAAAAAACTGAGTTACAACAAACTTTCTAAGATGCAGTGGATTTAAAATGTAACGACAGTGAGGTGAGTAAATGTTATTGTGCGGCCACATTTCTATAATGGATGTCTTGAGCATTGTCTAACAGCTGACAAAATTAAGCAAGAAAGAGAAAAATAAATCAGGCAACCGAAGGTAATGCAAAAGAGTAAACACACATAGTAAGTCATCACACTCCATGCTGTCATGATTAAAATCGGTAAAGTTATGCATTTGGGAAGTTCCATATTGCTGATTTGGATGCATTAGTGCCAGTTAGTATTACATTATGGAAATTAAAGAAATTCAGGAGTCATTACACTTTTATGGATATTATTCTAGTAATTAATTAATAAAACAATTACAATGATTAAAAAATAACACTATTGTGTAACAGAAAAAATGTGAATGATCATGAAATATTTATATTGTTTATCTGCCTTGGAAATTTAACAGAAATATACAAATATACCTGTATCAGGACCACTGTGGTCATTTATCCAGGAACAACTGGGGATGTAGTATAAGCAGATAATGTGCTCTAAAGAACAGCAGTGAGGAAGGATCCCAGTCGTGTTAAATGGGAGCAGAGAGGCAGGAAAATGGCCTTTAAATAAAGTCTACTGTTCAAAGGCACAGTGATGTCAAATGTTACAAGACTTTCTTAATCCACCCATTGAAGGGATATCTCAGACGTTACTCTGAGTTGATGCTGAAAAGGCCATTGCCTGCCATTGTTTAAATTAGTCTGGAGGTGAATTTGGAGCAAATGCTTGCTGGCAGGGAAGGATAAATTGATGTAATTTATAGAAAGAGACAGAAAGGCAGGGAACAATACAGTAGCATCATTAGTGGAGGCTTCAGAGGTTAAGGCCCCAATCCCAGACATCCAGCCCATGATCTTTGAGAACGACCTTCCAATGTGACTCACCCCCAGATTTCACTCCTACTTGCATGTACAAGGGACCCCAGACTCTTTAATCTAACCTCAATGTCAGAAGAGTGGCTAAACCCCTGATAACTTCTTAAGCTAACGACATGCCTGGAACAAGGAGAGAAAGTGAGTCTTTTTGTTTGAAGCACAGGGAAGTCATGAATTGCACCCGTGAAAAGAGGGAAAACAAGTTGTAAGGTTTTGTTATTATACTGTAATTTCTTTTGTCATCTCCCTCTGTATTTTTTGATACTGGTAGCAATTTGGTGTGTTTCCTGTACTAGAGCAACCGTAAAAGTTGATCTTTTAGTGGATAACAATTCTGGAGGGGCCTTACGGACAAGGAAAAAAGCACTGTCTAACAGAGCAGAGCCATCCCGAGAAGCCATGCAGAGCGTGAATGTGTGTGTGTTTGTATGTGTGAGTGATTGTGAGTGAGACAGAGAGACAGGTGATCAAACATTTAAAAAGCAGAACTTATGAGCCTCTCTTACACATAATAGAAGATCGCCTCAAAAATATTCTGCCTTTAAATAGCAGAGGCAGTTTTTTATGAGACTGATCAAAAGATGAGACGTGGTCAAAATGTAACAAAAAGTCAAAAACTGGGAGATCTCGTAAGCATAGGCAACCAAAGCCAAGACAAAAGGCAAAATTTAAAAGGTTCAGAAAACAAGATTGATACTGGGAATTTCAGAGGATTTTTTTTAAAACTGCATGCAGCGACAGAGTATATCTGCAACTTAGATACAGAAGTATAGAAAGGGGAATCTTTTCAACCATCTTGAATTAACGCAGGGGTAACGGATTGCGTAAGTACGCCCCCACCAACTCTGTCGGCATCCCAAACAACAGTATTCAAAAGCAACTCCCGCAAAAAACAAAATAGTTATGGAAACAGTTGAAAATAATATTTTTATTGAAGCGTGTGAAAATATTTGTAATGTCAGGCCACCTTACATTCCCTCACACCTCCTCATCAGCATCTTTGTTTTTCAAACACACAGCCTCTTGATTATGAGGCAGCGGTTCTTACCTCTGCAACAGCCAAGCGGACATGTTGACTTTGTGTTGATTGATATTTGGTCTTGGATTTTTACTCACTGACAGCAACATGTAAATTGAATGATTTACTCTGGTTATATTCTTGAATAAAAGTGCACTTGTTTTGTTATACTTTTTGTGCAAGTTTTTATTTTATATATGGAGTTCAGTCTTCACACATTATACACTTCGCATCAGCATTTTGTCATTATTAATATAACATGAAAAAAGTTTCTTTTTTAGTTATGTATTCATCATTTTTTGCCTCACATTTCCTGTCATCCTACATTTACCCAGATCATGGTAGACACAGAACACAAATGAAATTTATGTATTCCATATAACAATATATTATTTCCCCTATACAATTCCAGACACCACACATCCAGATAAACAGACTAGAACTCTGAGAATTTTGCATCTGACTTGACTTCAGCTGCCTCAGTGAGGGATGAGTGAGCAGGCTGCCTGCTGCCAGTGCTGATTGAAATAAAACAAAGATGGTGATGAGGAGGTGTGATGGAATTTAAGGTGGCCCGGCATTACGGATATTTTCATAGGCTTGAGGGATTCTAGTATTAAGTACCATAGCCTCTAAACTGAATATATTATAACATATTTTAAAACACTATCAGGCTGGAATGAGGTAGCCTTAATTTCATCTTTTGGGGGTCAGCTATTAGAATGGTTAAAGGTTGAAATGGCCAGTGAAAATATTGGGAAACAATACATGAAGTAATTCAACTAGGACTGAAATGATTAGCATTAATTTCAGAGGAGGAGGTGGGAGAAAACATTTTAAAAGAGAAAGAAACAGACAGAGAGGTGAAAAAGCCCAAACAGTCTTATAACCAGCTATAGGTTCAAAGAAGAAGGGATATCAACAGTCAGTTCTTTTATTGTGGGGGCACATAATATTTTAAAAATCAGTTACTAAAACTTAAATCGAAGGGGCCAGCCATTAGCCCATAAGGTCTGGACCATTTAACTTGGTTTACTGATTAATTTGTTTCTAGTACCTGGAACATGCAACTGACATTGGAGTCTTATACAGTGGTGCTTGAAAGTTTGTGAACCCTTTAGAATTTTCTATATTTCTGCATAAATATGACCTAAAACATCATCAGATTTTCACTCAAGTCTTAAAAGTAGATAAAGGGAAACCAGTTAAACAAATGAGACAAAAATAGTATACTTGGTCATTTATTTATGGAGGAAAATGATAGAATATTACATATTGTGAGTGGCAAAAGTATGTGAACCTCTAGGATTAGCAGTTAGTTTGAAGGTGAATTTAGAGTCAGGTGTTTTCAATCAATGGGATGACAATCAGGTGTGAGTGGGCACCCTGTGTTATTTAAAGAACAGGGATCTATCAAAGTCTGCTCTTCACAACACATGTTTGTGGAAGTGTATCATGGCACGAACAAAGGAGATTTCTGAGAACCTCAGAAAAAGAGTTATTGATGCTCATCAGGCTGGAAAAGGTTACAAAACCATCTCTAAAGAGTTTGGACTCCACCAATCCACAGTCAGACAGATTGTGTACAAATGGAAGAAATTCAAGACCATTGTTATCCTCCCCAGGAGTGGTCGACCAACAAAGATCACTCCAAGAGCAAGGCGTGTAATAGTCGACGAGGTCACAAAGGACCCCAGGGTAACTTCTAAGCAGCTGAAGGCCTCTCTCACATTGGCTAATGTTCATGTTCAATAGTCCACCATCAGGACAACACTGAACAACAATGGTGTGCATGGCAGGGTTGCGAGGAGAAAGCCACTGCTCTCCAAAAAAAACATTGCTGCTCATCTGCAGTTTGCTAAAGATCACGTGGACAAACCAGAAGGCTATTGGAAGAATGTTTTGTGGACGGATGAGACAAAAATAGAACTTTTTGGTTTAAATGAAAAGCGTTATGTTTGGAGAAAGGAAAACACTGCATTCCAGCATAAGAACCTTATCCCATCTGTGAAACATGGTGGTGGTAGTATCATGGTTTGGGCCTGTTTTGCTGCATCTGGGCCAGGACGGCTTGCCTTCATTGATGGAACAATGAATTCTGAATTATATCAGAGAATTCTAAAGGAAAATGTCAGGACATCTGTCCATGAACTGAATCTCAAGAGAAAGTGGGTCATGCAGCAAGACAACGACCCTAAGCACAAAAGTTGTTCTACCAAAGAATGGTTAAAGAAGAATAAAGTTAATGTTTTGGAATGGCCAAGTCAAAGTCCTGACCTTAATCCAATCGAAATGCTGTGGAAGAACCTGAAGCGAGCAGTTAATGTGAGGAAACCCATCAAAATCCGAGAGTTGAAGCTGTTCTGTACGGAGGAATGGGCTAAAATTCCTCCAAGCCAGTGTGCAGGAATGATCAAAAGTTACCGGAAACGTTTAATTGCAGTTATTGCTGCAAAGGGGGGTTCACACCAGATACTGAAAGCAATGGTTCACATACTTTTGCCACTCACAAATATGTAATATTCAATCATTTTCCTTAATAAAAAAATGACCAAGTATAATGTTTTGGTCTCATTTGTTTAACTGGTTTCTCTTTATCTACTTTTAGGACTTGAGTGAAAATCTGACGCTACAGCCATTGGGGGTTGGGGTCTCATTGGCAGGGGAAATTTTACACAAAAGTATTCAGGAGTGACAGGTCATGACATCCTTGTTTACTTCCACAAATATACAAATAAACAAGTGCATATTAGCATCAAAAAACAACAAAGAATAGCCTCCTTAGAAATTGGAGCAAAGTAATCCTGTTTTAGGTGACAGAGGAGTTCCGTCTGGTCTGTCGCTCAATAATGAAGTCATGCCTCCTTCTGGGTAATCATGCTTTTATGGCCTGAAAGAGACAGACTCAGTTGGCCTCACTGGGTAGTTTCTTGGTACTAGGGTGGAGGAAGCATGACAACATAGTTAGTTGCAGCACCCCCTCTCAGCCTGGGGTGAATCTACAAACCTAGGAGGAACTCAGAGGTTGACCCTCTGACTCATATGATGATATATGTGTGCACTCCTGTTTAAAACAGTGGAGTCCCATAAATATAATGAAACACTGTTAAAACTGTGCATTGGAATGACAGTTGTCCCATCTCTACCTAACATAAAGTCATTACCATGACTTTGTTGCCTTCTACCTACATTACTTTCCTATTTTGTGGTCTTTGAGATCATCTTTAGTAAACATAATAACCTCAGTTTGCCACGCCATAGAGTATGGTTTATGGAACTATATCATTACCGATCACTCCACCCAAAAAAGACATTATGCACTTTCTAGTCCTGAGACAAAGAGTCATGGAGATCTAAAATTAATATATGGAGAACAGATTCCTTTGCTCATTTAATATTCCAGGGGCATTGGGATTTATTTTGTGAATTTTAGACACTTTGGACTTACCTAAGTTATACAATAATTTTACATAATAAAAACAACTTGAAAACAACTACAATGTTTTACTCATCTTTTCAGTCACTTTTCTAAGATCCTAGTGCGCACCAGAAAAAAAATCGGAATCAGAAAAAGTAAAACATGGATAACTATATTTAATACTTCCACTGTGCACTGTGACCATTAAACATGGCCTGCAGGCTGCCAAATGTCCTGGCAGTATTCAGTTTATTTGTAAATTACATTTTTGAGACATTTTATATATCTATGTGATGTTTTTTATTCAGCAGATGGCAATTTAATATTCTCATATTATGTTTCTGATGTTCATGAGATCTCCCAGAGGCTCAGGAATCAGAGTATATACGCCAGACTGGACAAGTTAATATTTCATCACAGTGTGTGTGACAGTGGACTCAAATGAGGTTAAGGGTGTCATTGTTTAACCTACCCTTGTAATCTATGCAGAGCTTAACCAGTTTTACCAGCTATTACTGATATCTAATATAACAATTAAAAAAAGCATTTTTCTGTCAGTTATATTTAGACAGTAGTAGAATACCAAAAAGTGTGTCAGCTCCAAAAGTGCACTATATTCTGTTTTATAATAACATCATAGCCAAACATTTACTTAGTGCAGATAAATTATTAGAATGTGCAATAACATGATTTTTAACATTACAGTTAACACATTTCTAGGAATGTGCTTTTAACTTCTTGTAAAGGTTAACCATGGAACATGTCACATCACTTCACCTCTGAGTGTTGCTGCTGCAGGTTTTAGTGCACTTTGTTTTTTAA
The DNA here is from genome assembly GCA_026402145.1 of Polypterus bichir lapradei. Lineage (NCBI taxonomy): Eukaryota > Metazoa > Chordata > Cladistia > Polypteriformes > Polypteridae > Polypterus > Polypterus bichir. Next base: position 2,593,677 of record JANRMT010062848.1, read on the forward strand.
ATTCTATTCAGGAATGCGACTGTTTTGAGTCTGGTCTTAGCGTGGCGTAGCCAAAATACTGAAGCAGGCAGTTGTACTTTAGCCAGTGAGGAGCGGGTATTGAAAAAAGCCATTATATTCTTCTTTCACTTAAACAAGAATGTGATTGATAATGTCTTTCAATTAACATTTTATTTCCTTTATTGTACTGCTGTTTTGCAAGATGTATCCAAACTTCATTTTTTAAACCATCCTTAAATAAATAGGTTTGACCATAGATATGTTTCCATTACAGTAAAAAGTATTATATTTTAGTTTTCAACTCTGCACAAAAGATTTTCTGTCTTATTTTTCACAGTGCTTATTAAAAAAAGAATAAAAAGGAAATCACATTCCAGCTAACACTTGCTTAATCACTTTACAGGTCACTGGGACTGCTGGCCATAGTGGTATGGCATAACTGATTGACATTTTCTTGTCATGGGCTGTAACAGTAACGCATCACCACTACAGATACACTGAACAAGATCTTCCAATTAGAAAAAAATGGCAGACTCTTCATAAAGTAAATGAATATATTCAACTTGAGTAAAACAGCTGAACTACATTTTTATCTCCTTAAGAGTTTAGGATGTGTCATTTATCTCTTCTCAGTTTATGCACTAACTAATCTGAATAAATCAAGATTTAAAATATCATCATGATTTAAAATATTCAAAATAAAAACTTGAAATTTTGTAATTTATTCAAGTTGTTTTCCAGTGAGCCGTATATGTTCAGAGCTTCTTATATTTCTGACCACTCTACTTAAAATGTTTCTGAGCTTTTCTGAGCTAAAGCAGTTTTTTTGTTTTACAGCTCTTCCCATTACAATGCCCAAGACATTTTATAAATAAATAAGACATTTATTATAATACATTTATTTTAGAAACATATAAAGCTTACCTACTGGATTATATAAAAGAGTAAAGTCTGTCTTTCTGTTTTTCCACTACAGTGGAGATCCAGGTGGAACTTAGATAAGTTGCCAGTTTTTATTCTACAGGTGCTTGGAATCTCCTGAAATTCCATTGCCATTTTATATACGGTTTGACCTATAGGGGGCGCTCCAGCCGCTCTAACTCTACACAAGTAGACACGAGGCACAGGTTTAAGCACACAGCACCCATTTATCGTAGCGGGGAAGTGTGTTTCTGTCACTCTCCACAGCAGCACAGTACACAAGCACCAATACTAATTAACTGCACTTTGTCTTTTTTCTTCTCTCTCTTTTTCTGTCTCTCTCTCTCTCTCTCTCTCTCACTCTTTCGCCTCCACTCCTCCTCTGGCAAGCTTTGTCCTCCTCCTCCTCCTCCTGACTCTGGCTCCCGTATTGAAGGCAGGTGGTTCCTTTTATGCTACACCTAGGAGTACTCCAGGTAGCTCCTTAGCGAGATCCAGAAATAATCCCAGGTATGGCAGAAGCCTGACAAAACAGGGCTGTGCAGCTCCCCCTACTGGCACCCATGGAACCCAACAGGGCTGTCCTGAACTCCAAGTCACATGTTGCCTTGTGTGAATCCTGGGCATCACAGCAACCCAGGGGGTCTGCCATCTAGCAGCCTGAGTGAGTTCTGTTTCACAGGCGTCCTAGCCAGGTAAGGGCCCCGGCCATCTGCCACAATAGTTATAAAGACAGTTGACCCTAGTTTTTCAAGCAATTCAATAATATGATCTTCATTTGAGGTAAGGTAGTGTTACTCACTGATCAGGGTGATCAGAGAGTGGTGGTGTGATGCATGTTAATTTGCTCATGCAATTAAGAATTTCAATCTACTGTGTATACGTGGAAATATTAACCCTAATAACATATGAAATATGATGAGGACATATCAGTGCATGAATGTTAGTGTTTAACATATATTACCTCCCCTGCTAACAAAGCTTACAATTATTTAATTTTTATTTATCCTATTTTACACTATACACCTTTTAAAATCAGTTGTTATCAAAAGCATCCAGGAGTACAGCAACTCATCCAAGTTTCTGTTTTACTGCGTCTTCTCTCCTTGGGCTTTGCAGATAAGAACTGGATATGATGTCTTCAAGCTGACTATTTTGAATTCTCAACAGTATGTTGAACAATGATTACCAAGTGGACTTCCCCAAGTCTATCAATTATCATCATCTGTTGGTGCAGAGTAAATGTTCACTTTTTAGACATGGTTAGATTGTCTGTAATGTAAAAAAGTTTCAAGTGGATCTACAGCTCAGATGTTTTTGCCTTTGCTTCTTCTTGCATGATAAGTTGGAACTAGAGTAAAGTCTTCCATCTGAGGCATCGAAGGTATAATAACTTGATTGGCTAATAAATTATTTATTCTGAATGACTTTTTTATATGTCACAATTTGGATTTTTTATGTATGTCAGAGACTTCAATAAGTGGTGGTGACTCAGCATCTCTCCATGATCTCTTGCCTCCAGAATGTAACTTCTTTATCTCATTTAGAAGCACTGGTCGAGTTGGTGGGTTAGCAATGGTTTTTGATAATCGATTTAAAGGTAGATCTATGCCTTTAGACGTTTTTTCCAGTTTTGAAGCAGAGCTATTTAAAATCAAGCTTACCAATCCTGTGCTTTGTGCACTTGTTTACAGACCACCAAGATGTAATAAGGATTTTATCCAGGAATTCGCTGACTTTTTATTTTTGATGGTGACACATTTCTGATAACGTGCCAGTTCTGGGAGATTTAAATATTTCATGTTTGTTGTCTGACGAAAGCCCTAGTTAAAGATTTTTTACGTCTGGTGGATTCCTTCAAGTCCCACTCATCAGAATGGTCATGTGCTGGGCCTAGTCCTTACTCTTGGCCCTCCTGTGAAGAATGTGTTTTTGATGCCTGCATTTCAGATCACTATGCTGTCATTTTTGAACTTGATCTCTTGTGTCCGTCCAGGAATTTTACACAACACCAACGTCACTTACACTCCATAAATTGTAAATCTGCCTGACAGAAGCCCTCTCTGTGTGCTGTGATGCTGGTTAGGTTCCCAGAGTCTACATGTAAGCATGCACTTGACCTGATTGCATCCTTAAAGTTAAGAGTTCAGCCTTGGCTAAATGACACCACTCAGGCTATCAGGCCGGAATGCAAGCAGGCTGAGTGCTGGTGGAAAAACGATAAACTCCGGGTCTCATAAAAATCTCTGAAAGATTGAAGTCCTCCCACAAGGGAGAGCACAGCAAAATCAAATTATGTTTTGGACTTAATTGCAAATTCTGCCTTGAGAGCTAGAGTGCCTTTTAACACCATAAACACTTTTTTAAATCCTCCAGGCAGTGGTCTCCTTATAAGCTCGCCTGAGGCCTGTGAGTTATTCCTCAAGTTTTTTTTACAGATAAAATCCAAGTTATTCGGTCAGGCATGATCCTTGCAGCTGACGACCACTGTGAGGGGAATCCAGCTTCCCTTAGGCCAGTGCATACCTGGTTTACGCTGTTTAAACCAGTTTCCTCCTACTAGCTAGCTGATAAAGTCATGGACAGTTCACACAGATTAAAATGAACAAATTCACGTTCTTTGTTCACCATTTCAATTTTGAATTAGTTCATGTTCAGTTCACTTTGTGTTTTTTAAGGAGTGAGAATAAATGACCTATGAGTATACATTTTTTTAATTTTGCATGCCTTATATTAGGCCAGGGGTGCCCACACTTTTTTCAGCTTGCGAGCTACTTTGAAAATGACCAGGTCAAAATTATCTACCTAAATTAAAAATGCTATATATACTCAGCAAAAAAAGAAACGTCCCTTTTTCAGGACTGTGTATTTCAACAATAATGTTTTAAAAATCCAAATAACTTTACAGATCTTCATTGTAAATTGTTTAAACAATGTTTTCCATGCATGTTCAATTAACCATAATCAATTAATTAACATGCACCTGTGGAATGGTCGTTAAGACCTTAACAGCTTACAGAAAGTAAGCATTTAAGGTCACAGTTCTAAAAACGCAGGACACTAAAGAGACTTGTCTACCGACTGTGAAAAACACCCAAAGAAAGATGCCCAGGGTCCCTGCTCATCTGCGTGAACGTGCATTAGGCATGCTGCAGGGAGGCATGAGGACAGCTGATGTGGCTAGGGCAATAAATTGCCATGTCCACACTGTGAGACGCCTAAGACAGCGCTACAGGGAGACAGGAAGGACAGCTGATCATCCCCGCAGTGGAAGACCACGTGTAACAACACCTGCACAGGATCGGTACATCCGAATATCACACCTGCGTGACAGGTACAGGATGGCCACAACAACTGCCCGAGTCACACCAGAAACACAATCCCTCCATCAGTGCTCAGACTGTCCGCAATAGGCTGAGAGAGGCTGGACTAAGGGCTTGCAGGCCTGTTGTAAGGCAGGTCCTTACCAGACATCACCAGCAACAACGCCGCCTATGGGCACAAACCCACCTTCGCTGGACCAGACAGGAGTGGCAAAAAGTGCGTGAGTTTCTGCATGACAGCAATGTCAGTGTTCTGCCATGGCCAGCGAAGAGCCCAGATCTCAATCCCATTGAGCACGTCTGGGACCTGTTGGATCGCAGGGTGAGGGCTAGGGCCATTCCCCCCAGAAATGTCCAGGAACTTGCAGGTGCCTTGGTGGAAGAGTGGGCTAACATCTCACAGCAAGAACTGACAAATCTGGTCCAGTCCATGAGGAGGAGATGCACTGCAGTACTTCAAGCAGCTGGTGGCCACACCAGATACTGACTGGTACTTTTGATTTTGAGCCTCCCTTCATTCAGGGACACATTGTGAAACATTTTTAGTTTATGTCTTATGGTGTTGACTCTTTTAGTGTTCATACAAATATTTACACATTAAGTCTACTGAAAGTAAAAACAGTTGAAAGTCAGGGGACGTTTCTTTTTTTGCTGAGTATATATATAGTACAGGCCAAAATTTTGGACACACCTCCTCATTCAATGTGTTTTCTTTATTTTCATGACCATTTACAGCACTCCATCACTCTCCTTCTTGGTCAAATAGCCCTTACACAGCCTGGAGGTGTGTTTGGGGTCATTGTCCTGTTGAAAAATAAATGATCGTCCAACTAACCTGACTTCTGCACAACACAACTGCTGGTCCCAACCCCATTGATAAAGCAAGAAATTCCACTAAATAACCCTGATAAGGCACACCTGTGAAGTGAAAACCATTTCAGGTGACTACCTGTTGAAGCTCATCGAGAGAATGCCAAGAGTGTGCAAAGCAGTAATCAAAGCAAAGGGTGGCTATTTTGAAGAAACTAGAATATAAAACATGTTTTCAGTTATTTCACCTTTTTTTGTTAAGTACATAACTCCACATGTGTTCATTCATAGTTTTGATGCCTTCAGTCATGAAAATAAAGAAAACACATTGAATGAGGAGGTGTGTCCAAACTTTTGGCCTGTACTGTACATATACATACTGAGTATACTTTATACATAAAATGCATGTTGTCATACCTTGCATAACTGAATAACCTTTATGGCACAATAACAATTCAATACATTTATGGTCACTTCAGTATTTAGATTTAATAATCGTCATGTGGGAAAAGGCTGACTTGCATAAATAAGTAGAGCCGAATAATGCAGTCAAGGAGCTTTTGAATTCAGCCGAGTGAAAAATGACGGCTGTCTGATTAACTGCGATTTTAGTTCCCTCTCCTTTCTCTTTCTCAAATTGCTTTTTGGAAGGATGTCAGTTTCGTAGTTTTTATGAACAGTTCGAAAATGCCTTTCCACATTTTCCTTCTTTGGAATAGCAATGATAGATTGACAGATTCGACAAACGCACTTCGATTGTGACTTTGAGAGAATAAATTCCTCTTCCAATTCCACATCCAGCCCATACCCTCCCCAAACAATTTTTTTTTTAAATCCCTTCTTTAGTTGATATAAATTGGAAAGCTAACTAGATCACAGCAGGAGTTTTGCAGTAGCTCGCGTGTTTGATTGTGAGTGCAGGATGACCAGTGTGTTAGAAGAGAATAGATCTCAGACTGGCCGACCTGTATTTCAATCAAGTGGCAAATGCCATAGGGAAGATATATGATAGACTAACGTTTAAAAAAATTTTTTTTTTGAATGCAACGCGATCTACCTGCACTACCTTTGTGATCTACCGGTCGATCGCGATTGATCGTTTGATAGTTGACAACTGTTTAAAAATGGGGGGAAATGCCTGACAATGCCAAGTATGCAATTGTTCAGCCACTACTGAAGAAGCCTACTCTGGACTCTACAGTGCTCTCAAATTACAGGCCTATATCTAAGCTCTGTTTCCTGTCCAAAATTATGGAAAAGTTGGTTCACGTACAATTACTTTCATATTTGGAGGAAAATAACATATGTGATGCGTTTCAATCTGGCTTTAAAACATTCATAGCACAGAATCTGTTTTGTTGAAGATGACAAAAGATATTCTACTAACCTTGGACTCAGGTTCTTTTGCTATTTTAGTGTTGCTGGACCTTAGTGCAGGTTTTCATACAGTGGACCATGGGGTTCTATTAAAACAGCTTGAGTGTGAAGTCTGAAATGGTTTGCACCCTACTTAAATGGTAGATCTTAAAAGGTAGATTATTTAACATAGATGATAACTTCTCCCAGCCAGCTCTGCTCTCTCAAGGCGTACCATAGGGCTCTATTCTGGCCCCTTTATTATTTGCCTTATATTTGCTCCCTTGGGGTCTTTTTCCCAAAAACATTGTGTCTGTTACCAATGTTATGCTGATGATACCCAACTTTATATTAAAGTTAGCCCTGACATCAACTCATCTGTAAAAAAGTTGATGAAGTGTATAGACAATATTAAACTCAGGATGAAAATAAAACTGAGGTCATTTAGGCTCGTTGAGGTCAAAATTTGTAATGATGTCAGGAACCTGGATATTATGTTTGATTTGTTTGAAAAACAAATTTCAGTGGTTTTAAAGACCAGCTTTTACCAGCTGAGGCAAACTTCAAAGTTAAAATCCTTCATTTCATACCAAAAACTGGGCAGTCGCATGACATTAAAAATTAATTTCTTGCACTAACATCTAGAGTTCTTTCCAGAAAATCTTGGTATGGTGAGTGACGAACAAGAAGAATGTTTTCACCAGGACATTCAGTTAATGGAACCTCAGTACCAAGTTTTCTGGAATGAGAATGTGATGTCCGACTACTGCTGGCTGCTGTACCACAACAATACACAGTGTACACAAGAAAATCCTACTCTAAGCATTTTTAAAGAAACAGTAGTAGCTGACTGACACCGTTCAATATCTATACCACAGTGTGTGCCTACTTGACTTTGCACTAAAGATATTGAAACATTTACTTCATTGGAGCTTATGTTTACAAGTACATTACTCATAACTCAAAAAGTTGACGTGACTGGAAAAGCCTGAAAGTGGATCTGAAATCAGCTTGAAAAACTGATTTAGAAAAGTGTGTTGTCTCTGATGATTACCAAAAACAAATTTTTGTTGCCTTGTGGTAATTAATTATTCACATTTTCTAGAGGTGTGTGACCCCAGTTACAGGTTCTTCCATCTGAGGTGTTCATAATGGTTGAAATTTTAACAAAACAAAACTACATATGATGTGAAAATCTATTTCATTTAGGTTTTAGCACAGCACAGACAAAAAAACATGACAGCAGTTTTTTCCTCATGAGACTACATACAGAGTTGTCAAAGACACCAAACATATGGGCAGGTAATGCGGTATAGTGGCTTTGCCACATGAAACTTTAAAATATAGCTCATAGTTCACATCTGATGTACTGTATGCAGCCGAAGAAATTAATGCATATACACTTTGTTTATTTATTTTATTCATAAGCCATAATAATAATTATTTGTCTAGCATTGCCACCAACAGCTATTAATTTAAACTATATACCTTCTGTATATTAACAGAATTGGACATTTTGTTCTAAGTGTCTCTAATGCCAAAACACTTGTTATAAAACTTCCCATACATATATTATCATATATATTAGTTAACAAATTCCTCTTTATGTTAATCCCTATACAATATGCTGTAATAAAACCAACAAGCAATAAAGTTTAAATTGGACTGATATTAACTTGTAATGTTGTAAGAGCTAAAGTGGTGATAGTCACTAATGTAGTACTAAACATACTAGTTATCATGTGTTAAATTCTGTTTAACTACAGGAGATGGATAGTGGGCACTATCCAGATTACATACAAGCATTAATCCTTAAAGGTAATATTGTTGTCCTTTCACACCAAATGATAATGGGCCTGTAGAATGAGGTAATTATACAAATATTTACTCTTACACATTGTTTTTACATGGATGTTTAGCATAGCCCAGTCACTGGGTTCAATCTGATGTGGTGTGTTATCACCAATCCCTAGAAAGAGCAGTTTTACCTACAGGTAGAATTTTTCTCTTCATTTGTCAGTATTGCAATACCTCATCTGTAATTGCTGAAAGTTACTTAAGCATCACATAAAGGAGGTGACAATGCCAGCTATTGTACTAGTCTTCTTAATATCTCACGAGGTGTTAGGCCTGTACCACTTATTAATACTGACGCTAGCAGTTAAAAAGATGGACATTTCATTCCAGTTGTATCTTAACTTATTAGTTTTTAATGGCTAATCTGAATTTGGCATGTGGTAAGCATAATATACACATTTTATTTAATTTATCTTCTATTTATAATCTTCAATATAAATACTTCAATAAAACATTAACAGTATACTTGCATCTGCAGTGGTTGTCATTGTGGCCTAAATCTGAATATATACTAAGTATACAATATTCAAACTATTGGCACATAACATTTGCTGTAATGAAAGTAACCTGGTAATCTAAAGTTCATTTACTATAACACAGTATCAACCATTTCCCCCTTTTTACACTTTTACCATTTAGTATATGTTTTGGTTCCTGTAGAAATTTTAAAAAGTCAGATCTATTATTCTAAAATACAAATGTGTTTGTCTGTATGCTCATTGTACCCTTTGAAGATGAGGAGTGGTCTGTGCATGCAGGCAAGGGAGTTAATGGCTAATGGAAGGTAATGTAGTACTAGTGTCCTCCAGAGAACTTCTCTCAGTCAGGACATTAAGCAGAAGTTGAGGAAGAAATCCAGACTAGACTAGTAAATTTATAATTAGTTTTAAAAAAAATCAAAATATGCTAAAACAGGATCCACATTCCCTTTTTCGTAATATTGTTCAAGTATGTCCACTTTTTTTTTTACTATATTTCAGGCTCTGATTTTTAAAATCATCTACAAGAGTGATAGATATTTCACTATGTCTAAGGCTAACAGGTAATTCATACAATATATATTGTAAGGTTTCTAAATTATTTTGGGACTCCCTCAAATGGGACGACACGCTGAAGAGCACTCCAAAGCATTAGCGCCTGTGGAAGACGGCCTATTAGTTGCTGGGGCAACCGCAGGCTCCCAGCACTGTGGCAGCTCACCGCAAAAACAAATCCGAAAGGATTACGGTTGCGCTATGAGAACCTGCCGTCAATGGATGATGCAAGGAACATTATAACTGCAGGGAACAGTATTTCTTGGCTACCAAGAATATATACAAAGTACTGTAACTTGCTTTCTTTTTTCTTCGGTTATAGTCTTGAATAAAAGTGCACTTGTTTTGTTATACTTGTACATCAACATTTATATGTTACTTACATAAAAGCCAGATCGAATGTTATTTATTTGGATTTAGTTACTTACTTCCTACAGCCTAAAGTCACAAGTACACTGCAACGCTTTCTGTGTTTGAGCAACACGGGCATGCTCAAAAAATACATGTGTAATGCCACGAAAAGTCCACGCAGACACTTCAGTTCGCAAGCATTGGTGCGAGAATACAGTTAGACTTCTTTTTAGGGCACATACACTGTCCAGATGTAAACACTAGCGTGGAAAGTCGCTTGCGAACTGAAGAGTCTATAGTTGCAGATGGAAGCTGCCGTCGCTATACTTTGTATATAAGAGCCAGATCGAATGTTATTTATTTGGATTTATTTACTTACTTCCTACAGCCTAAAGTCACAAGTATAGCACGTCTTTATGTGAAAATAGCAGTGTCAGATGTGGGGGAGCAGGGTAGGGTAGGATCGTGAACGCAACGCGACTGAGAGAATGAAACTGAATAAATAAATAAAAAAAACAAAGCTAACCTTTACAAGTATCATACACTTACACCGACTGTTACAGACTGAAATCAAATGTATGTCTTTATTCTAAAATAGTAAGAGTAAAAGCAGCTCACTTCTCAAAACTGACTCGTCGAGGATCGAACCCATGAAGTTTCGATTACCAGTCAACAGTTGATAACATTGCACCACCAAAGCAGTTGCAGTAAAGGCGTATGAATGTCACACCCTAACGTGTGTTGTTTTTCTGCAGTTATATTTTTGAATAAAAACGCACTTGTTCTATTTGTACCTTCTGTGAAAGTGTTTCTTTGATATTTGGACTTCCGGCTTCACACATTATAAACTTCATGTCTACATTTTGTCAATTATTACTAAAGCATAAAAAACATTTCTTTTTTAACAATGTGTTTACATAGATCGTTGCAGACACGGAACACACATGAAATGCAAGTGTTCCAAATAACAATATAGTATTTATAAAAGGTGTGATTTTGCTTGACTTCTCACTCTATACAACTCCAAGCAACTGACTCGCAGGTAAACAGACTTGAGCTGAGAAAACTGTGCGCCGATGGGGGATGTGATAGCAGACTGCTTGCTGCTTATCAACACATTTAAAGGTCAAAAGATGCTAACGGAGAGGTGAGAAGTGATTTAAGGTGGGATGGATCTACGAGTCTTTTCGAAAGCTCTGGTAATTCTAGTGTTAAATTATATCAAAAGCTATTATTTCAGCAGAAATGATCTTGAAATTCATCTATTTAACATATCTCCATTTTTTAAGTGGAGGGAAGGGGTATAAAGCAGGAACAATCCCCTGAACAGGGGGCACACACCCATTAGGGCGAATTTAGTGTTGCCAATTCACCTAACGTGAATGCCTTTGGACTGTGGGAGGAAAGCGGAGCACCTGGAGGAAACAAAGAGAAATACAGAGAGAACATGCAAATTTCACACAAGAAGAACCCGGAATGGAGGCAGCAATGCTACCACTGCACAATTGTGCCACTTTAATCATATCTCTTAAAGTATAATTGTAAAACTAAAACAGTTCCCTTACACATATTCCGGCTATGTTTCCTTAAGCTGTTGTTTTTACTACTAATTACATTTCAACCTTCGGGTTTTGAATTTGAATAAACTGTCCAGAATGTTTTATTAGAACATCAAATTATAGAAAATAAAACTAAACCTTCTATCAATTACGTAGTCATGCAAACAATAACATTCTATTGTATTTCACATTTAAAATATACTCAATTCTTAAACATTAGGAAGGGATCAGAAGGGAAATCAATATATAATATACAATAAATGGCTTATAATTCAAAGTCTATTTATATTTTAAATCCCCCCAGGGTAGTTAGCTTTTCACACTGTTGAATATATAAATGGAGCTTCTGATACTTTTGTCAGTTAAGCATGACTTTGTTCTAATTATAAGAAAATAGTCTAATGAACAAATTTTATCTATGCTTAACAACATTGATTTCTTTACCCATAACTTTCTGTTAAAGTTAGTTTACACATGGTATGTCATTGATATCTTGTGGTTTCCTTTGCTAAGTTTTTTCAGATTGTGGATTTTGTAGATAAAGCACAGTGTACCCCATTTATTGGTTAAACATTTTCTGTTGCACTATTTATACACTGCCCTTATTGCTAGAGCATAATTCTGCATGGAGTATACTTAGACAGAATGCCAGCCCACTACAAGTTGAACACACATGCACAAGAGCCAATCCAGCACATGAAGAACATGCACAGTCTACACAGAAAATATTTGAATTTAAACTTTCATTTTCTTATTGTGCCACCATAGTACCTTTCCTTTCTTATTTTTAAAACATGCTAAGCCATTTGTCAAAGTACCTGACAACTTGTTTATGTATATATTTCTGTTTAAAAATATTTAATATTTAATACTTAATCAATTGAACAGTATCCTTATTCATGCTTTACATATAAAATTCATAAAATGCATATACAAAACACATAATATTTTAACCCAAATTAATTCAGATACCAAAGATATTTCAAATTTTCTCAGCAATTGCATTAATGATTAAAATAACATAAATTTTAAAATTAATTGCAGGCAAAGAAATCCTTTTTACATACTGTTTTTAGCCATTGTAAAACATTATCAGACACATCCAGTGTTCACTTAGCCCGTTTAATCACTGTCAACATTTTTCTCCAAACATGCCACCTTATGAAACAACTAAAGCAACATTTTTACTCCTTTCAACAGCATTTTCACCTTTCATTCTTTTCAAATGTTCTTTCGCTCTCTCGCTGTAGATTAAGATTTTTTAAAATTTTAAGTAGTCAATCAGTCACCCCATTACAGTGTTGGATATTATTTTCTAAATTGCCATACTTCCTGCTTTACCGTCAGTGGAATTCTGCTCTGGTCTTGAACACTTTACGGATATAAAATAAGTCTGCAGGAATTTTTCTTTAACTCTTTGTACTACTAACCCACTTTGTTTAGAATCAGCATCCGTATGTATTGGCTTTGCAAGCACTAATAAAGTTAAACTGTCTCGAAAGAAGGAAGTATCATCCCTTTGCCTCACTACTGAAAGCTTTTCCCTAAATAAGGCTTTAGCCAGTTTGTTCTAAATCTCAAACTTTATTACTCTTTGTACTGAGCTCAGTCATGTATGATCCCATATGGTATTTTACCCCTCAATACTGAGGCCCTATATCTTAAACCAAAAGAAAGGCCTGGAATGTTCACTTCTGTTGAAGTTGCACCTGCCACACGCATTGACAGCAACTAATCCGAAAGTGGTATCCACACACAGTCCTGGCATACCAACAAGGGAAATTCTGCGGCCATGAATTAAGGAAAGCATAGATAGGGAGGGGAAACTCCTGTGGACATCGCTCAGTGTGGCCACACTCAAGGACATTTTCATCTGTTGAAACTTCATGCAAACCAAGAGCCACCTACCATTATTCATCATTGCCACCACTTCCCCAAGACAGCATAAACTTTCTCTTTTGACTCTTTTTGACTCCAACATTGTTAAATCCTATCTCTCACACAAGACTACAGCAGTGAAAGATACACAAGCACAAAAATAAATTACATAATACCAACAATTTCTGTCTTTTTCTCCCATCTACCATGACCTCTGACCTCCATCATGTCTGTCCAGCAGCTACACAATCCCATCCCAGAGACAATTCAGCAGTAGTAAGGAACATTATTCCATTGCGAATCAGTCTAGTAGTGAAAATGCCCAACTCGAGATCAGCACAAGTGATAATTGTGGTGAGATAAAGTAACAAAGCAGGGTTTGAAACCAAAACTGTTGTGGAAAGTACTCAGTCTCAATCCATTGTTGTAAATTAAATTCAAACGTGGTTGTCTATTATTTATGCCAAGAGGAAGAGCCCCCATGTGCCTTTTTCAATGCATTATGGTAGATTAAAGAAACCTAACAGAAAGCTTCCTTTAATCAGCTAGGTTAATTTACATATGACTACAAAGCATTTCAATCACGCCAATCAGCATACAGATTCCTGGTATTGTCCATAAACAAACCTATGCATTAAGTATTATGTTAAGTCTCAAAATAGTTAATAATTGAGAGTCATGTGTAAATGCTTAGTTAAAACCAAATAATACTTCTTATTTACAAACTTATCAGAGAACAAAATATAAAGTAAAATGTTATATATGATTTAATTTTCTTATTTAAATGTGCTGGTACAGAGGAAATCAGGATGTCCTAGTTTTATATAGCCAGACAGTTTTAATCACTTTATTTCTCTTTTTTCTTACAACGGATATTTTATATCCCTACAGAGATGTTTGATTGGGTTCAAGTCTGCGTTTTGGCTGAGGCACTCAAGGACAATACCAGTTGTCCCTAAGCCACTACTGTGTTGTCTTTACTTTTTGCTTAGAGTCATTGTCCTGTTGGATGGTGAACCTTCAGTCAAGAGCACTTTGGAGCAGGTTTTCATTAAGCCTATCTCTGTATTTTCCTCAGCTCAGCTTTTCTCAACCCTGTCTTGTATCACAGTCTCTGCCACTAAAAAAAAAACCCATGGCATGATGCTGCCATATGTGATGATCAGTGCCTGATTTCTCCCAGATGTGAATTGAGACCAAACAGTTAAATCTTGGTTTCTTCAGGTCACAGAATCTTGTTTCTTGCAGTCATGTGTCACCTGGCCACTCTGCCCAGATTAGTAGAGTGTTTAAGTGGTGGTTGTCCTTTAGGAAGTTTCTCCCATCTTCACACTGGAGCTTAGCTAGAGTGACCCATTGGGTTCTTGGTCACTTCTCTTTCCAATCCTCTTCACCCACAATTGCTCAGTTTAGCCAAGGAGTCATCTCTAGGAAGAGTCATGGTTCTTTCAAATGTATGATATTTAGGAATTATGAAGGCCACTGTACACCTGGGAACCTTCAATATAGCAGAATTTTTTGTAGCCTTCTCCAGAGCTGTGCCTCAGCACAATCCTCTCTTTAAGTTCTTCAGGCAATTCCTTTCACCTCATGGCTTGGTTATTGCTCTTTTAATCTTTCTTCAAAAGTCACCTCATGTAGCCCTGGAGTGAGCCTAGTCACTCTTCTCTGGACCTTTTCTAGCGCTGCTATATCCTTTTTATAGCCTGGTGACCAAAACTACATACAGTACTCCAGATGAGGACTCACCTGTGCATTATAAAGCTTGAGCTTAACCTCCTTTTACTTGTACTCCACACATCATGCTATATAAATAAATATTCTGTTAACCTTCTTAATGGCTTCTAAAACACTGTCGGGAAGTTGATAGCGTAGAGTCCACTACGACTCCTGAATCCTTCTCATTGTGTATTCAAACCTAACATTTTTACTTCTTATGTGTAAAACTTTACATTTACTGACATTAAACTGCTCAACCTGTATGCTGTCGAAGTCCCTCTGTTATGACTTAACAGATTCCAGATTATGTGCCAGTCCACCTATCTTAGTATCATCAGCAAACTTAACCAACTTGTTACTTATACAGTATTGTTATGCAGATCATTTATATTAAAAATATCAGCAGCCCTAGCATTGACCCCTGTGGAACACCACTCTTACATCAGCCAATTCTGATGAGGTTCCTCGCACCATCACCCTCTGCTTCCTTTGTCTGAGCTAATTCTGCAGCCATCTAAAAACATCACCCTGAACTCCCACTTCTTTTAGTTTGATGCCCAACCTGTCATGTTGCACCTTATCAATTGCTTTGTGAAAGTCCAGATAAATAATATCATACTGTATGCTCCACTTCGATCAGATCCTCATAGAATTCCAGCATATTAGTAAAACAAGACATCCCTCTTCTTGACCCATGTGGACTGTTCAGTAAATCTCCTGTACTTGCCATGTGCTGCTCAATATTATCCTTAGTAATTCCTTCCATTAATTTTCATGCGATGCACATTAAGCTTACTGGCCTATAGTTGCTTGGATCTGCTCAGTCACCCTTTTTTATAGCAGGGTAATATTGGCCATTTTCCAGTCATTTGAAATTTCCCAAGTGTGCAGACACTTCTTAAAAATATGTGTCAAGGGTTTATATATGTACTGTGGACCTCCAAGGTGGGCATCACCGACCCAACCTGGCACAAACAGACGCAGAGGCTCAACTGCAAAACACACCAGGCTTTTTATTTTCTTTTCCCTTGTGGGAAACATCTTTACCATCTCCCACAAGCCAAACACAGTCCCCAAGCACAGCACACAATATACAAATCTCTTCTTCTCTTCTCTCTCTTTTCTCCTCCACTCCTCCTGGCAAGTTTTGTCTCCCTCCTTCCGGCCCTGAAAATGCCCATGCACCCCCTGGTGGTGGCCAAAGGCCCCAGCAGGGTTGAGCTCCCATGCTCATAACCCATGACCCCACTGGAAACCAAGAGGACTGCCCTCTATCGGCCAGAGGGAGAAACTGTCCTGAAAATACTCTATCTTCCCATACTTTAGGCGTCCTGGCCGGGTAAGGGCTCCGGCTATCCTCCACAGTACTCTCTAACCTCCTTAAGAACTCAAGGGTAAATCATGTCCAATAAATTGATTTGAATACAGGTGGACTCCAAACAAGATTTAGAAACATCCTAATGATGATCAATAGACTGCGATGAATCTTAGACAGATTTCAACTGTCATAACAAAGGGCATGAATGCTTCAATGTCATATTTCAGTTTTTTATTTTTGATAAATTTGCAAAAAATTTTAAAAAATCCTGTTACTCTGGAGTGTTGTTTAAGCAATTTTAGCATATGGATGCAACAGCAAAATGTGTAAAAGTGAAGTGGACTGAATACTTTCTGCAGGCACTGTATGTACACAATCATCATCTGTCTTGATTTCGTAAGTCACCTTGGAAACTGGCAAATACAAGTACACATTACCAATAGTGTATAGATTGTATAGAGTGTATAAGTACAAAAGTGCCACTTAAATGTTACATAAGACATACATTACATTCTTACCAAACGTAGCACTGGTCATTTCAAGTTGTTTATTAAATTCTTGATCAATGCAGTGTAAACGTCTTTAATCAGTGCACAGATTTTGTATCATCTTTTCCTCATCACGGACACAATGTCTGCAATACTTAGAATATATGAACCTATTACATTTGTTCTCCCTGTTTAATAAATTAGTACATTTGTTAATATTAGGAAGGCTGATCCTTAAATATGCTTAACAAGCAGTGTGCGTTAAATTATTTTGTAGTTGGCAAAGTTGTCTCACAGATTCAGGGACCTGAATTTAAATTCTAGGCTGACCTCTATCTTTGTTTGCATGTTTTTATTCCCACATCCCAAAGGCATGCAGGTTTAGTGAAATGGTGACTATGTGTGCTTTTCATTTTGGTGTAAGGGAGGATGGATTTGTGTGTGATAATCTGTGGCAGAGTGCTGACCTACCTGGGGTTATTTTTTGCCTTACACTCAGTGCTGCTAGAGCCACACAACTCTTAAACAGAAAAAGTATGTTCAGGAAAAGGATATAACTGATAAACAATTTGATAGATTATGTAATAATCTAAATAAACTCTCACTTTTAAGCTAGAAGGCCAAATATTATCGTTATTAAAATTTGTCACAAATTATTTTTAATTATTGCAGTTATTGGGGTGCTTGTTCTCCTAATGACTGTCATTATTAAAAGGACATGGAAGCAGTGAGTCATGACAGAAAAATGAAAAACACATTTACAAAAAAGTAGAACAATATTCTGTTGAGGTGGTTTCCATTTTTGTCATGTGTGCCATTTCTGCAAAGCATGCCTATTTGAGTTCTCATATTGTTTGATCAGGGATCTTAAATGAGAGAACACAGGCTCAAGCCTGAGAAATCATAAGCTCAGGTTATTAATTTTACTTCCCAATAGCAGAATGTCAGGTAGGACTATTTTCTCCTGTTATGCAGGATTACATGTCAGTTCTTGCTGATATTTTCGATGAGACTAGTTTGCTGCCCCTCAGCCTTAACGCAAATGGAAGCAGTGTAAATGAAATATTTCTGTTATCACTGTGGCATTCACTCCATCCTTTCCACCTAATGTTCTTTGTAGATCTAAGTCAGTGAAGTCCTTTTTAACTAAAGTAATAGACAATTTTGTCTTGACATATATTTTTCCTCAAAAAAGTTTCTTGGAATTAAGAAAACCGAATGCCACTGAAACAGTACATATATATAATGCAGAAGTAATTGTGACCCACTCTTTTCGATGGTAGAATTGACTCTTTATGACCCCACTCCCCCAGATGAATGTCAAATAGGATTCTTGCACAGTTTTCCTGAGACTCTCTCATGACCTTCATTCTTCATTGCTTGGCTTTCCATTATAGAATCCTATAAAACCAGTTTGAAGGGTGTTGTGAATGTTTCAACTTAAACTGTTAAAAAAAAGATAATTTTACATTTTAAAATCAAAACTTGGATTTTGAATGCAAGAGTGTGACAAAACTCCTACATAACCTAAAAGGTGCCCCGAGATTAAAAAATAGGAAACTTCCAGCATACCATCACTATTAAAATGAAGCAATGACGTTTGTATTATCATGTAAATACTGTGAGTCTGCAGAGACACACTCTTTGCTGACTGCCTCCTCTCCACTGCATGCTAAATTTTGCTGATGCAGTATCTCATCTGAGGGAGTGAAATGCTGACTTTGGTCCCAAAAGCAATTTTTCTTCTTGGTTCCTATCTGAAGGTTTTTCTTGTCCACCTCTTTTTAGGACTGCTTCCAACCCAAATGGTTACTTTTCTAATGAAGCTTGTTTTCTGATCTGTTTGATGATTATAAGAAGGTCATTGAAGCCGTCAAGGGAATCTCACAGAGTACCTGCTAGCACTTTTCTAACTAAGGAAACATCCCCATATTAAAATGTGCTGTATCGTTCTGAAGCAATGCTGTGTACCACACAGACCGCTTTAGTGTAATCCTGTAGGACATCTTCATATGGGACCCATTCAGAATTTACATTTTTGCTAGCTTTTTCAAACAGCCAACTCTTCAGATATGAAAATGAGTGCAGTTATTTCCTAAAGCAAGAAGCTCTTTTGAAGGGGTACCAATATGACCTGTTTGTGCAAGCTGAGCGCTTGGATGAATCTGTGCCTGCTTTGTAGGCACGGCAATCCTGAGGGGGTTAATGAGTCTATAGGAGCTGTGTGTCATGGTGTGCTTTATAATTTGAATGCCTCTCTCTCACTTTCTGTATATATATGTGTGTGTGTGCTTCTTCTTTTCTGTTCCTCTCTCTCCCACCCCCCCCCCCCCCTTTCCTGTTAATCAGGGAGGTTGGCACAGAAAACTGGGACACTCAAGGCTGCCAAACCATCCGATTTCATTCTGTCCACACCAAATGTCTCTGTGAACACATCTCCACCTTTGCTGTCTTATCCCAGCAACCTAAAGATCTGGTAAGTTGCACATTATTTTTAAAAAGTAGAGGGAAAAAATAAAAGTGGGCAGTCGAGCTGTTCTGTCCTATTCTGTTTGTCTGGGTCTGTCTTGTGTAAAGTGGAGAGCAAAGTAGATGTGCTGGTTCTACATCTTCTGCTGCATTGGGTATGTGTGTGTGTGTGTGTGTTTTTTTCCTTCTCTCTCTTCTGCCAGAGTGAACTTTACTGACTTGTTTAAATCACCAAGGAGCAGAGTACCAGCTTCATCCGTGGGAGGATCCTTCTGCCTGTGCCCTGGCCAGTTGAAATTGATTTGAAATGCTATGCTTAATTTAATGTTTTCAGCTATGCATTTTTAACATTATGTTGTGATGAAGTTTTGAAATTGCACAATTATGATATTTTTAATGTTTCTATTCAAATATACAATGTGTTTAAAGGCGTAAAGTAAGACGACAAGTGTCCTTCTTGAAATTGACTTTGTGCCTCTGACTAAAAAAGATTTTTTAGGATTGCATTGAAATAGAATATTTGAACAGAAAGATTTTGGTTTGTTTTGAAATTTCTGCATGTTTTAAGCTTTATTTGAAAAGTCACTCTCTGTTACATTCTCACTGTGCAGGTACCCTTGCTTTTCAGATCTCAAGGTTTTGCTTTGTATACTTTCTGTTAATTTTCTTTTTTTTATCCTGTGGGAAACAAATTAAAACTGTAATTTTTGAGGGCCATCACTGAGCTTTTTTTTGTTGTTTCTATGTCATGCTTCTCAATTTTTTTTATCCTGCTTTACTGCAAAGTAGTAGTTTGCATAGGATGCAGCTAATCTATACTGTTATAAGCTGGGGTGGATTTGATGATGACGATGATGATGATGATGTTGTTGTTGTGACTGGTTCCCCCCCCCCCCCCCCATTTGAAGGCTGCTTTTGACCTAGATTTCTGAAAAGACTATGAACCCCATTACTGTGATTGATATGCAGAGAGGGCCAGCAGTAGGCTGGGAGATGGAAAATTGCCCCGAGGAATGAACTGCATGTTGCAAAAAACAGATGGACTGGAGTCTGGAGTTCAGCTGTAAGCTTTGTGCTTTTTATATTTGAGCGCGCACACATGCACATTCATGCACACACGCAGAGTTATTGCTGATGCACTGAGGTGCAGCAGGACTCTCCTACCTGTTTTGGGCAAAGTATAGGTGTACTCGGTCTGATCACAAAGAGCGAATCTACAGTGGAAATACAGCACTCATTACAGAATATACTTTTTATTTTTTTCTTCTTTTTAGTTTCAGCATGCATTCATTTTTTGGTCAAAGTAAGCCCATAATAATAAAATGGGATAAGTGTTAGTGCCAGGCAAAGTAAACAGTGTGGTCTGTCTTGATAAAATTAGCTGCTTAAGGCCAATGTGGAGTAGGGTGTCTTGTGTGGCAATTTGCTTAATTGGTGAATTTAGTATATTTAAGCAGAAAATGAAACTTGGTGAAAAAACAGTTGAACCAGCGGCTTTTGGGGTAGCTGCAATAATTTAATAATGTATAAGTGACAATTAAAACAGAATTACTACACACAGTTCCCTGCCAGTTTATGTAATTTAAAATATAAAAGATAATGTACAGAAGAAGTGAAAAACATTCAGCAAATAGTGGTTATTACAGTATAAGAGAGCAAACAACAATGAGAGGCTGGGAATTATGTGTGGCTCAAAACTCTGCAAAAGCTAGAACATAAGTTAACAAATCCAAGTAAGAAGCCTTACTTTTACACTCACTTTATTGTTTGAATTGAACTCAGTTGGGATAAAACAGTGACTGAATGGTAAGCACTGCTCCCTGTTGGATTTAGTATCCTGGGTTTAAATTCCACAGCTGGTTTCTGTCTGTGTGGAGTCAGCAAGCTCTCTCTTTATATAAATGGGTTTTTCTTTGGGTACTCTAGTTTTCTTTTAATGGACATGTATGTTATGTTATGTGATAATTCAAAATGTTTTCAATGTCATATGTGTATGTCAGTGAGTGGGCCTTACAATGGACTGGGGTTATCCATTTTGGCTCTTGCGATCTGCCCAATGCTGAAAATTAATTCATTTCCCAGTGACCTGAATTTGGGCTAATCAGGTCACAGAATCTTATGTTATCAGATGAGTTTCTTTTATCATTGACAATCAAAATGTAAAACATTTCTGTCTTATAAAAAGTGGCAGCAATAAGTCTACATAAAATACCTAGGAGATAAATTTGTAAGCCACAAACAAGCAGGGGTCATAAGCAAAAACCCAAACAATCACGCTTCAGAATCCAATAAATAAACCAAAAATCAAAGTCTCAAAGAAATATCAGAAGTCGGTAACATCAGAAATCTAATGATTCTGTGATAGAGATTTTGTATAAAGAATCCATTGGACAAATATATTCATATGATGCCATATTAAATAGCATTGCACAGATTGTGTCAGGTTTTGCAGTTTATGGGGTCCTCTGCCAAAGAGTTGCCACATCATAGCAATGAGTACCCAAAATGGCTGCCCCCAATAAAAACAAATGGTATTTCAGTCAAATATGTAAGTAAAAAATGAATTAAAACTAAGTTCAAGTCCAGAAGTAATTTGATTAAACCCAGGATTTTCAGAGAAATACTGATCAGCACTTATTGTTTGAGAGTCACAAACTTAATATGTGTTTTTTTAGTCTCTGTAAATGAAACAGATTCTTTTTTAGAATATGGCACTGCATACACATATCCTTCTATGTTCTTTAATGAATTAATCTCTGTCATGTGTATCACAAATCACTTAACTGCAAAAATAGCCAGTTATTGTTATTGTTGCAAAGTTTCTAGTAGTCAGATACAATGCTAAGCTGAAGTTGTCAGCCTTAATATATCCTATACTGGAAATAAAACTTACCTGAAAAGAAAAATATAAAACAATACAAAAAAGTGTAGTGTACTGTAATTATTATCTTATATATAAACATCTATGTGTGGAAGTGTGTCTGACTGTCTGTCCGGCCCGAAAGTATGAGGCTACAGCATGAAGCTCAAAGAGCTGGCAAGACGGCCCTAAATTCACGAGTCAGACGAAGACATAAGTACGAGGCTACAGCATGAAGCTAAAAGAAAGCAGTTCCATCACCAAAGTGAAACCGCCGAGGAAAGATAAACGAGACAGAAACTCGCTTAGCTGCTGATAGACAAGGGGGACGAGCAGGTCTGCAAAATTAAACTGCCGACTCTGCATTTGAATTTTTTTCTGCCGATTTCAATAGTTTCTAGGAGCTTGGGCATTTTACAGCACAGGCTTACACAGCTAGTATACTGTATAATAATTATAAAAAAAGATAATAAAGCATTTTGTTCTGCTCTATGAAAATCATGCTTAATCACCATACACACATTACTGGCTGAGATGAGAAGGCTTTGGTGGGCTGATATTCATAGAACATACTTCATGCTGACATTATTGTTTGCTTGCCTGGTTGTGCTTCTGCTTGTGTGGTGATTAGTAATGCTGCTTCACAGGTTCAAAGTCCAGGGTTAGAATCCTTTCTGTGCAAATTTCCATTTGTCAAAATTAGTTTTTCTCCAGGTGTTCATGGTTTCCTCCCACAGGCCAAACAAATAAATATCTACACTAAAACATTAGAACAATTTTGGTGAGAACAGGAGATTCACCCATAAAAAGGATATCAATCCTGTTCACCTAGATTGTCCAAAATAACATCAAGTGGAGATCTGAAAGTCACCAAAATCCTACTCTCTACAACATTACTCGATACTTTATTCCGTGTTTTTATGGTTGTGTGAAATAGATTTCAGACATGTTTGCAAAATTATTTCCAACCATGTCCCTGTGTTCTTGTTAAGAATGTATTTTAAAACAACAGCAAGGATCCATTGTACTAATTCCCCTCATAATTTTAAACTCCTCAATCTCTGTTTGCTTGAAATAGAAAGGTTTAACTTCATTAGTCTATCCTCATACAGTAACTCATATCTCTCAGTCCTGGGATCAGCCTAGTCACTCTTGTCTGGACTTTCTCTAGCACTGCTATATCTTTTCTTGTAATACAGTGACCAAAAGCAAACACATTACTCCAGGTGTGGCCTGTCTAGTGAGTTACATAGCTTAAGCATAATCTCCCTTGACATGTACTTCATACATTGAGATGTACGTATAACCTAACATCCTATAGGCCTTCTTGATTGTTTCTGTAAATGTCTGGATGTAGAGAGTGATTAGTCCTAGGCCTTTCAAACCACCCATTATGTATTCATATGTAACATTTTTACTTCCTATGTGTAACATCTTACTTTTACTTAAATTAAATTTAATCTGCCACATACTCGTATCTGCCCCAACCTACAGTGGTGTGAAAAACTATTTGCCCCCTTCCTGATTTCTTATTCTTTTGCATGTTTGTCACACAAAATGTTTCTGATCATCAAACACATGTAACCATTAGTCAAATATAACACAAGTAAACACAAAATGCAGTTTTTAAATGATGGTTTTTATTATTTAGGGAGAAAAAAAATCCAAACCTACATGGCCCTGTGTGAAAAAGTAATTGCCCCCTTGTTAAAAAATAACCTAACTGTGGTGTATCACACCTGAGTTCAATTTCCGTAGCCACCCCAAGGCCTGATTACTGCCACACCTGTGTCAATCAAGAAATCACTTAAATAGGAGCTGCCTGACACAGAGAAGTAGACCAAAAGCACCTCAAAAGCTAGACATCATGCCAAGATCCAAAGAAATTCAGGAACAAATGAGAACAGAAGTAATTGAGATCTATCAGTCTGGTAAAGGTTATAAAGCCATTTCTAAAGCTTTGGGACTCCAGCGAACCACAGTGAGAGCCATTATCCACAAATGGCAAAAACATGGAACAGTGGTGAACCTTCCCAGGAGTGGCCGGCCGACCAAAATTACCCCAAGAGTGCAGAGACGACTCATCCGAGAGGTCACAAAAGACCCCAGGACAACGTCTAAAGAACTGCAGGCCTCAGTTGCCTCAATTAAGGTCAGTGTTCACGACTCCACCATAAGAAAGAGACTGGGCAAAAACGGCCTGCATGGCAGATTTCCAAGTCGCAAACCACTGTTAAGCAAAAAGAACATTAGGGCTCGTCTCAATTTTGCTAAGAAACATCTCAATGATTGCCAAGACTTTTGGGAAAATACCTTGTGGACTGATGAGACAAAAGTTGAACTTTTTGGAAGGCAAATGTCCCGTTACATCTGGCGTAAAAGGAACACAGCATTTCAGAAAAAGAACATCATACCAACGGTAAAATATGGTGGTGGTAGTGTGATGGTCTGGGGTTGTTTTGCTGCTTCAGGACCTGGAAGGCTTGCTGTGATAGATGGAACCATGAATTCTACTGTCTACCAAAAAATCCTGAAGGAGAATGTCCGGCCATCAGTTCGTCAACTCAAGCTGAAGCGATCTTGGGTGCTGCAACAGGACAATGACCCAAAACACACCAGCAAATCCACCTCTGAATGGTGTAAGACTTTGGAGTGGCCTAGTCAAAGTCCTGACCTGAATCCAATTGAGATGCTATGGCATGACCTTAAAAAGACGGTTCATGCTAGAAAACCCTCAAATAAAGCTGAATTACAACAATTCTGCAAAGATGAGTGGGCCAAAATTCCTCCAGAGCGCTGTAAAAGACTCATTGCAAGTTATCGCAAACGCTTGATTGCAGTTATTGCTGCTAAGGGTGGCCCAACCAGTTATTAGGTTCAGGGGGCAATTACTTTTTCACACAGGGCCATGTAGGTTTGGATTTTATTTTCTCCCTAAATAATAAAAACCATCATTTAAAAACTGCATTTTGTGTTTACTTGTGTTATATTTAACTAATGGTTAAATGTGTTTGATGATCAAAAACATTTTGTGTGACAAACATGCAAAAGAATAAGAAATCAGGAAGGGGGCAAATAGTTTTTCACACCACTGTATATTTTCTTAAGGTCCTTCTGAACTGATTTAAGTGATTCTACACACAGAGGGAAAGTGAGTAAACTTGACAAACCTCTCACCCAAATAAAGGAAAATAAAAAAAATAAAAAAGCAAACAAAACAAGTTCTCTTTTATATTTAAAAATATTTTTTGAATTCATAAAGTATAACAAGAGGAAGACAGGTATAGGTGAAAAGAAAGGAAGCAGAAATGTTTCCCTAAAATGTAAACCTGAAAGCAAATAAAAAAGCCTTTCCAAAAGACAAAAAAAAGTATCTTTAAACAAAACCCACAAGTTGAATATCAAGGAATCCAAACATAAATGCAAAACTGAAAGCCAAAAAATTAGATATTATCTAAGTGTCAAAGCAGCCATTGCATGGTCTGCTCATTGAGCTCACTCTTAAATAACAATGGGGCCAGTTCTTCGGATACAATATCAGATGACAACAGACTTGATAATTAGCACCACTAACTTTGAGCTCCAGGAACTTTGGTTTGTTTTTTAGATCATTTCATAAATGTATTTCATGGGCATAAAAAAAACTTAAAAGTATTACTTGTGGTACAAAAATGTTAAAATTAAAAAATAAAATTTTGACAGGGAGCCACCAAAAGAGGTGCTGCTTAGGTTGAAAGGAATCTCTGAGAAGTCATTAACTAGCCCAAAAGAGAGGGTAACATTTGGTGAGTGAATCTGTCATTGAGCACTGGCCAATGTAAAGTACAGTCGGTCCTCCATGCGAAAAATATTGAAAAAGAAATTCCAGAAAGTTCCAAAATGAAAAAAACTTGAATTTGCAGCATACTGTGCACTATGCTGAATTCATGTGAAAAAAGTGATTTCTAGGCATAACTTGTGGCAGCCTCCTGCCATTTCACAGATACTCAGTCTCTCTCCAGCACTCATTATTTGAGCATTATTCATCTTTTGTTTCACTCATTTGCTACTTGTTTTGTGAATGTAGATGGTTAATTTAATGCTCAAATATTGGGAGATGGGGTTTAAAATGTTTTCTGCTTGGTAGCCTAGTGCTTGTGCTCTCTCTGTCTCTGCTATGCTAGAAGTAGTCACTTTGTAGATGCAAAACAGTTTGTGACACACTGCTGATTCTGGCAGTTTCTGTTTGCTTTTTAGCCTCCTTAGGCTCAATACAACTTGAAACAGGCGAAAAAGTTAAAAAGGGAATTGAATGTTGGAACTATGATTGACTTTATTTGACCAGATAAGAAGAAAGAGCACACCATATGGAGTTCACATGCACCTGTGCTCACGTCTTGGTATGACAAATGGCAGGAACTGAATGGCAGTGAAAAAATGTCTCCTGAAAACAATTCAATGATGAAACCAATCAATTAAAGCCTAAAAGGGAGCATAAAGTGTTCTCTCACAACGAGAAAATACAAATTTTAGATCTTTTAAAAATTGGCATGTCACTTAATTTGATTTAGGGCAAATTCTAGGGCAAAAGAAACATAATTTAAAGGACAAAGTAAAACCTGAAAAAAATAAATATAAATAAATATACTCAATCATAACAAACTCTAAAATAGCAATAACCGATTAACAAGAGCTCAACTACTTTATTTTATTAAACTAGGGAGCTCCACCCCCTGCTTGCTTTGCTTGCCAGTCCCCAGGGGTTGGCGCTGAGCACCCACTATCTCACAGCGGAGCTGTTCGAAGGGCATCAGGGTACTCCTCCGTTAGAGAAAGCTATTGTATTTAAAGAGGTGGTATATAGAAGAGTATCTGGGGTACGGGTGAAAGACGGTTTGGTCCATAGTTTTTATTGGTGGAAAATCAGTTATTTGAGTATTTCACTACAACTGTATATTAATAATAAAATGTAGTAAAAAAGTAAAAGTAAAAACGTAAAATGTAAAAAAAATTATAAAAAGTAAATGAAAAATAAAATTACATTAACGCCTCATCAAAAACAATATTATGAATGATGTTATCCTCTAACTTACATTTTATAAATGTTGCTTTTTTCATTTCTGTTTGCATATTGTTCAAGATATTTTTCTCTTTTTCGTTCATTGGGCAATTCTATTTGCTCTTGATTTGTATTATATGCAGCTGTTTTTTGTTCATTGTCTTTTTTACGTTCATTATCAGCTCTTGCCGCTCTTTTTCTATCTCGATCTAAAATTCAATGTTCTTAAATAGATCATTTACTTTTCTGCCTTTCCATTATAACCAACATTGATGGATGAGTTAGCACTGAAAAAGTCAGGGGGTGGTACAGAGAGAGGATGTGTGCGGTAGGAGTAATGATTGGATGAGCAGTGTGGTGGGGAGTGGTCAAGGCTGAATAATGCGGACACGACTGAAAACTTATTTAATGTACTAGAGAGATATTTTAAAAACAATGATAACATTAGATGTTGCAATCATTTATCAACAAATACATAATAATAAAAAATAAATATTTATTTCTGATGATACCGTTTTTATTAGTTCACATTCCTACAATAGAGGATTGTCTACCTCCCAAAAATGAAAAAGCTTTTTTGATTGTTCCCTAATGATGTTTTGGTATAGAGCAGTCCAGTCCAGGAGCTTGATATCTGGCGATGTGTCTTATAATTCAATCACATTGGCATCTCTAAGGAAATTGTGGTCTTAAAAAATCATGCTGGCCTCTTAATCTTTCTGTAAACAATTAATCTCTTTGTCTGAATTGTATTCCTCATGCTTTATGTTATACCTTCCTTTTTACCTACCTCCCAGAAGTGGTACATTGTTTTACCTTTCAAAATGAAGACCCCATTCTTTATCAACAAGGGGATGAACACATTACAAGGAATAAGACATTCAGGATTTTAAAGTAAAAACATGAACACAACAATCTGCAACATATGTTGTGTCACTATGTGCTTAACTAAATAATGCATTTGCTGTGCAATAACTAGACTCAGTTTTACAAGGTGAACATAACAATCAATGTGGCCTGTCCCAGGGCACTGGGGTATGAGCTATGAGGAAGATCGAGGGAATTTAAAGGTTTCATTGAAATAAAAGGAGATTCAGACAAGACTAATATAATTGTTTAGAACTTTGAAAGGAAAAATTAAGGTAAATGTCATTTGATGTTTCAAAATAAATAATTCAGTAAGAACATGAAGAAAGATATGAAAGCTGGTTAGTGGTAAATTTTGCACAAATGTATGAAATGTTTTCTTTGCACAGTGGACTGAGAAGCAAATGGGGTGTTGGTATTTCTGCAATGAAGCTTTGACATATTCTTAGGCAAAAAGACTTAGTAAGATGTATTGGTCTAAATTGTCTAATTTTGATCTTTTTCACTTAGTTTCTATCAAATATAATGTGTTCACAGGGGACTAAGTTTGAAAACATTGCAGTTACAGAGCACGACTACATAGGGGCTGGTGGCACTTTAAGAGAATCTTTCAAGTTAAGAAGACCATGACAGAGTTCCCAGAGCATGTCATGATTATAAACTCAGCTTTTGAAAAAAATAAAGTAAATTAAATATAGATTTTTGTAGTTTAGACACAATAGAAATCAGCTCTATTTTTCATAATTGGAAAGACAAGTCAATCTGAAATGGGCAGGTTACATACTAAAGAAGAAAGCTTTACATTTGTGGGCTGTATGTAGTAGAAAATGGTAAACAGATCAAGTTATAACACATTACAGACTCCAGATATAATGTGATGGCTGTCAGAACAGAAATGGCCAGCTTTAAGGAATTAAAAAAGGGTGAAAAATGACTAAAAAAGAAAAAAAAGTGGCAAATAATTAAGGTATTTCGCCTGAACTGCATAGTCAGGCAATGACCGAGATTAAGTGCCTTCTTTCTGTCACAAATGGTATTCACTCATCCTGATTGTAGCCACAACACACAGAAGGCAGCCAGTTAGGATTTAAGGGATTAATGCAAGCATTTGACACCAAATTACAAATAATGCTATATAAACTACAGGCTTTCTGCATTCTCATCCTATTTGCTTTTCTGCTGCAATGACATTGATGTTCTACTTCTTGATTTTTCTTTTCAGATGCATAGTGACTATAGGTCTACTGTATGCATTCTTCCCACCTACTCCACAGCAATGTCTCAAATTAAAGTTTTCACTTTCTCTTGTGACGATCTGTAACTGTATAACTGTTTCTCTCGGGAACAGAGTCCCATAATCTTTTCCTTCCTAATGGACAATCCATGAACAAGTGACCAGTCTGCATTTTGAAACACTCAGAATTTTACATGATTACACCAGCAAAAAGGTCAAATTCTGAGTTCCATCAAATATATCCTAACTGAAACTGCAATTCAACCTATGTAAGCATAAAATTCTGCTGCACCCATTATGTCTTCTTCCAGGATCTAGCCTTCTTACTGAGTTTATTAATGAGCAAACAGGCTACTGAGATAGAAGACCATTCCAGTTTGCAGAAAGGCTTCATCACTCAAAACTGTGAGGTGGCAATGACATTGAAGCAAGTTCTCTTGCAATCTTTTTCGATAAATTTATAATCATGGGCATCCAACCTCCACCACTAGCATTATTGTTCCCTGCCAGAAATTTCCATGATCAACACCAAAATCCAACCCCTGCTCACGACAACCCCCAGGAAACACAAATCACAGCTTGATAGTCTGAAACTCTCCTAACTGGGCATATTAATGAGAAACAACCTGCTGAGCTACAGCAACATTCAGACTTAACTTTAAGAACTTATGTGTTTACTGTTGGTCAATGTTATATCTCCTGTGACACAAAGACAAAACTTATTGGTTCAGGCCAAAGCACCCTTAGTAGACAAATGTACAATTAATGTTATACGGCAAACACACAATGCCAGAAAGATTGGTTCCTGCCTCCCTTTGACCCTGTACAGTATAGTAATACATTCAAATTCAGAAACTCTTTACACAAACCTTCCATATCAGTCTATCCTAAGTTCTTCTCTGGGTTATCTTCTCGCCAGAGCTTTCTTTTCTCATTGACAGGTCAGAATCATTTAAAACCCATCCCTCCAATGGTCATAGACGGCCAGGTAAAATTACTAGGACATCGGATTACAACACCCTTCAATGACACCCTGCATCCCTAAACCCCAAACTCTTTAAAGTATCGTTCTTTAGTAGGTCTTCCTGGGATTTCTTTCTGTCCCCTTGAGGTCCCAGTGCACCTCCTGATATGCATATAATATTTTTGTGTATATGTATTTATTAAACAATGAGCAAAGGCTTCAAGATTCATTAGGTGTGAGACAAATCTGTTTGCAGGATCTGTCCGCCAAAGTGACCTGTGAGGGCCAAGGCAATAATGACTTTTCTGTGTGTCACTGAAAGGTTGACATGCCAAACAAATGTGTGATCAGCTTGTTCAGTGAAGCGATAAATGTGGGTCAGACAGCAGCATTTGTCAGCAGCGGGAGTTTAATATTAGTTATAATCTCTGCTTGCTATGAATACATTTTCTGATGTGCCATGTATTAAACTCGACCACTTCTGGAGAGCCGTCATTCAGATTAAAGAAGCTGTTTTGCTCGTGGCTTCACTCTAAATATGGTGAAAGTTTGAAAGGGTGCATTCCTGGCATTTACTATACAAAAAACAGGTCAGCATGAGGACAGGGTATACCTTTTGTACCCACACAAATAATGCTGTTCAGCAGGGGGTTTGATTTCTGGATTAACCTTTAAAGCAAAGCCTGTGTTGCCAATACGTTGCAAAGCAACATATTACTAGCCACTAAAATGAACTGCAATAATCCCTTCATGAGAGACTAAAGAGTGAATGCTTTGTAAGAGAGCCTGCTCAAGTGGCTCTCTTATTTGTAAGTGTTTATCTCGACATTTTGGATTTCATTCCCTTTGGTAGCATTACGGAAAAGTTAAGCCACTGATCGATTTTTTAGAAAGGTTCTCTTTCGCTCTTCCTGCTGGGGTTAATAACGAACAGTTGTGCTGCTTGCCCCGCTAAAAGCACTTTTTAGCATGTAATTATGTACAATCAATACCTGCTAGTTTTTCAGTTATTTCAAAAGAAATTAATTGTTGCCGTCTGATCTTTTGGAATACCAGGCTGTGATTGTGCTGTTTGAGGTTAATGCACTCCAAAATGCCCTTAGGTGCACTTTTAAAATAGAAAAAACATTTAGGGTAACAAGGGTCCATGCATTTATTTTTGTCTGTCCCATTTGTAGTTCTGTTTTAGAGCAGCTAAAAGGTACCAATGCATTAAAACCATTTGCTTGCACTCAAAAGCAAGATGACATCTTACAACATGTGGGGACAAGCACATAAAGAAGACAGCTTTTGAAAAATTGAAGACTGGAGCAGAGGGAGCAGTGGCTCTCAACCAAAGGGAGTGAGCTGTTCTGCCTGATTACTCGAAGTGACACTAAGCACAAGCGGATGCTGAGATTAGAAGTTAGCCTGGAAGTGGGAGCCATGATTATGGTTTCTGCTGGATAAAAATAACAAATAAGACAGGCACCTTTATATATTTAGAATGTTCATTCGGCTGCTTTACAGAAAAAAAGTATCTTTTTCCTATGTTTACCTAAAGTTTGAAGTGATAAACTGTAGTTGAAATTTCTATAGGATTAAATTCCCAATATTAATTGAAGTTGATGCAATATATATTTACACCTACTCATTCATCCTTCTATATTCTGATGCCCAAGATGGGCATTTGGGGGTAGCAAGTAGGGCGACCGCCCCAGGCCCTGCGCCTAAGGGGGGCCTGCTTTTGAGGTCCACATGTTCCGTTCGAGTAGATTTGTCAAGTTATATTCTCCAGTAAAAATATATATTTAAACATCTACATA
>JANRMT010062848.1:2645527-2668957 GCA_026402145.1 Polypterus bichir lapradei
AAAAAAGTATTAGTCCTTTATAAACTGTGACTTTAAAAGTCAGAGAAAAATGCACTCCTGACCCAAGTTGTTTGCAGCAATATGGCATATAGAACTGTTTTGCCTAAAATAGTGCTACCTATGGCTTACTTTATGATGGAGTTACTCCTAACCAAAACAGAGTACCATATACTGTACCATAGGACATCCAGGACAGGTGGCATGCAACAAAAAAATGGTGTCACCAGAATAATGATATAAGCAGTAATAATAAGAAAATGTTAAAAAATGTGCAAACACTCTATGACCAAAAACATAAATTCATGACAATAAGGTAATGACAGATGTGCTATAAAATATAGACTCCTAAATTAAATTGCATCTGATCTCTCAAGCAAATAAATTAGATTCCAATTCTGCTTTTGATCTTTTTTTTGACTTAGTGTAGCCACCTGTTCCTTGTTGAACAGTCTAATGACCTTTGCAGACTATTCTCCTGCTATGCTCTGAAATAAAGAGGCTACTTGATCTCTGCAACTCTAATTAAACAAACAGTCTGAGAAGATTTTCATCTAGTTCTCTTCAAGCACAAAACCAGGTTAGTAGGGGAAGAATGATGGAGGTCCAGATAATAGAGCTTGAAAATAGAAACCAGCTGAGTTTAAAACAAAAGTCAAAGTAAAAAAGCATTTGTGATATAAGATAACAAAAAAAAAAATCTGTTATACCAGGGGCAAAGGCATGTGAAGGAAGAATAACATACATTAGACACCGAGATTGACAATGACAGCAACTTGAAAAATCTCTTGCAGAAGGGTATAAAATATGGTAACTCTCCATCAAACTAAAGTCAGTGCAGATTTTGCAAACAGCCAAAATAAAGGGAAGGGGAAATTATTCAAGGGAACAGCAGAGTGATTGATAAAGGGATCTAAAACAACATTAACAAGTACTGTATACTGAAGCAGACATGACAGTCCTAAGGTGTTTCCCAGTAGCCCATTATAAAAGGTCTTTAGTAAAAGGGATAGTAGGGAAACAAACATGATTTTTGCTATCTGTTTCCACCAACAAAAACATTTATCT
Source organism: Polypterus bichir lapradei (assembly GCA_026402145.1). Classification (NCBI taxonomy): domain Eukaryota; kingdom Metazoa; phylum Chordata; class Cladistia; order Polypteriformes; family Polypteridae; genus Polypterus; species Polypterus bichir. The sequence continues at coordinate 2,646,593 of JANRMT010062848.1, forward strand.
GAATGCCAACATTTATAAAAGCAGGTGAAGAAACTGTCCACAATAGAGCTTGCTATTGCACCACACATCAACGGCTCTAAGCCCATTTTCAACTAGTGGTGAAATATCAACATTCTTTTGGCAATGGTAGAATTATAACGAGCAATACACCAGCAAGCTTAAAGGCTGAACATTCCAGTAGATCAGCTATATTCCAAAACAGAGGGAAGTGAAAACAAGAAGAAAAGAGTAAGAGCACAAAAAATGTTAACCAAAAGTAATAGCTAAATGAAAGGGGCCACAGTCTTCAGTATCCCATTGAAACTGTGCTTGTCAGTCACTTCTACAGAAACACAGAAGTCCACCTTTTGCTTTAAAATAAAACTAAAAGTGCTACTTCTCTCAACCATAACAAACAAACAACAAATAATTGTCCCTCACTCTTCATCCAGCAGGACAAAGAACAAAACTCACCACGAATACAAAAATAAATTTGAAAACCAGGAGGAGAAAATAATACACTCACCTTAGCACTGTGATGGGAAGGCCTAAAACATTAAGCCCAATCCTCAAAGTTTTAAACATTTAGACCCATTTCTAAACTTGCTTTTTTTAAGTAAAATTCTTAAAAAACTGTTTTCGGCAGTAAAATGGTTACTTGGATAAACATTGTATTCTTGATAAGCTTCAGTCAAGTTATAGAACAAATCATATTACAGAAACAGCAATGATTAAAGTAGTGAATGACTTGTGGGTTAATGCAGACAGAGGCCACATATCTGTTTGTGTTCTCTGAATTGCATTTGACACCAAAGTTACAGTAATTTTATAAATCATCTTAGTCGATGGGTGTGTCTCTCTCAGACAATGTCTTAAATTAATTTCAGTTTTATTTAACAAGTACAAAATTCTTTATTAACTGGGGTGATTGTAGTTCAGCGATCCAGGATATTGTATACGGTGTACTAGAAGGATTTATTTCAGGCTTGCTGTTATTTTCAATCTACATGCTCTCATTAGACCACACAAGTTGAACTATCATAGTAATGCAGCTTTTACACAGCTTTAATTATCTATATCACCTGATGATCCTAACTCTCTGGACTGTCTGATCCAATAACTTGCTTGTGTCTGAAAAAGAATGAGTAGTAATTTCCTTTAGTTAAATAAAGAAAAAACAGAAAGCTTGGTGGTTGGCAAAAATGGAAATAGTGAATGTTTTAGAAATGAACTTGATCTCTTAGCATTAAAAGTCAAGGCAGAAGTAAAAAAATGTAGTTGTAATCATGGACTCTGACCTACACTTTAAATCACACAATAACCAGATTACTAGAACAGCATTTTTCCATTAACGGTATTTTGCAAAAGTTGGACCTCGTATAACAATGCAAGATGCTGAGAAATTAATTCATACTTTTGTTGTTAGGTGACTAGAGAACCGGTATTAGTTGAGATTAGTTCAGAATGCAACAATTAATCTTAACCAGAAAAAGAAAATTTGAACACATCTCAATTTTATCATAATTACACTGGTTACCCAAGTCAGGGACATAAATGGACAGAATGGGCCTATGTGAAAGTTTTTAATGGGGCCCCTAGGATTAGGTACATCAATATATATATATGCATATCAAACATTTTGTACATTGTTATTCAAACAGGAAAAATATACTGTATATAATATAACTAACACACAATTTGATTTCTGAAGTCTTTAACTACAAGTTATGCCATTTGCACTAGGATTGCCTTACCCTCTTCGCATTGCTTACCAATGTGTGCATCATTTATGAAATGACCCACGTAATTTTTATAAATATACTAGCAAAATACCCGCACTTCGCAGCGGCGAAGTACTGCCTTAAAATTTTTATTAAGAAGAAAATTTAACCTTTTTAAACTGAGGGAAAATATGCCAATAATTATTTGTTAAGGATCTCTTTGTATACCATGTTGTCAGTTCAGCCCTCCGGTTGTAATATGACCAAGCTGTGTGCTAAGCTTACTCTTGAGCATGTAACTTACAGTTGGCCATGTGAACAGTATTCTTGTCTCAAATCTCACAGCTTGGATTGCTGCTGTCATAATCGGTTTGAGTTTCATGGTTTGTTTCAATTACGATAGTATTTGCAGGATTTGTTGTGTTGAAGTGACATTCGGCATCTGTCAAGCATTGTAAGCACACAACCGGTTTCATCGATAAAATCACATCCAGCTTTTGAGAGTTTAAACACTCATAAACATCAAAGTGTCCACTACTGAAATCGTCACCTGTGAATCTAAGATGTTTAAGAGGCATTGGCGGTTGTCGAAAGGTGTAAAATATTTGGCCATTTCGGTACACTTGAAAGCGACAACCGAACAATTCAGCGGCAGCCATCAACTCACATGCAGAACCATAGGTGAAGGGCTTAAGCATTTCACTCTTCTAGTGCTCCTGTGTAGTATAATTATCTCCTGTACCATCATCAGTCCACACCTTGAACCTGTCCCAGTCATTCAATACATAATACACAATGTTCCTCCGGATATCAAGAGTGAGCCTGATATGGCCGTGCAATATGTAACAAAGAGAATGGAAAAGGTAGGTGCCATCTCCGGGCATGAAAACCACTCAGTAAGTGACAGTTCTTTGATCGATAGTGATCACCTCGATCGACATGGTAATGGGGGTTGGAATGATAAAGGAAATGGGTACCTGAGCAATGTAAAGTAAGTCTAAAATACCTACACAATAACTATAATTGTAATAAACAAACAATAAAACAGCGGAGAAGCCGTGGATTAAACAAAAAGGCTGTAGTTATCAGTAGGGAGACGTGAATCCCGTGGCGAAGCAAGGAAGGGAATGTAGAGACCGGAGCGACGGTGAGGCAACCAGCTTTTTGTTATGCACCAAAAATCTGGGATACTTTACCAGTAGAAAACCATTTTAAAAAACACAATAAATGTGTCTTTTTCGTAGCTACATTGTAGTTATACTCTTAATAGACTATACATACAACGAAGTATCATATTCATTATGGATGTGTAATCATTATTAATCTCTCTTTTTTCTTCTTTATCTCCCAATTTGTCTGTAGAGCACCACCAGCACCTGATCAGAGCACTGTGCAGTAACCTGTAATACTTAAATGAAAACAGATACTACAACTTCCAGAAGACCAACTGCGTTGAATCCTCTAGGGTGAAGCCAAAAAAGCAATACTTATAACTACTACAGAAAGGTTTAGTGGGTTTATATGTTTCATGTTAATAATTAAAATTGTGAATTTGACACTTTGACACTTCCATTGGCATAAAATAAAAACCTAATTTAACAATGTATTGTAATTTCTACAAGGTAGCACATCTGATAAGCCGTTTTTAAAATGGGCTGGATTCATGTCAGTTGGAGGAATGATCAGTGGGTATTATATTATGAGACAATTTTTACAGCCAAAAGTACCTTTTTAGACACTTGCAAAAAAGCATTTTTACAAGAAAATCATGACTTAAATTCATGATACCCATGAAAAAGTAAAATGACTAAAGGGAATTTTAAGTAACATTTGAGGCTAAAATAGAGCATGTACAGAAATGAAAGTTACTCCCTCTGTGCATTCAATTTTAATTGCAAAATCTGAAAAAATTACAAAAAGAAATAGCATAGCTTGAGTGAAATTGTAGTGGGAATCAGCTCATCTATAAAGTAATAAATGGTACGAGGGATGTAAAAATGGTGGACAGATTTATGTTGCTAGAAATGCAGATGTAGCTTGGATTGTGAAAAATTGCACATCAAGACAGCAGGACAATGATGGAAGAACAGAAATTAATAAAGATGTGAGCTACTGTGGCAAAAATCACAGAGTTTTAGAAATGAGTATAAACAGATAAATAAATCTAAGGAGAAAGTTGGAGGTGTGATTTAAGTTTGTGAAAAGAAAGCAAAGTGTGAATAACCATGGTGCAATTCTAGGCAATAACATACAGAAGACATGTTTGGATGCTAGCATTTGCAACAAGTTAACGAGTAGTAACTGTGAGTGGAAGTGTGGTGAGAAATACATTGGTGAAAAAAGCATGTGGTAACAAAACGGTACGAACGTGTACTAACATGGTATGTGAATATTAGGTTTTTAAGAGTAAAGCTGGTGGCTTAAAGACAGAGCAAACAGAATTGGAAATAACGTTTTTTTCCTGTAAAGGTAGATAAAGAATAAGAATCATACTGTATGGATGGATGAAACATGGCTAAATCACTTGGTGCAAATATGTAGATGAAGAAGCTCTCCATGTATTGAAAAAAATGGGAGAAATATCCCCAACCACAAAAGGCATTAGCTTTTTCCTCAGCATGTTAAGTATGTCATCTCATGTAATTAAGGTGATTGTTCTATCCCAGTGGTTCCCAAACTCTGTCCTAGGGACACCCTGAGGCTGCAGGTTTTTGTTCCAACCAGTGTCTGTTTTTTGTTGAATTCCTAGCCTAATTAAGTGAGCTGTTATTTCCCAGTTTCTATGTTTTGGGTTCAAGGTAGAAATTACACAAGTACAATACATGTGGATATATATATACAGTACAGGCCAAAAGTTTGGACACACCTCCTCATTCAATGTGTTTTCTTTATTTTCATGACCATTTACAGCACTCCATCACTCTCCTTCTTGATCAAATAGCCCTTACACAGCCTGGAGGTGTGTTTGGGGTCATTGTCCTTTTGAAAAATAAATGATCGTCCAACTAACCTGACTTCTGCACAACACAACTGCTGGTCCCAGCCCCATTGATAAAGCAAGAAATTCCACTAAATAACCCTGATAAGGCACACCGGTGAAGTGAAAACCATTTCAGGTGACTACCTGTTGGAGTTCATCGAGAGAATGCCAAGAGTGTGCAAAGCAGTAATCAGAGCAAAGGGTGGCTATTTTGAAGAAACTAGAATATAAAACATGTTTTCAGTTATTTCACCTTTTTTGTTAAGTACATAACTCCACATGTGTTCATTCATAGTTTTGATGCCTTCAGTCATGAAAATAAAGAAAACACATTGAATGAGGAGGTGTGTCCAAACTTTTGGCCTGTACTGTATATTTTTAATGTTTATCCTGATTTCAATTCTGTCTTTCTATTGTTGACTAATTATCAGGTGTGATGCTGAAGCAGTTGCAGCCTTTCATCATTTAGTGTTGTTCACCTAGGTGTCTGCTTTCTTCTTTTTAATTATCATTATTAGGATACAATGAAGGGAGCAGACTACACAAAATAAGGGAAAATAATAGGAAAGCAACAATAAAAAAGTTAAGCATTTAAAGCTATAACAAAAAGTACAAATATTTCTAAATGTCTTATGATGTAAAAATCATAGTGCTGTGCTTTTTTTGGATGCAGAATAAGGAAGAGAAAAAAAAGACCAGTCAATTAAATGAAATTAATTATCAGTTATCATCACTTATTGTGAGTATGGTTACAGCAAAAACCTGTAGCTACAGGGGTTCCCCAGGACTGAGTTTGGGAACCAGGGTTCTATCTTGTAATGTATAATTTTGTATACAACAAATATAATTAGTTTGATAAAAAGGTATCAAACTTGGAAATATTCTTTAGAACTTATGAAGATATTAAAGTATGTTTTAAATGAAATGTACTGGGTATGTACAGAATCCATCTCGACATTGAATTATGTGAATGTACTTTACATAATTGACATTGTCTAAATAAAGTTGTTTCAAACATAAATGGCAGCAAAAATTGTTCAATGAGAGATTGGACATCAAACTAAAAGTGGCAGCTCAAGGTGTAGTGTGTAGATAGGTGCATAATTGGCTAAAACATAGAAAGCAGAGGGTTATGGTGTGAGGAACCTTATTAGAATTGGTTGATGCTAACAGTGGTGTCCCTAAGGAGGCAGTGCTGGGACTACTGCTGTTTTATTATTATATATAAATGATTTGGATGGGGAAATAAATAACAATCTGGTGAAGTTTGCAAGCTAGGTGAATTGTCACATAATCTAGAATCTGCTAAATCATTACAGAGGGAGTTGGACAGCATACAGGCTAGGACAGATTTATGGCAGATAAAGTTTAACATAATAGGAATTAAAGGTGTGAAAAATTGAAAAGCACACCTTATGAGAAGGATTTAGGAGTCACAGCAGACTCATTACTAAGAACTTCCAGACATTATTCAGATAGCATGATGTATAGAGTACAAGTCCAAAGAGGTTATGTTCAAGCTTTCATTACACACTGATGAGACATCTTCTGGAGTACTGCATACATTTTTGGTCACCAGGCTACAAAAAACACATAAAAGTGCTAGAAAAAGTCCAGAGAAGACAGACTAGGCTGATTTCAAGACTGCATTGGATGAGTTATAAGGAAAGATTAAAAGAGCTGAGCATTTTCGGTTTAAGCACACCAGAGATTAAGAGGTAATATGACTGTAGTGTTTAAAATTGTGAAGGGAATTATGTCAGAGGGGGACATTTTTTGTACACTGGGTGGATCAATTTCTCTCTTAGGCAAAGGAACATGTAAATATTACATTTAAAACACAGCAGATGAAGAGATAATAGGCACCAATTGTTGGGACTTGGGTGAGAAGTTAAAAGGCAAATTTCCTGGGTAATCCCGTTACATGATTATTGTCTTTGCGGTCTACAGGATATAGGTATTTACTGTCCTGTCTTGCAAAATAATCACTTCTTTGAAGTTTTAACTGGTTAAATATACAAACAATACAAAATTGTGATAAAAGAACTGCTTATTCCTTGGAAAATGTTTGTATTTATCTCACAATATTGGTTTCTAATCAGCATATGTGTACTCATTGATAGTTGGTAACAATACATTTTGTTAACTTGTGTTTACACTATTTGTTAAACCCAGGAATTTGGATGTGCCATTGTTTAATCCATCGTCCTGTTGATCTAGTCAAGGACTAAAGGAGATTTAAACTTCTGGGCAGGAGAAGGCAGGGTGAGGGACAGTCCACTGAGAACGCTGCCGAGACACTCGCAGAGAAGGGTACGTGGCTGGTGCGATGTGAAGCACAAGGACGGCAACACTTACATCCAGAGAGGAAGAGACAGCTCCACAAAAAGACAGTTGTGGGTCCAGCGAGTGAGGGAAGCCGCATGAAAGGACCAAGCAAAGCTGACGGATGAGAAGTGAGGTGTGCCTAGATCGCAGCAACACAAGGAGCCCAGACTGGAAAAAAAAGAACGACGAAGGGATGCTGACAGATATTCAATGACATCTCTTCAACGATTTGACAAGACATCTGTTGGGAAACGAGTGTCTGGTGAATAGAGTGTATACTTGGACAGTTGGACGAATAATTGTTGGGGTAACACAGTGCACAAACCGGACTCTGCACCACTAAAAGTTGTATCCTCCACTTTATGTTTTTTTAATGGACTTTTAGAGTGTGGACTGTGTGCTTTCCTTTTTATAAAAGGGTTTTCGCCCCTGATATTGTTAGATTTTTTTTATGTTCGTTTATCTATTTAATGAAATTTATATTGTCTTGTGTAATAGAAGTTACTGTTGCTTTTCCAGAAATGACTGTTGTGTCTTTCATTGTGTCTTTACTCACCGCTCAATTTAAAGAAACCTATGTGCTATTATTGGTAGATTTCAAGAGTTCCCAGTCTCTTAATAAAACTGGGTGGCGTAGTCGGATATTTTAACAGTGTCCAGGTTAGATTACCTGTAAGTGTGACCAGATACCTGTCACAATTAGTTCAGGGTATTGAGGCTGTTACTATAAAATGAGTTCCACAAGTGCACATGGACACAGTTGGAAACTTGTTAAAGGTAAATTTTACATAACCGTACTACTACACACAAACTTTAGGAAATATTTCTTCACACAGAGAACCATAGACATGTAGAATATGCTACCATATAGTGTTGCAGACAGAAGAACTTTATGATCCATTAAAACTAGACCTGATGTTATTTTGGGGAATTTAAGTGGATAGGACCGGTGAGTTTTCTTGAGCTGAATAGCTTGTTCTCATTTAAATTTTCAATATGTTTTAATGTTCTAATTTGGCATACTATGGTTAAGAAGAACAAATATAGGAAAAAGACCAACTGCACAAAATGGCTATGCATAATTTGATTGAAAACTTTAATTCTGTGCCAACTGTAGAATGGCAAGCATGATGTGAATAATGTAGAGTATTGAAGTAATGTAAAATCAACAAAATAAGTTAGTGCTCACATTAATATATACTATGGGCAAACAAGAGGACAGGCAAAAATAAAATTGAAACTAGAGACTGATAAAGAAAATGATTATATTATTCTCAAGTGTACCTGCTAAATATTTTTTTCAATATCTACTGTAACAGAAAATGTAATTTAAGAAATCACTTATTGTGCTTCCAAAAAACAGGGCAAAACATTGACTTTGAAAGACAGAGAAACACACACCTCTAACCCAAGCTTTCTGCAAGAATATGGCACTTAGTGTTTTGTCAAAAATAATGCTACCTGTGACTGACCATATTGTGAAATTAGTCCAACAAAAAGAGACAACCAGATGCAACACATCATCCAGAAGGGAGGGAACATGCAGCACATGGGTGGTATTTCATGTATAGGGTACACAAAGGCATAAAAGGACCCCAAATTACAAGAGAAGGGAAACAGATGGCAATGGTAGTAGTAGGAAAACAAAAGAAAAATGGGCAGCAGAAAACATTCAGAGTGACAAATCCATTTGTCCGAAACTGAAATTAGAATGTCGAAGAAGCATGAACAAGTGTCACAGGTAGAGAATGTGCCATCTCAAAAAAGTTCTGGAGATGATAAACAAAAGCACTCATAAATAATCTACCTGGGAGTCATGAGTGAAAAGGAATCAAAGAATTCATTTATACACAGTATAGTAATATAAAAGAAAATAAAGAAAATGTATACTAGCACCTAGGAACAGTTATAGTGTGGTACAGGGGAGCAGTGTACATATGGAGTCCATCATTAATAATCTGCTCCATTTAGCGTGAGCTGCAGAAATAGGGCCATGACTAAGAACAGAAGCAGCGCTGCTTTTGGAAAGCCTGAACTTTAAAAATAAAACTGGTAAAGGTTTGTTTTAAAAACTTTCTGCACTGTGCAGAGTGCACAGTATATTTATCGTTGTTAAAAACAAACATACGCATACAGTGCATTGAAGGAAATGGTTTGAAAGAAAAGGTCACACAAGCAATTACACAGCAATGTCACCTGTGTTAAATTAGCACTGTGGTTCATTCCTAGATTGTTAATTTACACTAGTGATTTTGCTGTTTACACCATGATTATAGCCAATAGGCAATATTTATTAGAACCTTTCCAAGATATTATTTTTAACATTCCCTCATGACGCAACACATATCAGCAAAATATCATTGAATTTTTACAAAGGCTGGAAGGCATGGACACTATATGTGTGCTTAGTCAGAGTGAACTACACTGTGACTGACATGACAAAAACCCTAGAAATGATCACCTACATTGAAAAAATTAATTACAAACTCAGTAGTAGTGTTCTTACCACTGAATGACATATTCAAAGCAAGAAAAGCTTGAAGTAGTCCACAAGAGAAAGCTTTCCAGAACATGAACCAAGTCCCCATTTTGTAAATCTATTTGATAAGCTATTAACCGGGAAGAGAGAGAGGGAAACCATGACAGTTGATGGGAGCAGCTATTGAATTGGAGAGTTATTGTTAAAATGTTATTGTTGTGAATCGATGTTGTGGTTTTGTGCTTTTGGAATTTGTATTACTATGTTTCTTGTTAATTATATTTAATTATGTTTAATGTAAAGATGTGAATGTCATCATGACACCATTTTGAATCAATTCCTTGTTATGTTCACCACTTTTTTGATATGTTTGCATGGCAATATAATTTATTAGTACACGTTAGTATAAAACAACTACCCAATTACTCAGAAGCATTGCTTTATGTATTGTAACAGGATATGTCATTACTTGGTCAAAAGCAACTTTAGCTCACTTTAAGTGATGAGTAAAACAGTAGTTTCTTTTTACACAGAGTTTTGTGAAATTGCCCCTTGGCAAGGTTTTTGAGGGTGGAGTGCAAGGAGTATTGCTCTCTAAGGGTTATTTCACAGTAAAAATTGCTATCCCCTTCTTCAACCATCTTTCAAAGATATCCCGATTTTCCACAGCTCCTTTCATCTTCCTCATGCACTACCAGCCTATACATTCATACCACCGTTTGAAGTCAGAGGTAATACCATCTGCACTCATGTTCTGGCTAATATAGCCCACCTCCATAAGCCAATCCATGCAAAGACCTTTCTAAAGGCTCATCATTGGCTACATATCCCTAGCCAATGGATTTTTGAGTGGAGAAGCCCCTCAAAAGTATTTGCAGGTGATTTTAGGTTTAGATATACCCCCTTCTCCAAGCTCAGCAGCAGTATAAATTTTATTGTACTTTTGCACATGGAGGAAAAAAGTTGGCAAATGAGAAACTATCTTTACTTGTGTTGAAACACTATTTGTTTCACAAAGTTTGTCGCAGGAGAAGACTCAATATTTCACTGTGGATTCAATTTCAATCATGATAGGAATGACATTTACAGATGAGATACAATCCATACCACATTTCTGACTTTGGAAAATAACTCAAATCTTTTGTGGCTAAACAATGCCCTGGCCCAAAAGAGGAATACAGCAATTTGGGCTATTAGTTAAATGGCAGCACATACACTCACCTAAAGGATTATTAGGAACACCATACTAATACGGTGTTTGACCCCCTTTCGCCTTCAGAACTGCCTTAATTCTACGTGGCATTGATTCAACAAGGTACTGAAAGCTTTCTTTAGAAATGTTGGCCCATATTGATAGGATAGCATCTTGCAGTTGATGGAGATTTGTGGGATGCACATCCAGGGCACGAAGCTCCCGTTCCACCACATCCCAAAGATGCTCTATTGGGTTGAGATCTGGTGACTGTGGGGGCCATTTTAGTACAGTGATTTCATTGTCATGTTCAAGAAACCAATTTGAAATGATTCGAGCTTTGTGACATGGTGCATTATCCTGCTGGAAGTAGCCATCAGAGGATGGGTACATGGTGGTCATGAAGGGATGGACATGGTCAGAAACAATGCTCAGGTAGCCCGTGGCATTTAAACGATGCCCAATTGGCACTAAGGGGCCTAAAGTGTGCCAAGAAAACATCCCCCACACCATTACACCACCACCACCAGCCTGCACAGTGGTAACAAGGCATGATGGATCCATGTTCTCATTCTGTTTACGCCAAATTCTGACTCTACCATTTGAATGTCTCAACAGAAATCGAGACTCATCAGACCAGGCAACATTTTTCCAGTCTTCAACTGTCCAATTTTGGTGAGCTCGTGCAAATTGTAGCCTCTTTTTCCTATTTGTAGTGGAGATGAGTGGTACCCGGTGGGGTCTTCTGCTGTTGTAGCCCATCCGCCTCAAGGTTGTGCGTGTTGTGGCTTCACAAATGCTTTGCTGCATACCTCGGTTGTAACGAGTGGTTATTTCAGTCAAAGTTGCTCTTCTATCAGCTTGAATCAGTCGGCCCATTCTCCTCAGACCTCTAGCATCAACAAGGCATTTTTGCCCACACGACTGCCGCATACTGGATGTTTTTCCCTTTTCACACCTTTCTTTGTAAACCCTAGAAATGGCTGTGTGTGAAAATCCCAGTAACTGAGCAGATTGTGAAATACTCAGACCGGCCCGTCTGGCACCAACAACCATGCCACACTCAAAATTGCTTAAATCACCTTTCTTTCCCATTCTGATATTCAGTTTGGAGTTCAGGAGATTATCTTGACCAGGACCACACCCCTAAATGCATTGAAGCAACTGCCATGTGATTGGTTGATTAGATAATTGCATTAATGAGAAATTGAACAGGTGTTCCTAATAATCCTTTAGGTGAGTGTAGTGTCACATGGAAGACCGGGTATTATTTAAAAAATGCTATTGGCTTACATCTTGTATAACATACAATTAATGGCTATGTCTGAAGGTATTAAAAAAAGAATGACCAAAACATGGCATCAGTGATGGGAGCGAGAGACACAAACTAAAGCTGAATTTAGACTCCAGGTGAGAGATGTCTCAAAAAGAATTAGATGCATATTTAATCAGCTTATAGGAAAAGTCTGACCCATTCCACGTAACCTTGAATTCAATCAAAGTGAGACCTACCCAATCCATACAAGAACAAAGATGGAAGAATTTCCATAACAATACTCAGGCATTGGATGCAGCGAGTAGGAATTAGACTAAAGTTGTGGTAAAGAAGGTTATAATTAAGTTAAAATGCACTTTATGTCAAATTGTTAAAGCTGTAAGAACTATGGTGACTATGTGCAAGTATTGTTTAAGTGATGTATCAAAAAATAATTTTGGAGAAGCTGAGTCATTTTAGTAAAAAAATGTGACACTATTGGAAAATATAAAGGAATGTACTGGAAAATCAAAATTGTTTAAGATTAATGTCTTGTAAATTTGAATTCACTAGTATAAGATTTTCAAAAGAGCATGTCCATGATCAACAAAATCAACACGACTTACCCCAGCCAAGGCACAGGAAACGCTTGCGAATTAGTCGGGTCCTAATCTTTCCAATCACTGCCAGATAGGACTGCCATGCTTCCGTTAGCACCCAACAAAAAGATGACAAGAAAAAAAAATGGAGGAAGGCCGCTGTCATTGTGCACACACCCTGCAAGACAAATAGATAAATAAGGGCAAGAAGGCTCCTCTCTTATTTGGTACTGTTCTGAACTGCTAAAACAGGAAACACTAAGTCTTGAAAAGCAACCTATGACTTTTCATACACTTACACAACATTTCCAGACGGATGCTATTTTGGACCAAATGAACTTCAGCTCCACATCAAGAGCTGTACCTACACACTTCTTCATGGGAAATGAAAGAACGGCAGCTTGCAAGTGACCTGAGGTATCGCAATGCCAGCAGCTCGTCACATGCATTTAATCAGACCATTCAGATTTATAACCTTGTCCACCAGTGCTACAAAATCCATTTGTTACAGCCTAATGACAGTCTTGACAGAGGGTCCTGCAGAGCATGCCGCAAAGGCTCAGGCCCTCTGTCTCAAGCAGTGTGCTGGATGCAGATCAACACCACGCTGCTCTGGCCAGCCAATCTGGAATTGGAATTGGACACAATATGAAAGTGAAAAAACTGGAGGAGGAGAGGGAAGACAGGTCAGCCTGTTCTCCAGAGAAAACTGACAGGCTTTTTAAATAAAAAGTTGCATTTAATATAAACTTACCCTGCTGAGTGTCTGCGACTGACCCACGAGAATGAGGATGTTGGAAGCCAAGATGGATAGACAGAAATTGAGCAGAATGATTGATCGCTCCGATTTGATATACCTGAAAAAACAGAACACAAGGCACTGCCACAGCTTATTGAAAACAGAGATGGATGACTTGATTTGCCAATGTAGCTAGACCGCAGGGCACATCTGACCCTTCCACTGTGTGCATGTGTATAGGTTTAAATATGAATCTCTAAACCTTATATCTGTGTTACTTCACACTGCTCAGCTTTGATTTGTTTATGAATAATCCGTACCTGTGATGGGTTCAAGAAAAATCAAAACATGTCAGAAAATGTTACAGGAGTTGAAGGGCAGTATTACATGGGAATAACACGGAAAAAATAAACTACCAATGTGTCTAAAGGCTAATTACACTTGTGTTTTTTATTAGACATGTACTGCAACATTGATGCCAGTTTAGACTACGGTATTGCTTCACAAGCAATTTTCAGTTTCCCCTGAGGCAGCTTTCCCTAGAAAGCTTTAGAAGAGAGAGCTGTAAAGTCCTTACACACTTTACTGAGCTGTAGCTTTTGGGATGTGAAGAGGGTGAAGCAGGAGGAAATGTGCTTTAGTGCATTAAAAATTGATGTCAACTATACTAGGAGAGGTCTGAATCCCATTCCTGGTTTTAAAGCTCTCCCCATGTCTGAATGGGGTCTTTCTCTGGTTGCATATCCCCAAACATATAAATATTACATTAAGTGTCATTTCTAAATTATCCGAGTGCGAGTGTCAGTGCTTAAGGCAGTGGCTCCCCATCCAGGGCTGTTTTTTACCTTGTACCCAGTACTTTCAGAATAAGCTGTGGACATTATGACCCTGAATTGGAAAAAGCAGGTTTGAGAATTAACTTCAATGTATTAATGAATGAAAATTAGGTGATGGGAGTTTTGGTGTTGGGTTTCAGTGATAATAAATCTGGGAAATTCGCAGATGATGAATTGAAGGGATAGTGGATACTGAGGAGGCAGAAAAAATAATTCAAACAGACCAGTTCTTCAAAATTGGGCAAAAGTGAAACATGGAAAAGTACAAAGTACTACACGTCGGCAAAAGTTGGGAGACACTGTCCTATGGAAGGCAACCTCTGAAAAGGCTTCACGGGTTTACATTGACACAATGTTCTCATCGCCTAAGTCTAAGCAATGTGCAGATAGAATTAAAAAGGCAAATAAAATGTTAGGCTATATTGAAAAGAACTGTTGAATATATTTTATTCTTAGACTGCACAATGCACTATTGAGTACTGTATTCGATTCTGGTCACCATGATACAAAAAAAAAAATAAAGCAGTCCAGGGAAGAGCAACCCCAGGACTCTCTGACAGGCTCAGAGAATTAAACCTGTTTAGTCCTGAATAGTGGAGGCTGCATCAGGATCTAATCCAGGTCTTCACAATTGTTAAAGAAAGATTCAGTAGAACTCTGTTGATTAAATGGAGAATCAAGTACACAAGAACACCAACGCATTAAGGGGCGATTTACTTAAGATTGAAGTGGGAAACACATCTTTACTCACAGAGTTGTGGGAATCTGGAACAAACTCTTAAGTCATGTATTTGAAGCGGACACTTGGACAACCTTTAAAAAGAATCTGGATGAGATATTCAGACAACTTAGCTATTATCTAAACAGACAAGCTTGTTGGACTGAATGGTCTCATCTTGTTTGTCATATTTCTTATGTTCTGTATAGAGACTGCATGCTCTCCCTGAGTTTGTGTAATTATCTTAATACCTCAAAAAGATAACACAGATGCTATCATATCAAAAGAAGACTCTACATTTGAAGGGTGGATCTGACTTTGTCAGCTTCTATTGTACTTTGAACTACAACAAATTTGTTACTCCAGGACAATTATGTATCTTAAACCAATCACCTTTAAAGTTAGCCTGTGACTAAGTAAAGTGGGGACTGCACAAAAAGGAACACAAATTCTCCATTTGGAAGGATATTTCTCTACATTCATGAAAATGAGGTTGCACATTCTCCTTGCTTAGTGGTTTTTCTTATGGTTTACTAAGATGTGCATGTAAGGGTATCTATTGTTTATAAATTGGCCTTATATTAATGAGTGTAGGTCCGTGCATGAGTGTGCACTCTTGTGGATTTGCCAGGATAGTTTAAGGTGAATTAATTCAAGAATTAATTGCATAATTTTACCTCCAAAATGCAGCATAGACAGCGAGCAGAGTGAGTAGAGCCAAGCAAGAGACCGCACAACCTATCATGAGAGCAACTGATGGTGAGCCCGATGGACCCATATCCTATGAGAAAAAGATAAAAAAATAAAGCCCCAGAAAGGAAACAAAAATGGAATTAGATACTTAAATAAAAAGGTAAATGAACAAAACAGAATATTTAATTCAATATATTTCAGTTCAATTCAGTTTATTTTTATATACAATTCTTTGCTGAGTGCAGGTACAGAGCACTGTGAGAAATTCTCAGTTAAAATGCAAGAAAAGATTTTATAAATTGCTAAATACGGAATTAGTACACATAAAGACACAGATTTGTTAAAACACATCCGAAAGAATGTAGAAATGGATTAAAAGAAATGGAAAGCAACAATATATATCCATTAAATAATTGTTGAACAATGACCAGTTGGGGCAGCACGGTGGCGCAGTGGTAGCGCTGCTGCCTCGCAGTTAGGAGACCCGGGTTCACTTCCCGGGTCCTCCCTGCGTGGAGTTTGCATGTTCTCCCCGTGTCTGCGTGGGTTTCCTCCCACAGTCCAAAGACATGCAGGTTAGGTGGATTGGAAATTCTAAATTGGCCCTAGTGTGAGCTTGGTGTGTTTGTGTGTGTCCTGCTGTGGGTTGGCACCCTGCCCAGGATTGGTTCCTGCCTTGTGCCCTGTGTTGGCTGGGATTGGCTCCAGCAGACCCCCGTGACCCTGTGTTCAGATTCAGCGGGTTGGAAAATGGATGGATGACAACAGAAGAGAGGAAACAGAAATTTCAGTCAGCAGCATCCCTGGAGAAAATAAACCTCTGGCAGATTCATGGTCAATTGTAAAAGTGAAAATCGGTGACAAAATCAGATATAGTCACAGTCCTGGAGACCTTGGCCAACTAGTCACCCATCCTACACAAGACATTCTACAATAGTCTGTATTTGGTTGTCCAATTTGATGATAAAATCTTCCATCTGATGATTCCAACTCTCCCAGTATATCAAATGACTTTCTAATGGGTAAGATAACAAATTACAAAATTCAACTATAAATTTTTGGAGGCTTTATTGTGGGGAAGCAGAAAGTGCTGCTGCCTTGCATGTCCAAGTAAACAGATCTGAACCCTCACCCTGGTCTCTGTGTGAAGCCTAAATTGTTTTCCCATGAGTTACAAGTAAGCACAGGACCCTATTACATCTGTTACACAATGCATTTTGGGGATTCAATCATGAAAAAATAGTAATTGACCACATTGAAAACTAAATATAAATGCACTTGAACTGTGATTGGATCACAGGTGACCAGAAACAGGGAGGTGGCCACATTAATGCAAATGTGTTTTCATCCCACATGCAACAACCACATAAATGGAAGCTAATTTGAATTTTGCACAGGTAAGGTGTATGGAGATGATTTAATATTTTCAGATTTCAGGTAACAGGCCTTAAGCCTGAAATACTCATCAAATTGAGCTGGAGTGTAGTGTATTCTGGGAAAGCTGAAAGGCAAAGTAGGACCTTAGAATGTTTTGTACATCCAGTCTGTTTACAGCTTTAAGTAGCGTGTGATAACCACTTTCAGTGTTTTAAGACAGCAGAAGAAAGACAGGTGCTGACTTTGGGAAGGAAGGGAACAAAGTGACTGTCTTTTATTAACTTTTTTTCAAAAAGTGTTCATTTTAGTTTTTAGTTTCAGTTCAGTTGGTGGTATCAGTTGCTTTCTGATATGTTTGCTAAAAGCCGAGCTAATTTTGCCAAAATGGACAATTTCTATCTGCTGATCTGCTGGACACTCTCTGGCAAGAAATCTTTCTTTTTATTTTTTTTTTTTGATTAAGGATATATAACTGTAACTATGGAACTGGGCCATCTGGAAAATGCCATCTGGGACTGAATGAAGACTGCATGAACCAACCCAGGGTATAAGATTCTCTGTATTGCTTATATTTTCTATTAGTTATTATTCAAATAAATATAATTCTAAGTAAAAACTAGAAGCCAATGTCTCTCTCTGATTGTTATTATCGAGCCAGATGCTACAGTTGATCATTCCTTGTCTAGCTGCCTCTCATTAGAGGTTCCTAGGGTTGAATAAGAGGGGTACAGTACTGATGGTGAGACAGGTTAGAGGTTACAGGTATAGCTGGTTTGAACATTTCTTCTTATCCCCGATTAAGAAAAGAAACTAAGATGTCAGTTGGTATCGTTCGTGTTAAGTGCATATCACAAGTGATCTGACAACATGATAAAACAGAAGGTGACAGTGGAACTTTATACAGGCACAGTATAGACTCTTGCAATGTATTTGGTTCCTGGTATGAATATACTCTTAATAAATGACATCTGTACACAATCCAGATACAAAATAACATGTTAATGCTTGGTGTAATAGGGATCATAGATCAGTTTCAGGGAAACAAAACAAGTAAACAAACACAATACAAACATGTAAACAACTATCAGTAAAGCATAAGCTGCTGCACTCTGGGATAGTGTGATGACAGCAATGATCAGAAAGGAAAAGGCAACTCCAATCTCTAGAAATAAGAAAAGAGTAGAGGACCCAATCTGTGAGTGATGAAGCTTTTATCACAATGAAATATCCTGTGAAGAGTAGCTGGTATCCCACGTGCCCTTTAAATGGACTCAGAATAGTGAGAGAAAAGATTTCAGAGGTGTCTTGCAAAAATGTCACAAAAGACAGAAAATAGTTTCAGTGATGAAGCTGTGAATCCAATCACTTTCACAGGATTCCTCTCCTTCAGAAGGCCTCTGCAGGGTACAAAGAATTTATCTGAGAATCAGAAACAAGATGTATTGACTTGACTTTAATTTAAATCATGTACACCACCTTCATTCCATTAGTTTTTAAACCAGCATCCTCTTACATTAGAAAGGCTTTAACTGATTTATATGTGTTGCCACACCTTCAATAATTTACCTAAAAGATTTGCGAAATCTTGTAAATCATTTGAATTCATAAACATGGTTTTGGCTTCCAGAGAGAGCTGCATATCGTACAGTAGCTAGATGCAGTTTTACATACTCACAAAGTTCATTTCCAAAGCCATAAAAGCAATAGTCACACCACCCCACCACCCCACCTTTGTAGTTTATATGAGAGTAAAGCTACATCAAAGAGTGCTCTTGTGTATCATTTTATGTGCTTCAAATGGCCAATGAGGTTTTCAAAGTGCGGGTTAAAACTTCATATGCATAAACACTCAATTAGCCAAACAATTAAATAAGATTCCTCGTTTAGCATTTCTTTGCAACCAAAATGAAATAATTACAAAGAAAAATACTACCACCTGCTCCCCCAAAGTCATTTCTATGCAAATTCTACATCAAGTTATGTTTCACCGAAAACAATATGCACAGTTGCCCATTTTCAAGCACTCAGCACCTGCTGTGAAGTAGTTATCCAATCACACCACTCTCCTTCCTCTCTATCTGTTTAGTGGAGAATAAAAAGGAGGCGATGGATTAAATATGAATGTCATGCCCTAAGAAGAAGTGCCATGCCACACACAAAAATCTATCATAAACTGGTCTGCTGGTCCTCAGGCACTTCATCAGCAAGTTATGGTCCACAGATGCATCATCGACTGGTTTCCTGACTAATTTTCCTCACATGTGTTTTTTGTGTAGACATGTTCAGCTACAGTTAAGTTAAATATTGGCATGCTGCTTCTTAAGCTGAATGGAAAGGACCTGAATCAGAAACACCTTTCATTATCAGACCACCTCCTGGATGTCTGATTGGCAGTTAGAAAGTAGTTATTTAAAGCATTGGAAGTTTGCTCCTCCATTGCTTGTTACTCACCAAATTCTGATATAAAGATCCTAGTTAATTAGAGATTCTGTGCTGATCATCTAATAATCAGTAGCAGTCACTGATAAAGAAAATGGCACCCTTAGATGACAGAGGAGTCTAATCTTCAAGCTATTCACATTTGGCTTTTGGTATCGAAGTAAACTACTGCTTGATGAGTCTTTAAGACACAGCTCTAAATTCAGAAACTAATCTGTTGACCTGTTGTTTACATTGTTAGAAATATTTGATCATGTACCAAATGCAAAAGCAAAGTAGATAAGTGAGGCCTAATCATAATGAAAGATGGAGAGGCTGGGTGACTAGTTGGTTAAGAACAAATATGTTATGATTTCTTTTTTTGTTTGTAATTTTTTATTAGATTTGTGCATTAACATTTTGTTTTTCTGCTTTTTGTTTTATTTTTATGATGATGACTTTGCCTCACCAACATTTTTGATACTTGAACTTTTAATTCCATAGACATATACAGTTAGATGTGACTGCCAATGTTGTGAAATGTGATGGGTTTATCTATCAGGTATTTAACACTAGAATTACCAGAGCCAACGAAAAAACTTGTAAATCCGGCCCACCTTAAATCCCTTCGTACCTCTCTGTCCGCGTCTTTTGTCTTCTAAATGTGTTGATATGCAGAAAGCAGCCTGCTATACTATCCCCCCCACCGCCTAAGAATGGGCAAGAAGTTCTCCCAGTTCCTGCCTTGATTGATTATCTGGGAGTGAGCTACCCAGAATTGTAAGGGGAAATAATTTGATGTGTGTTTTGTATCTACAACAATCTATGTAAACACAACGTTAAAACAAAAACGTTTTTCATGTTTTAGTAATAAATAACTAAATGTAGACATGAACTATATAATGTGGTGGGTTGGCGCCCTGCTCGGGATTGGTTCCTGCCTTGCGCCCTGTGTTGGCTGGGATTGGTTCCAGCAGACCTCCGTGACCCTGTGTTTGGATTCAATGGGTTGGAAAATGGATGGATGGATGGATGAAATATATAATGTGTGAAGGCTGATAGCCAAATATCAAATAAATACTTTCACAAAAGGTGCGAGTACAATCCAACAGCTTCCGTGGTTAGAACTGCCGACTTATAATTCGGAGGTCTTGAGTTCGAAAACCTGCTCCATTTATAGTAGTGAGCTGCCCTTATGGTTAATATTATACAATAAAAACATGCATTTGATTTGTGTCTGTAACAGCCAGTGTAAATCTATAGTACTTGTAAAAATTTGCGTTTTTTTTTTTTTTCACTTTTACTTTCTCAGTCACAAGGGTGAAATGCAGAGCTTGGCATCCAAGTCTTTGGATAATTCTGCAAAGACAATGCCAACAAATATTTTGGTGAAGGGTTAATTTTGATAGTTTTGGTTTATGACTTCCTCCTCAGTGTCTTGACTTAAGATACTTGTTAATGTTTTTGAGTTTAAAAGCTAGTTAGTTTGATTCCAAAGTGACCACACTGCTCCCTAGCTTAGTTCATCCTTTGGTCTTTTTCACTCATAAAGTGCACACCTTAACATATCCAAGGTATGCACTAAAAAACAAAATGTGGAATTTTCTTTTTGTTGCCAGCTCATGTTGTTTTGTCATTTAATTATTAACATATAGATACATGAGAAATTTAACTCATAAATAGCAGTGGGTACAAACAAACCTATGGTGAGTGGCCAATGTAGTATATACGTTGTGGCTAGTGGCTGGGGGTGGTACCCAGCCGGGACGCCCGGAAGGACCGAAGGAGGGATTATGCCTCCTTTGAACCATGAGAGGGCAGCCACCCTGGTTGGTATGGGGACCACGGGAACAGAGCATGGAAACTCAACCCTATAGGGGCCCATGGTCACCACCACGGGGTGCCCGAATACCTGAGGAGCCCTGACCCTCAGAACTTCCGCCACACCCGGAAGTGCTGGGGGGAAGAAGACCAGGGACACACGGAGTGCTTCTGGATGCACAGCCGGCACTTCTGCCACACCAGGGAGTATCGGCAGGAGCTCATTGGAAGGCACCTGGAGCATGTCCGGGTGGATATAAAATGGGCCGCCTCCCTCCATTGGATAGCTAGAGTCAGGTGGAAGAGAACGAAGCCTGGGGGAGAGGAGTGGAGGCGGTCAGGAGAGAAAGAGGCATTGAGGAAAAGGCCTGGACTGAGGGTGATTGGTACGGGGTACTGGGTTGTGTGCATGACTTGTAAATATGAATAGTGTAAATAAACGTGTGTTGGATTGTAAACCATCGGTGTCTGCCTGTCTGTGTCCGGGCTGTTCCCCACAACTGCTATCTTGATACTAAGACTGGGTAGGACCCCCTTTTGCCTTTAGAACAGCCTGAATTCTTCAAGGCATTGATTCATCTTGGTGCTGTGAACATTCATTTGGGATTCTGGCCCAGGCTGATTCAACATTGTCATGCATTTCCATTAGATGTTTTGGGCACATATTCGTGCTGCAAACATCCTTTCCACCTCATCCTAAATGTGCTCTAATGGTCTGAAATCTGGGACCTGAAAAGGCCATTGGAATAAACTGGAGTTACTGACTTGTCCTTCAAACCTGCTTGAGATGATCAGTGATTTGTGACATGACTACTGAAGAACAAAACTATTTGTACAAAGTTGAATTTGCGGCAAAAAATCTGTGTTTTGCTTACCAAACAAATTCACAAAATAAATAGCATTTTGTTTCCAGTCAAATTCGTGCAAATCACATCAGAAGAAATGCATTTAGTTCCTTTCTGGAGGTGTTTGCATTTGCCCGTTATTTAATGTTTAAATAATTGGAGAAAAAAAATTATTGGAAGTGTGTACATCTGTAATTAGCATAAAGTGTTTACTACATGACATAAGGAGCAGGAGGCTGTGAATGGTAGTTGCGATTTTCCATGTACTTTGTTTACCTGTGGAGAAAACAAAGGAATGTACGCTATGGTGCATTTTAGATAGATAGATAGATAGATAGATAGATAGATAGATAGATAGATAGATAGATAGATAGATAGATAGATA
>JANRMT010062848.1:2668967-2750978 GCA_026402145.1 Polypterus bichir lapradei
ATAGATAGATAGATAGATAGATAGATAGATAGATAGATAGATAGATATTTTATTGCATTTTCATGTGAAAAATATGCAGCAAAAAATGCAGTGCACTCATCCATGGCAATACAAATGAGAGGCATACACAGAATTGATTTCACTGGTAGGTAATGATTACATACTTTACGCAGTTGCAAAAAAACACGGAAGTATGAAAGAGGGAGCAGTATTTGCTGTTTCTCACCCCCCAAAAAAGTGAGTTTTGTACTTTGCAATTCTAAAATTGCCTGCAAAATGAATTTTTCTGCCAGTTACACTAAATGAAAGCTTACCTGTGTCACTCACCACTGGACATGTGAAAATGGGTAGACTGTGCCAATAAAGAGATGCAACAACATTTAGCAAAAATGTTTAGCTACACTGAGACAGATAAAAGAAGCCTGATCAGGTATTTCAGAGGCCTAGAAAACAATTCCCACACTGTTAAAATACCACCAACAGTCTATACCATAGACACAAGACAAGGTGGATCGATGGATTCATGCCACTCATGTTAAATTCTGACCCAACCAATTGCATGCCTCTGCAGAATTTGGAGACATCTTTCCAACATTTAATTGCCTAATTTTTGTGACCACATACCCACTGTAGCCTCATCTTCCTGTTCTTAGCTGAAGTAAGTAGAACATGGTGTAGGATTTGGCTGCTGTACCCCATCTATTGGTCCAAAACACTGAGCTTTCAATGATGACACTGGCCAAACAGCTGTTGTGAGGAGCAATTGAGGCCTTGCTTTTAATTTGAACGGATCTTGCCATTCTCCTATGACCTCTCTATTAACAAGATGTTTTCATCCACAGAACTGGCTCACAAGTGGGTATTTTTGTTTATTACATCATTATCTCTAATGCATGAAAACAACAGGAGATTCTGGAACCACCAGAACTGGCACCAACAATAACATCAAAACTAAAGACATTTAGATTACATGTGTTGTCCTTTCTAATGTAAATGGAGAGGATCTACTGTATATAAAAACACATATAGTCAAAATAAATAAATATAGTGTGTGTTGCTAATGGGTCACACTAAAAAGATACCTCAAACGACAAGGCGGATTGGGTTTAAAATCAAGGCTGAGGCATTGTAAGTACAGACATTACACATTCTTCCCATGTTCCAAAATCCCAAAAACAACAGCCAGCTATTCATTGAATGAATATAAGTGAACAAGTGAATGTGCCCTATGATGAACTGACAGCTCGTCCTGGCTTGGTTCTTGTATTGTACCTGATACTGCCAGGTTAGGTCTTAGTTCCACGCAACACAAAAAGTGAAATAAACAGGCTAGGTAAATTGAAGAAATGATAAATAAATAAATTGAAAATGGATAATACTGGGCATTTTACTGTAAGAGTAAAGCAGACACCTTAAGTTAGAGACAGACACACTGCTTTAAAGATTTCTATTACTTCAAAACACTCAATACTTTTGTTGCTCTTGCCTAAAGCATAGTTAGGGATGAAGATGTGATAGACAATAACTGCTGAGAGTCTTATATTGCATGGAAAGTGGGGCCATGTGAAAAGCAGAGTTCCTGCAAAAAAGGCTGCAAATAAAACAAATCACACATATTTGCACTTAACACCTGTAATTTAGAACAACTCATTCTGTAAGATCTTGTCTCGGGGTAATAGCAACCATTTCAAAAAGTCTGATGTTACATGCCGAGCACAGGCTGGATTCCTAATAGATGGCTTTGTTTTGGGCTTGTGTGAAGGCCTGCCTGAAGTTCCTCCCTGGAGTGTTGTTATGTGTTATCCTGGTTCTGTCTCATTATTATAGAGAAAGCCTATATTTAGCACCGTAGCCAGCATGTATTGTTCGTTTGTTTCACTGCAAACTCCTTGGTGTCCGATTTATTTTCTCATTCACTAATAACTCATTTTTGGCAGATGCAGTCACAAAAAAGACACATCCTATTGAAACATCTGGGAAAAAGACAATTCAGTAACATTTAAGAAACTTCACAAAATGCTAAGCCCAGAAAGTGAGATCTGCGCTGGGTGGAATGCCATTCTATTCTGGGACACACCAATGTGCACAATGACACAAACTCATACTGAACTAATTTGGAGTTTCACATTAGCTTAACAGACACCTCTTTGGAAATACATGAATTTCTGCATGAACTGAGGAAGAATGTTGGCACAATATTTATTATATTGTTCAAAAATTACTTTTACAAAGTACTCATCATGAAATGAGATATACACATTCTAATAAAGACTGACATCCAGTTGTAGTTGTCTCTAAACACATCGGAAAATTTACCAACTTGTCTGAAGAAGGGGGCTGAGGTGCCTCAAAAGCTTGGATATAGTAATCTGTTCAGTTAGCCCAGAAAAGATGTCATTTTGCTTGATTTCTCATTGCATCCATAATGGGTAACATGGTATAACGTCCTAATACTAAAAAAAATTAACCTGAAAGAATTATTTTTATTGATATTTAATTAATTTTACCATTACTGCTGCCAAATGCTAATTTAAAAAAGAAAACAAAGGTAAAGAAGCAGGCAAACAAATTTATATGATAAAAATACAGAAAATACAAAATGTATGAAGTATTAAGGGGGCACTTGGGTGTCCAGAAAGGCAATAGTGGTTGGTGGTAATAATACAAATAAAGCATTCTGTGAGGAAACAGAAAGAGTCATGTATATACTGTATACTGCTAAATTATATTCAAACAATGCAAATATTTACAAAGATTCAACTTATACCTTGACTAGTTTCTTATTTTAAATGATCCTCTTGTGATATGGCTGACATGACTTTTCAATGTTGAGTGGTCTTCAGGAGCTGTACCTCTGTACTGGCAGACTGAGGTGGTGGTTCCCATTTTTAAAAAGGGTGACAGGAGGGCGGGCTCCAA
Source organism: Polypterus bichir lapradei (assembly GCA_026402145.1). Lineage (NCBI taxonomy): Eukaryota > Metazoa > Chordata > Cladistia > Polypteriformes > Polypteridae > Polypterus > Polypterus bichir. The sequence goes on from JANRMT010062848.1 coordinate 2,671,887, forward strand.
CTATCAGGGGATCACAGTACTCAGCCTCCCTAGAAAAGCTTGTGCCAGGGCACTAGAAAAGAGACTCTGCCCAGTCAAGGAAACTCAGATCCAGGAGGAGCAAAATGGATTCCATCCAGGCCGTGGAATGGTGGAGCAGCTCTTTACACTCATGAACATTCTGAAGAGGGCATGTGATTACATTGGTCTACATGTGTTTTGTAGACTTAGAGAAGGTGTATGACTGTGTTCCTCGAGGGATTCTGTGGGGCTGCTGGTAAAGTATGGGGTTCCAGGGCTCCTAATATGGGCTATTTGGTCCCTGTGTAATAACAATGAGAGCTGTGTCCACATACTCAGAAAAACATCAGCACCATTTCCAGTGAGTGTGGGACTCCACCAAAGCTGTGCTGTGTCTCCTATCCTGAAGGCGCAGCCGAGGAGGTGATGGGGTCCAGTTTGGTGGCCATGGAATCGTGTCACTGCTTTTTGCAGATGACATGATGATGGTGGCTTCATCAGGCAGTGAACAAGATCTGCGAGTCTTTATGGACAAAGCTCATCTTTCTTCAAATGCAACCTTTTATTTGCCTTAAAACTTTAAAGTCATCTCCTTCCTAAAGTTTGCAGAGGCATCTTAAAATAAAACTATTTACAAAAACATGACATGTAACAAAATCTTTGGCTGATTTCAGAAGCAATTCAAAATTACAGACTTTGCATCTTAAGAAACAAATAACAAACAAGTATATTCTTTGTCTTCTGCACATTTTCGTGTCCATTTGCAGCACGGCATTTTTAATTCATACTCTCATTGTCACATACATTTGTGCTTTGAGCACACTTTAGGTTGGAGACTTTCTACATTTCAAATATTTCAGCATTTGCTTTAACATTCACCGTGTTTCTTTAATCCTGTAAAAGCTCAGATTCTCTAAGACAGACATAGATAGTGAAAGCACAATTCTCTTAGAGATATGTGGGTAGTGTAGTGGCTATTTGAAAATATATGTGTTGTTCATCAAAGTAAGAGACACGTGGTTTTAATATAAGCTTCTAAAATATTGATTAAAATAGACCCCAGGAGGCAAAAAGACAAACAATAAATACTGTAGATTACAACAACCAAATCCTCCAACTCAAGTTACTCTCATATGGCTGCCTGAGCACCACTTTTAAACCTTCAGTTCCTGTCTATTGTATATTGAATTAAAATAAATAACCCTAGAGAAGGAAGAATCTATGGTTTATGTGGGGAGAAGAATTAAAGCAACCCCACAAGAGATCAGGAGGAAAAACAGCATATGTGGCAGACAGACAATGGGAGACACTGGAGTTTTATGTGGTCTATTGTATTCAGCTTGCTCTCTTCTTTCCTATTCAATGCATATGCAAAATAAAAATGAAAATAAAAAATAGCATTTTGTCAGGCTTCTGCCTGATGTCTGATCTTCTTTATTATCATCTGATATAATATAAAGGCAGCATGATTAACGCTACCATCTTACAGCAACAGACAGCTTAGCTAAATTCTTAGTGCCATGACTGTGTCTTTAGAGAATTTCCAAACATGTTGGTGTGGGTTTCCTCTGAATGCTCTATTTTTTTCCCATACCCCAAAGACTTGTATTATAAGTTGAATTGTAAATTTAAAGTTGACCTAGGACTGAACATGGCAAATGCCTTATGCCTAATGCTGCCAAGATAGGATTTGGCCACCCAAAACTCTGAAAGTGAATTACAAGTTCAAATTAATAGGTGGATTGGTCTCAAAGAAGCAACAAAATGAGGCAGTGGTTAGCACTGCTGCCTCACAGCTCTAAGGACCAAGATTCTTTCCCCTGGTTTACAATTTGAGCAGTCTGGTTTACACAGCTTTGCAAAGATGAGTGTATTAGACCATTCTAAAGTGAGTAAAAGTAAGTATGGGAGAGCATGTGCATGTGAGCCACTGGCATTTCGTATACCGCTGGGTTGCACCCAATGCTGGTAGGATAAACCTTAATGGAATATAAAGGCATCGGCAGAGGTGGCCTTTGGGGTGTGTGGGGCCTAGGGCTGACCAACCCCACGCGGGGCCGGTTACTTTAAACTCTGTTACCGGTATATGTGGACTATATAAATTTGCATGTGAATTTAAGAAAAATAATGTCAACATACACTGGATTTTCTCATGACATTATTCAGCTAAATTTTTGCAAGATAACTTTATTAAAATATGATGATACAATCTATTAAAAAGTGCAATTCATAATTCATGACAATATCACAACAGTGCAAAATGCGATGCAGTGTCATGCATAAATTAGCAGGGCCTTTTCTAGAAAAGTACCTAAATTGCAAGTATACTCCGTGTCTCGATACGCAGGATTTCATAGTCATAACTCATGTGGATGTCATATTAGCCGGTTATCATTAACGATACATGCTTTTGTGCATTAATATTCAGACTATCGAATATTTTCAAAGACGTACATGTATGGAATTTGACCTTGAAGAGTATATACAGTAATCCCTCCTCGATTGCGGGGGTTGCGTTCCAGAACCCCCCGCGATAGGTGAAAATCCGTGAAGTAGAAACCATATGTTTGTATGGGTATTTTTAGATATTTTAAGCTCTTAGAAACTCTCCCACATTGTTTATAAATATTCTCCGCACAGTTATACAGTAAAACCCTCGTTTAAAGCAGTTAATCCGCTCCAGACAGATAAATGAATTTCCAAGAAGTAGGATTCTTTATTTATAAATCTAATATTTTCGCAGTTAGAGCATTGAAAACCTGTTTACGACCTTCTAAATACGTTTTTTAACATTATTAGAGCTCTCTAGACATGAAATAACACCCTTTAATCAAAAGTTTAAACTGTGCTCCATGACAAGACAGAGATGGCAGTTCTTTCTCACAATTAAAAGAATGCAAACATATCTTCCTCTTCAAGGTGCGCGTCAGAAGCGGAGAATTTCAGAGAGAGAGAGAGTAAAGTAAACAAACAAAAATCAATAGGGCTGCTGCGCTTTTAAGTATGCAAGCACCCAATAAAGCGGCGCAATGAAGGGATCAATATGAAGGTAGCCTTTCAGCATTTTTTTTGCAGGCGCGTCCGTATCTTCTAAGCAAACAGCCACTGTGCAAACAGCCCCTCTGCTCACATCCCCTCCGTCAGGAGCAGTTAATGGGGCCAAGCATACGCCTCCCTGATGGTATTGCATGATGGATAAGTATCTGCCTGTATTTCTCAGAGAGAGTGAGAGAGATAGAGAAAAACAAACAATGAAAAATCAATACGGGCTGTTAGAGCTTTTAAGTGTGCAAAGCTGCACGCGGGAAGCATATCGTATATCATTGAGGAGTTTTATTTAATATGTAATACATGCTCTGATTGGGTAGCTTCTCAGCCATCCGCCAATAGCGTCCCTTGTATGAAATCAACTGGGCAAACAAACTGAGGAAGCATGTACCATAAATTAAAAGACCCATTGTCCGCAGAAATCCGCGAACCAGCAAAAAATCCGTGATATATATTTAGATATGCTTACATTTAAAATCCGCGATGGAGTGAAGCCGCGAAAGTCGAAGCGCGATATAGCGAGGGATCACTGTATATATATATATATACAGTACAGGCCAAAAGTTTGGACACACCTCCTCATTCAATGAGTTTTCTTTATTTTCATGACCATTTACAGCACTCCATCACTCTCCTTCTTGGTCAAATAGCCCTTACACAGCCTGGAGGTGTGTTTGGGGTCATTGTCCTGTTGAAAAATAAATGATCGTCCAACTAACCTGACTTCTGCACAACACAACTGCTGGTCCCAACCCCATTGATAAAGCAAGAAATTCCACTAAATAACCCTGATAAGGCGCACCTGTGAAGTGAAAACCATTTCAGGTGACTACCTGTTGAAGCTCATCGAGAGAATGCCAAGAGTGTGCAAAGCAGTAATCAGAGCAAAGGGTGGCTATTTTGAAGAAACTAGAATATAAAACATGTTTTCAGTTATTTCACCTTTTTTTGTTAAGTACATAACTCCACATGTGCTCATTCATAGTTTTGATGCCTTCAGTCATGAAAATAAAGAAAACACATTGAATGAGGAGGTGTGTCCAAACTTTTGGCCTGTACTGTATATATATATATATGTGTGTGTGTGTGTGTGTGTGTGTGACCGTCCGCCAGGTCCCATGCCTGGCTGGGACGCCCCTTCGATGTGTATTCAGGGACAGCAGCCCTGGACAGTGCAGTACCGTCCCCTGGAGTTCTCCACAGCCCTGTTAGAATCTGGGGTGCCGCCATGGGGCGCGGCATGGGTTCCTGGGCCCAGCTGGACAAATCTTCAGCCCCACCCGGGAGTGCAACCGGAGACAGGTGATCAAGCACCTGGAGCACTTCCGGGTGGGCCATAAAAGGAGCCAGCAACCACCACTCAGTGGCCAGAGACTGGTTGAGGATGACAAGGTTCTCCAGGAGGAGTGGTGGTGAAAAGGAAGAGTACTTTGTGTTTGTTGGTGCTGTGCTTGGAACTGTGTTGTGCCTGTGGGGATTACGGGGAAGACGTGCCCCACAGGTGAAGAAAAATAAATAGTTTGTTTATTTTGCACATGCCTCCGTGTCTCTGTGTCAGGTCTAGTACAATATAGCGCCTTTCTTACAATATATATATTATAATATAATATATATATAATATAATATAAGATAGAACTTTCATGCTTTAATCAGTAATACAGTGTTAATTGAGTCAGTGGTTGTTAGAATAGGTCCCATAGCTAGCAGGGACAGAAAGACCTATTTAGAGCATGAAAATGGGATAGGCATACATTTTTCTGACCGTTTGGAAAAGGTTCAACTGTATAAGCAACTTAAAGAAAGGAAACAAGACATATAAGCTTTATAAAACAACTTTTCTTAAGAACTTTTCCATTTTGCAATATCAATTTTTTCTCTATTTTTGTGTGAACTGTTTTACTTTGAATTTTTGCTAAAGCTTTTAAAAACAAAGATATTTTGTCTGTGGAATCATTTTAATGTGTGAAGCTATTGCTGACTCCCATTAAACATACTGAAGCTGCAGAAGTTTGGGTGAACGCAGCTACAAATCCCTTTTTCCATCCCTAACCTAAGCCCTCAGGTATGAACATTGCCTGCTGCACCACCAGATCATACTGTTACATAATATATGTATCAAAATAACAGAATTTAATGTAACAGATACTTTATTAATAGGTGTCTGCTACTGAACTGTGTGGAGCACACTCTTTTGTCATGGTTGTGTAATTGAGCCATCCACCAAGTCTGGATGTAAGACACGCTCCTTGCCTTACATCCAAAGCTGCTGTGAGGATCACTGGCTCCCTTTGACCCTATACTAGGTAGATTAAATTTTTCCCTTAGTGCACGCAGGATTAAATGTATATGAATTTGATGTTTATTCAGTTCTTTTCACTTGATTACATGCCATGTATATACTTGATCTCTTCTACCATAGTTGTCACTATAGGAAAAAATCACTTACTTGTAAAATGTTTTTACTGAGGTAATTGTTTTTGGTGAAATAGCACAATGAGTCTTTGTTTTTCAAGTGGTGTGATTAAGTTCCTGTAAATACATACACAATTACATATCATTCTACTTATGTCCTTATCAACACCGGTGTGTTATCCTGGACTTCTTCAGAATGCTGCCTGACTTCATAGGTCAGGTCGGGTCAGATTGGGGAGCATGCACTGGTATGGAGTGCATTCCACTACATGAAGGAACAGTTTGGCATCCCGGTTGGCAACCCCCTAGGCAGACACGCAGTCAAGTCCCACCCAACAGAAATGACCATCTATCTGCCGCAGGCAAGTGTTACGTGGATGTCCCCTTGGCCTGGTCCAGCCACACAGGTCCTTAACAATGAGGATCCTGCAAACTGGATCACCCTCGGGAATTGGGTCACATGGCCATAGTGCCGTAAATGATGCTCCATCACAATGCAGAAGATAATGTGCCTCATTTGGGACTTGTCAGCAACTGCTCATTTGACACAAAGTCAAACTAACAGTACCCAAGGATTCTCCAAAGACACACAGTACTGAAGGAATCCAGTGTTTGTCTCAAGTCACTGGATAGCGTCCATGTCTCGACCACATAGCAAAACAGAAAGCACAAGGACTCTAAAGACTTGGACCTTCGTCCTTTTGCAGAGAAATCAGAAGTGCCACACACCCCTTTCCAGTGACCTCATGACCCCCACACCCCATGATCTTACAATCCATCTACTGACTTCATAGGAAGAATCACTAGAGACATGAATGTCATTGCCGAGGTAAGTAAACCTCTTGACATGGTTGACACTCTCTCCCCTGACAGACACACTGCTGAAGGATGTGCCAAAGAAGTAATTAAAGGCCTGTAATCATACTTTTTATCTAGGATAATCACAAGCCCAGATACTCAGACTAGTCACTCAGTCTCTTAAGAGCCCCAATCAGAGCCTAAATTGACTCTGCCACCAGGGAAAGTCAAGAATAGTGAATCTTTCTTCACAGAGAGACAAGTTAGCTGATTTGTATTTTCTGTTCTTGTTTATTATGGCACAAGAGAGTAGTGATGTATTGCATGTTGTTTTTAGAGATAGAGAGAAGACTTCCACTGTATTCTGTACATTTGATAATACAGCAAATATATTATTATAAGTCTTATCTGGAAAATGATCATTATTATTATCTTTCATGTTGTTTGTCTGTATCAATATTGCAGTAAGTGCTGATGTTTAGTCAATAAAGTAAAATTTATAACTTTTTTTAACATACTGTATATAGGCATTGCAAAACTGCCTATGCTAAAATGACATTAGTTACAATAAGTTATTTTTGATGAAAACTATAACACAAGGAGAGTACTGAAAATATAATAAACTTTTTTTTTTTCTAAAATTTAAGCTCCTTCTGCTTTGAGTAAGTTGAGTAATGTTTAAAAAAATTATGCATGAATAAAAATACAGAAAATAACTAAACATGAACAGAATGCAAAAAAGAGCATTATAGCAGCCCATACAAACCAGTACAAGTCATAAAATGCTCCATTGAGAAAGTCTCTACAGTTATAATTAAAGTAAATAGAATTCAAACCAAACAGATATTCATTAAAATAATGAAACGGCCATCTCTTACCTCTCTACGCAGTGCACAGTGGACAGTGATGATGACAAAACCTTGAACCGAATCAAAGACAGCAAACAGAACTTGAAAGAGGATGGAGCGTCGATCCGTCATCGCAAGGACAGCAGACATCCAAGTGAGGGCCAGCAAAGGCAGCACCACACATGAGCTCCAGAGTGATGCCCTAGTGCAACAAATGGGGCATGGAATGGATTGTGAAATTAGGAAAAAGAGTAGAGCTTTGCTTTAGTAAATAAAAAAAGAGCTCAAACACAGACATTTCATTGAAGTGCAACATATGAATATATACAGTAGGAGGTTATGCATCAGGTTAACCAGCAGAATTCTCCTCTACACTAAAACATGACAGCTAACAAGCAGGTGAATGTGTGGCTTCACATAAAGATATTTATTCAGATTGGTTGGACTGCTGTCATAAAGACAGATAGTCTAAACATATACAGAGAAAATTGTTTGAAGATCATAGCTCATCTTGGCATGAATCTGAGTAGACTAGGATATCAATGTCACCTAGCAGAAGTGTTGATGTTTTATGCTGCTGTTTTCAAATGGAATCTGAATACTTTTAACTTAAGTGAACCTAACACTAAACGCAAACAGCAAATGTTTAAAAAAACATGATTTATTCCTTTGGTAGAAATTTCTGTAAATTTATATATATATATATATATATATATATATATATATATATATACAATAGACCCCCACAAAGTCGCGGCTCAGGGTTCATGAACTCAGTCGTTCGCAGAACCTAACTATTTATTGTAGGCGGAAAGTGCAAATATCCTCCGCAATTTTTTATGGCTTTTTTCGTGGCAATACTGTGCTCTAGGGAGAACAGGAAGCAACCGCTGAGGTGGTGAAAGTAGCTCATCTGAAAGCGTTATTCATTTCTTCTTGCTACTGATTGATTGTTACTCTGTGACGCATCTCCAGGTAAGTGGGTTTACCACCACTGAGGGAAACGCGGTTTGCGATGGTGAAAGTAGCCAATCTGAGAGCGTTACTCATTTCTCTTTGCTGATGATTGATTGTTGCCCTCTGATGCAACTCCAGCAGAGTGTCCTCTTGTTTTCCATTTTGCTATTGTATTCATTCTGTTATTATTAAATGCCCAAGATGTCGCCAAATCGCCCTGCACTTTCTAATTCATCTGGCACTGAGCCTAAGCACCAGAAGAAGTTTAAAACACTCCAGGAAAAGGTTGAACTACTGGATTTGCTCCAGAAACTAAAAAGTTATGCTGCAGTAGCACATCACTATGGCTTAGTGAAAGCACCACATGCTACATAAAGAAGAACGAAGCAGTGATCTGGAGTACCATATCTGTAAGTTTCTGTGATAGTGCCAAAAAGGTAAAGACCGTAAGGAATAAACATATCGTCAGGATGGAATCTGCCTTGGCACTGTGGATCACGGACTGCAAGAAGAACATCCCCTTGGACGGTAACATCATCCGTTAGAAAGCACGGAAATTGTACCAGCAGTTCGCTACAGGAGACAATGTAACAACTTCCCATCACAATGTTCCTGAAACCTAGAAAGAAAAGCCGGAACGAAATCCCACCAGAAGAAGACTTGTCCAAAGATACGACTCCTCCTGAAGCGCCTGAAGAAGAGGCGCCACCCGAGAAGTTTTAAATCTTCTGCATCATACTGCACAGCTACTTCATCATCATCAATATTATTCATCATTGGTGAGTACCCATACATTTTACTGTATTTTAATTAAATGAAATTATTATGTATTTGCTCTACTTATAACAAAGAAAACGATAGCGCATACCAAAGTAAACGTGCTTGCATGAATTACAGTACGTATAGCGGTAACATCAGTATTCTACATTCTAGCACTGCAGGGGACATAGCAGTACAGTATTGTACAGTAGACGGGTTTACCTTTACATTCTCTTTTTAGGTAATGTATTAAGGTAATTTTTTAGGTAATGTATTAATGTATTAAGCTGAGTTTGCAACGAAATTAAAGTGCTTTGGGGGCATACTGTATTTAGTGTTTAAACTATAAAAATAGGCATTTTTTAACCACATCCAAAAGTCGCAGTTTTTCACAATTCGCGGGTGCTCTAGGAACATAACCCCCGCGCGATATAGGAGACAGTTTACTGGCCCAAATAAGTTATAGACCAGGGATTGGCATTGTCAGATAACACTTTCTCTCTTTCCTCCTCTGCAGAACATCAGAAGTAAGTTTTGCCTGATGACCTCACTTCCTGTGCTGGTGCTCTTGACCTCACTTCTTCCTCTGACCGTATATACAGGCCATTTTGTACACCATAATTAGTTCTGCATTCAGTCTGAAAAGACATTACTTATTTGCTTCATCTATCAATACTTTTCTGCGGTGGGTTGGCACCCTGCTCAGGATTGGTTCCTGCCTTGTGCCCTGTGTTGGCTGGGATTGGCTCCAGCAGACCCCTGTGACCCAGTGTTCAGATTCAGCGGGTTGGAAAATGGTTCAGTGGCATAGTACCAAGCATGTGTGGCAGTCCAACAACATAAGTCACAGGCTCCATTCCAGGTACTCTTACACTTGCAGGAGAATGATGACACTTAGTCATATTTTCTTATTTGCCACTACGCAACACTGGGAGCAAGAAGAATGGGCCAACATTGCAGCAAACCGACTATGATCTTGTGGCTGAGGCTGACACTAATTATGACACTCTCAAGGTGGTGGTGTTAACAAGGTATGGTATGTCTGCAGATCAGCAGGCGAGGATTTATTATGAGTCGTGATTTGACCCAGACCAGCCTTCCTGCTCGCAGGCCTTTGATATATGGGGCAAAGCAGGATGTTGGTTATGCCAGACATAAATGACTCAAGCAAGTCCTTGAACAGGTCACGTGCAATCTTTTAGTGAATGCCCTTCCCGAATATCTTGCCAGTCTATAGGCAACCATACAAGAATGTGGAAGCGCTGATAGACACCCTTGAGTGGTACAGAGCTGCCTACCAAGCCAAGAGAGCAGAATGGTCCGGCATCAAACTTGGACGGGATGTGTTGCCCACTAGGAGCCCTCCTGCCACAACACGGATCCCGTGGCAAGAATGAAGAAGCACAAGTCCTCTCCATGCTTTTTCAAGTGTGGAGAGGAAGGGCACACCATCCCCAACTGTCCTCTGCTTAGTGGTCCCATGGATTGCAGCTGGGCGAAGGGAGGTAGGTACTGTGCAGTCACTAACCCCTTATCTCTTCCTTGCACAGGAGTGGTACTGGTAAATGCCCATAAAGTGATTGACTGTGGCAGCAACATTTCCATTGTGCTCAGCATTTTGTGTTACTATGACGGTGGTTGAAAGGAAAGACCAATCTGACCTATATACATGGGAAAACTCGATGGTATGGGACCACCTCATGTGTCATTAGTATGAAGGTATTATAAGGGCCTTAAGTCTTAAGAGATCAAGGGATGCCTTTCACCTCAGAGTTGCTCATGGAAGTGGCCAAGGTACTCAAAATAAAGCATGTACAAACCTCAGTATATCATCCTCAAACCGATAGTTTAATGGAGAGCTTTAACCCGAACCTCAAACAGGTGAGCTATAAGGAGGTCATTGAGGATGGGAGAAACTGGGATCAGTTACTCCGCCTCATATTATTTGCCTGTCGGAAAGTACCCCAAGACCTCTAAGGGTTTCTCCCCATTTGAATTACTATATGGGCAACAACCCTGGGGCATATTAGATATTCTAAAAGAAGGATGGGAAGAAGACGCCCTCCCTTCAACAAAATTATTAGAATTGTGCAATTACGTAATAGATTTGTGAAGATTCAGCCTATTGCACTGTAAAAGAAGACATGGATAAGGTACAAACAGCACAGGCCCACTATTATGACCACAGCATGGCTTTATGGGAATTCTGCTTGAGATATTGATAGATAGATAGATAGATAGATGTGTCACAGTCTTTGTTCTCTCATCCCACTCTAAATTGCTGGCACATTGCCTGGCCCATATAAAGTTAAGGAGAGAAAGGGGCTCCTCGATTGTTTGGTCAAGCCACGAAATCATCAACCGAGTGTATATTGTATCAGTCTGATGAAGCCGTGGAAGGACAGGGGAGCTAGCCCTATTATTTCTTTGCTCAGAAATTTGCCCTTAACTTCGGTTCCGATTTGATGGCCTAGCAGAGACAGGAGCTGGAAACAGCCATGTGGTAAGTGACAACCCAGGATGGACTTCTCTTATTGTGCATAACATAGTAACTGAACTGAGGATGATCATCCGAGAACACCTGTAGACTCCCAGAGGCAAAATGAGCAGAGGTGGAACTTGAAATCAAGCTTCTGCTGGACTTTGGAGTAATAGAGAAGAGTCACAATCCCTGATCCAGTCCAATAGTCTTCATCCCTAAACCTGATGGCAGTTGGAGGTTCTGCAATGACTTCTTCCCAATTCCCAGGTTCCTCAATTCAACAATTATCCAATGCCGCGAGTGGATTACCTCCTTGAGCAGCTCATGAAACCAGAGTATTTGACAACCCTTGACATTACCAAAGGGTACTGGCAGGTTTCTTTAATGGGCTCCACAAAGGTAAAGACAGCATTTAGCAGCCCTAGTGGATGCTGGCAGTATCGTGTCCTTCCTTTTGGATTGCATGGGGCTCCAGCAACCTTCCACTGTCTGGCAGATAGAGTGCTAAAGTCCACAATTCCTATAGTGCTGCCTATTTGGATGATATCATCATCTATTCCAACACATGGAAGGAATACCTATAGCAGGTCAAAGCTATGCTTCATATACTTGGTAAGGCCAGTTTTTGGATTAACCCAAAGAAATGTTTCTTTGGATTAACAAAGGTCAAATATTTGGGCTACCTGGTGGTCAGGGTACAATTGTACCACAGTGTTCGGAAGCTGAAATCAGGTGCTGTCTTACTCATTGTTCTCTAGGCCTTCAAAATACAATGTGTCTTTTTTATCTGATTTAACTTAATTATTTACCCACTTATGTTCACTTTCGCAGAGAGTCATTCTAAATGGTTATTTCAACATTCATAATGACATTACTATATGTAAGCTGAGAAATTAATTCCTGTCTTTAATGGACTGTTTTGACTTGGTGCAACATGTTGGTTTTCCTACTCACTCTTGTGGTCATATATTGGACTTGATCTGTACGTCTGGCTTATCTGTAGGCATCACTCACAGCAGTGATTTGGGACTCTCTGATCATAAAGCAGCACTTTTCACTGCCTCATTACCTCTCCCCCCTCTTACCAGTAAATGTCAAATTTCTTTAAGAAACATTAAAAATATCTGTCCCTCTATCCTTGCTATGCCTATTTCTTCACCTGTTCCATCAACACTAGATAGTCTTGTTGATCAATATAACATAGCCCTTCTTTCAGCACCAGATAAAGCAGCCCCTTTAACGCATAAGGATGTTTCCTTTAAGCGCTCATCTCCATGTTACAATTCAGAGGTACAGTGTGTAAATGCCGCTGTCCAATGCCTTGAGAGAATGTCACATAAGACTGGCCTCACCATGCACATCCAGGCTTTCTCTGACCATCAAAGTGCTTACAAGGTTGCACTAACTGCAGCCAAGAACACACATTATGGCAGAATAATAGAAAGTGGCTATGTTAACCCAAGAGTTTTGTTCTCTGTAGTTAATAAACTACTTCAACCTGCATCTGGCCCAATTACCTACTCCACCGAAGTCTGTGAAAACCTCTTCAACTTTTTCTACAATAAAATTAAAGATCTAAATAATTCAAATTAAGATAAATCCATCATCCTTTTATAACTTTCCCTGATTCCTGCTCCATCCAGTTTTATTTCTAAATTTTCACCAGTCATATCTGCATTTGTTAACAACTTGATTTGTAAGATGAGGCAGACTACTTGTGTACTGCATCCCATTGCCATCACACTTTTTTAAATCATGTCTTCGTGCCATAATCTGAACTGTTATGAAAATAATAAATACATCCCTTGATACTGGCTTTGTGCCAGCCAGTTTTAAAATCACTTCTGTAACCCCAATGTTAACAAAGCCTGGTCTTGCTGATGACAATCTTAATAATTTTTGGCCCATATCTTACTTACCTTTTCTGTCAAAAGTTCTTGAGGATGTTGTAGCCTCCCAACTCACCAAGTACTTAACTTCTAATAATTTGATGGAATCCTTACAGTTTGATTTCAGGGCGCAGCACGGATGTCAGACTGTCCTGATTTGGGTAACCAGTGATTTTCTTATGGAAGCAGACCCCGGACAAACCAGCATATTAATTCTGTTAGATCTTAGTGCAGCATTCAATACTGTCAGACATGAAATTCAGCTGTCCAGAACGGAGAACATGTCTGGTACTGTTAGTCTTGGAAACAACAGATCCACCTCAGCACCAGTCACACAAGGGGTTCCTCAGTGCTCTGTCCTCAGCCCTCTACTCTTCTGTATCTATATGCTTCCTCTTGGCCATATCAGTCGTAGCTATGGACTGGGTTATCAGTTTTATGCAGATGATGCTCAACTCTATCTCAATGTTAAAAGTGAAGCTTCATCAGGGCTTTCTCAGCTCACAACTTGCCTCAGTGACATTAAAACCTGGATGGTTGTTAAATTGTTAAATTTCAACAAATCTGAACTCCTGCAAATTGGCGCTAAAGTGCAACTTAAGAAAATGAGCTTCTTCTCAGTCAGTCTTGATGGGGATCTTATCAGAGCTTCTGATGCCAGGAATCTTGGTGTAATTTTTGATTCCTCCATTTCTTATTCCTCCCACATAAACCACATTAAGAAACTTTTTACGTTCACCTCCACAACATATCCTGTGTTCGCTGATTCCTCTCCTTTTCTTATGCTGAGAAACTTGTTTATGCTTTTACCACACCCTGCATTGATTATTGTAACTCTGTATTGGAAAGTGCCACTTCTAAACTTATATCACTGCTCCAGTTGATTCAGAACTCTGCTGCAAGAATCAACCAGCAATAGTTAGCACATAACTTCCATCCTGCTTCACCTCCACTGACTCCCTGAATCTTACAAGATTGAATATAAAATTCTATTATTAACCTATAAAGCTTTAAATGGCCTTGCACCGGATTACATCAGTGACCTGTTCACCCATTAAGGTCCCCTGATTCTGGTAATCTTGTTGTGCGCCACACTAACCTGCACTCTGTAGGTGACAGGGCCTTTAGCTGAACAGAGAATAGACTTTGGAATGACCTCCTGAAATTAATTAGATCAGCTGACTCCTTTCATTCTTTTAAAAAAACAACTTAAAACTCATCTGTTTTGGAAGGCATTTAAATTAACCTGAAATTCTGTCCCCTCTTTCAGTCTTCCTGTCTGTCCAGATGGTCAGCATAATTTGTGTGTGTGTTATATCACAAATGATGTTATTTGTTCAGGTTTTTCTTTAATATTGAATTGAGTATTTTACTCTGGTTTAATGTGTTTTATTCTGATTAAAGCTTTTTGTATCATGTATCTATCTGTTTTAATGCTCGATTCAGGAAACATTTATATCCAAAGTTACACATACCTGCTTTTTCTTTCTCTGTGAATTGTCTTGAGCATGTAAAAGGCACAATATAAATAAAATGTACCATTATTATTATGAAGTGGCCCAAGAAGCAGGTCCACACCTTTTTCGGCACAGGCTACTACTGCTGGTTTGTATCTCGTTTTTCCAAAACAGTGGTGCCCTTGACTAAAAAGAAGCGGATCCCAGACACTGTGGTATAGGATTCAAAAGCAGATGCTGCATTTCGTGATCTAAACCAGGCCCTTACATCAGCACCAGCATTGATGTGTGGTATAGCGGGTCCGCGGCTTCCAATTAAAAGCCCGGGTATTAAATCCATATAGCCGTGCCGTTCTCAGTGAGCGCGATTGCATGACCACGAGGAGTTAATGAGGTGACTGGAAAGAGTTGCACCTGCAGGTGCGGACGTTCCTGATTGCCTCATTAGCTTCCTGCAGCATGTAATTAAGGCGCTGCGCCCACGGAGACGCATGAGGGTGTGTGTATATAAACGGGTCAACACCAGAAAAAAGGGAGATGAATAGAGAGATCGATTGAGGGGGAGAAATGGAAAAATGGAGAGGAAGGAGGTTAATTGACAGGAAAGAGCAGTCCGAGAAGGATGATCTGGCCATTTAGAAAGAGGAGTCAGAACGAGCAAGGGCCTCGCAAAGGAGAGTTTGTCAGTTGCGGTCTAGGGGCTAGTTTGCCCCACTGAAAGTTCGAAAGAGTGGGGTGAACAAGGTAGGTGCCCTCCCGAGGGATCCGAGGAGCAACTACGGGTGTGCGAAGGATGAAGGGAGGAGAGCCGACCTCGTCGGTCTGGTAGTGACATCCGTAAGGGGGCCAAGACGGAGGTTGGTTTAAGGAGCTCGTGGCAGTTGGCAGGGCCAGGTTAAGGTGGGTGCTATTGATGCTGCAGCATTAGGCCCATTCCTGAAATAGGCCCAGAATAAAACAGACGAGAATTTTCAGGAAGCTGAACAGTTTTCCTTTGCTATATTAACCTCAAAATAATTCTTAGAATGGAATTTGGAGTCCGACTTTCGGACGCCTAGACACAGCATTACTTATTATACAGTTACTATTGTTTGTGCAGTGACGTAACTATAACGTCGTTGTGTTTATTGTTAACTGAAGATTTCAAGTTAATGCTATCAGTTTTACATTAAACAGTTTACTTCGTAATTTATCTGTGTTTTTTGCAATATCTTGGGGATTCTTGCCACTAGTGCCACGTAGTAAATTTTTCACCTTGAAAGTTAGTTGTGCAGTAAAAATCGAAGGCTATCTGTAAAGGTAAAACTAAAAGCTGGCCCGTTGTCCGGGCATGGATGTTTAGAATTTTTTAAATCCTCGACAGGATTTTGGTCTATTATGAAATTTAAATCGTGGACAAATTTTTAGCCTCAAGAGCCTAAACTGAGTCACTTTGACCCAATGTCCCTGCAAATTCAAATTTTCTTACAATTTCGTAAGAGAATTGCGAAATTGTGTATTTCATTGTTAGGCATTCTGCATTAAGTGCACTTTTCAGACAATTGCTATTGAATGTTGATGTTACATAGTTTGATAATCTTGTTGTTACGATACTACGTCATTATTATTCATGTACAATAAAGGCTGGCTGATTGTGTCGCAAGCAATTAAGGATCCTTGGTCGGTCTGAGTGCGCATGTATGGTAAGTGTCGAATGTACATGCACCATTGCCGAGAAAAAAAGGCTTCATTTTTGCGCTGCAGCATCAGGCCCAATTTCGTCTTAATCCGACCCTGGCTGTTGGGTCTCTGCCGGCTGCAAGAGCAATGGGTGAGACTGGGAGAGAGAGAGAGAGACACAGAGATGGGCCGGAAAGGAGAGTGAGAGAGACTGCATTAACTTATTCACTTTATTTTAACCTTGGATTTTAAAGGATTTATTGATTTTTATCCCCACTGGACACTTGTTTATATGGATTTATTGAAACTGTGGAGCACTGCACTATTTTTTTTGTTTGGACACTTTGATTGGTTTTAATAAAAGCACTTTAACACTTTTAGAAATATCCTCTGGCTTCATTTGAGAATTGTCCTCACTTGTCAGCTCATCTCGGTGACAATACTGACAGTGTTGGGTTCAAGGGCTCCCGTAAATACGGATGGGAGTGTGGAGTGGACACACATCGTCACATGATGGCACTTAAGTTTTCCTTGCCTTTTGTTCTTCAGACTGACACTTGAGACACAGGTCTCAATGCCATGTTGAGCCAGAGCGTTGATGGAGTGGAACACCCTGCCATGTACCTGAGCCGGAACAATGCTGGACTGGGAAACCAGTATGTGGAAGTGGAGTGGGAAGCTTTGGCAATTAAATCAACAATTTCCCAGTTGAGGTTTTATCACCTCGTCCAGTGAGTTCACCCTGGTTATCAACCATGCCCCTCTTCAGTGGATGACAGTTCAGAAGGAATAGAATCCATAAGTCACAAAGTGGTTTTTGGAACTTCAGCCTTACAGTTTTATGCTCATTAATCGCTGGGGTTTTCTCTACACCAATACCACTCCTCCTTCTTGCGTTCATGACCTCTCGGTGCAAACTGCCTGACCCAATGCATCTGGACTGAGAGGGTGGCCCAGTTTATGGATCGGAATAAGTGTGATTATCTATCAGGTAAGGGGCTGGCAAAGTCAGAAAACACTTTCTCTCTTTCCTCTGCCCAGCCCATCAGAAAGAACTTAAGTGAACCTAACACTAAACACAAACAGCAAATGTTTAAAAGAATATAATTTGTTCCTTTGGCAGAAATTTCTGTAAATTAAGATATATACAGTATTGTCACACACGTGTGATATAGGAGACAGTTTACTGGCCCAAATAAGTGTGATTATATGCCAGACCAGGGGTTGGCACTGTCAGATAACGCTTTCTCTTTCTCTCTCGCTCTCTCTCCTCCTCTGCAGACCATCAGAAGTAAGTCTCGCTTGATGACTTCATTTCCTGTCCTACCACACCTGACCTCACTTACTCCTCTGACCCTATATAAAGGTCATATTGTATACTACAATTCAGTTCTGTATTGAGCTCAGCATGAAAAGACATTTTTTTGCTTCTTCTACCACTACTTTTGCAAGTATAAGGGGTGGCTATCCCAAACCTTTTCTGTTTGTGATTTCTTCACAATATATATTACATATGTAATTGATGAAAAATAATTGAAGAAAAATTAATCTATGAATCATTTCAATTAGGATTGCTTCTCAAAGTTAAAATAATATACAGTACAAGTAGTGTGACAGCTTATACTTTCAGGAAATTTCAATAAAAAACCCAACCTTACATTTGACATCAAATGATGTTAACACTAGACCACCTCTCCACCCCTGTCCCACTAAAGATATTTACTGTGAAATTTCTCAGCCTAGACAGCACGAGTGTGCTAAAGGGAAGGACTTATCCAAAAACATGCTATTTTGTAAATTTTAAAAATTTTACAAGAGGACATTGGCTGTCTGTTTGATCTCATACTCTGATGTTGAGTGATCTCCATTGTCATGGATGAAAAGTGGACCCTTTTTTACATCTTTACCTTACCCTTGATGACATTTTCATTAATTATATTCCATCCTAAAGGTGTCTCTGATAAGCCTTGGATAGATTTACATATTACATGTTTATGTATTATTTTGATCTGTAATTCTGTGCATGGGTGGTGTGGTGAGCAGTGGATGATGTTCCACATGGATCTAGCATCCTGGGTTCAAATCCTGTACCAGGTCATTATCCATGTGGACTTTGCATATTTTCTATCTGTATGAGTTGTCTTCCTTTGTAGTTTTCCTTCCACTTTCCCAAAAATACGCAAGTTAGGTTAGCTTGAAACTCTAAATTGGTAATCTATGAGTGTGAGTGTGGGTGCTCCTTCAAATGTAACTGTAGCTTAAAGCACACTGGCAACCATGCCAGATGAAACACTGTTCTTCTTGTGTGCTTTACTGAGGAGGTTTCAGCCTGGGCCTCAAGACAGCTTTGTCCTTAACAAACCTTTACAGTGAGTTGATCACAATAACTGAGGCAGTTTCTCCTTTGAATGTACAACTTTCCGAGTCTTTATTGAAAGGAATTGTGTGTGTGTGTACTTTGTAAAAATACCAGTGTCGGCACTACACAGTCAGTAGCGTTTGCATTGCAGTAGATCGACACCGCCTTTAGAGGAAACTCACCAAATGCCTGCTATTTGGGGATGCCTAAAAACAACAAAATGAATAATTACAAAATAGTTTTTATAGTCATAGATTCTTCTCATGGAAAAAAATGACACATCTCCTATTGTACTAGGATTTTGTCTTCTCACTTTATCCTGGGTGCAAGTAAAATTACTGCTCAGTGAATGGTACACCAAACACTCTGCAGTTTACTTATTCCTTTAATTTGCTAGAGTAGTTTGATAGTACAATCTCAAACATGACATCACACATTTTCTTAGTATCATGCTTAGCATTTTTCCAACTATCATTCAGAAGAAATAGCTCAGAAGTAGTTCATTTGATCTTACAATATCTTCAACATGCATTATACTATTTTTTGGGCATGCTACCTAATAACATGCATGTCCCATCACGAATACGTGTCTCATTCTAAAAGTATGTTAACTAATTCATAAACAGCAAGAGATCTAAAAAATTCTGGTGCTCCCAAAGTCAATTTTTGGTGCAGTGTTATTTTGTTATTGGACATCACCATTTTGACTTTCTTTTTTATTTGAGATTTGGATAAAAACATTATGAAATATAAAGATTATGGGTGACTTACTTTGTGATTTTGATATGGACACCTACTTTTACTCTTTAACAAAGATGTTTGTGGTTAGTATTTGGTTTTCACATTTGGTTTTCTTTGCTCCTCTGGTTATCAACCTTGCTTAGTTTTTCCTGACTATGATTTACTCCCTGTCCTTTAATAAAAAATATTCTGGCTGTTCCTCTAGTCAGTACACTTGTGAACAATTTAGTGACAGCATTTGTGCTTTTTTTTAAAGAAGTGCCCCAAGGAGGCATTTTTGGGAGTTGTGCTGTACAGGAATACAAGTACCGGTGTTATGTATTAAAAATACAATAGTTAAGTATTCAGGATTCGGCTCAAAATACATTTCTAAAGATATATTCAAGAATACAGTTACTATATGAAATTTAATACTTTACACTTTTAATTTGCATCTTCTAAAAAATCATGTACAGTTTCTCCTCTGCCCCTTGCGTATTAAATTAACAATGGATTGAAAATGTAAGAAGAAAGTCCATTAACTCAAAAAGCAAAATTTGAACTTGCCATAAACTGAGCACTATGCTGAATCCACATGAATAAAGTGATAGGCGTACCCTGCTATAGTTTCCCGGCATTTCACAGATCCTCAGTCTCTCTCCAGCACTCGTTGTTTGAGCATTGATCGCCTCATGTTTTGTTCGTTTGCAACCTGTGATGCATTTGTAACTAATTAATGTTCAAGCATTGGGAAATTGGATTCTAAATATTTTCTATTGGCAAGCACAGCACTTACTTGCTCCCTCTCCCTCTCTTTTGTTTGTTAAGTTTGTTTCTTAAATGTAAAACAACTAAAGATGTGAAATGGCTAAAACACACTCTGAGCTTGAGACATTATTTTTTTAATAATATAAAAGCTTCCTGAAAAAAAATCAGTTTGCCATGTTTTTGATGATTGGTAAAAACAGAGCCTTTGTTTCATGTTAGACTGAAGTGCGCTTTCAGTTCCCAATATAGTTCAAATACATTTAACTTGTTCTACCATTTTTATGAACTAGGCTATATATCAATTCCTGAAAGTATTGGATACGTATACATAAAGTATTCAGAATAAGTTACATACAGCATTTTGAGTATTCAATCAAAATACAAATCTGAATACAATAAAGATTGTATATTCAGTTATTCAGCATTCAGCAATTAAATATTTTTAGGGTATTCTGTCCAACACTGGAGACAGGTATGCACTGAAATTCTAGTTAGTGTCAAACTTTTTTCCTCCTTGGGAATTTTAGTGACCACATGGGTAGTTCAGTACCCCGCTATTATAGTAAGAGAGTATAATGTACTGAAAGTAGGTTTATTTTTTGTAATTTACAGCGTATTGTGAGTGAAAATGGTGCATTTTTACTTTTTACTTTTGTTGAAAACAGTGAACAGGTTTGTTTTTGCTACTAATAAATTACAATATTTTAGCTGTGATGCTATACTAGAGAAGCTGTTTAGAAAAAAGATACAAAGAGACAATTTGTGTTGGAAACAAGTTTCCTGTGGTATAAAAATGCTAAGCTGTATACAATACATATGCTACTTGGATTGGACTATAGCTAAGGGTGATTTAAGTCAGATCAGACTGGTACAAGGTAAGAAGAGTAATCTTCAGGTTATAGTGGCGATTATATTAAGCTTTAAATATACACTGGTGTTAATGATGGAATTTTCACAGTAGGGTGTAAACAGCCAATCTAGGAAAGCAAATATTTGTCTTGGATATGGTGCTTCACTAAAAAATACTCCTTTCCCTCAGATCTGTAACATTGTACTTCATACTCAAACCAAGGCAGAAACAGACCCATTGTCATTTCACAACGTTTCACAACAACAAGTGACACTGAAACCTCAATAGATTTAAGTGCTATATGAGGTAATGCTTATCTCTCTTGCATTCTGCTCATTGCTTCTTCACAGACATGGGAATGACATGCAATACTTAATGGATTAGGCTCTTTCAAGGCTTTTAATATCTCAGCCATTTTTGGACCCCTCTTTTTATTCAACTATCTGCAACATTCCTCAGTGCTGTTTTGAGAATGCAAGCACAGTAAATCCCATGGCAGAGGCTGGCATTATTAAACAAGTATTTCTATACTCCAGAAGCAGGATCATAACTGTATTTGCCATATATTCTGATAATGTCTGTTATACACATATGCTCCAGGCTTCTTTCAGGCAACAACATTCTTGTTAAAAAGCATTGCTTTTAAATGGTTGTGGCCATTTTGGATGTCAGAGTGGTTCATATTTGAGATTTACTTTCTCACATCATGCACCTGGATAATATATTTATTTTGATCTTGCTCTTTTGAAACTCAAAAGGCATTTTATTGCTGCAGATCATATATATTGGAGCTAACCTGTTCTGGGCATGTCACATTTCCAGTGAACGTTCATGTTATTGTACTGTAAGGTTCTAATTTTGAATGGTGCAGAAAAGCTTTCTCTATTATTGGACATGAAACAAAACATTCCACATTTAATGGTTATTCTTCTGGTGTTTACTGCTGCAGATTATTTATCATCTAGACAACTTCACCGCTTTTTGAGTACTTTTTGGCAGACAGATTACTGAACATAGAATTCATGACTAGCTTATCACCAAAATCCTTAGCTATCTCTTCTTCTATCTCTTCTTCTTCAAGGTCACTATTGTTGGATGCCATTAACTATGTTATCTAGTCATTGGATTCTCCATTTGACATCTTAACATCTTGATTTCTTCTCAAGCCTGACTGTGAAGGGACATAAACTACCATCCGATTCTAACTACCCATTACTAAACATATGTAATCTGGTTTATGGTTAAAGGCGCTGACAGCATCAAGTGTAAGGCAGTGTATCTCATTACTCACTCATGAACAAACCCTCATACAGAGTCAGTTTAGATTTACCAATTAACCTAGCATGTATATATTTGGAAAGTGGGGGTCTGAATTCTAGAAATGTGAGCTGGCAACACTAGCCACTATGCCATCTATCAAGGCCTAGTGTTTTCTTTATTGTTTTTGTACTTGGCCACGTTGGACATTGCCTGTTGCAACACAAAAAGGGATTGACTGGGAGCCATATGCCTTAAAGTTTGTCTCTCTTATGAAAGAGAAGTAGCTTGAGAATGAAAAGATGTCTGTTTGCCTCAATATGTGTTCAACGTTACTCACAAATTGTGTCTTTGTTTTTAATTATTATAAAATGTATGATTTATTGCAATGTTGATTTTTTGTTGAAGTGTCTCTTTTATTTGATACACTTTACTCTGCTTCTTAAGTCAACAGCTCACTTGCTGCCCATCTTTCAATGGTGACTATTTACAGTAGGAATGCAAAGTGTGCTGCACTCCTCTGAGAGTATTGCTGTAACTACTAATTTAAGTGATTTGTTGGGAGCTGCAAATTTCCTTACCTTCTTCTCAGTGACCCTCGCAATACAGATCCCAGAGGAAGAGGATGCTTTGTGGTTGTAACAGATAGATTACTTAAACAGATAATGTCACAAACACTGTGAAATACAGTACATACGAAATTCAATAATGGAGCTTGTGAGGGAATTTAAATGATTTACTTGTCTCTAGCTGCAGCTGGTAGACTCTTTCCTATTAATTCTATAGATGAACCAAGTCTCACAAGACATGACACACTCTGCAGATGCACAAAATACACTGAACAAATATGGCAGACACACAAAATAGATCTGACTGGCTACCATTTAAGTTGGTTTTGATATTTGAAATTTAAATTACATTTCCTTTGCTATAGATCAAAACATATTAAGCTGGGCTTTTAAATCCTGATTTGGTAATGCGGTGCGGTGGAGCTCATTTTGTCAGAACAACTTTTTTTTAGAAAAGTGCAAAAAAATAATTAAGCATATAAAAATAGCCAACGTGAAAACAATGTGTTATTATAAATGCATCAGTATGCATTTTTGAAAAATGTTCTTTCTGAAAGCCAGTATAAGAAAAGGAGGGTGGTAAAATGGTTATTGCTATTGCCTCATGAATCCAGGATCCTGGGTTTGAATTCTGTTCCTGTTCTATGTTTCCATGTTTCTTCCCTTATTTGCATTGATTTTACTCCTACCTCTGCTCAGACATCCATAATAGAATAAAATGCTATTCTAAGTCTGGCTAGTGTGGGCGATTGCATGATTAAGTCCGGCAATGTACTTTTTCCACTGTTCACTGTGTTTCTTGTATTGTATGTATGGTGTCTGAGCACAGAACCCCAGAATGCAAATGTTCATTTTGTGATTGGTCTGAAAAGTGGGATGAGAACTTTGTTTTTTTTTTTTTTATATATACAATGCATCCTGGGTGCTTATCGTGGTGAAGAAATAAGAAAATGGAAGAGTACGCATCTTTGAGGTCTGAGAGAAATAAAAGTTTATTTTTGTGACTTAAAAGGTCTGCTGTGTGTGTTTTTGGTATAAATAAACCGTGAGAAGGTGGCACAGTGGTAGCGCTGCTGCCTCGCAGTTAGGAGACCCGGGTTTGCTTCCCGGGTCCTCCCTGTATGGAGTTTGCATGTTCTCCCTGTGTCTGCGTTGGTTTCCTCCCACAGTCCAAAGACATGCAGGTTAGGTGCATTGGTGATCCCAAATTGTCCCGTGTGTGTGTGCCCTGCAGTAGGCTGGCACCCTGCCCAGGGTTTGCTTCCTGCCTTGCACCCTGTGTCAGCTGGGATTGGCTCCAGAAGACCCTTGTGACCCTGTAGTTAGGATAGAGTGGGTTGGATAATGGATGGATGGATAAACTGTGAGAACCACCAACCCCTCGGTGAATAAAGAAAAACGGAACAGTATGTCATGTGATTCAGATGGGCACTAACACTGCTTCATCATGAATTAGATACATGGCAAGCACTGGAGTTGTCTGATAGAAATGCTGTTGAACTATAGAAGATGATTTTATCAGAAAATGAATTTGTTTATTAAAATATATTATGGGCAACCCGGTGATGCAGTGGTAGCCTGCTGCCTCACATTTAGGAGACCTGGGTTTACTTCCTGGGTCCTGCCTGCGTGGAATTTGCATGTTCTCCCCGTGTCTGCGTCAGTTTCCTCCGGGTACTCTGGTTTCCTCCCACAGTCCAACAATATGCAGGTTAGGTGCACTGGTGATCCAAAATTGTTCCTAGTGTGTGCTTGGGGTGTGTGTGTGTGTGTGTGCCCTGCCCGGGGCTTGTTCCTGTCTTGCATCCTATGCTGGCTGGGATTGGCTCCAGAAGACCCCCATGACCCTGTGTTAGGATTCAGCGGGTTAGGAAAATGGTACGGTATGAGAAAATATATCATAATGTATTTAAATATTTCTAATCTTGTCTTTTATTTAATATATTGTTTTGGGAAGTTGTAAAGGGCAGAGGCTTTGCATAAATAATGTGTTTGGAAATTTCTTTTTTTGTGTATGCCTGTACAAAGAACAAAAATGTATGCTGCTGTTATACCTAGAGTTCATTTTTTCACAGCATTAGAAACTAAATTGATGTTTCATAGGTTTAAATGGGTCAGTGTTATGAAATGTACAGAGTATAGTGAAATTCTTACTTGCATGCGCTACTTTAATTTTGTTTATCAAAATTATGACTATAGTTAATAATTTTTTTGTGATACTATTAATTCACCATTTTGTTTAGTGGTGTTTTCATTTACTGCTTTGTTTTCAATAGACATAATGAAAGTCAACTAGCCCATGACGTCATCAAGCTACCTCCGTAAAACATGAAGGCATTCACAAGTGTCGTAACTTCATGGAGCTTTAAATTATTCCTGGATGTAACAAAATTCACTTCGTGTTTTCAGAAAAGTTAAATCAATGTTTTTCACTACAAGGAATCTTTTGTTGAACATACTGTAGGTTTCAAAATGTAGAAACTCTTATTTTTTTACTGTAACACCATTTTTTTTTGTATTGACACCACCATTTTGTTAGGTTGCTACTGATGTATCCCCATAGGTCACACTGAATTACGTCAGCTATGTGACATTTCAAAAGCCAGTCTCACAGACACATTTACTGTCCAAGTTTGTGGATATCAAAGAATCTACTGAACCGCTTTCTGAGTGCTTATCAGTTTTTATTTGTTTGTGACTTTGACTTTTGCCTTGGTTTGACGAAAGCTCCTTTTGCTTTTCTGGTTTTGACTCCTGTTATTCCAACTACATTTTTATTTCCTACTCCTTCTAAGCCTAAATCTGTTTGCCTTGCCAGTGGCAGAACAACAAAGATGTGTCTGAAGTTATCCTCTCTGGACAAAGGAAAGATCTTCTGTGGTAGAATTTAGGAGGTGTTTCTAAAACAAAGACTATTAGGATAGGTTGCTGGTTATTAGAAATTTCTCTAACACTGAATTTTTGTTTTATGCTTTGGTTTTGGTGCTCAATCTCTTTTGACTAACTTGTTTCTGATTCCTGCCTGAATAACAGCTATCCCTTAGAAACAAAAATAATACCCAGACTCACAGGATCAGTTGCAGTGTACCTGAGTACCGTACTAGCTGCGAACCAAGACCGGACTATGTAGTACTATGCTAACAGCAGACGGTCCTCTGGTCTAAGTGCTGATGCTGTAAGCAGCAGAACACAATCAGTACCAAGTGCCACATGCGTGTGAATAGAAGACAGCTTAAAGGTTTGAGTGATCATAACTTATTGCTGAGATGGGAGATGATTCTGTGCAATAACCATCTCTCTCTTTACCTCCCACTGCAGAAAGTCAGGCTGCGGCCATTCCATCTCTAATGTTACTTCCGGGGTCTATTAAGCTGGATGTGTCTCTTTCCCCCAGATTGCTTGATAACCAGAAGAGCCACCATCTTGGGGAGTTGTCCTAAACTGACGGAAGTCTATGGAAGGCTTGTTTTGCATTTTTACTTGCATTTTCTTTTCAATAATCTTTTTCAGTCATATGGGGTTGCTTGTAAGGTGCCCCAAATCTTTGACGTTATCTGTCTTATCTTTACACAAGTTTAAAGAATTCACAGCTAGTCTTGTTTTTCTCATTGGTTTGCTCAGCTGCACATTCTTCTTGATTTAAAGGGACAGAGCACAGGGGAAAGAAATGCATCTTCTTGTAAACTTAATAATAATTGTAATAACTGCAAAATGAGTATTGCTGTCATTATTGTAAAAGTTATTTATGTCAAGTTTCTAAAATGGTCAAGAAAAGTATATAGAAAGTAATGAATGTGAAAGGTAATTGTTAGTAGAATTGTATGTGAAGCATAATTGCATCTCTGCAATTCACGGATAGATGATGATCTACCATAAGGGTGATCTGGGTGCATGCCCTGGCATAGGTGACACAAAAGCAATGCAGGTCTCATGGTGAATTTACAGACCCCTACCAAATCACCTCCTCCCACACACCCCCCAAAACACACTTTACGTGCATGTGCATCATATTATCTTTCTTAAGGTAAATATGTAAGTGCTATTGATTAACTCTGTCATATTATTAGGACAGCCTGTAGCGATCACAAGATAACAATTATTTATATTTTCCATATTATTGCATTGTTAGGCAATATTATTCAAGTGTAGCTGCAACAGGATTTAAGGATACTGATTTAATCCCTGCCCAAATAATCCCTCTCCACCTGCTTAACTCCAGTTGTCACCAACTGACCTGTTGATTGAGCCTTAGAAATTTCATTCCTTCCTAACAGCAGCCGTATTGCAGTCATGAAACTTTTAATGTCTGACCTTCTTTTAATAGCACCAGCATTTTTTTGTTTCAGCAGTACTTCACACTTTTCCACACAATACATGTAAGCTGTTATTTGTACATTGCATTGCTGCCCCTCAGTCTAATGTATGAGTAACTGATGGCTTAAACTCTGTAAAGGAGACCATTCCCCCATCACATTTTATTTTAATACGTATGTGATGTTCAAAGAGTGTAAATATATATGTCTGACACCTGGAACCTGTGGAGGTCTTAATCTGGTAATATTATAACTCTATTTCTCAATTATGAACATAATACAGAAGACCTAATACTTAATCATTCATTATGTGCCCAAATTTTCCTAATAACTGAATTAAGCCAACAGTCACCAAACTGTATAAAATGCCTAGTCAATGGCAGTACAATATTCATGAAGAATTTATCGCAGTGCAAACTTCACAGGTCTGGAGAACACTCAAAAAGATACCACCACGACATTCCGAAGGAATACAGCATGAAGGTAACTAGCAACATCTTTTAATGCACACTATCTAAACTGGTGACCTAGCGATTTCTTAATTAGAAACACCAGCCCTATGTTTTTTTAATGAAGAATAGTAATTAACAATGAAGATTAAATGTATGTTAACCTGTATTTCTCTGTTTCTTATAATATAAATATTTCCATGTATTGCTTGAATTTTCTGTGGCATTAAGTTTAATATATTTGATTCAGTATCACTCTATACTTCAGACCAAATATAAATCTAAATATAAAATATGATTTCAGTATTTTATAATGGCATATTTGTGGTTTTTCGTTTATGTAACAGTCCGTCTGATGCATGCAGAATTTATTTTGTAACATCTTAAGCTATACTAAGTCCATTAAACCTGCTCACAAGGTTAGTAAGCAACTTTGCTCCCATCTCAAACTCCAAAAAAGCACACTGCAACTGCACTTAGACTTGGTCTTGATCTGCTGCTAGTCTGCAGCTCTGAGGCACACTACAACGGTGCTAACCCCCAAAGTTAGTCTTGCTACCGTTAATACTTACTAAGACCAAAGCAGCATGGGATCATCCCCGCTTAGGGCACACTGCGACTGACCCAAAAAGTCTGTTATTACTACACTGTCTGAATTGTGCATTTGAATGTGCATGGCTTAGCCAAAGATAAAGGGAATACCATTTCATCTGAGGGCACACTCAACTCTACCACTACCATGCCAACTCAGTGTTACAACTCCACCTAATATGTGAAGTTATGTGAGAGGAAACTAGAAGAGAAAATATGCAAATTCCAATTAGGATACATCCTGGCCAAGACAGGAATATGGGGTGTTTGGAGAAGAGAGGCGGTATTGATAGTGGAAAACTAACCTAAGGATTAGCAACATAAACTGGAATAAAGCTTTGTGAATGGGTTTGGAAATGGATAGAGTTTTATAAGTATAGTCTCCTGAACTCTGTTTACTTTGGATATTGTTAAGAAATTTAACAACATGAGGAATGTTCAGCTTATGCAGGCTTAATTCTATTGAGTTCTACACAATGATTTTTTCTGTTTTCAGATGTGTGATCATTTGTACCATAAATAAAATGGATTATGTATTAATTAGATTATTTCTGCACAATTTGCTGAACTGAGATACATGGAAAAAAGTGGTTTTGAATAAAAGAAGAGTCCAGCCACCTTACTGATTATAAATTATGTACAAAATAATAAAAAACAAAAGTTTTACTGTTTACAGAGAAATTCAAGCCACACAGTTTCCCGCTGCTGTCAGGGTCACCAGTGTCAAAGCAACCATACTCAGCCTTAAGAGGCTTACTTTGATTTCGATGAGGAGGCAAAATTAAGATTTTATTTGTCTGTTAATTTCCCATTGCAGCAGCAAGGGTGGATGGAGGGCTGAAATATATTTTGCTTTGCTTAATTAAGCACAGCCATTATCAGTCTAACACAACGTCTTGAAGGGAGCCTAAATTAAAAACTGCACTTAACTTCATCATCATTAAAACAATTACTTTGAAGGCAATTATCCATGAATGCGTTTTGTTTCAACGTGCAAAAGAACCAGAAAGGCAGCCGACCCTACCAAGCTGATTCTTTTCTCTTTAAAGAGCAATTGCACCTTTCTTTCTGCGACACCAATGGGCTCAATTAAAAAATAAATAAAAGAATGAAAAAAAATGTTCTTATCCAGTACTTCATTTTGGTTTACCTGGAGAAAAGTCAACGCTACCCACACTGGAATCCCAAGAAGGGCATTTGTTGGGGGAGCTTTCTTTGCATTAGTTCTATATGACTTCCTCTTATATTCTCATGCATTTCCTCTATCAGAACAAAGACAGAGGAGTTTTGTCTAGTGCAAGACACTTAAAAAATTAACAATGGTTGAGGTTTTAAAAACGGGCTATGCCTTTATTAAAGAAAAGGCATAACAAACGGCAGCCATCCAGGTTAGGTTCAGCCTATAAAGGGTATGATAGGGGAGAAGCAGAAAGAAGCAGGAGCATTGACTCTTTGAAGAGGTTCTCATTCTTACGGTCACAGCACTGGTACAGAGTATATGGAATGGAACTAACATGGCGTTGCTGGCGGTGACAGGAGATAAAGCTGTGCTTGAGATAACCCCACACTTGGAACATTTGAGAAGCAGTCTGCTACGGGGCTCAGGCTCCGCACTTGAAAAACGGAACAAATAAAGCCGAACATGAGAGCAAGTTAAGAGAATAAAATAAATACATAAATAAGAGGGAGTGGAGAAGAGGTAAAAAAGCAGGCAACAAGAAAAAAAACAAAGCAACAAAGAAGACAGCATGAATATTGTCAACAATGTTAGCAGAGAAGACTTAAAAACTATGCTGCATTTTAAAAGCATGCATTAACATATCGCGTAAGGAAGCTGCAATGATTGAGCTCCTAATGCTGGGATTTTAAAGGGGTAACACAAGGAGCACTGTGTCAGCTACACTTGACAAGGTGTTAAGTGCTAAGCAGCAAGACAAGGCACTCTGTCTAGTAGACACAAGAAATTCCCTGGCACCCTTGAAGGATTCAGCTTCACCATTATTCACTGGCACTGTAACAGCAGTTCAGAGAAGTATCTGAAATAGCTTTTTTTTGACTGATTTAGGAACATCATTACTTAAAAGAGATTCCCTTCGGTATGAGTGTCTATCACATACTACAATTCTCATCGGAAAACACCGTGGTTTTAAGAAGTCAATATTTGTATATTGTGTTCAGAGACCCTATGGAACTGGTCTGTGTTGCTGACTTTAAATTGCTTTACCTATTGCATGACACACCTAGCACCCATGAAGATGCCTCCAGATTCAAACTGTAGTCATACATGAGCATCATCCACCTTCACAAGAAGTTCAATAACCACACATTGTCAAAACAAAATTCCTGGGAGTGAATTTCTTGAAATAAAATGGAGGAAGGTGGACTCATTTTTCGTTCAGATGGATTAAAGGTAAAACTACTTTATGGTTTAATACTTGTCTGTATTCTTAAGGATCAAGTTTTGCAGGCATGTTATATGTAAAAAAAACCCAGTACCCAGTGTTGTTGTACACTTTTACATACAAATGTTATAGTACATTTTTATTCCTGTTCTTTTATAATCATATGACCAGGATCATCACACACATTTTGTCAACATATATATACTCAGCAAAAAAAGAAACGTCCCTTTTTCAGGACTGTGTATTTCAACAATAATGTTTTAAAAATCCAAATAACTTTACAGATCTTCATTGTAAATTGTTTAAACAATGTTTTCCATTCATGTTCAATTAACCATAATCAATTAATTAACATGCACCTGTGGAATGGTCGTTAAGACCTTAACAGCTTACAGAAAGTAGGCATTTAAGGTCACAGTTCTAAAAACGCAGGACACTAAAGAGACTTGTCTACCGACTGTGAAAAACACCCAAAGAAAGATGCCCAGGGTCCCTGCTCATCTGCGTGAACGTGCATTAGGCATGCTGCAGGGAGGCATGAGGACTGCTGATGTGGCTAGGGCAATAAATTGCCATGTCCACACTGTGAGACGCCTAAGACAGCGCTACAGGGAGACAGGAAGGACAGCTGATCATCCTCGCAGTGGAAGACCACATGTAACAACACCTGCACAGGATCGGTACATCCGAATATCACACCTGCGTGACAGGTACAGGATGGCCACAACAACTGCCCGAGTCACACCAGGAACACACAATCCCTCCATCAGTGCTCAGACTGTCCGCAATAGGCTGAGAGAGGCTGGACTGAGGGCTTGCAGGCCTGTTGTAAGGCAGGTCCTTACCAGACATCACCAGCAACAACGCCGCCTATGGGCACAAACCCACCTTCGCTTGACCAGACAGGAGTGGCAAAAAGTGCGTGAGTTTCTGCATGATAGCAATGTCAGTGTTCTGCCATGGCCAGCGAAGAGCCCAGATCTCAATCCCATTGAGCACGTCTGGGACCTGTTGGATCGCAGGGTGAGGGCTAGGGCCATTCCCCCCAGAAATGTCCAGGAACTTGCAGGTGCCTTGGTGGAAGAGTGGGGTAACATCTCACAGCAAGAACTGACAAATCTGGTCCAGTCCATGAGGAGGAGATGCACTGCAGTACTTCAAGCAGCTGGTGGCCACACCAGATACTGACTGGTACTTTTGATTTTGAGCCTCCCTTCATTCAGGGACACATTGTGAAACATTTTTAGTTTATGTCTTATGGTGTTGACTCTTTTAGTGTTCATACAAATATTTACACATTAAGTCTACTGAAAGTAAAAACAGTTGAAAGTCAGGGGACGTTTCTTTTTTTGCTGAGTATATATATATATATATAATGATGGTGGCCCCAGACTAAGTTATCCCTCAGGTGGATATTCAACAAATGAAAACCTAGCCTAGCACTAGGTTTCGCTTTGGTTCTGGACTATTTTTGGCTTTGATTTTTGCTTTGCCCCTGTGCTTTGTTTACTGGATTAACTTTATAATCCTCTGATTTTGACCTTGCCTGGCCTCAACAATGATTGTGCCTGGCTTTTCTTATCCCTTGGTCCTTTAGTTCAATCACAATAATTCTCAGAGACACTGTCGCATAATGCCTGGGGTTTAGTGGAAAATGCGGTGACTTAGTAAAGTGTTCCTGGTGGTGTTCTTACAGATAGGGTATTTATCTTGAACATGCTCCTATGCCATTTAAAATTAACACAAACATTACCATCATTTATTGTTATTTACTATTTTAAGAATGATGGATGAAATTCCTTCACAAAGATAATATCAAGTGTGATCAAAATGCCTAGTTTCAAAATGTAAATTAAAAATGAAAGTTAAGTTATACCAGTGGGGACCCAAAAAATCCTGGAATCAGTCAATAGCACAGGAGTAGGGTGTAGTTATCAAAAATGTCGCTAGGTATTGTATGCCTACAAGTTTGGTTAATTAGTTTGGGTGGCATTGTTGTGAGCTGATTGAGTATGTATTTATAGCTTTTATTCTGCAATCACACAGGTGACTTTCCTGATTTTTGCTCTCCAAGCCACCAGGGCAGAGTTTCAGGAGAAAATGATGATCATGTGTTTTGGCATTGCTGAACTTGTTCATGAATGAAGAGATTGTTGATCAATGACTTTACATTGAAGTGTCAAGGCATCTGCAGGAAAGCATCAAGAAATAAATGTCCAGACCAGTAGTGCATGTTAAACAATGCACCTGTACACACTGTGTTATCAGAATCTACAACTAGCTGATGGACAGATATTGCTTTTCAGTTATGTTAATTAGTTAGTACTTTGTTTCTGATGCATTTTAACAAATCTGTCTCCTTATATGTGATAGTTCTGTATTTAGTGAGTGGTATAATCTGTTCTTGTATTTTGCGTTGAGAGTTGTCGCAGTGACGAGTGCTGTGCAAGAACATAGTAGTTTCTACTATTGTATTTCTGAGATGGCAATGATAGATTGTCCATCCGCCAGTGGCTCTGTGAAGATGATTACTTGTGTTCTGTTTTGGTTATTGTATTTACCCCAGTTTTTGACACCCATTGAACACCCAGCCTACCTAGAAGGGTTTTTTTTTTCCTCTGAATTGCCTTTCCCAATATGTCTTCCATTTTTTTTCCTACTAGGTTTTTTGGGTAATTTTTTTTCTTGTGTTCTTAGAAGGTCAGGGCTGGGAGGCTGCCAAAAAGTAGAGCCGATTAAACCAATTGAGGCATTCTTTGTGTGATTTTTGGCTATGCAAGAAATACATTTTTGTTGTTGTTATTAGTCAAAGGGCTTTTGATCAAAAATAATGTGCTTGCATCTTCACATGCACTATATTCACCAGATCTCTCCCTGTGACTTCTGTTTATTCACAAAATTAAAACTCAGATTGAAGGGAGGAAGATTTGCTGCTGAGCAAAATGCAGGAGACTGTAAACAAGATAACAAAAGATGAGAACAGAGAATGTTGTCAGGAATGACAGAAATGCTGGGACAAATGTATTGCATCTCAAGGTGAATATTTTGAAGGTATGTAAAAGCAAATTTGGTGTAAGTTTTATAATTAAGGTCTTTTTAGCAGTTCTGGGAATGTTTGGGTCCTATCTTATGTAGAGTTCTAATAAAAAATATTCACCACTTGGAAATTCTCACATTTTATTATTATATAATACTGAATCACAGTGGATTTAATTCGGATTTTTTGACAATGATCAACAGGAAATGCAGATTTTTCAATGTGAAAACAGATTTCTGCACAGCGACAAACATAATAACAAACATAAAACACAAAATAATTGATCTTTAATGAAATGTAGGAACTTCCAAATGGGGTAAATATTATTTATAGGCACTGTATCTAAATACACACCAAAGACAGCCTCTTAAGAACAGTGTACATTTTCATGGAAGACAACACATGTATCACTAAAAGATAGTTCAGTTTTGTTCAATGACAAGCTAAAATTAATAAATAGAAATTATGTGTATGGAGTGGTGTTGGTTTGTGCAAACATGATTACATAGTAAAGG
The DNA here is from genome assembly GCA_026402145.1 of Polypterus bichir lapradei. NCBI lineage: Eukaryota > Metazoa > Chordata > Cladistia > Polypteriformes > Polypteridae > Polypterus > Polypterus bichir. The sequence continues at coordinate 2,706,026 of JANRMT010062848.1, forward strand.
CCATCTGGAGAGATCGCAGTGCAAAAACAAGTCAGAAGTTAATGAGTCCTAGTTTTTTGTGAAACTACTCCATATCACTACCTAGAGCACACTGCTGGAAGAGAATCCATAAAACTGACATAATCTATGAAATCTGAACTCCCACATTACATGCTTCTCGATGCCAAATGGGATCTTGCTCCAGCTCTAGTTTATTTTATTCTATGAATCAGCACACAGTAGCAGTATTACTGTTTTTCCCCTTGTACTACATAATGAGAAATTAATCATTGCAGCTACCACACACATTGATTAAATTAGATGTACAAAAATAATTAAATTCCAGATAAACTACTTAATGGATTTTCCACATTAGGAAGGCTTAAAATATCCAGTTTCTGACATCCCAGCTTTAGCGTCTGCCTAACAAGCAGGCAGGGAAGGATATTTTACTGACTGAATAAATGGCAGGGAGGAGGGGAGAAGCAGTCAGCCAATTGTCCAATTTAATTTTTCTTGAAGGATTTGGTTTACATTGGCTTGCATTAAATGGATACTATAAGCTGGAGGACCCCAGCATCACTTTTTGCAGGGCTGCTTCTTTCTGGCATTCTGTGAGGTTGAAAAAAAGTGCCATGGGCACAGAGCTGCATATAAAGAAATTTGTAACAGGTATTAACAGAAGATTAGTATCTGTTTCTTGCTCTCTCAGTCACAATAGTCTGTTGCTTTCTTTACTTGCTTTGAAGGTAAGAATTAATTAAGCATGTATTGCATAAGACATTGAATTAATTAAAATTCATTCATTAATTAATTATACTCCCTCAAATGACATTTGTATCGAGCGCTTCCTTTATTACTTAATTATATTTTTATGAATATTGTAATGAATTATATAAGCATTCCGGATGTGTATAGGCAGCTCTCATCTTTTAAACGCAAACTCAAATTTATAGCGTTACCGCATGTCTTCCTCAATTTTTTGTTTAGCTTACTTAAAATTAATTCTTCAGAAAAAGTCAATATATAATAAGAGCATATTGCAAAAGTGAGACTTTATCTAATTAAATGAAAAAAAAATTGGAAGGAAGGTGTTCAAGTTTTGTTACTACTGTATTTATTTTGAAAAAAAATTTGAAATGTATCCAACAGATTCATTGGGAGGAAATAAAATTAAACAATTTCAAGCCTGACTCTTTAACTCCACTTCTGTCCAGTCATAAAAGAGTAGACTTCTGAAAGATCTAATATGTTTTGAAGCTATCCAACAAATATTCTAGCACTTGAGGAATAGGCCCTACTTTTCATAATGCTATATGAATTTAATGATTAGAACTTGCGTTTGTTATTTTGGGTTTAACTGTGTGCTACAGGGACACTGTTTTTGAATACATTATGTCTAACAACTTCTGTGTGGACTAGGAAGCAGTGTACTATATTTATATTATAAGTACTGCCAGGGGATCTGCTACCCCAGTTAATTTTAATCAAAGAGTGTCATGGACTACACATTCTATTTAAAGTTTCTATTCTATTCATTAAAGCACCCACACAATACTTAATGTCTCCTTAGTCATGTCAGTGAAACACAAATATAGAAACGCATTTAATTCGTGAGCTGCACTCAGTTTCTTTGTATTATAACCATGACGGCAGTTTTAACTCAACTATATTCAGAAGTAGCAGCCTATCAACACTGTTCCTCCTGATTCAGTGAATAAAAAAAAGGCAGATTTAAGAAAATTACAAGAGCAACATTATAGTAAAAAATTGAGAGGGTAAAGGCTGTGAACGAAGAGTGGTAATTATGCAAAAAAAAAGATTAGCTTTTTCTACCCACCTCTCCTCTTTCTCTGGAATCTGAGTTCAAACAACAAGAAGAAAACTGGATATTTAAAGCCCACGATATCTCATGGTTAGCAAGATGTTGCTCATCAATAACAGTAATAAATGAAAATGAGTGAAAGGATACCTACCCTGCACGCTGCTTTTTAGACTTATCTGAAATTCCATCTCTAGACATAAGCTTGTTAAAGACCACAATTCCGATCAGCATGTTGACCTGAAATGACAATCACAAACAAGGAGAACAAGCAAGCAGTATGGACCCAAACCTCTCAGGCACATTAGTGTTAGTTGGAAATGGTGTAATGACAGATTTTTTGTTCCATTTGCACCTACTGTACATAATAGATGGAAATAAGATTTGTAATAAATACTGCATACAGCGAAGCATTTTTAAGAATGAAAAATCCCTCCATCCTTTCATTAATTTCTTTTACCAGCTTAATCATTTTTTCCTGAATTTCCCGATGACATTGAACACATGTTAAAAACCTAGACTTGGACAGAAATTCAGTCTATCTCTAAACACACACAAAAAGAAGGATAAAGAAGCTCAAATCAAGGCATTGGCTTGGTACCTGGAAGAAATATGCAGCCTACTAAAATAATTCAAACCAACACAGGAACTTGTTTGCTTTGTATAGCCTAGCATTTAACCATTCCCGCAGAAACATTCCTTATAATAAGAATGAAAAAGCAGAAATGAATTCATCTTTTGAAATTCAGTTCTAGATTTTCCATATGATATCCTAATTTAATTATTTGGAAGAATGCAAAAACTCTGACACATACAAAAGCATTTTTGTTACTGTCGATATTCAGAATCCCGCTGGCACAATGATATCCATCGAAAGGTATCACAAAAAAACATAATAATTCCTGGGTGGCAGCGCATTAAACTAGGTAGCAAAACTTACCTCACGCCCTATAGAACACTATAGTCAATAAAACTATCACCATCTCTCTCCTACTTGCATCTCTAAATCACTTAAATTATACTTGTTGTGCACATTGTATGAAAGGTGTTATACAAGTGAGGTACAATCATTACCATACTACACAGAGACTTTATAGGAGTTTACTTAGTTATAATATAAAAGCACAAAAGAATAGATGGAGCCTTACCAGAACAATGACAGCAGCAGGACCAACAAATGCATATAGCAGCCCACCTTCCAAGGAAAGCCAGCAGCTTGACATCAAACAAAAAGAGTATCATACTGTATAAAGTCATGGGATCATTCAATGTGTAATGGTTTATTCATTTAACATCAAGAGAAAAGAGAGTACACCTTAACATCAAGCATATCTGCATTCTACTGAGACGTTCATTGAAGTTATAAATAAAAAAGTAAATTGAAATTTGTGAAAGTCATGCATTCATTTATTACTTTCTATACATAAAGACTGTGTCATGCCACATGCAGTTTAAAAATATGTCATTTATCGGTTTATTTTTGAAAGCCATATGTTTTTGGGCATTATTGCAATCCGAACTTAAAAGGTTTTTAAACTTGAACTAGATAGAACAGATGCACTATATTGGTTTATACACTTAAAAGTTTTCATGCTTTACTTAACACGTTCTCTCTTACCCCTCAACTTATTCAGGGTACAGAAACCATTGTAGAGAATGTGCTAGTGCCAACACTAGGCAAATTTTGGAGTGAAGTGTAAAATATAAAAAACAGGAGTTACTTACTAACTTGCTGTACCATATCCTCTTGCTCTGGTAAACCCAACAGAGACTGCAACTATTAATGCTGGCAAACCTAATGGATAATAAGTCATTATTAATGTTTCATTTTATTTTAATTTGTAAATTAATGCAGAAAGATAAGCAGTAATTGAACAGAAAAATAAATAACATGGTTTCAGCATGAGGAAAAATGGCTTGTGACTGTGGGTACTGTCAGACTATAAAAAGTTGCCATTGCTCCCGTCCTTTTAACATTTTTATTTTCCTGCAGCAATTTTATCGTAGCTATTAAGTTTACCAAAAAAATTACAATATTACATACAGTGGCTATAAACAGTATTTACCCCCACTTTCAACGTATTCTCATTTTGCTGCCTTGCATTATGTAATGTCAAATGTATCATGGAAAGAAAGTGCCCTCCTGGAATCTCTCCACACTAAGAATAAGGCCAGGGTCTTGCATTGTGAAAAAGGAAAAGAAGGTGGTAAACATTTCCTCCACATTGAACAACTATGTTTCACCACTATACTCCCCCATATCCCTCGTATATTATCTTACCTTTTAATTATTTTTCTGACACACACATGATGATGACAGTTTTTCTCTTACTTTTTTTCTTTCTTATTTTCATTGAGAAAGCTATTTTAACATATTGTATTTTTTTTCTTTTGCAGGTCCCTGCTAATGCAACCCTTGACTTGACTCCATGTTAAAAGAGTGCAATTATTAAATGCATAAATATATGGTAACATGGTTCTTTAGGTAATACAAAAATGCCTACATACAAATACTACTCATGTGTTTTTTGCAATAATACCTCAACAAAGGCTTCTTTTGGTCTTAATAATACTTACAAAAGGTCGGTAAAAGTGGTTAGTCCTCTCTGTTCAGTGTGGTTTATTTGATGTGCTGCTAGAATTATTTGTGAATATGAAGGATTCACAGGTCTTATGCTGAAATATGCAATATCAAGAGAAAAGCGTCTCCTTTAAGCCACCTCTCACCAGTGCAAAGTGAAGCTTTTTAGTAGGTCATATTGCAGAGTTGAATAACTACTTTACTGATGTGAATGTGTAAGTTGTCATGGATGCATGCTAGAGGATCATCTTCTGGGCTCATCTGAAGTAAGTAGTACCAGCCCAGGACAACAGGCGGTGCTGCTGCTAACAGACTTGTCTCCACATTCCCTCACAGCATGGAGAAACTGCTCCTTGAGGGTAATGGACAGAAACAAGTCCTGCCCTTTCCAGTCTGCACCATATAAAAGCAGAGTGACCACAGAGGAAGGGGTCAGATTTTGATGAAGACCTAGAATGTGTTGTCAGAAGCCCGAACTCTATGCTGATCATCCTGATAAGAGGACTATTGTCCCTATAAAGCTTCTCAGTGAAGTGCTTCATTCCTATAATTTCTTGCTTTGCTTTGAATTAAATGGGGTTTTGTTTCCAAGTTGGCACCCCAATAATTTTTTTCTTGTCCTGCAAACCTCATTTCAGCCCACTACAAGATGTTACTAAGACCAAAGAAGCCTTTGTAAAGGCCTTTAACTGTATTTTATGTTTAGTGTGTATTTAAAATCTTCACTTCCTGAGTTAAATTTCAGCTTTTATTACTGAAAAGACTGAAATCAAGACTAATCATGTCAGTCATTTTTTTGTCTTTACTTAAATCTTGTAACCAACAAGTAAAATACACAAATAATATGTGAGGAACTAATTAATCGTTCCAGTTGTAGTGTGATATGATTGATGAATTCATTATTCTAAATACATATCTGCCTGAAGAAATATCATTGACATTATAATTTATGTAGTAAAGTGCAAATGTAATTACTTTGTTAAATCTAATTATTTAAAGTTTTAAAGATGCCAGCCTATACCATATGCTGTGCACATTCTTGTCAAGGTATCTTTTTACCATAAGAGCAGATAAAGAGTTCTGTTGATTTTTAATATAAAAACAGAACAATAAATATAACCACCCCTCTGGAAAAAATTGCTTTTATATATTTTAGCTTAATGATTAAAATGTCAAATATGCGCACAAAAAGGTTTTTGATTAAAGATATTTCTTTTTAGATTATGTCATTGTTGTTGAAGAAATACTCTCATTTATATTTCAATTTTAATTAATAGTAATAAAATAACAAGCAAATATGTTTTACAATATATTGATTAAAGTATTTAAGATTTATTGACTTTCACTATGCTACAGTATACAATTAATTTCAATATACAGTACAGGCCAAAAGTTTGGACACACCTCCTCATTCAATGAGTTTTCTTTATTTTCATGACCATTTACAGCACTCCATCACTCTCCTTCTTGGTCAAATAGCCCTTACACAGCCTGGAGGTGTGTTTGGGGTCATTGTCCTGTTTAAAAATAAATGATCGTCCAACTAACCTGACTTCTGCACAACACAACTGCTGGTCCCAACCCCATTGATAAAGCAAGAAATTCCACTAAATACCCCTGATAAGGCACACCTGTGAAGTGAAAACCATTTCAGGTGACTACCTGTTGGAGCTCATCGAGAGAATGCCAAGAGTGTGCAAAGCAGTAATCAGAGCAAAGGGTGGCTATTTTGAAGAAACTAGAATATAAAACATGTTTTCAGTTATTTCACCTTTTTTTTTTAAGTACATAACTCCACATGTGTTTATTCATAGTTTTGATGCCTTCAGTCATGAAAATAAAGAAAACACATTGAATGAGGAGGTGTGTCCAAACTTTTGGCCTGTACTGTATATATATATATATATATATATATATACTGTATAAATAAATTACACATTGGATCTCTGAGAATGAAATATTCAAGTGGAAAATCTTTATTAAGTAATACTTTGTAATTCTTTAAGAACAAAATAATGTAACAACAGCCCATTGAGGGCCGGATTCAATATCACACCAATAATCAAAAAGTCAAAAATTGAAATCACAAGTTGATCCAACTTGCATAAATTTAATCACGGCAAATCATAATGTGACTCAGTAGTGTGTATGGCCCCCATGTGCTTCTATGCACTTCTGGCAATGTCTGGGCATGCTCTCGATGAGACGGCGAATGGTGCCCTCGGGGATCTTCTCCCAGACCTAGGGCCTCATGCATAACGCTGTGCGTAGAATTCACACTAAAACATGGTGTGCAGACAAAAGTTGAAATGTGCATATGCAAAAAAAAATTTCAGATGCAAAAAACCATGCGTGAGCCAACTTCCACACACTTCCGCTACATAAATCCCAGTCAGCCTGAAATGTAACACTTGTGCATTAGCCTGCCGCCCCACCCAGACTTCTCCCAGAATTACGCCTCTTTGAATATGCAATATTCAATATAAATAGTTCCTAAGTTCAGCATTCTATGAAAGGGCAATGGCAAAAGCAGGGGTAAAAAAAGAAGAATTTTAACGAATGCCAAGTGGAGGCACTGAAAAACATACTATTTGTTGGTTTAAGCAGTTGTATAAACAACAAAAGGAAGTTGATCGAAAGTTCAGGTTCAGAAAGTTCAGAAATAAAAAAGAAGTGGTCAGATATCAAAGTTGCCATGAAAAGGTGAGTCGTAGCTCACCGTCTGAGTGTCATATGAAAACTTATTAGGATACAGAGAAAAGAAAAAAAAAATAGGGACACAGTGGAAAAAAACCTTGAAATGTCAACTTTAATCTCGAAATTTCCACTTTAATCACATTGTTTATTTTGTCATTAAAGTAGAATGTCATAAACTTAATCTTAAAATCATTTAATTTACTAGTTTCTCAAATCTCATCGTAACTAAAGTAGCATGTTAAATGCTTTGTATTCTATGTGTTCTTCTATGTACTCTGTGTGGGTAAATCACTGCGTGCTTCTTAAACGGGCTTTCTCCTACGCCGACAGGGCACAGAATACATTACAGTTATGATCTCAGCTTTCTGAACAATTTAAATATTAAGATATAGTTGATATCATTTTCATGATGAAATGAATTAAAGCATATATAAAACATGGGGGCACGGTGGTGCAGTGGTAGCGACGAGCTGGTGCCATCCAGAGATTGTATCTGCCTCACTCAAGATGCTTGCTACGCCGTGCACGACCCTCAATAAAATAATTTATTGCAGCAGTACTGTCTCTTTCAAACGTACTAACCCCCAATTCCTGCCCTTCCATTCCTTTCCCCATGTAACCAATCGCTACACAATAAGCTCTGTAGTGAATGCCAAGCCAACTATAAGTTTAGAACTCAGATTCTTCAAAACTTTTAAGGAACAGAGAAATATCTTTGTAGTATATGTTTAATTATTCCATCCATCTATCCATTCAGGGTCGCGCCAGCCCCAACAAGGAACAATCCCTGAATGGGACACCAGCTCGTCACTACCGCTGGCCACCATATCTACACATTCAATTATTAACAGTATACATTATTTAAATGAAGTTAAAAATGTATCTGTATAATGTAATATGCATACTTTCATCTTAAAAATTATATCAAGAGCTCCAAGAAGCCAGTCATCATCATATGTAAATACGTGCTCTCTTCTATTGAACTAAATTGAATTTCTGTATTGTTACTGTATGGTGCAATGAGATTCGATATGCAAATCCTCCATAAACTTATTTTCCTACAAAATGATAAAATAATAATAATAATAATAATAATAATAATAATAACACATTATGACGCTAAACTGCATCCAGCCCTGCAAGAAGTCATACAACTTGCAGGGAAATCATGGGGGTTGGTGGCAGAATTGGCACTCCAGCCACCGTAAAAAAACCTTACACAGCTCCAAGATGACAGAAAAGACTCCTTTTTGCTCTCCGCGGGAGTAGCTCTGCTGCAGCCACCAATAGGAAGGCTGCTCGCATCATGAAAGGGATGGGGGAAAGCCCTCGGGAGCCCCATCCTCAGAAAAGTCAAAACCGTTGAAGAGCCAATGGGGTCAGGTCTGTTGGGGATCAGAACTGGTGTGGTGCTGAGGCGTCGCCTGCTGCACAGCAGCAATCGGGTCCTAATTTGAGGCACACGGAACGTCTTGTGTCTCCAGCAAGATGATCATCTTCCTCTTCTGTCAGAGGAGCTGCATAAACTCCGCATTTCAGTGGTGGCACTCTCTGAGGTGTGCAGACCGAGGACTGGCCAGATCTCTGTGTGTGGATACACCTTTTATTGGTCTGGTTGCTCTGATGGCTGTCATACCCGGGGAGTAGCTGTTGCTGTAGTGGATTGGTTTCTTCCGATGGTGTCTGAGGTCACTCCTTTCAATGAGTGTATTATGAGACTCAGACTACGGCACTCCCTGTGTGCCTTGTCTGTTGTCTCAATGTATGCTTTGTCTGCGGTGAGCGATGTCTCGGCGAGGGAGACATTTTATTCGCAGCTTTGCCCGGTGGTTGATGGTTGCCCACGAAGTGACACTCCTCTGGTCATGGGTGACTTCAACGCAGCCACTGGCACTGACAGGGCTGGCTTGAAGATTATCTTGGTCCCCATGGATCTGGTGACAGTGGTAAAAGTGGCTCCATGTTCCTTGACTTTGCAAAAGGGGCTGCGAATTGCTGGATTCTGGTTCCAGCGCCCAGAACCGCATCGTTGGACTTGGTACTCCAATACAAGTGGTGTGGTGAAGGAGATCGATCACATCCTCGTGGGCGGAACTGCAAAACTGCAGGGCCACCCACATCCTGCTTACAGAGGAACTGAAGCATTATGCACATCCGAATCTGTTCCTCGAAGAGTCTCAGTCAGGGCGGCTGATGGAACGGTCCTTACGGATGACACTGCAGTTGTGACCCGCTGGGCTGGCTACTTTGAGCAGTCATTCAAAGCTGATCCTCCGGCTAGGATGTTGGATATCTCTGGGTCCACAGTTCTTGAGGCTGATCCTCCAATTAGCTGTGAACCACCCAATCTCACTGAGATTGCACAGGTGGTGAACCAGCTGAGTTGAGGAAAGGCTGCAGGGATCTGTGGTATCTGGGGTGAACTTCTCCAGGCTGGTGGTAAGGCTGGCCTCCTGGCATTGCAAGCAATCTTTGCTTCCATTTGAAAGACTGGCATCATCCCAACTGACTGGAAAACGGGACTTGTCCCTATCTGGAAAGAGAAGTGTGATCGCCTAGATTGCGGCAACTACAGGGGGATAACACTGCTCTCGTGTCGGGTAAGGTCCTTGCTAGGGTCATCCTCAATAAGATCCGTGATCACCTGCTCACCTGCCAGGGACCAGAACAGTCTGGTTTTACGTCTAAGAAGTCTACCATCGACCGCATCCTGGCACTGAGGATTCTCATGGAGCGCAAACGCGAATATCGGCAGAGTTTCTTTGTTGATTTTTGTAGAGCATTTGACTCAGTTGATTGTGCTGCCATGTGGGATATCCTTAGGGTTATTGGGATCCCTTCGAGGTTGCTGGATATCATGGCCGGCCTGTACACTGGTACTGTGAGTGCTGTGCAGAGTGGAGGCAGAACCTTTGTGTTTTTCCCAGTTGATTCTGGGGATCATCAGGGGTGTGTTCTTGCTCCTACTCTGTTCAGTGCTTGTATGGACTGGGTGTTGGGCAAGGTCATGGGGTCCAGCGGCTGTGGGACATCTGTTGGTGAAGAGAGATTCACGGATTTTGACTTTGCTGATGATGCTGTGATCTTCATGGAGTCAATGGAGGCTCTAATCGGGGCGCTCTAGAGACTAAGCGAGGAGTCTGAGTGTCTGGGCTTGCGAGTGTCCTGGATTAAAACCAAGATCCAAGCCTTTAATGACCTTTTGAGCACAGCCATCAGCAGTGTATCTGTTTGCGGAGAGAGTTTCAACCTTGTCGAGAGGTTTACTTACCTTGGCAGTGACATTAATGTTTCTGATGACTCTTGCTATGAATTCAGTAGATGGATTGGATGAGCATGGGGCGGTCATGAGGTCGCTGGAAAGGGGTGTGTGGCACTCCTGATATCTATACAAAAAGACAAAGGTCCAAGTCTTTAGAGTCTTGGTGCTTCCTATCTTGCTATATGGTTGCGAGACATGGACACTATTCAGTGACCTGAGATGAAGACTGGACTCCTTTGGTACTGTGTCTCTCCGGAAAATCCTTGGGTACCGTTGGTTTGACTTTGTGTCGAATGAGTGGTTGCTCATGGAGTCCCAAATGAGGCACATTACCTGCATTGCAAGGGAGCGTCAGTTACAACACTACGGCCATGTGGCGCGTTTCCCCGAGGGTGATCCAGCTTGTAGGATCCTCGTTGGGGACCCGAGTAGCTGGACCAGGCCAAAGGGTGGCCCAAATAACACCTTGGCTGTAGCAGATAGGGGGTCATTTCCAGAGAGTGGGACTGGACCACGTGTCTGCCTGGGGGGGGTTGCCAACCGGGGCCCTGAGTTGATTCATTGTGTAGCATACCAGTGCATGCTCCCCAGCTTGACTTGACACAGGAACTGTAGCACTGCTTTGACGCTGAGTGCTGCCAGTTTGCAAAACTGAGCCGAGAACGTGCGTACGCAATGGTTTGAGCTGGCGTGAGAATGTGCGTGGCTTTATGCCAAGGAATCGGGCATGCACAACATTTTTGTGTATACACACTGTTTATACATGAGGTCCCTGGATCAGGGCATCAGTGAGATCCTGGACAGTCTGTGGCACTATTTTGCGGTGTCAGATGGACCGATGCATAACATCCCATAGTTTCTCAATTGGATTCAGGTCTGGGGAACGAAGAGTCAATGGCATCAATGACTTCATCATACAGGAAGTGCATGTACACTCTGGTCAAAAGAGGCCAGGTATTATACTGCACCAGGCATAACCCAAGGCACAATGCACCAGCATAAGGTCTCACAATGGCTCTGAGGTTTAATCATGGTACTTAACAGCAGTTAGAATAGTGTTGTCCAGCATGTGGAGGTCTGTGCGACCATCCAAGGATATGCCTCACGAGACCCACCTTAAAGCCGGTCATGCTGGATGATGTTGCAGCCTGCATAACTTTCACCACAGCGTCTCCAAACTTTTTCAGGTCTGTCACATGTGCTCAGTGTGGACCTGCTTTGACCAGAATGGGGTGCCAATGGCAGAGTTGTTAATTGTGTATTCTATGGAGAATGCCAATCAAGCTGCAAAGTGATGGGCTGAGAGCACAGGTCCCAGTAGAGGACGTGGGGCCCTCTTGCCACCCTCACCAAGTCTGTTTTTGACAGTTTTGTCAGAAATATGCACAACAGTAACCAGTTGGAAGTCATTTTGTAGTGCACTGGCAGTGCTCCTCCTGTTCCTCTTCACACAAAGGAGCAGATACCAGTCATGCTGCTGGGCTAATGCACTTCTACAGCCCTGTCCAGCTCTCCTTGTGTAATGGCCTGTCTGCTGGTATATCCTCCATGCTCTTGAAACTGTTCTTGGAGAAACAGCAAACCTTCTTGCCACAGCACGTATGGATGTGATATCCAGGAAGAGCTGGTCTACCTGTGCAATCTAAATAGGCTGCCAGTACCACCTTATGCTACCACTAGTGACAAGTACACTGGCAAAACAAAAAACTAGAGAAGAATCGGTATGTATAAACAGAGAGCAATCGTCTCTGGCTACCATCTGCAAAACCAGTCCCTTTTTGGGTGTTGTCCTCCTGTTGCTTTTCCAGTGCACCTGTTGTCACTTTCATTTGCACCAAAGCAAGTTGATTCACAATCGCTTATACTTCTTAACTGGACAGAATGATATCTGTAAAACTTAGCTGACTTGTTGTTAAACTGTGATTATTACTTGTTCCCTTAAATTTTTTTGAGCAGTATATATACTAATATACATACATGGGGTGGGCAAAAATAGGTTTACAGTTATTTGTATAGAAACAGACATGCAGGTTATGATTATTACAATAGCTTTATTAACTCAATAGCTTTTTTAACTTTTTTAACTCAAAAGAATGTCACAGTGGTACTTTTGCTCACCCCTGTATATACTATATATATGTATATATATATTTATATATATGTGTGTGTGTATATATATTGTGATGTGTGAGTCCCTGTATTGCACCCCAAAACACGAGGCTGAGTCTCAGTACTTTAGCACGGTTATTTATCTACCACTCTCCTATACACAGACACAGCAATCAGGCAGGGTCGTGGCCAACTAATACTGTTCTCTGTATTTAAAATGTTCCTTGCATCACCCATTGATGACAGATGTCTACAGTATGACTCAGTCAGCTCGGATTTGCTTTTGTGGCGAGCTGCTGCAGTGCTGGGAGCCTGTGGTTACCCTGGCAACAGTGAAACTGTCTTCCACAGACGCGGCATTCGTGCCTTGGGACACCCTTCAGCTTGTCGTCCCATTGGGAGGAGTCCCAAAAGCGACTAGAGACCATACTATATGCAGTATATATATATATATACACATACACACACACACACACACACATACAGTATATGTATATAGTCACGCAAGCATGTCAGAGGATCTACTTGCTGACTCACTCGAGACAACTTGGAAACCTACTTACTAGTTTTTGAAAGAACATCCACCAGGTACCGATGGCCACAACACAAATGGGCAGATCTACTGGCCCCTTTTGTAACAGGGGAAGCACAATGTGTGTACTACGACTTAGATGAGCATATGTTATCCAACAACCCGAGTCTGAAAAAGGACATCTGTGCCAAATACGGCCTGATGACAACCTCCCACTCTCAGCAGTGCCACGAACAGTGCTTCAACACATAATGATACCCGCGGTCTCAGGCCAACTTGTGGGGGAAGCTGAAACGCTGGTAACGGCTCGGTAAAAACTCTGTGGAGCGCATCATTGAAATAGTGGTGGCCAAGTTTCTACTGCTCATCCTTTCAGACCACCTCCTTCGACCCATGTGCTGACAGCAGAGGACTGATATGGAGGATTTGGTTGAGCTGATTGAGCATCACAGGGCCATGAACCTCATGGAAATGCCAGAAGAGTGGCATTGAACCTGGCTCACTCAGCCTTTGAAACCTGTTGCAGGAGCCAGAGAAATGGAGGGACCTACCTGGAGAATGAAGCGATCACCACAGCCGGTGCACTGCATTCGGTGTGGGGATCTGGTCTATACAATCTCCCACTGTCCAGAGACAGACCTCTGAATGGGAGTCTGAATGGACCCTGGGGAAGGAACCATGCTGTCAAGCCCAGTTGTACAACTGCTAGTTCCAGCTCTGTGTGATCTAGCCAGGAGATAGGGTTATGGTATTAGTTCCAAAATCCCACTCTAAACTCCTGGCTCATTGCCAGGGGTCTTATGAGGTCAAAGAACAAAAGGGGCTGGTTGACTATGTAGTCTATCAGCCCGACCGGGTTCCAAGAAAGTACATATACCATGTCGACCAGCTTAAACCAAGGGTTGACTGTGGTCCCTGGGACTCAGCAGGAACTCCCATCTTGTCACTGATATTGGAGGCTGAACAATTAAACTATTGGAACACACTAGACCCCCAGCAGTGAAAAGAGCTTGGAGCCATCATTGCTTTCATTCCCGGAGTGGTGGATGTCAAGCTGGGTTGTATAGAGCTGATCAATCATTATATAGTAACTAAACCAGGGATTGTAGTTCACAAAAGAGCCTACCAATTGCTGGAGGCGAAGAGAACAGAGTTGGACTTGGAGATACACTGGATGCTGTAATTCAGGGCGATTGAATACAGTCATGGCCTGTGGTCCAGCCTGATCATATTAGCTCCTAAGCTAGATAGCTCCTGGATGATCTGCAATGACTTCCACCGACTCAATTAAGTTTCCCATTTCGATACCTACCACATGCTACAGGTGGACGACCTCCTAGAGTGCCTAGGTAACGCCTGGCACCTGTCCATCATCGACATGATGAAAGGCTACCTGAAGATCCCCTTTACAGACACAGTGAAGGCAAATACTGTGTTCTGCACACATAACGGCCACTGGCAATTCCATGTACTACCCTTTGGGCTGCATGGGGCCCTCATGACCTTTTAGTGTCTGGTGGACAGACTGCTCTGGCCCCATACTGCCTATAGTGCTGATATAGTCATCATTTCCAGCACCTGGGCGGAACACCTATGCCATATTACAGAGGTCTTCCACAATTCTAGCCTCCAGATCAACACCTGGACGTGTTACTTTGGGCAGACAGAGACTAATTATTTAGGCTACGTGGTGGGCAGAGGACATGTCAAATCTCAGTGGTCCAAAGTTGCTGTCATTCGTGACTGGCTCCGGCCACAAACCAAGAGGCAGATACAGGCTTTCCTAGGTTTGGTGGGGTACTATTGGAGGTTTGATTCCCTCCTTCTCTGAAAGGGCTGTGCCTCACACATAGCTGACAAAGAAAAAGACCCCCATTACTGTGACATGGAGTCCTACTGCAGAGACTGCATTTAATGACTTGAAAATGGCCCTTATATCCGCTCCAATATTGTTGTCCTTTTTCTCCTCAGTGCCATGTTAAGCTAAGTCATCAACGGAGTTGAACAGCCTGTCACGTATCTCACCCGGAAAATGTGGGACTGGTAAATGAGGTACACGGCTATTGAGCAAGAGGCTCTTGCCGTCAAATGGGCAATCATGCAGCTGCAGTACTACCTCCTCGGATGGGAGTTTACCTTGGTGACAGACCAAACCTCCCTACAGTGGCTGGCTATCCATCATGACTTCAATCCCTGGATCACCTGATGGTTCCTGGTGCTACAATGCTATAAATTCAATGTAGTGCATAGACGGGGCTCCCTCCACATGAATTGCTGATGCCCTCTCCCGGGCTCACAACCACATACCGAGATCAGCTCTTTATCCCTTGAGTGAGCTATCTTTCATGACTGATACCCAACTGCTTCAGAGCTCCTCAGGAGACCTATCTGGTGCAAGATATTGGCTAACTGGAGTCTTTCTTTTTCAGTTTATTTGCTGCCTCAGGGCCATTGTATTTTCCTTCCAGAAGGCATTTACTTTAAGTTCAAAGAAAAGAAAACAGGGATTAAAAAGAAACCCGGTTGGCACCCCAGCTATTCTTCTGTTGTTACAGTTTTGCTTCTCCGGTGCCCAACCACATTACAATAGCAGTAGCAGTGCCACTGCATTCCACAATTGAACACTGAGCAAAGCATATTTAGACAAAACAAGAAAAAGATTCTTGCCATGGTTGGGCCTTGCAGTAATGGTCAATGAGGGGAAGAAGTCTGGGACATTAAAAAAGAAGAAAGGAATGACCGACATTTAGTAATGTATGTCCAATGTACATCAAAAGATTTTAACAGTTTTCATTTTTAAATACATTTTTTAAAATTATACACTTTTTTAAATGCAAAAAATTCAAGTGAAGTAACATCTGAATAGAGGTAAGTGTTGCATACATAGCAGTTCTACGAATTTGCATTTAAAAGGCTGATGTATCATATTAGATGACAATAAAAGAGAAGAGGTGAAGAATAGAATGGCAATTCTAAAGGTTTTCATTTATAGCTGCTTTTTTGAAGTGGTACATTCTAAGAAGCTTGTTAACTTTATAAGGGGATAATATTTCATATGATGTTTAATGATAGAAAACTGTATAAATAATAAAAAAGGGAGATAAAACAGTATTACAGTACAAAAAATCAGATAAAGACAATGTCATGAAACAAAAAAGTCTGTGACTGGGACAATTACAAATTAATAAGATTATCTTCTTTAGGAATAAAACAACTCTTCCAACACCTTACATGGCTAATCAGAGTATGTCAGGAGATGATATTGCCAGACTTTTCATCTAACTTTTCATAATGTGGTCTTCCATGAAGACCACACTCTCCTTCATGCCATGCCCTCACTCCAAACCATCAACCACTAAGTGTCTACAAAATAATTGCAGAATCATGGGTGCCATTACACAAAAATCTCAGAGCAAAACTCAAAGAACATTATATTGTTTTCAAGTAATTTTCTAAACCTGGAGTGACTTTGTGGATGGATTTAGCCATAATATTAAGCTGGTGTTATGACTAGGTTGACACCGATCTGCCAAAAATGACAATTTTCAAAAGTCTGAGACCAAGTAATTAAGTTATTCTGCAAGGAAAAATCAGAAGAAAAGTTAGCACACCCAAAACTGAGGAAATCCAGTAATCTCTAGATGGCCATTTATAAAGTTGCGACCCAGAAACAGCCTAAAATCTAATGACAATCAGAGAACAGGAGCCATGAACACTAAACACAAAACAACAGCACCTATGTAGTGAAACAGTAGGAAAGAAGGTGCCAAAATGATTTCACCATCAAAATGTTGTCATATTCGAAATGCCACAAATCCAAACTAGAAACATACCAGTTTGTGCACTAACTAGACTGTGAGAAAGTCAGAACCACAGCACTAATATTCAAACTTCAGAACTGATAATAAAAAACACTAGCCAAAAGTTAAAACCAATAAAGAATCTGTCTTTAAAATTTGTTAAATTCACTTTTTAATTAAGGTATTCAAACTTTGGACGCTGACTTTAATGAGCTAAAATGATGTTGCGACCATTGTGAAGCTGTTCTGTTGTGTTTTGTGATGTATTTGACATACACAAGCATCTGCAATTAAAGAACAAACAGTTCCATCTTGGAAGTGGTGTTAAAAATGTGCCAGCATGCAACTGGCATGCCATCGACTGCCAGTGTGGGCGTTAGGGGTTGCTGTTGCCCCTTTAAACCCAACAGACAGACACTCAGGACACAAGGTAAAAGCAATAAGAAGTATTTTTAATTCTTACTCCATCTCTAAACAAAGCCCTAAGCACCACAGCCACAATAAACAGGCAAATACGTACCACAAAGCACAGTATTCTTGTTCTCTTTCTCTATTCTTTCTCCTTCACACCTCCCAGCAAGCGCTGTCCACCTCCTCCCAACTCTAGCTCGCTTGCTGGGTTTTTGGCAGTCCTTTATACATGGTCCGCCCTGGAAGTGCTTCTGCTCTTCTGCCCACGTGACTTGCCAGCACTACCGGGTCAGATGTAGAAATCAAGTTTTCCGTCAGCCCGGAAGTACTTCTGGGCTTCTGTCCCTGTGACTCGATAGGTACTTCCAAGCTATGTAGAAAGTAGAAGTCCACGGTCCTCCTGCAGTGTCTCCTAGCAACACACCCACAGTACCCAAGAAGGGCTGTGAAGCCAAACTCCAGATCCCATGGTACCCTATGCTTCAGTGAAATCGCCATCTAGCGTCTTGGGGGAGGCAGTGCCCCAGAGTAGCTGCTTTCCCCCATCCTTCCACTCTTTGGGAGTCCCGGCCAGGTTGACCTGCCGGCCGTCCATCACATCAGTCTATACCACAGATAACATCTATATTAAAATAATGTTTGCAAAAGGAAGTTGGCGAAACTACTAGTGTCATCCACAAACCACATCATGTCAGGTGAATCTAGCATTTGTTCTCCCTGCCCATCTTTTCCTACTACAGTTGACCACAAGCCTTTCAATACAGTAAAGATGTTCTGAGTAACCTGATAGACAAAAGCCCTTGATAGAATTAACGTTATGCAGTATTTGAACAGAAGCAAGCAGACGAAAACACTGAACTTTCAAAATATTATTATTATTGTATTTTCTGAGATGGAAAATTGGGCACACACTGAAAAGCAGTTAAGATCAGTAATGTACATGTATATTTAATAATGATAAATTCTCTTTCTGTACTTCGTGAAGCCTAACGTGCCTAGTGGCATTTTTCCACTGTCATGGGATATGTGAAATGCCTCTTAAAAAAATAAACATGCTCTCCTGTCGTTTAACATATCCAGGATGTCCGATCATCCTTCCTATTATTGCATTATTTGTGCTCCATCAAAGAGCATCACTTTTTTTTGCATGGGGTTGCTGTTTATTGTCTCCTCTGAATTATCTGCTTGCACTTTTGAATATTCTCGAGCTAGTAGTGTGTAGCATGACCACTCCTGAAACTTGTGGAACAAAGCACTCTTTGTACCCATGTGACAGGTCGCTGTTAACCAGGTATCCAACCCCTCCTATCTTCAGCACAATCGACAGGCTGCTACAATTTGTTAACGCCTTGGCAGTTTTCCTCCAAGTTGCCACAAACTGCCCAGGCATAGCACAGGTTTAACTTAATTGGATCTCTAAAAAACATTTATTTGTATAATTTCTGACATCAGCAAAGAGACAGTCTAGTTTAGAATTAATTCTTTTTTTATTTTGATGTGAGAGCCCACAAATTTTGAGCTATGCCTATGGTCGCAATGTTCAGAAAATGGTGACGCCAATGAAAAAGTAACAAACTAAAAAAGCCAATGTTTATAATTCAAATGATAACAGTAAAATAAAACAACCATACCTATAATTCAGGGAAGAGTTCACAAATTAATTCAAAACATACTCAGGACAGCTGGAGTCTGAATGATAAGTCAGAATAGGCACTGATGCAATGGGGGCTAATGAAGGCACTGACGTGTGAAGCTGAGATTGATAAGATTGTGGGGTTGTACCAATTCACATCTCAGTCAAGTACTGAATGGCTGCACAGCTAGGCCTAGTAGGGCAGTATGGCTTTTTTATGAGGTTGTTGCTTTGATTTTCTTCCTTTATTCAATACTCCCTGTATTTGCCTTAATAAGACCAATATTTTGGTGTGCTCATTTAATTTTCAGCTGTAAATAATGGTGTCAGTCAGAGCTGTCCCCATTACAGTATACAATATTTATATAGAAACGACAAAAAGGAAACATTTCACTAAACGAGGAATACAATCTACATTAAAAACAGATGCTTCTACACAGATGTGTCTTTTGGAGATGATTAAGCACTTAACATTCCATCACACTTAAGGTAATGCATAAAACTACTGGTCTTTCTCAGTTACTTATTATGTTGACTACAATGACTTGAAAAAGATATCTCTGTGACAGAGACAGAGAGCTTCAGCAACAAATGAATCTCCTGTAAAATCGAACCTGCAAGCTGAAACTTACTATAACAATGGCTAAGATGAATTGGCATGATAACAGGAGGGTTGTAAATATGAAATGGGACACTTCTGGAAGAAAGAGCAAACTCATTGTCTCTGATGTTCATACAGCCATGCATTGATTTGAGACACAAAGAAAACAGAAAAAAAATCTCTTGTTCATTTGACTTAAAATATCAATCTAAACCAAAGACAAGACAAGTCAATTAAGATCTTCCAAGAGATGGATACTGTGGTTCAGGTATGATGTATAAACCCTTCATTGCACCACTACTAGCAAAAAAGGTGCAAAGAACACAAGCCGATGTCTACTAAGCATTGAATGACTGTTTTAAGTCAGATTTCACTTTCTTCTCAGTAAGTACATGTGTAGTGCACACCAAGATGGACTTGACTGCTGGCCAAAATGCTTATTTTCCATGGTGAAGGGCTTTGATGATCCTGTTATGGTGTACAGTGTTGTCCTGACATTGTGAATGTCATGGATCTGGCAAATGTCAAGAAATACAAATAGATTTCAAGCCACAATGTTCATGAAATATTTCTGTCCATCCAATAGAAATCAAATCAAATTAGTACTTATGAGGGAATCTGAAGCAATGGTAAAAAATGTATTTCCGCCTCCGTCCTTGAAACACCAAATGCTGGACATTGCTCGTGGTTAACTCCATCAGCACAGTTTAAGCAGTACAAGACACTTGTGTAATGTATGTTGAAATGCACTAAAGTGGTCAATTTAGCTTGTGTGGGTACAAATTACATTAAAACTGGTTGATACTGGCTTATAATATCAACATTAAATATTTGTAAAAGTGTTGCCATGACATTTTTAAATGATAGACTTAAACAAATATTACTTGGAGACAAACTTCAGCAGGTCTAGACAATGTCAAACACCTCCTCCACAAATGAATAACTGTTGGCACTTTAGTTTGTGCATTTCGACTTTGGACATCGTTTGACAATTATTATAAAGGACTCTAAAAGAAAAGCAACAAACCAGAAGCTTCAATTGTAAAGCAGTATAAAAACCTCTTTCCATGCAAACACCACGGCTACATCACAAACATGTGTGTCTTATTTGCCACTGCAGTAATCACTTAGATCAGCATATATGAAGTAACCCTGGTTCCCAAAATTTTCCTGAAAACAATGGATGTTTCAGTCCCTTTCTTGATTATACTCAGACCTTTCCTAAAAGAACATTTGTGCACCATTCCACCTTTTTTTCCCAAATGTCTCTTGGGGGTTTATATGCTTTAAATGTGAATACCTTTTATGCCTTGAAGCATCACTGAGAGCAAATTCAGTGCAGTCATGGATAAGAAAAGCAGGGGACTGGCTTATAGTAAAGCTGAAGTGCTCCCATATGGTAAAATGAATCTTCTGGTAATGCTTTGGGATTTTAATTGAGCATTTAGTTACATGAGCAAATTCATCTATTCAGGCATTTTAAGTTATAGTTTGATCCTGATATTGCACTTAATGCAAGAAGTTTTGTTAAAGTCAGCATTTGAAGCATTTCTATAAATATTTTATCTCACTAGCTATTTCCTTTACTTAATATCAGCCTGTACTGACATACAATATGCATTGCCATTACATATGCATTTACACTGTAGTATGGTTTAATTTGTTCAAAATTAAGATGAGTTTTATTTTAAAGAGTTTCATGTTAATGTTAAAGAAATTGTGTATTTTAATCTATACTAATAAAAGGCAAAGCCCTCACTAACTCACTCACTCACTCACTCACTCACTCACTCACTCATCACTAATTCTCCATCTTCCCGTGTAGGTAGAAGACTGAAATTTGGCAGGCTCATTCCTTACAGCTTACTTACAAAAGTTGGGCAGGTTTCATTTCGAAATTCTACGCATAATGGTCATAACTGGAACCTATTTTTCTCCATATAATGTAATGGAATTGAGCTTGATGGCCGTGGGGGGCGGAGTTTCGTGTGACATCATCACGCCTCCCACGTAATCACGTGAACTGACTGTCCACGCAGTACCTAGAAAACAAGGAAGAGCTCCAAAAAGTGCTGAAGAAAACATGCATTATACAATTGAGAAGGCAGCGAAACAATAAGAAGCGAGCGAGTCACACATACAACCATATTCATGAGTGCAGCTACTTCGGAAACAAAGCACGGTGTAAATCTAAAGTTTAAATTAAGTTCATAGACAGGCTGCAGCTGGCGTTTGTCATGCCCACGGCTAATGTGGGATACAAGTTTAATGAGAGGACGCAGGATATAAACGAGAGTTTTGATCACTTTGTAACGAAGTTAAAATTACTGGTGAAGGGTTGTGCTTATGCAAATTCCGACAGACTGTCTTTGTGGGGGGATTGACAGTTAAGGCGGGTGGGAGAGTCACGTCATCATCTGCCCTCCCATTAACCTCATTTCGCTGTGAGCTGAGCTCCGCACCTAACGCAGTCTTGAGGAACCAAGTTTGTGACGCTGCCACCAAATACTCACAGAAAAATCCACAAGTTAATACACACGCTGTCTCTAGCGTTTCTCCACATTCTGAATCCTCCAGGCACTACTTACAAAAGGTTACATTAACAATCGTGTTACGTTATTTTTAAAATGTTTCCTTTTCTTAGCACAAGCACAGCTGAGAAGCTTCGATGCATGTACTCCATAACGCGTTAAAAAATAACGCATTTAATCACACTGTGCATTCCAAGCAAAGGGGAACTTCTGTCAATGCATAATTACCTGGTACACCGATTACATTGATCAGCGCTTCCCGATTCATTTTGCCCTCGCACCCTCTTGGTTTGAGAAGAAGTATGAAAAAATATGAACGAAGCACGGTGTAAACCTAAAGTTTAAATTAAGTTCATAGACAGGCTGCCGCTGGCGTTTGTCATGCCCACGGGTAATGCGGGATACAAGTTTAATGAGAGGACGCAGGATATAAACGAGAGTTTTGATCACTTTGTAACTAAGTTAAAATTAGTTGAAGGGCTGTGCTTATGCAAATTCCAAGAGACTGTGTTTGTGGGGGATTGACAGTTAAGGCGGGTGGGGGAGTCACGTCATCATCTCCCCTCCCATTCACCTCATTTCGCTCTGAGCTGAGCTCCGTAGCTAACGCGGAAGCGACTTTGTGATGCTGCCACCAAATACTCACAGAAAAATCCACAAGTTAATACACACACTGTCTCTAGAGTTTCTCCGCACTGAATCCTCCAGGCACTACTTACAAAAGGTTACATTGACAATCGTGTTACGTTATTTTTAAAATGTTTCCTTTTCTTAGCACAAGCACAGCTGAGAGGCTTCGATGCATGTGCTCCATAATGCGTTAAAAAATAACGCATTTAATCACACTGTGCATTCCAAGCAAAGAGGAACTTGTGCCAATGCATGATTTCCTGGTACACCGATTACATTGATCAGCGCTTCCCGATTCATTTTACCCTTGCACCCCCTTGGTTTGAGAAGAAGTATGAAAAAATATGAGGTTAACACAGAAAAACAGATCACCAATTGAAGCTTTATGAATAATCGATTCGCCATCAATAATTCTTTTGGTAAAGCCATACTCCTCCTTCCATTTTATAATTTTTCCGCCACTAGCCATGATTAAATGAACGGTAAAAAAGTAAGAGCGAAGCGAGGGTGACTTATTCAGGCAGGCAGGTGACAGCTCAATAGCTCGAATTTGGATATAAGTGGGTTCTATTTAGTCGCCAGAAATATCTTTGTTAGGAATGGAAGTTGAATTTAGTCTTTAAATTTCTATGGTAAAGAAAAAGTTATGCAATGATGACTAAATTTAACTATATAAAGTCAAAACCTTTATATATAAAGTCATTCCCAAATATATAAAGTCAAAACTTGATTATATAAAGTCACTGTCGGAATAAATAAAGTCAAAACTTGAATATATAAAGTCAGCGTCGGTATATATAAAGTCAAACTTGTTTCTGAATATATAAAGTCAAAACTTGCATATATAAAGTCATTCCCAAATATATAAAGTCAAAACCTGAGTATATAAAGACGGCGTTGGAATATTTCTGAATATATAAAGTAAGCGCTGGAATATATAAAGTCAAAACTTAAATATATAAAGTCAGTGTTGGAATATACAAAGTCAGCGCATACATTCAAGTTTTGACTTTATATACTCCAGCACTGACTTTATATATTCAGAAAAAAGTTTTGACTTTATGTATACCGACGCTGACTTTATATATTCAAGTTTTGACTTTATATATTCGGGAATGACTTTATATATTCAAGTGTTGACTTTATATATTCTGACGCCGACTTTATATATTCACAAAATCAATGTATTTGCCTGTTTGGCACCCCATAGTATATGTGTGTGTGTATATATGTACATTAACAATCATGTTATGTTATTTTTAAAATTTTTCCTTTTCTTTTTCATAACTTCTTTAACACACTACTTCTCCGCTGCGAAGCGCGGGTATTCTGCTAGTCTATACTAATAAAAGGGGCTTACATTTCACTCTCTGTCTGAACTGGCACTTTTGCCTACTCATTTCTGGGGCATCCCATGTTAATGTAGAACATACAAAGCCATTGATTGGTCAATCAAAGCTTCAACTGTTACCTTGTATGCTTATATATTTTAAAATGCATGAAGCACTTTTTTTTAATCTGTACAGTTATCTATTTCATTCATTCATTTTGTTAACCTGCTTATACAGGGCAGGGTTGCAGGGAAGCAGGGGTCTACCCCGGCAAGCATAGGGCACAAGGCAGAAAGAGCCCCTGGACAGAGTACCAGTCCATCACTGGAGAAGCACACACACGCACACACACACAATAGAGCCAATTTTGCATCTCTGGTTCACCTAATCTGCATGTCTTTGGACTGTAGAATGAAACTGTAGCTTGCGGACACATTGGGGATATACAAACTCCACTGCACCACCATGTTGCCACTGCATAATTATGTCCATGCTTTGAGCGGAGTGGTGACTCTAAGGCTAGAGATCTGTGCTAGCAATCGGAAGGTTGCTGGTTTGAATCCCATAAATACCAGAAGTGACTCTACTCTGTTGGGCCCTTGAGCAAGGCCCTTAACCTTCAATTGCACCATCCTGGGTATGGTGTTAACCTGCATCCAGCCCTGCAATCACCTCCTCCAACTTGCAGGGAAAACTTGGGGGTTGGTGGCAGGATTGGCACTTCAGCCACTGTAAAAAAAAATCACAGTGTTCCAGTGTGGTGCTGAGGTGTCATCCATTGCACGGCTGCACTCAGTTGTCAATCTGGGTGGCTTGTCATGTGGTGGGTGCGGCAACATGCTGTAATCATAGCATGCTCCCAACCTCCTCCTCCTCCTCCTTAGTAGGTGCATTTTAAACATTTAAGTAGCATGCTATGTAAGTTGCATTGTGGAAAAACACATTTTGTTGCATCTAAAAATACTGCCTTAGTTTTCTCATCCAGGCAGTATATGACGTGCTACCATGCCTGTCCAATGTACACACTTGGGTCATTGCAGAGTCACCAGCATGCCCACTGTGTTCCAAGCAAGGAACCTTAGAATACATCCTCAACAGCTGTACAAGGGCACATGGAGAGGGAAGGTATCGATAGAGGCACAATCAGGGCCTGAAGCAATCAGCACAGGACTTGAGTGGGCAAAGCAGTACCAACCCGCCAAGAAGACCATCACCTTTGTAAGAGTCATAGAGCAGCCAAATCCCACCAAGAGATCATCATCTGCAGGCATCCTGGCATCAACAAGTGACTGGCAATGACTGGTGGACCTCGAATGGCAGCTGAAGTTCTTCAGCCACATTGCAGCCACAACCCTGTGACCAGACATAGTCCTGGTGTTTGAATTCACCAAGCAAGTTGTACTTCTGGAGCTAAACGTCCCGTGGGAAGATCGTTTGGATGAAGCCTTTGAAAGGAAGCTCTTCAAGTACGTAGAACTGGTCAGCATGTGTCAGCAGTAAGAATGGAGAGTTAGGTGTCTCCCAGCGGAGGTCAGGTGCAGGGGATTTGCGGCCCGCTCTTTGGTCAGAACCTTTAGCAGTTTGGGCATCAAAGGAGACAGGAAGAGGTGCGCCATCTGCAATACCATCAAAAAAGCAGGAAGAGCCTCAAGATGGCAATGGCTCAGGAAAGGAGAGGCTTGGGGTCAAAGTGGGGTCAGAACACAGGCTAGGGTTTGATCAACCCTGGTGGGGTCACCTGGAGGAGAGTGTATGATGTTGAAAGACCCAAAACACTCAATGATCCCGTGAACATCACTGATGAAATGACCAGACTGAGACATCAGCAAATGTATAATCACAACAGAGATACTCCACATCTCCATTGCCTGAGGTTGTCTAAATTAATGTATAAGTAGAAAGCCAATTTCAAAACAGATAGCAGTGCACCACTTACAAAACTCAGCACAATGGTGGTTGTATGAAAAAACAGGTCCCTCTCAAAATTGTGATTAAAAGGGAAACATTTGACCCCAGAAGGAGGGTCATTTATGCCATCCTGCAGCTCGATGAATTGCTCTGCCAAGACACTGCAAGACATTTTACAAGTATATTGTATTTTTGAATTTAATTAAAAATATGTTATCAGAAAAAAAATACAGATTTTTAAAAACGATGTTTCAGTTTTCATAAATGCAGCTGTCTCTTGTATGGACACAACCAGCCAAATGATTCTCATTACCAGCTCCTTGTTGAAAAACATCCCTGAAAGACAACCACCCTTTTTCAGTTATACCAGAGAGAGTTAGCAGCCTTTCTCATGATTAAAAGCAGCTTTTTATTCCTCTGCAATTTAACTCCTGAATTCTAATTTCCATGGTCTCTTGCGCCTAATGCTTTTCTGCCATCATGAGAAGTTATTTCATTATTCACTGATGAGCTGCATCAGTTACATTTCATTTTAACACTGTGATTTAGATATGGTTTTAATAAATGAGGTTTCCTGGCAAAATGCACATAATTGACAATAAGTGAATTGCAGAGTAAATGTACTTAGAAAACATATCTCACACTACTCTATCCAATGGCAATTTTCAAATTTGCAAAAAGATTTTTTTAACCATCTGGCTGCATTCAATGCTGCATACAAAGATTATTTTGTCAGCATAAAAGCAATTTTTCTTTAATGTCATTTATGCAACTGTCAAGACCAAGTGTTCTGTTCCTTCACATCTTTCACTACCATTCAATTGTGCTTGGATATTAGCAGTTCATTTGGCTGAATATCACAAGAACACACAAGAAAAAGATCCCAAAATAACACATTATTTCTATTAAATTTTCCAAAAAAAAAACAAACCAGTGTATCAAGGTTGGTGTTTTTCTGGCAGGTATGTTTTAAGTGTACAAATCCGAGAGTATTTAGAGACTACAATAATTAAATGTAATTTAATAGGTGATCAGATAGGACAGTAACAGGATTCAATAAGCCACAGTGTTTAAATTATGAAAACCTAGCAACAAGGGTGGCACAGTGGTCAGCACTGCTGCTTTACATGAATTTAAAGCATTGCCACACACGTGTGCTTGGGAGTCAACCAAAGGGACCAGGAAATGACAATTCCATGCCAAGCCAGGGGGCCGCGGGGTGCATCGAACCTCTCTCTTTTCTCTCCGCAGACCAAACACGAGAAATCCTTCCTGTCCCAGCCCCAAGGACGTCACTTTCCTGTGATCCAGCTATAAAAAAACATCATCATCCATACTTGAACAGTTCTGTTTTGGACTCTAAACAGTACACATTGTACTCTACTTTAAAGCCTTTTGCAGCCAGGGAAACTATATGGGTGGCTGCCCCAAACCTTCATTGTGTGTCCGGCTGTTTCTTTCACAGTATGTACCTGCTCACTGTCTTTACTGAGTCTGCATGTTCTCCTAATATACTCTCGTATCACTCCAATATCTTGAACCTGCTTTTTGATCTTTTCAAGGCCTCACACCCTTTCATCATGTTTGGAACTCCTTATCATGAAGGCTAAGGTAGCAAAAGTACCAAAAATGGAGAGTTTACACTCGCAGGGTCTGAGCTACCTCACTGTTTTAATTAAAAACCCTACACCACCATGGACCACAATGCACTGCACCAGAGATTATTAAAGTGCACATACAGGGAGGAAAACACAAACAGGACAGCACAAAGTAAAAACAAATCCTGCTCCATCTTTAGGACTTACGCAATTGGATCTACCTAGAAGTAACCCTCTTGCCCAACTCATAGTAACAGCAAAAAAATCTCCCAACTCACCTTCCAACTCTGAAATTAAAGTACCCCAGACGACATGTGGGTGTTAAATTAGTTTGCACTTTTGAAATTAGCCCTATGAGTGAAGCACTAAACTCACAACACACTGTCACCTTTCCCATAGTTCTGCTCAGAAAGGTTCAAGGCCCATAGATGTATGTTTTATGAAAAGTTTCCAAAATGCACCAAGAGTTACAAAAGAAAGGTGCAAAACGCACAATTTGCCACATACATTTTTTACATATTTTGTGTTCCTTCTTATTTACCTTTTTGAATATACAGTAGTTATGTGTAGCACATAGAAGGTGTTAACACATTGAGTGTCCCTAATCCATAATGCCTGGGACCAGAAGTATTTCTGATAGTTTTCAGATTTTGGAATATTTGCATATACATAATGAGATATCTTGGGGGCACATATGATAAAATGGGGAGATGCAGCCAAACCAGTGTGGGATATGGCCTGCCTTTCCTCTCAGCCAATACCCCCAGGCCACCAGGTGGAGCGCTGCAAGCAACATAGAGGTGCCCCGAGTTCCAGCAGGGCATCATGGACAATGAAGTTTTTCATCACAGCCCTGCTGGATACCATGGGGACCTCCAGGGGACGCTGCAGGAAGGCACAGAGACTTTGGTTTCACCTATAACCCGGAAGTACGTCTTAGTCAAGGCGACAGAGGGAATGAAGTACTTCCGGGGTGAAGAAAAGGACTTTTGATCTGACCCGGAAGTGATAAGGAGATCACATGGACTGGGGATTGGAACACTTCCGGGTCAGGGAGGATAAAAGGATTGTGGGAGCTCCCAGACGGCGAGCTGAGCTGGGTGGAAGGGTGGCAACACGTCTGGGAGTGGAGGAATTGTTGATTGTGTATTTTGGAGTATTTAATGAGTATTGTGGAGAGGAGGGTGCTTTGTGCACTGTGCAGTATAAATAAAGTCTACTTTTGGACTTTTATCTGGTGTCTGTCTGGCATCTTGGACAAGGGTTCAAGGGAGCGATAGCGCCCCTATCTGTCACACCAGCTATATGATGTCTCATGTAATGTATAATAATTTTATATCATCAAGTCATTTTTATAATGTGTGTTGATGTGACAAAAATATTAAACTTCAAAAGTGATTAATATGTTGTAGTTCCCTTTTAAGTAGGGCAATGCTGCTAATTTGAACTCAGGAACTTTTTTGTTTTCTTGTCAGTTTCCCAGGAAACTGGCCAACAGCTCAGTCATATCTCAGTCAGCCTTCACACCATCATGTCCATTAACTGACTGAGAAGGCGCTACATTCAGTTTTCATATGGAGTAGGTGTACATACACAAAACAAAACATGTTTTTTACCAGCATAAAAAGGCAATTTGCAGCAGTGTCTTGTTTTCCTAACATAATTGGACAGTGACATTATATTAATGCATAAGTCATCCGCAAAGTTAATATGAGTTTGGAGGCATGTTCATGAACACATTTACAAGATGATTGTAATCTTTAAAGGTAAATTGTGCACAAATGTGCATATGCAAGATTTTATAAATCAGTGTTTTTGCCTTAAATATTTACCTGTTTTTTTGGTGAATGCATATCGTCACAGTCGAATCCAAATTTTACAAATGACATCTCTGATATGGCATTTTCCACTTGCAGTGTCTTATGTTTTTTTTAATACATGTGCCACATAGTACTTTTGAACTGCTGCATAAGTGTTATTGTTTCACTCCCCCTACCCTGTGCTGCATATTGAAACTGACATGCAGCATCAGTCCCACGTCACATTGCTTCATGAGGGACCTGCTCCTTCCCAATAGTTGATCAAGTGATGATGCTTAGTGGTGCTTGCTGCCTAATGGAACCACCCCAACCCTGGTTATCGATCATGTGGTCTAGCTTCGTGGAGCTTCCCAGTGCTGGATGTTGATAGTATTTCATAGCTTTGTGGTGATTGATGCTTCATGCTCGTGGTCTAAAAGTTTGGGATTTTGGAATTTCAAATTAGGGATACACAATCTGTACTAACAAAAAGCATGGCAACTGACTATACACGGTGAATTTTCTTCTCTTCAAGGATTCTGCAGTTGAAACACAGCATTGGCACTAGGTTATAATAGGTATCCTGATTAGTGTTTTGAAAGGACTTTGCTTTGTATTACTTACCCAGATTAATAGTTCCAGCAGTCTATATTACCATTATTTGCTTAACTGTGTATCCATAACTCTAAAAAGAGATGGGAAACATGTTTTATGTCTATAACATTATATCTGATTGGAGTGGATTTCAATGGACATGTTGGAGAAGGGAAAATAAGAGATGAGGAGGTGATGGGTAGGTGTTAAGAAAAGGAATGCAGAAGGTCAGATGGCAGCAGATTTTGCGAAATGGATGGACATGGCTGTTGCGAATACGTATTTTAAGAAGAGGGAGGAAGAGAGGGAGGAACATAGGGTGACGTATAAGAGTGGAGGAAGATGCACACAGGTAGATTATATCTTATGCAGGAGGGTCAGTCTGAAAGAGATTGGGAGATTGGAGACTGCAAAGTAGTGGTAGGGGAAAGAATAGTTAGGCAGCATAGGAAGGTGGTCTGTAGGATTTTGTTGGATATCAAGAAGAAGAGGAGAGTGAGGGCAGATCCAAGGATCAAATGGTGGAAGTTGAAAAAGGAAGACTGTAAGGTTGAGTTCAGGGAGGAGGTAAGACAGACACTGGGTGGCAGTGAAGAGTTACCAGATTGCTGGGCAACTCCAGCAGAAGTGGTAAGGAAGACAGCTAGAAGGGTGCTTGGTGTGACATCTGGAGAAAGAAACCTGGTGTTAGAATGGGGAAGTACAGGAGAGTATACAGAGGAAGAGGTTGGCAAAGAAGAAGTGGGAATGTTAGAGAGATGCAGAAAGTAGACAGAAGTGCAAGGAGATAAGGTGCAAGGTGAAGAGAGAGTTGATGAAGGTGAAAGAAAAGGAGTACGATGAGTTGTATGAGAGGTTGGACACTAAAGAGGGAGAAAAAGACCTGTAGTGATTGGCTAGACAGAGGGACGAAGCTGGGAAAGATGTGCAACAGGTTAGGATGATAAAAGATAACGATGGAAACGTACTCACAAGCGAGGAGAGTATGTTGAGGAGATGGAAAGAGTACTTTGAGAGGCTAATGAATATAGAGAATGAGAGAAGGTTAAATGATTGGGAGATAGTGAATCAGGAAGTGAAACAGAGTAGCAAGGAGGAAGTAAGGACAGCTATGAAGACGATGAAGAATGGAATGTTTTTGACCAAAAACTATTGGTCTAGATGACATACCTGTGGAGGCATGGAGGTGTTTAGGAGAGATGGCATTGGAGTTTTTAGCCAGATTGTTTAATGCAATCTTGGAAAGTGAGAGGATGCCTAAGGAGTGGAGATGAAGTGTACTGGTACTATTTTTTAAGAATAAGGGTGATGTGCAGAGCTGTAATAATTAGAGGGAAATAAAATTGATCAGCCAGAGCCTGAAGTTATGAGAAAGAGTAGTGGAAGCTAGGTTAAGAAGGGAGGTGATGATTAATGAGCAGCAGTATGGTGTCATGCTGGGAGAGAGCACTACAGTCATAATGTTTGCTCTGAGGGTGTTGATGGAGAAGTATAGAGAAGGCCAAAAGGAGCTACATTATGTCTTTGTGGACATAGAAAAAGTAAATGGCAGAGTGCCTAGAGAAGAGTTGTGGTATTGTATGAAAAAGTTGGGTGTGGCAGAGAAGTATGTAAGAGTGGTACAGGATATGTACGAGGGAAGTGCGACGTGGTGAGGTCTGAGGGAAGAGTGACGGATGCATTTAAGGTAAAGGTGGGATTACATTAGGGAATAGCTTTGAACCCTTTCTTATTTGTAATGTTGATGGACAGGTTGACAGACGAGATTAGACAGGCGTCCCCTTGGACTATGATGTTTGCAGATGAAATTGTGATCTGTGGCGATAGTAGGGGACAGGATGAGGAGACCCTAGAGAAGTGGAGTTATGCTCTAGAGAGGAAAGGAATGAATGTCAGTAGGAACAATACAGAATGCAAGTGTGTGAATGAGAATGAGGTCAGAGGAATGGTGAGGATGCAGGTACAGCAGAGGGAGTAGATGATCCGTTGTGGGAACCCCTAACAGGAGTAGCCAAGAGAAGAAGAAGAAGTTATTTTGTAAACCACAAACGAGGTGAATGAGCACACTGAAGACATGTAGCAACTCCTGTAAGTTTTAAATATAAGGGTATACAGCCATAACATAACATTTTGTAGGCAGCATACAGATGATCTTTCTGCTCAAAGTGTTCATTCTATAAGCCAGTTCTGGGCTAAAGACCAAGTCAGGGTTGCGAATGACCCAAACTCCCACTTTGTCCACATGGGTTCCTGCTTTGCTTAGAATGCTGTACAGAAAGGCTTTTTTACTAAATGAGCCATTAATATTGCAAAAAATATCATCATTTCCTTTCAGGCTATAAATGTCATTTATTATTTCCTTAATTAAGTATATGATTAGTTTATGCATTTTGGCTGCTAAGGACCAGTGAACACCAATCTTGACAGCTAGATGTAGCCAAATCTTATGTACATTGCCATGGTAAAACTGGTATCTTTGTTCAACGAAACTGGTGTAATAAGGACATTTTCTAACTGTTTTCATGTATTTTCTACAATTAGAGAAACGGGAAATGTGATTCTCTCAAGATCACACAGTGAATTGGGAATTGAAATTTTGTTGCCATAGCTCTCAGAACTGAGTAGGTTTGGGGCTTTAATGGTGTTGTAACTTTATGCAATTAATAATATGCAGACAGAAAATAACTATGTTTAAATAACTGGAGGATTAAATATGCTTGAATTGTAATAGGAAGTGCATTACCCAAAATTCTAGAAAAAAAAGAAGGAGAAGGAAGTTAGAGCATGATTGTTTGTATGGTTAAGTGATATTCTTCATTGTTGTGTTATACTATTTAAAAATTAAACTTTGTTTCATAAAGAACGATGCATGGTACAGTACGTTATTGAAGATCCTCGTTGCAAAAAATGAGGATGATTATGATTTAAGGAATCTTAACTCTCTTGTAGAAATTTTGTATTATTTATATTATGGAGTATATTGTATGTACTGTGATGTGCTGTTTAAGATTAATAATAATAATAATAAAAAAGGCTTGGCAAACAGAATACTTAACGAGAAGGACAGATGTAGACCACCTATGGAGTGTACAAATGTTGCTAATTTCTATTTTCATCTTTATGTGCCCATTCGGTTGCAAAATGTCAGGAGATCCTAAAACACACCAGATTTGTCTGATTCTAAAGTCAAGAGCACAAAAGCACAAAAGATACATTTTTTTTAAACTTCTCTGTACCTGACTAAATACCTGGAGACCAGGAAAAATGAAAGTGATCATTAAATGAAAATGGAACACTTTTAACGAGAGCAGAAAATGTTATCCTCCTCCCCTTGATAAAAAATCAATTTATAGTAATAGTAGCCTTGCCATAAAGCAATAATGAAAAAAATAAAACGGAATTAATTGACTCCTGAGCTACAGAGAATGTTTTT
Source organism: Polypterus bichir lapradei (assembly GCA_026402145.1). Classification (NCBI taxonomy): domain Eukaryota; kingdom Metazoa; phylum Chordata; class Cladistia; order Polypteriformes; family Polypteridae; genus Polypterus; species Polypterus bichir. The sequence goes on from JANRMT010062848.1 coordinate 2,739,277, forward strand.
GTCAATGCCTTTGCTCATGAACTCGAGTTAAAACTAACCAGGTGTAAAACACTTATTAAGATGCAGGCTTTGGATCAAAAGCATATTGTTTCTGGCATTATAAAATCAGTCACTAAGCCAGTGAAATTGACAGTGGGAGATTTGCATAAGAAGTTGATTTCTTTTTATTTAACTGATTCCCTGCAGCATTCCATTATTTTATAGTTTCCATGGCTGAAACACTATCATTCACAAATACAAGGGAGAAACCACGGCAAGGGAAGAACAAGGTTTTAGAAAGTTTTTAATAAAAAGAAGCTATTGTTGCCTGTTAAATGCACAAAATTCCAGAAGGAGTCCCATCTTGTTTTTATAATTTATTTTTACATTCAACAAGCAAATGGCTCTCCCACTTTTTCCACCTACTGCTTCAGCTTCATTTAGGAAGCACATTGTCACAAGGTGTTTATTTATACTCAGATTCAACAGATCTTACCAGACCAACTACAATTACAGTCTTGTTTAGAAAATTACACTGTGAGTTTGATTTGAAATTAATTACTTCTGTAAAGATCAGTATTTCAACAAGAAAATCTGTAAGTAAATCTGGCGGATAATCCTATTGAGGGGAGCTTAACTCAAAGTGTACATTATTTCTGCTACTGAAAAAAAAACACACTCATAAGATATTTAGAAAAACAGCATTGATTGTATGACAGTTTGCTGTTAAACTTACATGAAACAGACATCTCTCAGAGATACGTGTCAAATAGAACTGATAATGTAAAGTACAAACAAACCAGTCAAGAAATTGAAAAACTGTGAAAGCAAATTGTGCTGTTTATTAAACAACAATAATATTATTTCTGTATGAAGTGTTACACATTGCTATGGTGCTTAAATTACTAAACAGAACACATTGAGCTTAATGTATGCTTTTATGCCATCACATAGATGGCAGATGTTCCTCAAGCTCAACTAAATGTTTCAAATCCAGGAAAAAGGCAATATTTGACTTCAGTGCATGTTAGTTTGATTCACTAATTAAACTACGTAAACTAGTCTTAGAAATGGTTTAGGATAATAATAATTACCAAAATTAAAGACATTAGGGGTGGGGCCATCAATACCTCACAACAAGGGACCGCCCCCAGCCTTTAAAGGCAAGTTGGAAAAGCAAGTGGTTCACTAAATGCGCTTGAAATTGAGTGTTAGTCCTTCTCTGTGAGAACTGCTCTGTTTCTTTAGATTTACTTCTTTTCTTGGTTATTTTTGGCTCTGATTACAAATTTTCAGTTGAGAATTTTGTTCTGGGGTTTCTTTGCTTTTGTATTGCCTTTTTACCAACTCCTTTTGACTTTTTTCATTCTTTTGAACTTTTTGCTTTTACGAAGTACCTTTTTTTTGATCTATCTTACATGTAGAGTTTTTTATTTTTACTGGTTTTCTCTCTATAGTAAAAAATTTCATTTTTAAGCAGTTTGTAAGCTCTCATTATCTGGGGCCTGGTAAGTTGAAGTGTTGATGTTTCCTTGGATCAGGATCCACTGGAGTGAAATTAATTTTTGGGTTGGTCAGTTAGGTTTTCAGTGCAACTTTGAAGGTCTCACATAATTGTTTGGTAAATTCATCAAAGGGAAAGAAAATATATAAAGTTCAGTGCAAGCATTGTTAACATATACTGTTAAAAGAAACATTAAAAAAAGAAACACTTCCTGAGGAGTAAGAAACTGATGTTATGATTTTTGGAAAAACCATGTATTTTTTGAGACATAGGTTGTCTCTATCCTAACTAGGGGTTTCCATATTTTGTCTTAATATATGGCTTTAAAATTGTCAAGAGAACTGAGCAGAACAACACCTGTGATGCAGCCTTGTGACTGTTTCTATTCCACCTTGGGATTTCTTAAAATTATTTAATGTAGCAAAATCCAGATAGCAAACATATTGAGAGAAAAGCCAGACCTTGAATTAAAATCATATCTTCCTGTGGGGAGCCTGTATTAGCAATCCGATTCATGTTACATTAAAAAAAATAAAGCTGTTTTGCTTATTATCTTAAAAGTGATGATATTTCTTTGCTTGTGTCTGCACCAGATGGTTCTAACAGTTTTCATAAATATAGAAATATTGGTTAAGAAAATGTCCTGAAATAATTTTGTGTGATGAACTGCACAAAAATCTTCCAAAAATGTAGATGATTTCACATCCTTTAACCTCCTTAGCGTTAGACCCAAGCGTAACTTGGGTTGCAAAAACAGTGCTAAAAGTGTTAGTCCCGAGTGTTACTCAGGCAACTGTATAGTCATGTCTCGCATAAGACCAGAGGTTTACTTGGGCTGTAAAAGTACCAACAGATTTAGTGTTGAGCATTACCTGGGCAATGGTATAGGCATGTCTTGCGAAAGTGTCACTCCTGAATGTTACCCGGGCAACAGTGTAGACGTGTCTTCCCCTAGCCTTATAATGGCGTCTCATGAGAAACGTATCTCATCAGCAGTGATGATGAAGTGAATCTGTCTTTGGGCAGTGAAATTGAAACAGTTAGTAAAACCGAAAGAGATTTTGGGAATCATTCACACATATACAGTATGTTATTCATATAATTTTAATTATTAATAATTATATTTATTATTATTTGTATCATTAGTATACTTATTACACTGCCTTTAGTGTTTTACACCTTTTATCATAGAAAGATGAGATTTAATAAAAATTTCATTTATAAAGATAAAAAATGCAATGCTTTTTAATTTTTTTTAAATGTAATGTTAAGAGACTAAGGAGCTTGTTTTATATTAAACATAATTGAGTATAATCATAGCATTAATTCACTGATAGCCACGAATCCAACAACCTTTTCATTCATCTCTATAGTCTTTATCATGGATGATTTTAATATTTACATACATGCAGAAGTAGATATTGGAAAGGAAAAAACTCACTCTGCAAATTTGTGCAGTGTCTCTAACTATAATTGCATGTTTAATTAAAACATTTTGCATCTTTTGTAACAACACATCACTACAGAGGTGAGATCATATGACATTTTAACTTTTTATTTTATTCTGTATAAGAATTTAAATATAATGTGAAATCCTATTCAGTGAACCAGATATTTGTCAAAGACTTTCAATCTACTTTGGGTCCTTTAGATAGGTGTGTTAGAAGCTTGACCATGGAGGAGTGGAAGCGGAAAGGAAAGGAAAAGAAGAAGAAGACGACAGAAGGGACTGTATATTTGGTGCTCACTGTACTATGCTGTTGAGGGGAGCGAGGGGGACACGCTTGCCCTTTTGTAAATAAACGTGTGCTGTGCTGGAACTTGTGTTTCTGCCTGTCAGTGTCGGGGTTGGGGCAGCTGGAGCACCCTTGGTTTCCACACTGCATTATCGTAAATTCTATAATGTGCTAGGAAAACATCAGCTATATTTTGAAATTCAAAAAATAGGCCAAGCAGCTTTAGAATCATTGTAGATAAAATCAACCAAGATTATCCATGTTCTAAAGGGCAAGTCTTACTTTCACTTGCTAAAGAAATTAAACCAAGAAGAATGTAGAGAGGACCCTAATCCAGAACTTCAAAATTGTATCAAGCAACAATAATAATGATGCAGAAAAATTCTTCATTTTAAATAGTAAATCACATAAATAATACAACTAAATTAAGCAGAAGTGCAGTCAAAACAGAATCCTTCCAGGGAAGACTTCGTAATACAGTAATCTAGAACACATTACTGAGTTATGAAATTCAAACAGAGATCTAGACAACTAAAAGTGCATGAGATATTTAAACTTAACTGTAGTTTTATGTACATACATTATAAAATGTCTAGTTTATTTTTTTTGTGTAAACCTGTTAAAATGTATTGAGTTTATTCTTAGTGAATAGTGCAATACAAAATAAATGGAATTAAACTGAATACTGGAAAACCTAACTATTAGTTATTTAGACAAGGTTGATTACTTGAATGCTCCTCTTTGATTTATCATACACTTAAGTTCTTATTCCATGGAGCATGACTTCTTGTATTTCCAACCATAGGAGCTATACACAATACCGGCAAGTTCCACATGTTGCATCATTGTGGACTAATAAATTGTTATCTTCCTGTGGCTCTGGAATATTTTTTGTCCCTGTGTGAGCTGAATTTGTAAAAGCACAACTTTAAAGTGAGAGTGTTCACTTGCACTGAAATAAATTTCAGAAGGGGCCTTCCACCTGAAGCTAAACCTATTCAGGCCCGGCTAATATTAGGATTGGAGACCATTTAGAAAAAAGCTTGTGGATGCTGCTGGAAGAGCTGTTGGTGAGACCAGCAGGAGGCACTACCCTGTGGTGTGAATGTGGATCCCAATGCCCTAGTGCCGTGATGGGGACACAGTGCTGTAAAAATGGTGCCATCCTTCAGATAAGACATATAACCGAGGTCCTGACTTTCTGTGGTCATAAAAGATTCCTAGGCATCCTTCGTAAAGAGTGGGGTGTATCCCATCGCCTAAGCTAAATTGCCCACCACGGCACTGTTGTTCTGGCCCCCTAATCATCCTCTGTCTCTAACTGGCTAACTCTCACATCACTTCACCACCTATCAGCTCATGTGTGGTGAGCATACTGGTGCAAAAATGGTTGCTGTCGCATTGTCCAGGTTGATGCTACTCATTAGTGGTGGCTGTAGTGGCGCCCCACTCAATGAATTGCTTTAAGTAGTGAGAAAAGCAATATATAAATGTAAGAATTAGTATTATTTTGTCCTTAACTTGTCATCATGTTAGAAAGTTGTATAATGATTATTTTAGGCAAAATATTTTTACTCACAACAATAAAGAATCTTTTGAACTGACGAATTTTATGTCACATGTGGTATTATGTCAGATTTGATAACTCTGTTAAAGAAAAGATAAGCAATAGGAAGATGGCTTATACACCACATATTTTAGTGTGGTGCCCGTGGTGCATCTCACAGAGATAATAAGCCTGCTTTTACTGATTTTTTCTTAATTTTTAACCTTTTCCTACTTTATATTTTTTTCTCACTCACAGATAAATATGCCTTTCTTAACTATCTTTTACCTTTTTACTTTTTTCTTGAAAATATAAATTAACATTCATCATAAAATTATTTAATGTACTGTTATTTTAGCACTGAAGGATGGGAGAATATTTCCTCTAACCAGCTAATTAATAATAGCTATCGATGGTCCAATGACATACTGTCTCTACGATATGTAATTTCAGCTTCGGGTAATTTTGTTTTTCCAAAAACAACCAAAATGTGTGTAGTGTAAGTTGATATTTGACTGTTCTCCAAGAGCTGTCTCTCACATATGTTACAATAATGTACAGCTTATAAGTCTGTAAAAGGAAAAATAAAATAGAAGGAAACCTACAAGATGATTCAATTATAATGAACAGAAATGGGGCAACAATCCTGTAGGCCCTAATATCATTTCTGAGGTTTTGTCCATTCAATTCCATGATGCAGAAAATTGCAATATGGTCAGACAAGTTTCTGACCAGAAACAGTAAACCTCTATTTGTCATTGTCTGTGCAGGCTGAAACCACACAGGCAGAAGCAGTTTGGATTGTCTGTGTAGAAAACTGAATTACTGAGGAACAATCTAGGAGGTGATATCTCTAGTGTACTACTAGTATGATGCAGGCAGACGATACAGTGTAGTAGTGTGGCAGTGTAGCACGATGTAGATATAAACCAATGTGACCCAATTCACAATAATAATGCAACAATAATCTTTATGCAATTATCAACTTTGTCACATTATGAAGACATATCCTGAGATATTATTTATTGCTGTTGTGGACTTCAGCAAAGCATTTTTAAGGAAATGTGCCCTATATAAAATCAGAATGTCGCCTATCCCACTGGGGTACTCACATGCTAGACCACTGTCAACCCAAAGTGCTGTAAATGACGTGTACCACCCTCATCTTCTCAAGCCACCTGCTTCAAGCTTCTAAGTAAAGAATGAAGTCTGAGGAGACTGTAATTAAAGTGGTTTAATGCTGGACTAAAGAGATTTTGCAGAATAATTTTAAGTTGGATCTGTTTTGAGGTTTCTATCAGATTTGAACAACTACTCTCACATGTGTAAGCATAAGGGATCTCTTAAGGGCTCTGGGGATGATAATTCGTCAGGGGTTTGCACTGTGTACTTTTCCCTCCTTCAGCAGACTATAAGGTTGAACATTTTACCACCACTAACATCACTTCTTGTGTTTGTCCACCAGAACCCACCTCTTTTGGCTGAAAAAAACCTAAAGTCAGAAGATCCACAATTTTAGTCAGTCACGACTAGACGCCCATCTTAGATGACATATGTATTGCTAATTGTGAAATGTGCTTTGTTTTTTTTTCTTCTTTTTTTCAATCAGTTGTTCAGGGTTTGTTTTTGGTGCCCCAACACTTCATGCTGTTTTTATCCTGTTTTTATAATCCACAACCATTGTGATAAGGCTTGTCTAAAATGTGTGGATGACTGTGTGCTTAATAAAAAAAAGTCTTATTTTACAAGAAAATCCTGTAGCTTTTCAATGACATCTGTAATTTGCTGAAGGCTCTAATTAATTCATTTCAGATTATCAATTATCAGTATTAAGAAAGTCATTAAATGTCAATATTTGGATAACATAGAAACTGAGTATAGTAGAACTTGTGAGATATATATATTATATATATATATAAACTTTGGAAACATATCCAGATTTTTAGAGATTAACAAAATAAAATCTAAGACAATGTAATCCACACTTCCTCTTCCAAAATGAATTTAGTGTTTTCTGTTTCAGGATTAAACTAAGTAATTTCTTGCCTTTTTTATTTGATGGCCTTGATGGCTTAAGGAAGACTTTTAAACAAGTTCTCATCCATACACCTTTCAGTTCAGATGAACACCTGAACTGAACAATTAGCTTTATTTTTCAGTAATATTTTTAATACATCTTAACTTAAGGTTTTAAGAGACATGTTAATCTAAGCTTTCCCACTTTTGAAAAATTTAATAATTAATCCCTATGCCAAAAGAAAAGAAATTTGCACTGTCTCCCTGGTTTAATGTAGGGAGACATTAAATGTGATTTACCAGGTAGTCTGGACTACTACAAGTTTGCATACTGACACAACCAATCCACATACAGTTAGAATGATATATAATTACACTACATACATGGATATTTCAAACTGCTAAGTCAAAGTTCTGTGTATAGACTACAGGTCAGAACTGAACCTTTCTGTACTTTTAGATCTTTTCATCAAGCTCCTAAACCTAGGTCTTAATGCCATCCTTTGTCGCTGATGCTCCTCAAAACAGGTACCCCACACAATAGTGGTCTGAGCTCCTTTCAGTATATACATCTTTTTCACCCATGACTTTGTGACTAAATAGCTCCAGTACATTAGGTCTTATGATGCTGACACTATTGAAAGCCTGATCACCAGGAATAATGATATGGCTTACAGGCAAGGTATTAACTTCTTAATAACAATCTCTTGCTTAATAGCCACAAAATCAAGGAACTGGTTATAGATTTCATGAAGCAAGAGGCAGACAGAGGTGGGTAGAGTAGCAAAAAATTGTATTCAAGTAAGAGTAGCGTTACTTCAAAATAATATTACTCGAGGAGAAGTAAAAAGTAGTCATCCAAAAAACTACTCAAGTAAGAGTAAAAAGTATTTGGTGAAAAGACTACTCAAGTACTGATTAACTGATCATAATAAATTATTTATTTTTTAGAAATGTTGTAATAAGACAGACAAAATATACAATAATGTGCAAATTCTGCTATTTCCAAATAATAAAATAAAAAATGAGTAAAAATAAATAACATGTTTACAAAATAAAGATGTACAAATAACACAAAGTTCCAAATCTCAGTTTTTCACAAAGCTTTTGAAGCCAATACCTACAAGTAGGTAACATATGTTTGAACGGTGCAAACTACTTACAGTGACAAGATATACTGTAAACTGACAGTATTATACTGCATATGCACTTGCCCTCCAAATAGCACAGCTGATAGAAAATAACATTAGAACAAGGCAGCTAAAGTGAAGTCTCACTTTACCTTGACTGTCTGTGTCTGTGCATGTTTGGTTAAAACGTGCTTGTTCTTCACTCAGTGAAGTGATGGTTAAGTTTCAGCAGAAGTTGGCTCTCATTTTTCATGTACAGTGGAACCTTGGATTGCGAGTAACTTGGTTTGCAAGTGTTTTGCAAGATAAGCTAAAATTTTTAATAAATTTTGACTTGATAAACGAGCGAGGTCTTGCAATATGAGTAGTCTGTATACGCTTTGTCTGTTGAGCATCACATGATCACAAATGAGCTGATGGTTCTTCGCTCTCTCACTGCAGAATTGTGGGTAATCATCAGTCAGCGTGCCTCACTCATATAGTCAACATCCGTATGAGCGTATACTGTTTATTACAGCATTGTGACCGTGTGTGTGTTGTGACATGTAAGTCCCCGTCTTGCACCCCAAAACACAAAGCTGAGTCTCAATACTTTAGTGACACCATCTTTATTAAGCTTGAAACAGGAACAGTGCGGTTATTTATTGTAGCGGGATCTTCCACTCTCCTGACACTCGCCTGACACAGCAGTCAGGCAGGGTCATGCCCAGGTTAGTGGCCAAGTAATACTGTGCCCTGCGCATTTATAATGTTTCTTGTATCGCCCATCAACGGCAGTTGCTTATAGCATGACCACGGTCTTTTCAGATTCGCTTTTACGGAGAACTGCTACACCGCTGGGTGCCTGCGGTTGCTTCTGGGACGCTCTTCCGCGTCTCATCCCGTTGGGTGAAATCCCACAAGAGTTTAGAATCTCACTCACACCAGCCATGATTCTTTTCAAAGGTAAAGTGCAGGTTAATTTGTTTTATGTATTTTTACTTTATATTTTGTATTAATCATTTTTATATGAAAAGTTTTGGATTGTGGAACGAATCATTATTTCTTATGGGGAAATTCGCTTTGGCTTGCAAGCACGTTTCCGACACGAATTACGCTCACAAACCAAGGTTCCACTTGTATTCTTTCTTTCCCTGTCCGCTGTCTGTGAGAAGTTTGTGCCGTTATGCCGCCACAGTTTGTGTTTGGTCATGTGACTGCATGTGACATCTGATTTGTGAAATGGAGCCATGTGATTATTGTTGCTACGTCTGATTGGTGAAACATTGAAATATATCTAATGTGTAAATTGAAAAAAAGTAACGAGTTGTTTGTTGCCCAATGTAGCGGAGTAAGAGTAGCGTTTCTTCTTCACCAATGTACTCAAGTAAAAGTAAAAAGTATGGTGCGGTAAAACTACTCTTAGAAGAACAATTTCTTTTAAAAGTTACTCAAGTAAATGTAATGGAGTAAATGTAACTCGTTACTACCCAGCTCTGGAGGCAGAATACACTTCTAGCTACACCAGAGTGATGCTGCAGAGAGGGACATGCTTAAAATGTCTTGTAGTTATCATCAGTGGCTACCTGAGGAGGACACAACATCGTCAAGAAGGCTCACTGATACCTAAACTTCCTCGGATGTCTGATGAGAACCTGGAGGTCTCTATTCTTTCTCACCAACTTCTACAGATGCACAATGAGGTCTGTTCTCACTGGTTGAAGTACTTCTGGTAAAGTATCTGTTTAGCTCAGGGCCACAAATCACTGCAGATGTTGATCAAATTTGGCAAGGAAAAATATTCACCCACAGCTCCCATCTGTTCTGGACACATATAACACACTCTCAATGCGATCAGTTTTATTAAGGGTCACAGCCATACTACCAGTCACTTTTCTCTTTTCTCTGGCAAATGATACAGGATTAGCATGACACAAGATTCATAGATAGTTTATATCTAGAGGTTATAATGTTACGCAACATTTGCTTGTACTGGCAACTGGAAGAATATTTCTAGTATATTGTCTGATGTTGCACTTAACGGACAGTGGTGCTTACATTGTCTATTGGTGGTAAAATGCTACTGTCACTTGTCTTTGGTAGGTAAAATTGCAATTTGAAATTGAACCTGAACTTGAAATTCCCCTTCTAGATGGAAATACAGTATATTGGAAGATATGGTTCACATGTATTGGGTAATGGTTGACTTTAATTGGCAAGAGGCACCTATGCATTGAGCTACACAACAACTGACCAAAAAATAAAAGACACTGTATTGAGTGAAATAACAATAGCCAAAATTCATTTACTCATAATCCAAATGATAATTCACTCCTTCATTAATTTTATCAATCAATTCAGCAAAATTCAGGCTCATAGAAGACGGCACTGCATGCAAAAGAAGTGGAAACCCTCGACAAACTGTAAGCATATCACAGGGCAGACCCTCTGGTACATCCACATTTACTCATACGCAGAGTCTTCACTTCCCTAGAGGATTTGTTGTAAGTAGCTCACTTCATCTGTATCAAGGCATTGCAAGAGTGCAGTTTATAAGACTCATTTACTAGAAGACTCATTTACTAGATCTCATTGAAGTGTCTACTTTTTGCAATGGATGCTTGGTAGATGTTTTCAAACTATTTGTGACAATGAGCTATGGAGACCCATATTGTTACTTTTAAAATGTTTTTCTGCCATAAAGTCTGTTCTGTGTACCTGTTCATTAAGATGTGTTTCCTTGATGCAGACAAATTGTCCACAAAAAAAGTTATCTACAAGTATTACACTTCCAGGAGTATCTGTAAGATCACTATCACATTTATAGTTACTAGCAAAACAGTCATATTTTTCTTGTGTATTTTGGGTCTTCATCTAATATGATAACATCTGGATTTTGTTGACCAAGAAACTGATTTTAGTTTCTCTATGACAGCTGGGTGGGTAGTGCTGTAAAGCTAGCTAAATTTTGAATACCTGTGGCACTAATCCATCATATGGTGTAATCTGTTATTCTAGGATAATAATCTTCTTATCTTCCTGCAGTAGGAAAGTACTTAGGCCTGATTGTGAAGCATCTACCTGGATGTTTAGTTTGTTTCTGGAGTCAAGTTGGTATTTAACCTGATTCTCTTGTAAAGAGGTCTTTCACTTCAGGTAAGCAAGGGCCAAGGTGGATCTTTTTTTATCAGATTACTTCAGATTTCAATGTTCTTCACTATCTGAATAGGGGAATATCTGAATAGGCCAACATTCCTAGTCCACAAACCCACTTTTTATGCCAGAGACCACAGACTTTATCATGCTTGGAAAAACAAAACCTTGCAAGTTTTTTTATACCAGTACACAAGCAACTTCTGCTCATACATTTTGGTGGCTGTTCACTAGACATAACACACAATTGAAAGAAAGAAAACTTCCGCATCAAGGGACAAATGCACATGTAGCACTGCCACATAAATGTATTTGTTGGTTTATCTTTTGTCTCTCTATTACGTTATAACCAATGTGAACCCTGTCTCCGTCAGAGCACATATGGAATATAGTGTAAAGCTAAAAATGGAAGGATTGGATATATGTTAAAAGTGAGGACCTTTGTGAGGTATGGGTCTGTTGCCATGATTTCCGGGAGGGTGCCATGGAAACAGACGCAGATACACTGTTAAAAAAGAGCGCGAAAAGGCTGGAATGGGAGCAGGAAAAGCAGAGCCCGAGCTTTATGGCACAGGGGACAGATGTGAGCTATTTGAAGCTAGGAAAAAGATTGTTTCATGTGGAGCACTGAAGTCCTATACAGTTTGATGGTGGCCACT
>JANRMT010062848.1:2830978-2851439 GCA_026402145.1 Polypterus bichir lapradei
TATATATATATATATATATATAGATATAGATATGGGAACAACACTCAAATCAATGACAAAACAATTACATTAACAATCATGTTAAGTTATTTTTTTAATTTTTCCTTTTCTTTTTCATACCTTCTTTAACACACTACTTCTCCGCTGCGAAGCGCGGGTATTCTGCTAGTATATATATATATATAATACACACTTGTCAAACAGAACAAGTAACAATGAAAAAAATACAAATTACTGGGCTATAGAATGGTAACATTAAATCAGGAGTGCAAGCCAGTTGATGATACAGGTATGTTTACACCATGGAGTGTTGGTCACAGGTTAAGCAAACCATATTATCTGAACTTTGGGTAAATGTTGTTACCATACCAGACTGTGATGCAGCTACTGTAGTAAGGAGCTTTACATTCTGAATGTATAGAATTTTCTAACGACACAGCAAAACAGATTGACGTGCCTCAGTCTTTTTTTAAAAAGTAAAGTGCTTTTCCATTCTTTAGAGAAAATATGGAAATAACACTCAGTAATAATATCCGGTGATTTGGGGACCAAACCTGATGCAAAATAGACATTTGTCAAATACATATTTTCCATTCTCCAGTTATAGATAATTTGAGAGTTCAAACCCCAAGGAATGTTTCTACATATGCATTTTGTATTGATAATTTTCTTTAAGATATTTTTTTTTTGTTCTTTAATTGTAAGTACATCATGTTGCCATATTATAGCTTTAGCATTTTGTTAGTGGGTTGCTAGGATGTGCAGCCCTGGTACTAGAAGCTGCCTTTCAAGAGAGACTATGTGACACATCACACTTTCCTCTCCTTATCCCTGCATAGCACTCAGTACAGTATTCAAGATTACGAACTAAATGCATGACTAATCTCAGTCTTGTGCTCATAGTGTTTAAAGCTTGATGACTTATATAATTCAATTTCTCAACATTTCTATGATTTTATTCTGTTATTGTGTTTATTCTGGTGACATCTCATTAATTGGTTAACAGCTTTTATCAGTTCTCATTCAGACTTTACTCACAGTTTTACTTTCTGGATTTAGACAATGGAATTACTGAATTTTAGATAGCGACTCTTGCCACTGTTTCTCAAATACATGTATATCTACTAGTTCATTTAACACCATCCTCATAGTTGTTCACTAACTTTATGGCCGTCTGGCAAGTCAGAGAGGTCAGTTTGAACTAAAAAAGCAGGGCGCCTGGCCTGTGTTGTGGTCACTCTGAATATTCGCAACTGGTACTGTTGTACCAGTAATTATGGACTGTGTATGGATGTGCCCTGTGATGGAGTGGCACCTCATCCAGAGATGCTTTCTGTCTTGCACCTAGTGTTACTGGGATAGGCACCAGCTTCTGCAGCTGTACACTGGATAGGTAGGTTAGAAAATCCATGAATGAAAGGATTATTTTTTACAATTTACATACAGTATTTCTAAGGGGTATCCACTGTCTCTCTATCGTGTATCTGTCTTTTGCTGCCTCACAGACAGGTGGTCAGAATAAAAGTTCAAATCATTTCATCCACATACCTTTTTAGTTAATGCTGATATAGAGGATTAAAAAATGAACTGTCCTTTCCCTGCTAAATACATTTATATCTGCTTTATGCAATCCATTTTTGTAAAGATTACAAGATAAGTATGAAATAAGAAGGCTGGATGATGAATGTCTTGTTCTATTTTGCCAACAAGAAAAAAAAAAAAAAAACAATATACTGTACATATTGATAACAATTTTATTTGCATTTAATTTCATGCCTGTAAACTGAGTACAGAGGAACACAACTAGATTTTAATTAAGTTAGGAGCTCAGTTCAAAGCAAAAATTGGCCTAGGAATAATAGTTTACTAGCAATGAGACCCTGCACCCATTTCAGCCTCCTAGGATTCAGCCTGATGGTTTAGTGACTGTTTATAAACTTATATTGGCTCAAGTGTGACTCGGGCCTCCAACCCAGAATACATAAAAGGCCTTGCACAGCTGCTGTTCAAATCTCATGTTGTCCTACCCAGCCAAGCTGGTTCATTTGCTTTCAGTGATCATGGACTCACGCTCCCTGGTGATATAACTAGGTATGACTTCTGCCAAATGGAAGTGTGTCAGACCATACCCTAAAATGCAGCTCATTTACCATTTAATTTTCTTTCACACATATCGCCACCTCTCCACCTTTCTCATCTAGTCTCTTTTCTGTTAATATATTAATTTATGGTATTTTGGGAGCTTCCAGTACATACTGCATAATTAACTGCCATACAACCATTAGCACAACATTATTTGTAGTGGTGAAACATTATAAATATGATATTTAATTTTAACTACACATTGTAATTAGTGCTACTGCCAGCAACATTATTTGACTTTTTGAGGTGCACATCGTTGAAATATATTTTGCATGATACAAAGTCCATTGATATCCCTGTTGAATTCAGGAATTTCAATCTCCAGGTGCTGAATGGATAACAGTCCTAGTTCTCAAAAGGTCTCCCTCCACAAATTAATACATTAATGCACTATGAAATAAAGCTGGATTAGAGACCCCATTGTGAAGTGATTTATAGCCCATCTAGGAGGTTGCCAAAAGTACTCTCTGTATATGATGACAAAGTCCCTTAAGGGGTATTTGTCTATAACACTCTCTGCACAGGATGACAAATGAATGAAAGCATGTTGAAGGGCAATGTGGGATAGAAGCTCAAACCACTAGACACAAGAGTGGACCAGCAGTAGGTTGCAGCTGGGCTTCAGGTTCGTACCTGGTGCTTGCTCTTTTAATTATAAGGAGCCAACCATAGAAGTAGAGTCATCTGAGGGCCTTCAAGTTAACCCTTTGTGTACAGCTGCACTCCTCATACAGGGCTTTGACTGACCGGATGTGCTCCTACATCAGGCCTTAAAAGGACCTCCAGCCTCACTGCAAGAGCCGCATGGAGTCAAGAGAAATAGAAGCAAAGAATAGTCTGGTGAGGAAGAGAAAGGGCAGGAGGAGAATTGAATGCAAGAGTATAGGACTAAGGTTGGATGTTGGAGGAATGGAATGATAGTGTTTAGTTAGGTACATGAGGGGCACACTTTGTCTTCATTTTGTTTATTCCCCTCTGTTCACTCCATTCTGTTATTCTCTTTCCGGACATCATATTGTACTCTTGAAGAGTCTGGGCATCATTCTTTGTATTGGTGCAGCTCAGGACCGCACCCAAACAGTCATAATATACAGTCGGCCTGCCTTATCCATGGGGTTGGCATCTATGAGTTTAACCCACTGCAGTTTTGCATTATTAAAGAAAAATCCAGAACATTCTTTAAAAAGAGCATTTGAAATTCCCAGGCGCAGCGTTGCCCACTAAATATGAACAGAAGACAACATGCACAGGCTGATGGTCTGGAGGCACTGTGTACCCAAATCCAATCAATTTTCAGTATCAGTGCTTTTGTTCACTTCATGTGCGCAATCGTCTTTATGCTTTTATATAAGCCCTGAGCATCTGTGTTTGCAGTTTTTGCACATTCACGGGGGATCAGTAACTATATAACCTATGTAATGGAGTGTGCAAAAGCTGCATCAGTCAGCATGCATTTCCAAAAGATAAAGGAAGGTGTATCCAGTACGGGGCACTAGCTCCCTTGTTGGAATAAGCTCTTTTGTAATCACGGCATGTTACATAACCAGAAACTATATAGATATAATATAAAAAGGCGATACCCCTCCCTTAGTGATACGGCGGTAAGAAATCACATAGGAGAAATCACTTAGCTTTCTTTAATGACGGTTTACGCTGCATAACAGAAGAGGAAGCCATAACAAAAACCCAGTTTGGGAGTGGGAGCCCAATATATAGAGTCTGCCATTTTCGTCGCTGCATTGGAAGGATTTTCAAAGGTGTGCCGGGCAATGTTCCAAGGCTTTATACTCTTTCTTCATGTGCAGGCCCCCACTTAGGTAAATCATAACATTGCAAACAAGGAAAAGAAGATCCAATGTCATGCTGACTCTGACACACAGAAATAGTAAAATGTCCGTTTCTTGTCTTCTAATGCTTGCCTAGCTGTTCTAAACGATGAGCCCCTGTGTGCTAAATCTGGCTTTATGAGTAGAAAGAAAAGCAGATTTAAAATATTTGCACAGAGCACAATGACATATTAAACTTATATTCTGATTACAGAAGGTTGTACCTTCATTTCTTTTTTGGTTTTCAACATAGAAGTAACATTTACCTTTTTTGCTTATTTCAATATTACGTGTTCTCCTATGAAAAGGATACCAAAGCCATGTAAAGTATAATTCACCAGACAGTTTTTTACGGGAAGACAGTAAAAAGAGCCATATAATTGTATCTCCTAGGTCTAATAATAACTATAGGCCTGAAACAGAATGACGTGAACAGTCTGTTATGATAGTGTTGCAGTATTCAATTGGGCAAGAAATAGATGTATAAACAAAGTTCTCTTATTTTGTATTGTGAAAAAATATCTTACTTATTCTGTACCTCTTCCCTGGAAAAAGCAGATCTTGAATAGTGAAGAAATGTGAATATTAAAGAATAGGGTAATGTTGAAGATAACACCTAACTTACATTTTGAGTCGGCAAAACAAACATTCAGATCCTGATAGTTAAAACATTAAAATGTCTTGCTATTGTCTGTATTATTCCCACCAACCAATAAAATGTGTTTCTTGTTACGTTTAAAGCATTTGTCAACAAATACAGTGTTTTAATCTTAACTGAAGTACTAGGATGTTGTACCGTGTTAGCCATTATGGATGTAGCGAGAAGTCAAGCAGAATGACACCTTTTATTGACTAACTAAAAAGATTACAATATGCAAGCTTTCAAGGTAACTCAGGCCCCTTCTTCAGGCAAGATGTAATCTGTAGGGGCCTGAGTTGCCTCAAAAGCTTGCATATTGTAATCTTTTTAGTTAGCCAATAAAAGGTGTCATTTTGCTTGACTTCTCTCTATATCTTAACTGAAGAAATTCATTAAAGACACAATTGCAGAAGATTCATTATGATTGATTGATAAATACAACTAAATATCAGCCCCATATATGACAATGTTAATGTGATATTTTTGACAGATATTTCCCAAAAGCGAGTAATGATCCTAGTTCTAAGCTTTGAGGGACACCATTGTTAAGAATCAGTAATCCTCAGAT
Source organism: Polypterus bichir lapradei (assembly GCA_026402145.1). Classification (NCBI taxonomy): domain Eukaryota; kingdom Metazoa; phylum Chordata; class Cladistia; order Polypteriformes; family Polypteridae; genus Polypterus; species Polypterus bichir. The sequence goes on from JANRMT010062848.1 coordinate 2,836,155, forward strand.
ACAGTATCTCACTGAAAATGTGTCTTGTATACATTTGTTGTGAATATTCTTAAAGTTTTACTTTCAATAAGATCAGGTATATGATTGGATTAATTGTTTAGTTTGAGAAAGATATAAATATTTTGTGTTATTTGATTTGAAGTGTGCCACAGCATTTTTAGCATGGCAGGCCATTTTAGAGTCTTAGCATTATGTTGGTGAGTTATTGGGACACACTTCACTATTGCTAACAGATGCCTCACAACAGACACACCACATCATTTCACAAAACCACTCAATAAAACGCTTCATCTCTCTGTCTGAGATTACATTTTTAATCCTGGAACACTGTTCAAGCCTGAATTCATAGTCCAAAATATTCTGGTTTATGACTCATAGATTCCCACTCCTCGACTCAACTTATAGTCTTAAATTTTTGGTTGTGGTGATATTCTCTTAGTTTTAGTAACAACTTGCAGCATTTTTTGTCTTGCCTTTACAACCTTTTTAGATTTTATTTTTGATAGAAATAACTCAGTATTGTGTTTTTGTTCCAGTTTATTGAAAACGAGCACAATTCACAGTCCATTTTTAGCAACATCTTTGCAGTTGTTCAGAATCTGCTGTGCCAGCTAACAATGAAAAGAGGTCAACTGCATTTAAAAATGTTGGCAGAGCAAATCTTCAATGTGGTCCAGCCAAGCCGCTTTGAGTATTCACATCTGGCATAACACACTATATCTAATTCCAAAACATGATGATTTAGCACCATTTTCTTATTTCTGTACATACTGAAAACCATTTAGTAAGCATTAACTAAAACAAGTGAAAACAGTGTCATAGTGGCACCAGATACCAATACAGTGGTGTGGTGAGTGTCAAAAACTGCCCTCAAGTTTTACAACATAATAATCATAGTCCATCCTTTATCAGAACATATTAGAACATCATTAACAGCACATGTTAAAGCCAATTCTTACTTTGACCATTACAAAAGCCACAGTGGATCTTTTCAAAAAGGCTGTAATTTTTAATGTGAATTGATAGAGCAATATGATTATTAAGTACAGTGTCTTTGGCCGAATGTGATATGTTCAATAATAATATGATTAAATCCACTTTTAATATATGTGGAACATTTTCTGTCAATAAGGGTCTATTCATAAATGTTAAGACACGTAGCTGGTAATCAGGATTTTCTCTGGTTTGGTTCAGACTGACAATAACAGACAACTTATATTTCATTTTAGAATTTAATGATAGAACTTCTAGTTCTTTTATTATGTCAAAATTGCCAATGCATGCAAGGAATGACAAAGTTACACCATTCAGTAATACATTTTGCAGGAGATCTTTCAGTCTTTTTTCTAATATCAGTTGTTATTTGAAAAATCTGAAAATCAGTGCAACTAATATTGAGAAAAATTTTACAAAGCAGTTCATTATTCAAACTGCCACATTATTTAGGGCAGGACAGATAAAAAGCCTTCTTGTACATTTCATACTGTCAGACCATGCCGTTAGATAAACCTATAATTTAGTTTTCTCTCTCTATGTTTTAATTTATGAGAATGTGCACTATTATTAAACCATGGGGAGTTTCTTTGTGTGTTAACTAGGTTTATTTACACAGAGGCTGCAATATCTAAAGCTTGTTTTTAAGACAAGTTAAAAGAATATGTCGGCAGAACCTCAGTATGTTGTTCTCCAGAGTAAGGTTAGGGTTCATCACAATATCATGGAATTTTGATACAGTGTTACGATCTAGTTATCACACGGCTCTTACTTTGAATTAAGAATTTATTGGCTTAGATAGAACTATATGATTTATAATTATGAGGTAATGTGGAATTGTTTCATTTACAGGAGTAATAATTACATTTTAAATGTCAGCACCACAAGTAATAATTTGATCCAACATATAATTATGATATTCTGTCATAGCCTTTATAATTTTGCAAAACCATGCTTAGGTCAAGAATTGGTCAAATCATTTGCTAAAGGTTTCCACATTTATATGAACATTAAAATTGACCCTCAAAACTGGATCACAGTAATTTACAGCTACAAAGGTTGGATTAAAGGTTGCAAAAGGTTTCTAAATTAAGTTGTAAATAGTGAATATATCTCAGCAGATCTGAAAATGACAATTTGCATCATTCTGTTTTAATATTTAGCCCTCCAGTGGACTATCGATCGCCCTGTTTAGGGCTAGTCTCTGCACTGAGGCCAGTGTTGCCAGGATAGTTGCCTGCCCGACATGAAAATGATTTTGCATTATGCACATTTGAGAATGTTGTGTTATATTGCAATATCTAAGCTGAGAATTTCAAAAGATGTAAAATAATACTTGATTTTCAATAGTTCATTTGCTGGTTATCTAAAATATCACTCTATATCTCCCTTCTTAATTTGCATATATTTTGAGTTTCGTTAAAGAAGATAAAACCATCTGGTATGACCTCAACTAATGGAACTATATCAGTACAATTCATTATGCAGACAAAGATCAGATATTAAATTTAATTTAACCAGAAAAGGTCTATTTCCTAAGGAGTAAAAGTTCAGCAAATGCATGGTAGCATTTTACACTACAATATTTATTGTTTTTGTATAAGTTACTAATATAAGAAGTCTTGATGGTGGTGACTAAGTGTTATATTTACCAGCTAACAATAAGCAAACAGCAATTATTTATTTTAAGGCAATTTGATTCACTTATTATGCACTTGTCATGAATGTGTATTTTGATGAGTATTGAGTATAGTTTATCTATGCAGCTGCAGTCTTTTTTCTGAGCCATAATAAAATGTGGTGTAGAAAGTCATTCTTCATATCTGCCACAGATAACTGAGCTCCTTTTCACATACTCAATTTAAGCATTGTTCAGATGTTTTCTTTTTTCCAGTGGCCGAACAAATGAAAAACCAACTTCTCTTCTAGCTGTTCTGTAGAAGTGATGGTGGTTGCCTTCAGCATTCCACTGCCAACTGCAGTGAAGCTTATGGTAGATGTGGATACAAACTTGGAAGTTCTTCAAGCAGAACGTCAGATTTATGCGTTGACGAACAGTCTCACAAAGGAAGAAACCCAAAGCAAACATTCATGTTAGGGACCATAATGGGTGCCAATTGCTACCACATTTTCAAGCAGAATCTTAATGTGATAGAAGAGTAGAATTCAGTAAGCACTTTAGGAATACTTTATAAGAGTGGTATAAATTTGTATACCACAAAGAAGAAGAAGATTGGTGTTTTGACAGTTTTAGTGTTGTTAACATTATTATTATTACTATTATTATTGATACTTCACTGCCCTACCAGGGGAAATTTAGAATGAGAAGGGAAAAAGACACTACTGCAGTAAAGCCAGTACAATGCTTTGTTGGATTATTAACCAATCTGGCAAAATTACTTCCAAAACTGTCTGAAATAAGTGTGCAACCGAGAAGGCCATCAATAAAGACACTGTGTGTAACTGACTCTCAAAATATGACATAGCAGAGCAGGAAATTGTGCATCTTTTGATATTCTAAAAGGGTCCTTCAGTACTATGATATGCCTAAGTTTGTTTCTGTCCAAAGTGATTCTGTTCAGCCTTGGTTTGAATGATAGTACACATGTTGCCTGCTCTTTACAAATACTCTCCCAATCATGGACAAATTAAGACCGAATGACTAAGCACTGTATATACTGTATGTGTCTGTGGTTCCATTATCACCTAAATGGATATGACTGGGAAATTGTGGAAACTGATCAAAAGCCCATTGCATCCATCCTTAGTACAACACTTTCAGAAAACAAAAAAGGAGTGCAGAGTATTTCCTTTTTGCCAAAGAATAATAACGTGAAAAATGTGTAAAGGACACTGCAAGAGATTTAGTTGTGCAACTGCTGTAACTGTTTGGCTTCCACAGAAACATGATATGTGTCTGCTTATAAGGAAGTACTGGCCATTCTGGGTAAAACTGGAGTAGTATAGTAAATTAATTAAAAGTATTGCATGAAACACTTGTATGAAAAGAGGTTGTCCAATGAACTACTAACCAGACCACGACAGATCATGAGCATGGATGTATTTCAGCATTTTGGTACCTATTTCACTTGATAGTTGGTCACTGTTCTGATTTTTGTAAGACTGACCTGCTGTCAGACCTGTTTGCTGATACAACAAATACTAAAAACATCAATTTGTCTGGTGTGCCTCACCAGGCCAGGATATCAAAGACTATGGAACCTAGTTTTGCATCTCAGCCACTCAGATGTTTTGCACCTGATTGGGAGTTCAAATATATCATCTCATCTTCATGATATCCTATGGCCAATAGAGAGGTAGAATTGGCATTTATAATAGCTATAAACATATGCAAGGAATCTCTGTGAGAAGGTGGTAATCCTGCAGTGGTAAAAACAATAACTGTAGTAATATATTACAGTCCTGTTCAAAGGCCGACAGGAGGTGCTTGAAGAAAGCACTTTTGTTTCAAATAAGCTGCTGGAGGTATATGTGGTGACTCAGGTCATTGATAATCTGCAGCCAAAAATTTAAGATGACTACAGGATTCACTCAATAAAGGTTGACATGTGATCTGCCTTTTAGTCAGGGACCTTATAAGAGTAAGCCTTTGCCTTGAGACCATGTTAATATCTAGAATCTTGGAACCTGTATGCAGGAGGAGGCACTCCCAGGTCCTACAAGTAGAAAACAGTCATTTGATGAAATAGGGAGTATCTGAAGTCAGCGGAGCTTTCTGGTCATGCAGCTTCACAACCAGTTCTCCTGGATATTTGCATAATTCGTTCATGGACAAGCAGCCTAATGGGATGACATGTGCCTACATTCCCGGATGTGCGTATGAGGATAGTCCTGTTTTGTCCACACCACATTACAGCAGCCAAGAATTTCTAGACTGATTGTACTCTGTGTCCTGCCTTGTGGTATGACTTTATTTTTATAAAAAGCATCTAATACATAGGTGGTAAAGAAAAGAATTATGTTCTGAAGTGTATTACTTGTGTTGTTATGGGGGGCAGATGTAGTTTATGGTGGTGTACACTGGTACACTATTAAAACTGACACTAATACTTTGGTTGTTATTGAATACCACAAATCTCTGCCTTGGCTGCATTGTCTCCATGTAATAATACTATATACAGAAATACTCTAGAGGTTAGTTATCCTTTTTATTAAAACACATTTTAATTATGTTGTGTAAGTCGGTTTATGAGATTCCACAATGCTGGATGGTATCCAGTGGAGAACTGCTTTTGTGGAAAAACTACATGTGGAGATTTAAGATCACAATGCTGTGGCATAAAAATTCAGGTATTTCCCAAAACTCATCCTAACTGCTTATAAAAGAATAAACATACTGTAGGTGAAGAATAAATGCAATAAATCAATTACTTGTCTGATTGATTGATTTTTTTTCTTTGGTGTGCTTCAATATAATGTTTCTGTTTAATAGCTCATAGTGCTGAAAGCTAATATTGCTAGTGCCAAGTTTACACCTCCAAAGGTGAAGTTTTAATTTTAGCTCACGGATTGGCCAAACCTGTAGTTGGCATATAACAATCCTGCTAAAATGAGATTATATGAATTATCCCACCGTGTGTATTAAAATGGGTTTCTTCCAATTTGGATGAACTGTACATCAATCTGTATTTTCTGGCTTTCAGTCAGTTGACAAGATACGGAACACAGGCACATATCTGTTGAATTTTCTTGTTTGGTAATTTCCTGCCTCCTCTTTTATACTCAGCAAGAATGTACTAAATATATCTCAAGGAAACTGTTTGAGAAAGATTTCCTAAGGTTTTTCACAACCCAGTACAGTAGTAAACAGTGCTTTCAGAAAATGGATGGATGGAAGGTTGGCGCCAGATTTAAATATAATGTGCTGTTTAACTACTATAGACAGCTTTCCATACTTTCTGTAGCTGCCTTGCATTATATACCTTTATCACCATAAATATTATCACTAAGTAGAAGTAAATCTGTATAATTTAAACAAATTAATTATTTTTAAAGTATTTTAACATATATATATAGCAGGAGTACCCGGCGTTGCCTGGGAATCTATAACCGGTGAATTTCCCAAATTAAAGAAAGAGAACATAGAAATAGAGCAAATATTTATCTGATTGATATGTTATTGTAAGTTCCTCTACTCTGGAGTCTGTGTGGTGTGGCGTTTGAGACGGGCTTGAAATAGACTTTGTTGTGGCATCTGAAGTGGACCTTCCAATTCCATGCCTTTTTTTTGGTGGCATGGGTATATTAGCGAAAAGCAGGACAATATTAATGTGTTACATGGTATTACGTATGGAACATTCACCACAGCGAGATGAATTTATGGTATTTACAATCCCTCGGAAAGTGAACAAATAGGAGCAGTCAGTCAGAAAGAGCAATACTGAAATCGTACTGTCAGTTGGAAAGGGAGCAAATAACATTACAAATATGGAAAGCCAGTAAAAAAAAGTAACACTGAAACCGTTGTGGGAAAAAGGGCGGGGAGGGGTGCTGTGTTTGTAAGGAGCATCTATGTTGAAGTGTGATGCTATCTAATGGCGATGGTAAATACAGAGAGAAGTGACATACAACTGGTGCTGCGTTTGGGGAAAATGGTGGGGGAAGGATGCTGTCTTTTTAAGGCGAGTCTCTGTTCAAACGCGATTGCATATAACGGACGTTGGCGAGTGAAATACAGCACTATTAGTGAGTATGGGAGTGTGACGTGCGGAAACGCGGGTGTGTCAGCCGGTCACGCAAACTAGGTCGTTCACATTTTACATCAATTCAGCAGTTCCATTTCACGTGATCAAAGGAGTCGGCCTTCTCATACTTGGACACTCCTGCCATCTCTTGGCAATTTAAAGAAACATGGGTAAAGAGTGATGCATATCGGGGGAAGGATGCTGTCTTTTTAAGCATAGACATATATAGATTGACGCCGCATTCACTGTGTTGCCTAGTCGACATGAGATGTCAGCGCGTCTCCCCTATTGTGAGTGGCAAAAGTGCCATTTAAACTAATACAGGTAGACGTGGAAACCGGGTTTTCTGACTAGAAAGCAATAACATTTAAAACAGTATCGTTTACATACAACAGATTTTGGCGAATCGTTTAAATGCAATTATTTATATCCATTTATACACTAATAATGGCAATTATTAAATAATTATAATAATAATTATTATTATTAAATGATTCCTCCCATATAAGTAACATTTCTCGGACTGCCTTCTTCCATCTCCAAAAAATTTCTAGACTTCATGTTCTTACGCAACACAGTACTGAAGTATTAGTTAATGCCCGAGTCACCTCACGTATAGATTACTGTAATGCTATGCACAAAAACGTATCCATCGCTTACAACTTCTTGAAAATTCTGCTGCCAGGATAATAACCTGCTGTTCTAAATCCACTGAACATATCCCACTTATTGTCTCTCAACTTCACTGGCTCCCTGTTAACTACAGAATACAATACAAAATACTGCTCTTAACATTTAAAGTTTTCCACAACCTCACTGATCTCCTACAGACTTACAATCACCTCGCTCACTCAGCGTCATCTGCAGCTCGAGTTTCTGTACCACACATCAAACTCTGTGCTATGGGAGCTTGAGCGTCTCTAATAGTGCTCGTGAACTCGGGAATTCTCTTCCCTCTCATATTCGTACAGCACTATCAGTGCGTGTGGGAGTGTGACGTATGGAAACGCGGGTGTGTTAGCAGGTCACGTGTACTGGGTCGTTCACGTTTTACATCTATACGGCAGTCCCTCTTCATGCACAGAGACCAAAGCTGTCGCTAGATGGTGCCACAGTGACCGTCTGTTGCAACGTGCGGCCATCTTAAGTACGGGGCCAGCACTTGACCATGAACATTTTTCCCAACCAAACCTACTCTATGACTTTCTGGTCACAAAGGAGCCCCATGCCCAGTTTGGTGGCGATCAGATGCCTGGTGCAGATTTGTATGGCGGACAAACAAACATACACACACACATCAACTCTGCTTATATATTATTGGGCCAGGTGCTTTGCGGATGCTGAGTCAGGAAAAAGTCTTCCTCATGTCATCCTCGGAGAGCCTCAGGCTGGAGCCTTGCGACATTGCAGGGGGTAGCATGGGCCTGTCCTTGTTAGCGAGCTCGAAGCGAGCGAAAAACACATTCAACTCATCCAGGAGTGAAGCGGCGGTAGCTGTGGCCGCGTGTGTCCAGGGTTTATAGTCTGTGATCAGCTAAATGCCCTGCAACATCCGACAAGCGTCTGCTGTGCTGTTAAACTGAGAGTCCAGTTTGGGGGCGTACTGGTGCTTTGCGTATTTAATGGCTTTTCGGAGATCATACCTGCTTTTTTTTTATGCTTGTGTATCTCCAGAGTGAAACGCACTGCTGCGCTCACATATCCACCGGCATACTTCAGCACACATCCAGGGCTTCTGGTTGGGAAATACGCATACAGACTTTGTGGGTACGCAGTCATCCACACATTTCCCGATGAAGCCTGTGACAACTGCGGCATACTTGTCAAGATTCTCAGAGGACTCTTCAAAAACATCCCAATCCACATATTCAAAGCAGTCCCTAAGTTTCTCCTCTGCTTCCAGAGTCCAACAGTGCACCTCTCGCAAGACCGGCTTTGCGCGCTTCAACTGCTGCTTGTATAAAGGAAGGAGCAGCACTGAGCAGTGGTCTGATTGCCCGAGGTTCAGCCGCGGCAGCGAGTGATACGTGTTTTTGTGTGCGGTGTAGCAGTGGTCCAACGTATTAGCACCCCTGGTGGGACAGGAGAAATGTTGGTAGTATTTGGGGTATTGTTGAAGTCCCTGGCGATGATAACCAGACCTTCAGGGTGTGTGTTTTCACAGTCCTTAATGAGGCCATACAGTTCCTTAAGTGCGGTGCTGGTGTTTGCTTGCGGGGGATGTAAACAGCCACCATGTGTACAGCTGTAAACTCCCTAGGCAGGTAAAGCGGCCGGCACTTGATGATCAGACACTCCAGGTCTGGTGAACAGCTTTGTGAAATGACTTCCACATCCATACACCATGCATTGTTGATGAGGAAGCATACCCCACCACCTCTCTTTTTCCTGGAGGAGACCGACCGATCAGCGGTGGATAGAGAAGCCGTCTGGATGGACAGCCAAATCCGGTGTGCAGGAGGTGAGCCATGCTTCTGTGAGACAGAAAACACAACAGTCATGCAGATCTCGCTGAAAATGAAGTCTTTCACGGAGATCATCTAGTTTGTTGTCCAGAGACTGGGCATTGGCCAGGAAAATGCTAGGAAGTGGAAGTCGCAGTCCTCTGCGTTTCATCCTCGCTTGGATCCCGGCACGCCAGCCATGTTTTCTCCTCTTGGTCTCAAGTTATTGTGGCGATCAGTCCCTGCCCAATAACTTCAAAAGTAGCGACTTGTGCCTTTGTTGCTCTGATGTTTACCAGTGTTGTACGGTCGTACTTAATAAAACAGCGAACAGGCAGTACAAACAGCGACAAAAACAAAAATACAGACACAAAAACAAAAAGTCTGCGAGGAGCAGCACACAACACATCACCTCTCTCCAGCGCCATGTTTATTCTAATATCTAACATATGTATGTGCAGTATACATGGGATGATGGTCTGGGCTGGGAAGGAAGTACCATGGGGAAAGAAATAAAAAACACAGAACAGGAGGATGGCCTAGCAAAGTACACCTATGAAACTGGGGGAAGAAAGGCACTTTAAAATGTTCTCTAGACATTTACTGCTAACTATGGCTGTAGGGATTTAAGCCAAGATGTTTTGAAATCACCTCAGTAACTGGTCCTTCTATCTATTTGAGGGAAGTGATCACTGGTTTCAGACATCCTGATGATGACCACAGCCTCTGTTATGTGACTGACACATCATAAGTATAAGCCTGTACGAGTCTGACATTAAAGTGGGACATGAGGTGTAGCTATTTATGAGAGACATCCACTTGAGCGTTTTGTCCCAAAAGCAAGATCCACATTTAATTAGAAGAATGATGGTCCTGTTTCCTATAAACTGGCATATCCAGCCCATATCAAAAGTCACTCAACTCAACATGTTTTGGATGAAAGTGGATAATTCAAGTATTTTGTATTGCAAAAAAACTCACCCTCCTTACTGATTGATGTTATGATAAAGGACAGATTCTTACAGGTTATTGTTATTTTTATTATTTTTTACTTTTTATATTATATCTGCTGCTTTGTTGTAGGTTCTTGAAGGGTTTGTGTATCAGTGAATATTAGTAGGTGAGTGTTTTGTATTTCTAATGTAGCTATGGACTGATGAAAATTAATGTATCGTTTAATGCACCATTTTGTAGCTTCTGTATTTTGAGACTATGTTGCTAGGGTGTGCTGTGATGTTGCTAGAGGAAGCCTCCCAGATGTCACAAATATTCCACTTTATAACCTCATGTGGAATTTAGGTTGGTGTCCAATATTCTGGATCCAGTATTCAAACAACTTCAGTGTGAGCTTCCACAGCAAATGTCTCTTGATTTTTTTATTCATAAGAATTTTTATTTCCGCTTCTGTGGCAATCTTGTGTCCAGATTTTTCTGACAACAACAACAACAACGACAACAACATTTATTTATATAGCACATATTCATACAAACAGTAGCTCAAAGTGCTTTACATAATAAAGAATAGAAAAAAAAAACACAATAAGAAAACAAAATAAATCAGCATTAATTAACATCGAATAAGAGTAAGGTCCAATGGCCAGGGGGGACAGAAAAAACAAAAAAAACTCCAGACGGCTGGAGAAAAAAAAATAAAATCTGTAGGGATTCCAGACCATGAGACCGCCCAGTCCCCTCTGGGCATTCTACCTAACATAAATGAAACAGTCCTCTTTAGATTTAGGGTTCTCACGGAAAAGCTTGATGATGATGGTCACGTAGAATTCTGCCTTTTAGTCCATCCATCATTGTTGGAGCATCATGAAGCTTTGAGTAGGTGGAGGTGGCACAGGCCACCACCACAAAGAAACCGGAAAAAGAAACAGAAAAGGAGTAGGGGTCAGTACGGATTTTAGAGCCACCCTGAATAGTTATTATGAGGAAATTGAACATACAGAGTATCAGGATTAAGTTAAATTAAGTTAAATTGAAGTTATGAGAAGGCCATGTTAAAGTAATGTGTTTTCAGCAGTGTTTTAAAGTGCTCTACTGTATTAGCCTGGCGAATTCCTATTGGCAGGCTATTCCAGATTTTAGGTGCATAGCAGCAGAAGGCCGCCTCACCACTTCTTTTAAGTTTTGTTCTTGGAAGTCTAAGGAGACACTCATTTGAGGATCTGAGGTTACGATTTGGAATATAGGGTGTCAGACATTCCGATATATAAGATGGGGCGAGATTATTTAAGGCTTTATAAACCATAAGCAGAATTTTAAAGTCAATCCTGAATGACACAGGTAACCAGTGTAGTGACATCAAAACTGGAGAAATGTGTTTGGATTTTCTTTTCCTAGTTAAGATTCTAGCAGCTGCATTCTGCACTAGTTGCAAACGATTTATGTCTTTCTTGGGTAGTCCTGAGAGGAGTGCGTTACAGTAATCTAGTCGACTGAAAACAAACACGTGAAATAATTTCTCAGCATCTTTCAGTGATATAAGAGGTCTAACTTTACTTATGTTTCTTAAGTGAAAAAACGCTGTCCTAGTGATCTGATTAATATGCGATTTAAAATTCAGATTACAGTCAACAATTACCCCTAAGCTTTTTACCTCCGTCTTGACTTTTAATCCTAATGTATCCAGTTTATTTCTAATAGCCTCATTGTATCCATTATTGCCAATCACTAAGATTTCAGTTTTTTCTTTATTTAACTTGAGAAAGTTACTATTCATCATTCTGACAGCTTGTCTTCAGGTTATTGTTTCAAGTCTAGATTTTTGCTGACAACTTTCCTTCAGATAATAGTGTGGTTTCTGGTCTAGATTTTGGTGGATGGTCTCCTTCTGGTTTGTTTGACTCCAGACAGCACTTGCTTCAGCATTAATCACAGTTTTACACTTTGGTTTTGGCTTCAACTTGTCTGGTTTAAGGAATCAACTCTAGAACAACATGTGTGTAATCATAATATTGAAGGTTATTTGGTTTTAGACTCATAGCAATTCCACTTTTGACTCTGTTAACAGTTTTCCATATAGATTTGCTTTCAGAATGTCTTCGTTTTTGGCTAATGGTGATTCACATTCCAACTTTATTTTTTGGTTTCACATTGAGATATTGTGTGTTTTTTTTATCAACTTCTGGCTTTTCAACGTTCAACTGTATCCACAGTTTTATGCTTCTGTATTGACAGAAGTTTCTCTGACTTTTATTATCATCATTCTACAGTTTTCCAAGTAAATGTGTATCTCCTGGTCTGACTACCCTGCCCCTAACGGGTGCCAAGTTTCACTCTTGCCAGCAGGCATTTCAGAGAGTTTGCTGTAACTAAAAAAAAAGCATGTGAGTGTTGCCTCTGCCAGTGTTTTTTTAACATTTTGGGATGGGGGTTCCTTATACATTATCATGACAGACAGTGGAATCTCTACTTTCTGGTTTTGGTGAGCTTAGATCAGTGTGGAAAGAAGTGCAATCTGTGCTTAATCAAATTCAGTCTATTCGTTGATTGCCACTAATGTTTTCTGTAGCTACAGCCTATACATGGCATTGTAAATCAGAGAACCCTACAGTTCCATGGAACATGGTTTAAGAAACATTAGACTATGCTGTAGTTCATCTGACTACCCTACAGAAAGGACAAGACAGGTTCTAATTTTCTGCCTGTGATATTCATGCCTCTTGTCTTCATGTTAGAATTATGGTGGTACTTCCCTTCAGAAACAAATGCTTGTTTTTAGAGCCCACAACCTAAGGGGATCTCAGTCATTTTGTACATAATTTTAACTTAATAATTAATTACTGTATTCGTCTCATTATTTTCAGTGTTGCAGAACACCATTTTTAAATTTCATGGGCATTGCTATTTTCTTAATTGCTTTTGACATGAACATATTGTTTACCATTGCTATGCCCATTGTTGGTCACATTATGTTATGATGTGCATTGAGATGTTAGAGCCTTCTCCTATACAAGATGGCTGCACCCAGTTCTTGGCATGTACAAATTCATGAATGACTTTTTAATTTTTACATTATTGCATATTTGTTTGGATATTCCTGTTTTGGCCTCTTAGCTAAAGTTTACTAACTGTGAGTTTTGGTTCTTGTTTTAGATTTGGTTTTGCAATCATTTTGACTCTACTAGTGCTTTCTTGTCTTGACTTGGCCTTCTCTTTCGTCTTTTTCATTCCCCAGTCCATCTGCCTTTTGCTCTTTTTGGGACAGGCCTTTTTTCTTACCAAAGCTAAAATAGGATAGAGGGTATCAAGGCATATTGAACACTGTCAATAAGTGCTTACAGTTCATCTTTCCTGCTGTACATATTACTGAATATTGTTGAAAACATTATATATCCAAAACTACTAAAACTGGGGTTAAAAAAATGTATACAGAGAAATATGGCTTTCAGTTATGGCTTTCTGTCTGCATGGCAATATGTGCTAAAATTAATCAGTGACCCCAAAGTTACTGTAGCTTTACTGAGGTCTACCTAGGTAGGCATTGGTTCCACAGTTAATCACAAGAAACATTTGAAAAATCACAATACGAAACCAAAATAGGATCCAGGTTTAGCAAAGTTCTTCCTGATTCCTGGTTGCTAAAGGAAAAGTGGCAGAAGTTTGCTAGTACAGAAGAACTTACACCAACTCTTCCCAGACCTTGGCATTCCAGAACAAATTAATTATTAAATAAAACCGTAAATTAAACATTAAATATAGTGTGAAAATACACTGCAAATTTAAACTGTTTATCATTTCTATAAATCTGCTTAATCCCATTTTGTGGTTGCAGGGAGTACTCTAGTAAGGCAATTTTGAGAGTACTGGGAAAGCCAAATAAGTTCATGTGTAATAGACCTTTTGACTAATATTTTGGCTAGCACACTGAATCATAAATACCCACCTCTGAAAGTTTGAAAAGTTTTTCTATTGATTAAAACAGTGCATATAATGTTGAATAAATTGTTTCATTTTATGAGCAAATCAGTTATAATTACATAGCTTTTTTTGCATCCTACATATTTTTCAGCCTGTATTCACAAACATAAATAATAATATTATACAGCTTAGTTTTCATTTTAGAGATAAAATTATTTTCTTAAAAAAAGTTCTGTTTCATAAAATGCAAGAGGTACAGCATTAACTCAAAACACAGGGGAAATGTATACTGTACTGCATACTCATTCACTTTACCGCCGCATGAGTCTTACATTTCATTTGAGATCACTTCACCCTTCATATTATAATCTGAGTCAGTTTCTCTTTGCCCTCTGTAGGTTCAAGATGTGGTGAGGTGCCGCATGGGCATTTGTAAAACTGAGGAAAGTGAAAATTCTCCAGACTCCTGCAAGAATGGCCAGGTACAAATCATGGTGAGTACACTTGCTGAGACAACATATATACTGGCAATAGTTCAGATTTTCTCAAACGGCAAGTTAGTACATTCTCTGGGGAGAGGTCAAGTGCTTAGCTCCCCTCTAGGGTGTGTTTTTCTGGTCCTTATAGCTTTGCTAGTGGTTGCTGAGAGTTTATTTTAGCAGAGGCAGCCAATAAAGTGAAATGAAAATGAAGAATAGCAATATGGTGTTAATCACTGTATTGCTGTTCTTTGTTACACAAATAACTAAATTCAATTTAAGAACACAAACATGCTAGTAGGTTCAAGTGAAGTAGACATATGTAAGTTTCTGTATGTAGAGCTGCACTGTCTTCCAATATGTACTTTCAAATGCCTATTCTCATTTCTTAAAAAGTGGAAGGTGTTAATAAACAATGGAGAAGCAGCACTGAAGTACAACCAATAATTATTGCCTTTGTGAAGCAGGTAAGCAACTTCCTAAAATTAGAACCAAATTGTGCCACAAACTCTTGGGAGGAGAACCTTAATTGAACATCTGCTTCTGTAAGAGACGAGAGCTCTGTGGGGAGTCCCTTTTCAGATATTAAAGTAAATACTAATTTGCCCGCTTTTCCATAATGGCTTAGAATTTTAGAAAACCAATAAAGCTCTGACATGTGCAGCTGGACATTTACTCTAAAAAAATTGCTTTGAGTTCTATTGTGTGACTCTAGAAGGATTAACCTGTCTAAAGCTTTAACTGTTTTATAGATAGATAGATAGATAGATAGATAGATAGATAGATAGATAGATA
>JANRMT010062848.1:2851449-2876608 GCA_026402145.1 Polypterus bichir lapradei
ATAGATAGATAGATAGATAGATAGATAGATAGATAGATAGATAGATAGATAGATAGATAGATAGATAAACTTTATTTGTCCCAAGTTGGAAATGTTGCTTTTTTATAGCAACTCAATAGTAAATGAACATAATAATAAACAACAAAAATGTATACTGCAGAATTACAAAAGCAAAGAAAAGAAATATTCTGACCAGGCTAAAGATAATAACAGCAGTCACAGTCACAGTGAGGCATTTTGCAGGCATATTGCAGTTGGTGTAAAGGAGACCCAGGCCTGTTTTTTGACACACTTCTGCTGAATGACTTTTGTCTTCAATCTCTCCTTCTGTACTAGTCCCAGCAGGTAATTGAGCCTGCCTTCTTAATCACCTCGTTGATTCAGTGGGCCTCTCTTGTGGATATGTTACTGTCCTAGCACACTGCAGTACAGAAGATTGCCCTGGCCATCACAGAGCTATAGAATATGCAAAGGATGTCACTACCCACATTGAAATGCCCTTTTCTGAGTAGTTCCTCTGTGTTATGAGACCATTCCAACCTACCATTGATACAGACCCCCAAGTACTTGTAGTAGTGCACCATCTCCATATCCACTCACTGAATAGAGACCGGACACAGAGGCTTTTTGCTGCAGCCAAAATCAATAACCAGTAACTTGTTTTACTTGTTAAGTTGCAGACAATTCTATTTGCACCAAGAAGCAAAGTCATCTACCTGACTTCTATATACTGTCTCATCCCCTTATTAGTACACCTCATTAGTGCAGAACCATCTGAGACCTGGTGTTATATTTATAGTCTGAGGTGTACAGAGTGAAAAAAAAGGTGACAGGTCTCTTTCTTGTGGCACTGTAGTGTTGCTCACATCCACCTCAGAGAAATAATTCTTGAGCCTCACGAATTGTGGTCAGTTTGACATCATGAGCTCATTAGTGCATACTGTTTATATTTATTAAAGTAAAGAACAGTGTTACCAGTCTTCAGCTAATGAAGTAAACTATTTTGTGTATGTTATTTGCTGGAATTTCATGTCAACTTGTCTAAATAAATACTGTATATGTACACCTGATCTGTCTATATCCATAAGCCTTCTTCATAAATTTTCAAGCATACATTATATGCCCCTCTGCGTGCATCTGTGCCTTCAATGGTCTTACTTGTTAAATTTAAATTAATGGTATACTTATAAAAAGAAAATTAATTATGTGTATATAATCAAATGAGAAGAATGAGTCTGGAGACAGTGGGAACATCTGCAAACTGGGATTTACTTTAAGGCAAACCAAAATACAGCACTGCTCTCCAATGTCCCACAATGACTCTCCATCAATTCCTCCTCATCTTGTTTGGCAGACTGTTCGCCTCTTCACACACAGACAGTTACACATAGACAAGACACAGTAGGGTCAGGAAAGTACCTTCTGTCCAGCAAAGGAAACACACAAATATAGAAACCCAGCTAAGTGACACTGTATCACTGTCACAAGTAGTCAGGGAAAAGATCTGTATATCTCCAAAATTCAAGATGCGTGTGATAGGTGTTTATTCATGGAAATTGTGATATTAAAATCCTGATTAGCACACTTAAGATATAGGCAGCTAAGAGAAGAAAAGAAATGCTTGTGCTACATGCTGGCATTTAGCAGAGACCAACAGATGTGCACATTCTTAAGATTGTCAGTGTGTCAACGTGTAACTAGAAATTGAAATATTATTTATTTCTTATGAAGCTGGACAAGGTTATTGGGTGCAGCATCTGAAAACTACTGGGAATATGAAATAATGTCACTGCATTTTCTGAAGAAAGAGATGGACTTTGCGTCTTCTTTTTCCCTAAAGATTCAAATAAAGAGCAAAGCACTGTATTGGGACATGGCAATACAACTACAAAATGTATTTTATAGAAAATCATAACCTCAATGTTAGTGCTGATGCTTATTTAAACTAAAATGCTGCCTCAAGCCTCAACCCAGATGTTAATGTCAGTATAAACCCGACAGAAGCCACAGCTTCAGCACTAGCCTAAATAGTAATACCAATGCCATTATAGTCCTTGCACAAACTCAAATCCTTTATTTCCAGTCAAATGTGGGATCAAACCATGGCAACCACTGCAAGTGAAGCCAGTTTTAAAGTACAGCAGCACCCTTTATTGTGCACATTCAAGAAAATGCTAGACCGCCTGGTTTCTAAATAAAGTTACTGAACAAAATGTCTTACATTCTAATTTTATGTTGAAGTAAGGAGCTCTGTACACATATATTCAGATGTTGTACACAAACTGTACTGTGAAAATACAGTAGTCATGTTAAGGATGGGTGTTCATTTTTGGTGAACGTTCCGGTGATCATGGGAAGTCACTTACACCCTGTGAAGGTGAGGTCAGCTCACATCAGCATTAGGATGATTTAGTGGTGGTATATTTACAGAAAGAGGCCAGCAGAGCAGTCAGTGTGACAACATTGTCATATTACATGGATGCATTTTACTGAGCTTTAAGTTAAAATGATATTAACAATCTTTATCAAAAATGGCGTGACTTTACTTTCTGTCTGATGTTTGCTTAATGCTCTAAGTAATCCTAAAGTCATAATTCTTTTCAATATTTTATATCATATTTTCCTTCTTTACACTAACAGTGAATTATTTCTACTGTGCTTTAGTAATAACAAGGAGGTATTACAATAAGAGAGGTGCTAAACATGTGGGTTCCTGGGGTACTGGGACTACCTAATTAATCCTGTAGACCCTCTAAACCATAACAAACATAAGAAATTTGACAAACGAGAGGAGACCATTTAGACCATTAAGCCCATTTGTTTAGCTAATAGTTAAGCTACCCCAAATTTCTCATCCAGCTTCTTCATAAAGGTCATCAAGGTTTCTGCTTCAACTACATGTCCTGGTAGTTTGTTCCACAGTCCTACAACTCTTTGTGTAAAGAAGTGCTTCCTGGATTCAATTTTAAATGGACTTCCCCCTAATTTCCACTGATGTCTTTGAGTACTTGATTCACCCTTAAGTCAAAAGAATGTTGCTGGATCTACTTTGTCAGTTCCTTTAAAGATTTTAAATACCTGGACTAGGTCCCCATGCAGTCATCTCTGCTTGAGACTAAACAGGTTTCTGCGTCTGTCAGAGCAGTACTTAAGTCCTTTGATACATTAGGTTACTCTCCTGTGCACAGCTTCAAGTGCTGCTATGTCTTACTTGTATAGCGGTACCCAGAACTGCACACGATACTCCAGATGTGGTCCTACTAGTGCATTACATAGGTTGAACATAACATCCCTTAACTTAAATTCAATTATTTTACAATATAACCTGTTATTTTATTTGCCTTTTTAATTGCTTCTGTACATTGCTTAGTCAATGAACATAATGTGTCAACATACCTCTACATCCATTTCAATGGTTGCTTTCTGTATGAGAGTGTCTCTCATCTTGTATTTATCATTGACATCCCTTTTTTCCACGTGTTGCACTTTGTACTTTCTACATTAAACTGCATTTTAGATAGATAGATAGATAGATAGATAGATAGATAGATAGATAGATAGATAGATAGATAGATAGATAGATAGATAGATAGATACTTTATTAATCCCAAGGGGAAATTCACATAATCCAGCAGCAGCATACTGATGCAAAAAACAATATTAAATTAAAGAGTAATAAAAATGCAGGTAACAACAGACAATAACTTTGAATAATGTTCACGTTTACCCCTCCGGGTGGAATTGAAGAGTCGCATAGTGTGGGGGAGGAACGATCTCCTCAGTCTGTCATTGGAGCAGGACAGTGACAGCAGTCTGTCGCTGAAGCTGCTCCTCTGTCTGGAGATGATACTGTTCAGTGGATGCAGTGGATTCTCCATGATTGACAGGAACCTGCTCAGCACCGTTACTCTGCCACAGATGTTAAACTGTCCAGCTTCATTCCTACAATAGAGCCTGCCTTCCTCACCAGTTTGTCCAGGTGTGAGGCGTCCTTCTTCTTTATGCTGCCTCCCCAGCACACCACCGCGTAGAAGAGGGCACTCGCCACAACTGTCTGGTAGAACATCTGCAGCATCTTATTGCAGATGTTGAAGTACGCCAGCCTTCTAAGGAAGTATATTTGGCTCTGTCCTCTCGTACACAGAGCATCAGTATTGGCAGTCCAGTCCAATTTATCATCCAGCTGCACTCCCAGGTATTTATAGGTCTGTACCCTCTGCACACAGTCTCTTCTGATGATCACGGGGTCCATGAGGGGCCTTGGCCTCCTAAAATCCACCACCAGTTCCTTGGTCTTGCTGGTGTTCAGGTGTAAGTGGTTTGAGTTGCACCGTTTAACAAAGTCCTTGATTAGCTTCCTATACTCCTCCTCCTGCCCACTCCTGATGCAGCCCACGATAGCAGTGTCATCAGCGAACTTTTGCACGTGGCAGGACTCCGAGTTGTATTGGAAGTCTGATGTATATAGGATGAAGAGGACCGGAGAAAGTACAATCCCCTGTGGCACTCCTGTGTTGCTGACCTCAATGTCAGACCTGCAGCTCCTGAGACGCACATACTGAGGTCAAGTGATCATCCAGTTCTGAAGGTTGTCCAGGTCATTTTGAATTCTTTTTGTTGTCTCTTCAGTGTCTGCTATCCCATCCAATTTTAGTGTCATCTGCAAATTTCACAAATGTACTAACTATACCAGAATCAATGTCATTAATATAAATCAGAAGAAATAATGTTCCAAGGACAGGCCCCCTGAGGATTCCACCAATGACCTTGCTTCATATGGAGTATTCCCCTGTTATCTGTGCTTTTTGTCTGCTGCCAGTTAACCAAATAGAGATCCAGTTTTGTAGGTTACCTCTGATCCCTACAGCTCCAAGTTTCAGAATTAATCTTTGGTGTGGACTGCTACAATGGCTCTTTGAAAGTCTAGGTAAATTATGTTGTATGCTTTTTTTGTCAGCTATTACAGTTGCTTCTTTAAAACAATCTAAAAGATTGTTTTAACAGGCCTTCCACTCATACTATGCCTGAAAATAAAAATTATGGGGGTCCCTGAAAAGCAATTTTAAAAACATTTTATGATGTTGTTAAGTAATTCAGTGCCCTTTACTGAGTTAGAGAGAAAATATAGTAGCAGCTGGCAAACAGCTCTTAATGGGGTGGTTAAGTATGGTTGCTTAAGTGGTAGCAGCCTGCCAAGCAAGAAAGAGGAAGCCATTCCTGAAATCAGGAGCATTTGAGATCCTAGGAAGGCAGAGTCTTTCATAGGAAACAATTTGGAGCCTTATGAGGACTTGCACTAACAAAGAGTGATGATGATGACGATGAACAGTGTGATGGCAGTTTCTGATATGGTAACACCAACAACATTCAAGTTAGGAACAGCATGTGGCTAGCTGCATTTTGCTTCCAATTCATATTACATGTTCTGTATGCATTGTATTATGTCAAAATAGAAAAGTGAAGTCATCAGTGTCCTTAGTCTCTTAGAATGTGATGTTGTTGTTTATTGATGTTAAATAAACAAATCTACTATTGCAATGAACTTGTGGCCATGCCAATGAAAGGATTTCAATTCCCAGCAGTGATCAGGATTGCACAGGAGCTGACAGGAGGAAGTCTTAGTTGGCACACACTTTAAGGGGAATTAGCACTCAGCGGGAAAGCTGCTTCAGTCTTTCACACACAACATTTAAGCAAGCAAGTAACATGAAAAGTGGCAGCTCCACATGATGCTGATCAAAAGTACAAGGTGGCATGGTTTACAGATTTTGTGTCCATGCAACAGGTGCAATTCATGTATTTAAGATAGAAATATCTTAAGTGATGGCGTTTTGCATAACTATTTAGTGCATATTTCATAGTATGAGAGTAAGGCTTTAGTGTTCAGCCAACACTGGAGCCCTAAAGGGCCCCTCTGGATTACCACAGAGTACACCACACATTGAAAAAAGCACATTGTGTTGATAATTTGACCCAGATTATGATTTTATGATATTAAGATTATAATATACCATTATTAATCTTGCTTAATGCAATTTAGAGTTGTACTAGGTCAGAGCCTATTCCAGTTTAACATAAAGCGGGAAACAGGTCTGAACTGTAGTGCCAAAGGAGAAAAGGAGCATGGTGCAGAATTTACTTAAGATGGGTCAGGAAATGAAACAAAGTTAGAAAAAAAAGCAAGAGTCAAGACAAGAAGACAAGCATTCGAAAGAGAAGAGCAAAAGTAGAAGTGTATATTTCAGAAAACTAAAGTTGGATTTTACAGAAACCACAAACTTGAACAATTTATTACAGTTGGAGTCTTTAATTTTTTTGTGAACTTTTCTAAGGTGATCATGATCTTCTGGGTGTCTTTTTAGGGGTTTGTTTAGACCCAAGATTAGATCAACAGAAAGTATCAAATTTTAATAGAAACACTGTCCAGTCTGCCAGTCTTAGCATAGGGAAAATAGGTCTGGGAAGTTAAACTCTGTGTAAAAATGTACTCCTGGTGCCCACAATAATTAATGAGGTAAACATTATGCTATGGCTATGATTGATAGAGGAGTCTCAGAAAATTTTGTTAGTGAAGATTTGTTAAACCACTACCCTTGATTCAAACCAAAAAGTTAGTCGGTAGATACAGAGCTTATTGGCAAAGAAATGTTAGATTATATGACTCTTCCTATAAATTAGGACTGTTTCATCAAGAGACTATTATGATCTTTGTGATTCGTTCGCACAAATCTCAACTTATTTTAGACATTCCCTTGCAAAAAAAAAACAAATTCAGTGATTGATTGGCAACAAAAGAACATTAAACAGTAGAGTAGCTTTTGCATTGATACTTCTTTATATGTTCACTTTGAGCCTCCCATTCTTTGTGCTAAACTAAATGTTCTCCCACCACAATATACGGAATATCAGGATGTATTCAATAAAACATTGTCCTTAGAGTTGCACAAATACGAAAAATGTGTATGTCTTATCAAAGCCAGTGATGGAAGCTATGGAAAATTATATGCGAAAACATTTTCAAAATGGTTACATAACCCTGCCTGACAGTCCAATTGATGCAGTGTTTTCCTTTGTTGAAAAGAAAACTGGGTCATACATTCTTGTATTGATTATCAGGAATTAAATCTAATAGCAGTAAAAAACAAACTACAGAAATTGATTCTCTGGGTCAGAAAAACACTAAAAAGACACCCAGATGACCATGATCACTTTAGAAAAGTGCACAAAAATATTTAAGAAGAATCCAATCACAATAAAATGAGATGCTCTTCACATGACTCCCCAGGGATACACCCTTAGTAGATCTTACAGATATCTTAAAAATAATAAAGCTTATAAAAATAGAACGAAATCACAATATAAAGAAAATCCCAGTGTATGGTAGGTGATATTTCATTATGAGGAGGCAGTTAGATAATAAAATGTTAACAAGTAGGGAACGGGAGTGAAAAAAAGCTAGTGCCATTGCCAGGAAATCAGTCCTACATTCATTTACATTAAGATCACTACTCTCAAAATGTACCAAGAAATATGGTTTTTAGGTTTGAAATATCCGCAGTTGACCAGGAAGTGCACAGTGGCAACCTTTTAAACTGTCACATTGATAATGCCATGCACTGTGCAATCCTGAACATCTCTGGGAAACAAAACCATAGTAATCATAAACAATGTGCAACATTTAGTGACGGCGCCAACGATAAACAGTCATGATGGCGCAATAAAATGTAAATATACTTTAACTAATTTCTAAGTTGCAAAAATGAATTCTCCATGTAACAAAACCACACAAAGAAGGAAATAAGATCCAAAGAGATGCATAGAATTTTCAGGAAAAAACAATAAGAAATCCAAACCATAACAGCAGGGTTCTCTCAGGCACACATCAACATTCACACTTAGGCCAATTTGTAAATGTTAAAATTGTTAATTTTTTTATTTGCTTCCTCTCATCTATAATTGACAGTTTTACTGGTAAATCCAGAGCTCAAGAAGCGATACAAATGGTGTACCCAAGTACCTTTCGAAGAATATGTGTAATGCCCGTAAGTGAGATCTTCTGCACTTCACTATCTGAAGGATGGCCAGGGAGCATTCATAGGTTTTGATCAAATCCTTTCCTAATGGTACCGAATGTTCTTAAAATCATTGGTACATTTCTTCTGTTACAATTCTGCATCCTGCTGATCTCGATTTCCAGGTCCTTAGTTTTACCGATCTTTGAAGCTTCCTTCAACATGATGTTCAAATCATCTGGAATGACTATATCAATCAGTCAGCAGGTTTTATTTTTTGTCATGCAGCAACAATAAGTATTTGAAAATCCCACATGATGGTGATATTATTAATGTTAACAAACATTTCTGGTTGATATTCATAGTATGTATCTGGTACTTATACCCCTAGATACCCATAATCCAGTGAACATAACTGGCTACTTTATTGTGTAAGTGTTCTCTGATGGTGCAAGTGTAGTGAAGCCTGCAACAATATGACTTACTGTATATCCTCTTCTGTCTTACTGCACAGACTATATTTACTATCTACTGACTATTTTCAGATGTTCTTCTGGTTATATTTGGTATTGAGTTTTTGGTCCTGAGCTGCTATGATGAAGCTTTCTGTCTCTCCTTTAAGACCAGGGGCCTCATGCATAATGCCATGCGTAGAACTCACACTAAAAACATATTGTACATACAAAAGTGGAAATGCGCATACGTACAAAAAAATTCAGATGCAAAAAACCAGGTGTAAGCTAACTTCCACACACACTTCAGCTCCATAAATCCTGGTCAGCGTGAAAAGTAACGCACGTGCACATGCCTGCCACCCCACCCTGAATCCTCCCAGAATTTTGCATATTTTAATATGCAAATCACTAGAAATATCACCTTCCCCATTCAGTGTCTGGTTAAAAGACAAAAAGAATTTCAGCAAATGCAAAGTGGAGGCTGTGGTATGAAAACAAAAGGAAGCTGATCGTGTGATACAGAGTGGCAGAAAAATGCGGAAGTTCAAGTTACTATACTAATAATAAAAAAGAAGGGGTCAGATATCAAAGTCGCCATGAAAAAGCGAGTCATAGCCCACCATCTGAGTGTCATACAGAAGCATATTAGGGTACAGAGAAAAGAAAAAAAATAGGGACACAGTGAAAAAAATGAAATGTCCACTTTAATGTCGTAGTTTATTTTGTCATTAAAGTAGAACGTTGTAAACTTCATCTTAAAATTGTTAATTTACTAGTTTCTCAGATCCCATCATAACTAAAGTAGCATGCTAAATGCTTCAATTCTGTGTGTTCTTCTAAGTGCTCTATGTGTGTACATCACTTTCTGCTTCTTAAATGGGCTTTCTCTTAAGCCAACAGGACACAGAACACATTATATTCATGATAGTGCAGCTCTCTGTACAGTTTAAATGCCATGATGTATACTTGATATCATTTACATGATGAAATTAATAAAAGCATGCATTAAATGTGGAGGCCCGGTAGCGTAGTGGTAGCTATGAGCTGGCGCCTCATCCAGAGATTGTTCCTGCCTGCTTGCCTGGAAGTTATCAATGAAATAATTTAATGCAGCAGTACTGTGTCTGTCAAACGTACCAAAACCCAATTCCTGTCCTTCCTTTTCTTCTTCCACGTAACCAATCACCATACAATAAGCTCTTTAATAAACGTCAAGCCATCTGTAAGCTTAGAACGCCAATTCTTTAAAACTTTAAAGGAACATTGAAATGTCTTCATAGTACATGTTTAATAATTCCATCCATCTATCTATCCAGTCCTAGCCAGCACACAGTATGTGGAAGGACCAACCCCTGGATGGGGCACCAGCTCATTGCTACCACTGTGCCACCATGACCATACGTTTAACTATCAAAAGTATACATTATTTAAATGAATTTAATAATGTATCTGTATAATGTATTATACATACTTTAAAGCATTTCATCTTAAAATGATATCAAGAGCTCGAAGACGATAGCACTTGGTAATCTAAATCGACTTAGAAGCCAGTCGTCATCATATGTAAATACGCGCTCTCTTCTATTGAATTGAATTAAATTTCTTTATTGTTATTATATGGTACAATGAGATTCATTATGCAAATTCTCCACAAACTTTCCTTCAAAATGATAAAATAACATTGTGATAAAAAACAACAAAAAATATACATTATAAAAGCACACTGAAAGCATATGAAAAGTATTTGAAAGCCTGAGTACAATATACATGTACATATAGTGCAGATAATGCAAATGGTTCATAAAGTGACTAATTTTGTGCAATATTACAATTGTAGTGCAAGTTTACAGTGAGTTAATTGTAATTCTAAGTACAAACAGTTCTGCTGGAGCACTTGATGGATTGATTGAGTGCGTTTATAGCTCTTGGGATGAAACTGTTTCTGAACCTTGAGGATTGTGCAGGAATTGCTCTGAAGCATTTGCCAAATGGGAGAAGCTGAAATAGATTGTGCGCATAGTTGCAGCGTGTGCTATAAATATTCTCCAGGGTAGATGCTGTATCCTAATAATCCTCTGCGCTCTCGACACAGCTCGCCATAGAGCTTTCCGATTAGATACTCTGCAGCTGATACTCAGATACAGTGGGTTAAAATACTCTGAGTGGTGCACTGAGAGTAACAACACTAAAGCAGCTATGGTATTTGGAATAGTTTGGCCATTCTGAGCACCATTTTATTGTTGCAGGTTGATTACAATCAGATGTCTTCAATTTATAAACGATACGCAGTTAATTTCAGTGTATTTGATAAATCAGGAATGTGAATGTAAAAAATAATGGGAAACCATACAGGAACAGTAGCACTGCTTTGACACTGGCTGCCACCAGTGGAAACTTGCGTATGCACAGAGTAAGGCTGGCGTGAGAATGCGCGTGGCTTTACGCCAAGTTTAGTTTTTATACATCTCGAAGTGAGCATGGAAACGGGCACACACAACATTTTTGTGTGTATGAACCATTTATACATGAGGCCCCAGAACTGCAAAGCCATTTCATAGATGCTCACAAAAAGTCTTTCCAAGTCTCGAAAGGATTGTTCATGCAGTGGTTGTTCTTCAGTTGTTCTAATTTGTCTTTCACAATATAGTTTCAGTTTGACATTCTGAGCTGCAATGTCTTGCTTTAGGTATTTCTCTTTTATCTTCTGAGCTTCTTTTTGGAGAGAGTATTTAGCTTTGCTGGTATCATGATCTGTGACTAATTGTGTAAACATGTCCGCACCTAGCATGATGTAGTCGCCAAGGCTGACAATGAATGAATCAAGGGCAACCTCAAGTTTAATTAATCCATGTCCACCGTCTTGTCTCTTGATATAAAATCTTTTGACATCAGCTTGTGGGTGATGAATGCCTCCGATGGTCAAAAGCTTTCTTTTTTTTCTATCCATCTTCTCAATATCCGTTCTCAACCAGTCTGCAATTCCAAAGCTATAAGCTATGACTTGGATAGCTAATGTGTTGATAGCTGTGACCTTGTTCTTAGAGCTTAATTCGGGTTTTAAGAATCTGACAAACTCCACAATAGTACTCTTTCACAATCTCCTCCTTCATTTGGGTATTATCCATCCCATCACTTTCTTCTACAGCTAAGTTCTTGTACATCTCATCCATATCCATATTTCTAATAACTATTTGGTTGTTCGTCTGGATATTTTGACTTCTTACTACATTTAAAGATGCAAGTGGTACATTTGTTTAAGCCGAATTCCATTTTAATGTTGTCACTGACCCTTTCAACAATGATGAGACCTTGTTTAAACTGAGTCTTATCCTTTGCAGCTTCAAATTATCCATGTAAAATAAGTGGCTGACTTGGTTGTTATTATTGACTTCAAATCCAATCCCTTGTCTATTTAGCATATTTATCATTGGTATCAATTCTAAACAGAACAACAAGGGGGATAAGAAATCGCCTTGAAATATTCCTTGTTTGATAGTGATGTTTCCTGTCTTGATGTGACCATTGTAATAAAGCCACATTTCAGTCTTCCATTCTTTCATTGATGCCTCAACAAATTGAGTAATAGTTGGACAAATCTGATAGATCTCTATAACTGCTACTATCCAGGTATGAGGCAAACTGTTGAACGCTCTCTTGTAGTCTATCCATACCATACCTAGATTTCTTAGATGTTTTTTCGCCACTGATACTAAAATGATACATTTTACTCACTAACAGCTCTTCATGTACCTTCTCAACTGTTGAGGTTTTGCCTGGGGTTTCATTTTCATGTTTTGGTCCAGTACATCGATGGTTTCTTTGTCTGCTTTGTGCTTATTCTTAATCTTATCTATCTTCATGCAGACCTGGCATGTTGGGACTCCTTTTTTGAACTCATTTATCATGGCAATATCCTTCCTATAGGATTCTATTGTCTTCTAAATCTTTTTCTTTCATGTCAATTCCTTATGAGCAGTCTTCTTTGTTCTTTCTTTATCCTAAATGGCTATAACTGCAGCAGCTGCATAAGTAAGCTGGTTGACTTCAGTGAGGTTCAAGAAGTTGCCTCGTGCTATTCTCGTTAAAGAGATGTTGACTAATGTGATTTGACGCCTTACAGATCTAGTGGGTTTAACCTTGTTCAGTTTCTTGCAGTCACATAGGCTGAAGCTCTTTATACCAAGCAGTTTTTAACTGATACTCTGCCCCACCTCCAATGCTTCCTCATCAATGTTGTTCACAAATGTTACTAACTGTTCTAGTTTGAATATTATTGGTTGTTGTATATCAGTTAGCTGAGTAGTATTGGATGTATCCGAGGGCTCAGTTTGGAGTGTTTCTTTGACATTCGCCTGGATTTGTTCAAGTTCGATGTTGGTAATATGTTGACTATGAACTGCCATTGAGTGGCTAAAGTGTTAGGGTTCAGTTTTGTGGCTGGGCTTCTTTTTCCCCAAACAGTATATGCATCTTTTAAAACACCGCCTTCGATCTTTGTCATATCAGCATAGTAACAGCACCACATTAATTGTTTACTCTGTTGTTCATTGTTGTCTTGATTTCTTTTCTGTAAGTCTAGGCAATGACAATCTTTGATCAAACAGGGTATTTTGAGGCTGAATCTGAGTTTGGGTGCTATCTGATTTATTGCAAGCATTTGATTGTTTAGCTGGTTGATGTGGATTTCGTGGGATAATGACCTGAGATACCTCATCTACTCTCATGACAAGCGTGACAACATGCTTTCTATTTAGAACAATCCAGATGATGCTGTTAATCTGATTTCTTTTACTTTATGTATTTATGATTTGCTAATCTGGCTGAAAAGCTGGTACTCTTACCTGTACTTAGCCATTCTCGATTTGCTCATATCTCTCCCACAATCATTATGGTCACCCAAGGTATTAGGAAGATATTAATGAGACCATTGCCAAGTCAGCACCATAGGTAGAGTTGGGATTGATGTATGTAGTCTCCTTGTCACAGCCATAACTTTAGTTTATTATTGCTGGTAACAAGGCCCAGAGAATGGCAACTCTTTTAATAGCAGCATTTGACATAAGCCATGAACCAACCCTGCAGAGATTCTTGTTCATGGCAAGACACATTTGTGCGCATACATACAGTTTAAAGACGTCAGCTAACCTAACATGAATATCTATAAGCTTTGGCAGGAAACCACAGTAGCACAAGAAACAGGACACAGATAAAATATCTAAACACAACAGCATCACAGTCAACTGTAGGACAATCAAAAGAACCAATATTTCATTTAACAAATATTTTCCAAAATGTACTATACAGGTCATAAAATGAGTTATTCCAAATATCATATATACCTCTGTTTTTTTGTCAGTGTGGCTTTGACATCATGGACCATAAGGAGCATACTAATTCAGCGTGAGCAGGAACACTCAATAAAACTGAATAAAAAAGAATTCAAGTGGCGGTGAGATACGAAGAAGGCAGATTCACCAGCGTTTGTGTGTCAGCTTTTATCCCTCCAGATCAGAGAATTTCCAGTTCCATTGTCTCAAAACACCACTCACATCTACAGTTATTTCCAGTTTCAGATAAAATTTAACCGAGTCAGATCTGGGACAGGGGTGGGTGTTGCATCGTGAACATGACTGAGAGAATAAAAGTGAAAAAAAAAAACGCCAACTTTTACAAGTGCTATAAATTTACACCAGCTGGTTCTTCCAGACACAAATCAAATGTATGTTTTTATTGTGTAATATTAACAATAAGAGCAACTCACTACTGAAAATGGTAAAATTGCAGGGGGGGGAAGCTGATTTCAAAATCACAACCTCTGGATTATAAGTCGGCAGTTCTAACCACAGCACCACAGAAGCTGTGTATTGTACTTGCACCTTTTGTGAAAGTGTTTATTTGATATTTGGCCATCAGCCTTCACACATTATACAGATCATGTCTACATTTATTACTAAAACATGAAAAAGTTTCTGTTTTAACGATGTGTTTACATAGACTGTTGTAGACACAACACACACATCAAATTATTTCCCATTAAAATTCTAGGAAGCTCACTCCCAGATAATCAATCAAGGCAGGAACTGGGAGAACTTCTTGCCCATTGTGAGGTGGTGGGGGGGGGGTGTTATAGCAGGCTGCTTGCTGCTTGGGCTTATCGACACATTTAGAAGACAGAGAGGTGCGAAGGGATTTAAGGTGGGCCGGATTTACAAGTTTTTTTCGTTGGCTCTGGTAATTCTAGTGTTAATGCAGTTCAGAGTTGCAGGAAGCCCATTTGAGCGAATTTGTCAAGTTATATTCTCCAGTTATATTTGGATAAAGTCCAAGTGTTATCTTGCAAAAACTTACCTGAACACTGTAATGAGAAAATCCGGTGTATGTTAACATTATTTTTATTAAATTCGCATGCAAGTTTATACAGTCCACACATACTGGTAACAGTGTTTGACGTAAGTGGCCCTAGGTGGGGTTGATCAGACCTAGGCCCCACTCACCCCTATGGCCGCCTCTGGGCAGAATTGCTAATAAAAATTATAATGCTACAGCTTTTACTTCTGACGATACGTGGTGCTGCCATTTTGGATTTTGAAGTTACAGTTATTGAGGCCTTTCTGACTTTCCAAGCAGGAAATATGACTTATGGGGGCGTTAAAGCTGGTAATACCTACTTGGAACTCAGAAATCCCAACTTCCCAGTTCAAATGGAATGCGGCATAATCTTGGATAGGGTGTCACAGGCATGCTCTTGCACAGCCAGCTAAGCATTGCCAATGAACTCATAATGCAAGTCTTTTGGGTGTGGTAGGAAAACTTAAGTAGTCCCAGAAAAACCCACGTGAGAAAACAAGGAAACTCAATATAGTCAGCATCCAGCCTTGTGTTCAGACGCAGGACCCTTGAACTCTAAAATCCAATCCACCTTCTTGCTTAATGAACACACGTCAATGTAGATTTTAAAAACAAAATGGAACCAAAAAAACTGGCCCCTCTGAAAAACACTACAAGGCTGCAATTTTTGACCAGCTTCATTCACATCTACAGCTGACCCTTACCATGTGTAAATACAAACATATGTGCTTTAAAATGCAATTTTATCTTTAACTGGCTTGAAAACAGTAAAATTAGCTATGCATGATTTATTTGCTGAATTTGTGTATTTGTTGGCCAGACTCTGTTGCCCAGAGTATGTAACTAAACACATTGATGGTTTCTACTCATGCATTATATTGTATTTATCATTTCTTTTCAGTGTCTGATCCCCTTTTGCTCTGCATCCAGCATAATGAGAAAAGCTTGACCTAAATGAGTTTGCTGCACTTGGCATTGAATATGCTTTGAGAAGAGTCAATTGCAATCTCACTTTTAATTAAGCATTTTTAGGTGCTAGCACAAAGCTTAAGCAGTTATAAGTCCCTTTATAGATGGCACACTCTTTCAGTCATTTAGATATAATTTACATTTGAATAGTAACAGAAAACAATAACCTCCCCCAACAATTCACCCACCCTTCACCACCCACCACTCATAAAGGTCAGATAAGTTTAGAGTAAAACATTCTGTTCAAACCCACCTTTAGAAATGAGTGCGGCATTGGCTTTTTGTGAAACTTCCAGCCAGCTTTCTGAAATGAAGAGGGCAGGAGGAATCTGGTCACTACAGGGAGCTTTTTAATGTTCAATTTATTCTGTTAGCCGCACAAATGGTAAAGCTTAATTAATTGATTATTCAGATAAATGCAAGGGTCTAAGAATGAAAAAAAATCTTTAGAGAATTATGAGGGTTGTAAAAATACATTTCTTTCCCATTTTGGGATTTACTGTTTTTAAATGTACTAGCAAAGTACAATTGGCATTGCATGCAGGGATGGGGCCTGTTGAGCTTGCTGCTGTGGTCTCTAACTCGCTTTACAATGTTGCATGCCTCCTGAATCTGCTTACAGCTGTTGATACAAATTTGTGAAGTTTTACACACTGCACTCCTGTGCATACCTCCATGTCCTGCAGCCGATGGTAGGGAGCTGGAACACTGCGTACAAGGAAAGAAGCCATCCATGGTACACAGCATATTGACATCCATTCTTTGTAGATTAATTTAAATCTGGGAAATCACTCAGTACCTTGACATTGAACAGTCAGAGGAAACTAGAAAAAAATACACAAGCGTGGAGGTATCATGCAAACGCAACACTGCAGGAAAGCAAGCCAGGAATCGAACTGCCATCCAAGCACTATGAGGCATCAAACTGTGCAGTGCTACTTTCGGCTCTGCTATGTCGGCACTCTAACACTTTCTTAAAATACAGAAGGCCAAATTATAATTAGTATACTCACCAGTAAGCCCTGTTTTTTTATCATCAAAGACACAGGCTCCAGACACGGTAGATTACACACTGCAGGGGGTTTCCTGCTTTTTTCTCCACATTAAATAAACTGATTAATATCAATTCATGCAGTTTAGGATGCCAGCACAAAGACATTTTTTTACTCTCTTTATACTTTGCTATAAATTTCACCTTTTCTTATTTTGAAGATACAGAAGATTTGCCAGACGTCACATTGTTAGTAAACAGCATGCTTAACCTGAGAGCTTAAGCTCCTGAAGTACATGGCAACAAGCAAATGATATTGTGGAGACTGTATAGAAACCAAACTATCTGTGCTTGCAAGATAAATCTGTGGTAGAATCCTGAAGAATCATTTAGTTTTTTTAAAATGTATTTATCATTTCTACTTAATTATACAAATTTAGACAAACATCGGACCATTAAAACAGAGTAACAATTATTACTTTACTCAGACACAAATGGCCAGTGGATCGGTGCCTGAAAGGGGCTCATGTCACTCCTGTGCTAACATTATGTGCCAGTTATTACAAACATGAGTAACACTTTATCCTCACATGTTCTACAACTCTGATAGCCAATGTGACTTTTTTTTTTTTTTACTGTGGTATGCTGGGCCAGTAACATCACTTCTAGAGATGCCCACCGAATTAACAAGCTAATTAATAGGGCAGGCTCAGTTATGGGACACACTCTGGACCCACTGTAGGAAGTAACAAAGGAGAGAATGAAAACAAAACTGCCATTTTGAACAATGCTGCACATCCTCTCTCTGACACACTAACGCTGAGA
Source organism: Polypterus bichir lapradei (assembly GCA_026402145.1). Lineage (NCBI taxonomy): Eukaryota > Metazoa > Chordata > Cladistia > Polypteriformes > Polypteridae > Polypterus > Polypterus bichir. Next base: position 2,869,050 of record JANRMT010062848.1, read on the forward strand.
ACTTTCAGCCAACAAAGTATTCAGCAGAAGTGTGTCAGGAAACACTACTGGGGCTCCTTTATACCAATAACAATACATCTGCATAATGCCTCACTGCGACTGTGACAGTGATATATATAAGTATACAGTGGAACCTCGGTTCACGAACGTCTCGGTAAACGTACAACTCGGTTCACGACCAAAAAGTTCGGCAAACTTTTGCCTCGGTTCACGACCACACACTCGGTATACGAACAAGCCAGTTTCCCTTTCGGTTTGTGCGCACCGATGATTTCCGCACGTGTTGCATTGTTCTCGGTCAGAGGTGCGTGTTTGCACGTGCGTGCATTCTTTCGATGTGAACTCTTTGTGCTCTATTCCATTTCCCTTCTGGTTTGTACGTGCCGATTACTGTATTTAAGCACGTGTTGAGCTGCTCCCTGTTTATTGTTCTCAGATGTCAGATGTGAATGCTTTACCTGTGATCTCTTTGTGCTGTACAGTATTTCATGTGCTTTTGTAGTTAACCATGGCTTCTAAGCAAGTGAAGAGTGGTGAGAAGAAAGTTTTGAAGAAAACTGAAATTGAAGTAAAGAAAGAAATTATTAAAAATTTTGAGCGCGGCGTTCGTGTTACTGATCTTGCCGCCGAGTACAAGAAGTCAAAATCTACGATTTTGATTATTCTAAAGCAGAAAGAATCTATTAAAGCAGCTGATGTTGCAAAAGGAGTTACAGCGTTAACCAGGCAGAGGCCTCAAGTGCTGGAAGAGGAGGAAAAACTGTTGCTAGTGTGGCTGAACGAGAAGCAACTTGCAGGGGATAGCGTAAGCGAGGCGATGTTATGCGAGAAAGCCAGGAAGATTCATGGCGATTTGCTGCAAAACTATTCTTCTACGATTGCCGAAAGTGAGGAATTTAAAGCCAGTAGAGGATGGTTTGAAAAGTTTTGCAAAAGAAGTGGCATTCATAGTGTGGTAAGGCATGGAGAGGCTGCTAGTTCCGACGCTGAAGCTGCGAAAGAATTTGTGAAAAATTTCACAAAATTAGTGGAGGACGAAGGCTACATCCTGCAACAAGTCTTCAACTGTGACGAGACCGGATTGTTCTGGAAGAGGATGCCGAAGAGGACCTACATTACCCAGGAAGAGAAGGCTATGCCCGGCCATAAACCAATGAAGGACAGGTTAACCGTTTTGCTGTGTGCTAACGCAAGTGGCGACGTAAAAATCAAGCCGCTACTTGTTTACCAATCTGAGAACCCTCGTGCGTTCAAGCAGCACAATGTAACCAAAGCCAGACTGCCTGTGATGTGGAGGGCAAACACAAAGGAGTGGGTCACAAGGACCTTGTTTTTGGAATGGCTGCACGAGGCTTTCGCTCCCGCCGTGAAGCGATATCTCGAAGAGAATAACCTGCCTAAAAAATGCCTTCTTCTGATGGACAATGCACCGGCACACCCTCCAAATTTGGTTGACGATATGGTCGAGGAGTACAACTTTATTAAGGTCGTGTTCCTCCCCCCCAACACGACTCCTCTTCTGCAGCCTAAGGACCAGCAGTTTATTTCAAATTTCAAGAAACTGTACACCAAAGGACTATTCACCAGGTGTTTCAATGTGAACGAGGAGACGTCTTTGACCCTGAAAGAGTTCTGGAAGAACCATTTTAATATCGTTCATTGCATCGGCCTGGGAAGACGTCACACACCGCACATTGATCTCAGCCTGGAAAAAAACTTTGACCTGAATGCGTTCCTGAACAGGTTTTAGAAAGCTTTGAGTCTCCATTTGTGGATGAGATTGGGTCCATGGGCAAGAGCATGGGTCTTGAAGTGGACAATTAGGACACTGAGGAGCTGGTCCTGGATCATAAGGAGGAGCTGACAATGGAGGAACTCACTGAACCAGCAGGAACAGCTTAGGTTGCTCACCGAGGAGCAGTCCTCCAGGGAAGAAGAGGAAAGGACGGTTATAAAAAGTGATGCGATAAAAGCCATCATGGAAAAATGGAACGAGTGCCAGGATTTTTTCGAAAAAGAACCACCCTGACAAAGCGGTTACGTACAGAGTGATAAACATGATGAACGACAATGTCGTCTCGCATTTCTGAAAAATTTTAATGCGTAGGAAAAGGCAAGTCACATTAGACCGCTATTTCACTAAGTCTGATCCACCAGCTAAACAGCTAAAAACACCAGAAACCCAAGAAATCACAACAGAGAAAACACCTGAAGGAAAACATCCCTCCATCGTAGAGTCGGGCTCTCCCTCAAAACTGTAACCTCCTCTCCACCCTTTGTATTACGGATTTTTCAAAAGTTAATTTTTCAGTTCGTAGCATGAATTGTTGCAATGTTACTTTCCTCTTTTTTCAAATGTTCGTTTTTTTTCCCTGTGCTTAAAACTCATTAAAAAAGTGTTTACAGGGAGTGGTTCGTAGCATGATTTGTTGCAATGTTACTTTTCTTGGTGGTTTATTAAATTACAAATTTTTCAGATGTTCCTTTTTTTCCCTGTGCTTAAAACTCATTTTTTTTTTTTTTTTTTTTTTTATTATTAATTTTATTACAATCCATACAAAGCAATCAAGTTTTTACAAAGAGAAAAATTAAGAACAGATCGATCCCCACCCCTGAGAGAGAGAGCAAGCCAAACGGCGTTAAATTTAAGGCTTGGAGACATACCTAAATTAATAAATTCTCTGTGCCTTTTGAACTTATTTTAAAATATTACTGATTAGATCCTGCCATGTTTTGAAAAAAGTCTGTACGGATCCTTTAACTGAGTATTTGATTTTTTCCAACTTCAAATAATATAACACATCGGTTTCCCACTGACTTAAAAGAGGAGAGTTTGGGTTCTTCCAGTTTATGAGAATAAGTCTACGTGCCAAAAGTGTAGTGAATGCAATCACAATTTGTTTGTCTTCCTCCGCTTTAAACCCATCTGGAAGAACCCCAAACACAGCTGTTAATGGGTTTAGAGGGATTGTAAGTCCAAGGCTAGTTGAAAGGTAATTAAAAATGTTTGTCCAGAATAATGTTAATTTGGTGCAGGACCAGAACATGTGACCTAGTGAGGCTGGGACTTGGTTACAACGTTCGCAGGTTGGATCATGCCCTGGAAACATTTTGGAGAGTTTTAGTCGAGACAGATGTGCTCGATATATAATTTTGAGTTGTATAATTGTATGCTTTGCGCATATGGTCGGGTTGTAAGGCTATTAGCGTGAACTCCTGCAATGTTACTTTCTTGGTTGCTTGTGGTTGGTTTTTAAATAAATTTCGGATTTGTTCTAATGTTCCTTTTTTTCCCCTGTGCTTAAAACTCATTTAAAAAAAAGGGTTTACAGCGATCGGGTTGTAAGGCTATTAGTGTAAACTCCTGCAATGTTACCTTCTTGGTTGCTTGTGGTTGGTTTTTAAATAAATTTTGGATTTGTTCTAATGTTCCTTTTTTTCCCCTGTGCTTCAAATTCATTTTTAAAAAAGTGTTTACAGCGATTGGGTTGTAAGGCTATTAGCATGAACTCCTTCAATGTTACTTTCCTGGTTGCTTGTGGTTGGTTTCATATATATATATATATATATATATATATATATATATATATATATGTCAAAGGTTTGGGGACCGACCCTATTTAGTGAAGGTTGTCGAAATATTAGCTTGGTCTTTACAGACTTGAGTCAAAAACAGAACCATCCAGGGATGGGACTTAAAAGAAGAGAGAGAGTTAAAGTACAGCGCTAACACTTGGTCTGGCGAGCAATTACCCATTATATCTGGCTGATGAGTCCAAGAACACCCAAGAGAGAAGGTTGAGCAGAGAACAAAACCATTACATGTTTGTTTCAGAGACACTTTCAACTTCATCTTTAAATGCTAGTCTTCTCATTAATCACTATCAGTGAAAGTATTTGGGATGTGGTTAATCATTTAAAACTTTTTTCTCTTGAATTGCAACAATGCTTTCTGCAAGATTCTGAGAATATTACTGTGCTGGAAACAAATCAATTTGATTGTGAATCAATTTGATTATAATTCATAAACAATTAAAAGAAAAAAAACAGCTGATTTTGATTGATTTCATAGGGATGAGTTGCAGACATCTCAGCCAGGATATATCTCAGTATACCATACTAATGGCATTTCCTACTTTGAACTAACTCTTAGTCAGTTATGTCTATCCATCCATCCATCCAGCCAGCCATCCAAACCATTTGAGAATGAATTATCTTTTTTTGGACTTTCATTTAAGTGCATGTCAGTAGCAACAAGTTGACGAGTCATTTACTGAAATTACTGTATATAGAGATTTTTAAGAGAATTACAAATGCCTTTCAGTGCCTTATATCTTAAAAATAATAATTTTGTTATAGCTAAGACTTGATTTTTTTGTAAGATGAATCTGAATATGAATATTGTATCTTTGAATCACATTTTAATGTGTAATCCAGGTACTGTACATTAAACGTATGGGCAGTTACATATGGCATTGTTACAAGGAATTAAGGCTAATACATATAACCAGATTCATTGTAAAACAAATGATATGAAAACTGGAACACTTTTTTGCAAATAAACATCATTAAACAAAGAAAACATGGAAAAATACAGTCTATTGTACTGGATTAAAATTAAAAGTGAATGGATGGGTATTTAATTCTAAAATTGTAACTATACTTTATAACTTGGAAATCTTTTCTCTCTCTCGCTCACGGATATAGGTACTTTAAAATGTCATAAAATGCTTTAACAAGCTTATTTAAAAAAAGAAATGCATAAAGGTCATTTATTGGTGTTTACCGAGTGGAAAGAAAATGCTGAACAGCTTTATGTTTTACTGTTTTATTCTATTTTAATTTTTTCTGATGCTTTCTTATAGACAGATTTTGAAAAGGATGTGGACCTGGCTTGTCAAACAGGTGAGGAAAATGAGTTTAAAACAAGTTTACAACAATCTCTGGAAAATCAAAGTGTTTTCATAATTAATAGTATGTTTTGCTTTTTATTGTTGTTGTCATTGTCAAGGGGTTATGGGATCACTTATTTCCATACTTAAGCTGTAACCAATACATATCTTAAGTTGAGTTAATAGACAGTCTCATACTTTGCTGTGATGTTTCTTTACAATAAATATGCAGTTTTTATATAAGTATTTTCTTTTGATACATGTTGAGATAGCACCATTTTAGCTTGAGGTGGAATATTTTTAAACAAAAAGGCATGTCATGTTTTGTAACTGTGTTTCATTTATGGACTCTTAGTTCCATGAGATGTGACCGCTGTAATCCTGGAGACAACATGTCTTTCCATTAATAATTGTTTAGATACCATCATTTAATATCAGCACAGTTCTAGAAAGATGAATGCAGATAATAGTACATAGAAACAGTAAAATCAATTGGATCATTCATCTACTATGCAATTGTAAGGCAAAACAACAATGTAGATTTTGAAAGATCTAATGAGGGAAAAACTTTCCTGTACTAATGAAGTGATTACTCCTGTATTCAAACTGGCCTACAAAATGTTTCTGTTTATATGGACTAAGAAGAAGAGAATGCACCTCCACAGAAGAGAGAGAAAATAGGTTTATTTAATAATCCTTTCTCAAAGATAAATGCATACTCTAGAAATTTCAACATTAAAATAAAGATTTGGAATTTTTCAAACATACCCTGGAGAGGAAACTTTTAAACCAATAGTTTTGAAGTCCAAGGAAGTATTTTAAACATTATCATATAAAGAATGACAGTGAATGGGTCTTAAAAGTAAACCAAACCTCACACAGACATTACAGAGCAGCATGAATCCATCTATCATCTCCACAGGTATACATTCTTCAGAGCTTTGGTGATATAAACAAAGTCTCATTTTAAGAGTCCTTTTTATCGTTTTTGTGTGAAATTTCTCTCCCAATATAAAAACTAAAAAGAAGAATACAGCAAATTAGAAAAATCTTAAGTGTTTCGCAGCCAATCAGGGGACGATATCCCTCTTCACATCCATTACAGTTTTTACATTTTGCTGATTCAGTTTTGATTGAGCAAACATTTAAGGAAGAAATGCTTTACTGATTAAAGCAGTAAATTATTCACAAATGTGTAAAGGGAATTTTGATCAGGTTATTATTAGAAAAGATTGACTTGCACATTCTTTATATTTAGTATTCCTCATAAGCCAAGAATTACATTTGTACTGTCCCTTTTGATTTTTACTAAATAGTATAGAATTGCATAAAATTTGAATGTAGGTAGTAAAGTGATTTAAAAATGGAGAAATCCAAATGAATTTCTGTAATTCACATCTGTAATGTTGTGGCTTCTTATTTATTTTTTCTTGGTCTTTCTCATCAGTCATTGTGAAAAGCAATAGCTACACTATCAGCAGAATGCAATATATATTTATATGAGGTGTGATCAAAAAATACGTTGAATGTTTTAGAAAAGAAACGTTTATTGCAGTAAAAGATTTACAACTACTAATCACCCTCAAAATACTCTCCTCCACTTCTAATGCACTTTGCGAAGCAGTCCTGAAAGTTTTCTTTCATGAGTGTCTTTAGTTGGGCTATCATGGCTGCCTGGATGTCATCAATGGATTGATATCGTTTGACTTTCATTGTCATTTTCAATTTAGGGAACAGCCAGGAGTCGCACATTGCTATATCCAGTGAATAAGGTGGATGCGGACAGAGTAAAATGTTTTTATTCGACAGAAATTGTCGTACTAGAAGGGATGTGTGACAAGGAGCGTTGTCATGAAGAAGAATGAAACCATTTCAACATAAGGACGTCCTGATCTTTTCTCGTCTTCATCCGAGTCAGATCCATTACGTAATCGATCAAACCACTTGTAAACAGTCATAATTGTCGGTGCAGTGTCACCCTAAACCGATTTTAACATCTGATGGGTTTTTCTGAGCTTTTTGAGATTTGAAACAAAATTTCATGTTAATACATTGCTCGATATCCATTATTTACGACAAACTTGAAAAACACACTTGAACTTAACAGTGGCTCACAAACATCTGACAGTATGAAACAAGTTGAAACTTTTCACAAACTAGGCTCTAGGATGGACATGTCAGAACCTGCATTGAATTGTTTTACGTTGCTCTTGGATGGTGCTCTGCATCAACATTCACCGTACTTTTTAATCATATATATATATATATATATATATATATAGTAGGCTCTAGGGGGCACAACAGAGCTCCAAACCCCAGACAGAATTATACAACAACAGTCCCAGTTCCAATAGACAATATATTCATATATGTTTCTTTTGTTCAAAATACAGCAGAGTGCACCTCTTACTTTCCTTTTTCCTTCCTTTTCTCTTTAATTATCCACTCCTCCCACATGACTATTGCCTTTCTCCGTTGATGACTCAGACAATTGGGGGCTCTTCCTTTTAACACCCAACCCAGGAGTATTTCTGATGCAAAATCTAGTGCCTCCAAGTAGCACATTCAGACTAGTCAGGACCACCCTATTTGCTCAACAGTCAATTTCCAGCATGGCCCCAAGACATTAAGCATAGAACTCAACCGATGCTTCCACTCCAAGTATGG
>JANRMT010062848.1:2881608-2910971 GCA_026402145.1 Polypterus bichir lapradei
TAATTAGCAGCCAAATAATAATAAGAAACAAAACAAGCCACCACATGACCAGCTCACCTGTGCCCATCACAGAATATCTGAAAATAAAGAAAGGTGAAGATCTCAGTAAGGCTAATCTCTCAGGTCTCAGTAAGGCTAATCTCTCAGGTCACCAAAACATTTTGACGGTTTTATGGCAGAATGAGAGCAACAACAAGCCATGGAATTAAATAATGAGTGTAATTAACAGCAAGAATGGGCTTCTCATTAAGAAAGTGATTGGAGTGAAATTGGTTGGAGTTTGCAGCCCCTATTTAGCTGGTCATCTGTTGGCTTGTTTCATGTCTCATGTCTGTTTGGCTGTCATTTAATGAAGAAAAGAATCAATTGAGAGAACTGAATCCTTAAAAACAGAGCTATTAAAATGAAGCAAAAAATAAGTTAATTAGCAGTGAAAACTGGTCACTGATTAGGAAAAGGGTTAGAATGAAAACCCGCAGCCACTGCGGCCCTCCAGGCCTGGAGTTCGACACCCCTGCTTTATATCATAAAATAGTTTCTAACTGAAATAAAATAAGTACACCACTGCTAAAAATAGGCACAGGGATGTTGAGATAACATGTGGCATTTGTATGTTGTGCTGCCTACATAGAGGAACTTAGTGGATGCTATGAAAACAACTCACATAACATTATACAGTATTTCCACCACCAGCCAGCTAGCTGGTTGATGCATGGACTCTCTTGTGTTTTGCTATATTCAGGTTCTACCATCGGTATGAAGCAGCTAGGACTAGAATTCAGACTACCTGGTCTTATTGTAATCCTCTAGTGGCCAGTGTTTGTATTCTTTAACCCATTTTCAAATAATATATACCTGTAACATCAGTTACCCACTGACTTAAAAGAGGTGGGATCGAATTCTTTCAGTTGAGCAAGACAAGTCTACCTGCTAATAGTGAAGTAAAAGCAATTACAGTTTATTTATCCTTCTCCACCTTAATCTGATCTGGGAGTCCACCAAATATGCTGTTAATGGATTAGACGGGATTGTGACATCAAGGCTGTCTGATAGGCATTTAAAAATCTTTGTCCAGAATGATGTTAATTTGGTACATGTCCAAAACATGTGGCCTAGTGAAGCTGGAACTCAATTGGAATGTTTGCAGGTTGGATCTTGCCCTGGAAACATTTTGGACAATTTTAAACGAGATAAATGTGCTTCATAAAAGTTGAATAATTGAATGCTGTGCGCATATAGAGCTAGAGTGAATTCTGTGCATGGCTGCCTTCCACACCTTTTCAGTTCTTTGGGATCTTTAAAAGGAAGGGACATTAAAATGGTTTTATATATTATAGAAAAGCTGTCTGAGTCCTCAAGACTGATCAATAGAGGTGAGGAAAATTGGACAGATTTTGTTTAGCACAGTTTCAAATTTGGAGATAGTGGAAAATTGTGTTGATGGGAAACTAAAGTTATAATGTAATTGTTCATAGGATGCAAAGACACTATTTATATACAAATCTGTAAATAATTTAATCCAATACGTTTTCCAAACATTAAAAACTTTTTAAGTTTGAGAGTGTAGTAAAAGATTGTTATCATGTAGAGGTGACACAGATAAAATATTCCCTAACTTGAAGTGCTTCCTATATTGGTTCCATATTCTGAGTAAAAGAAGGACAATTGGGTTGTTAGTATATTGACAATACCTTGTATTTACTGGTGTACAAAGCAAGACATATAAATAAGTACTGCAGGATTTCATTTCTATTGCAGACCAAGCCAGTGTGTGTTCATCTATTTGTGTCAAGTTCCAGGTTTTTATAGCTTGCATTTTTGCTGCCCAGCAATAAAATTGAAAGTTAGGTAGAGCCATGCCACCTTCTGATTTAGGTCATTGTAGGGTTGACCTTTGGATGCGTGGATATTTCAAATTCCAAATAAACGAGGTTATGATTGCATCTAATTTCTTAAAAAATTAGTTGTTAATGTATATGTTTTGAAATAGAAACAGAAACTTAGGGAGGATATTTATCTTGATAGTGTTAATTCTCCCTGCTAAAGTAAGATTGAGCGTAGACCATATATGCATGTCTTGTTTAATTTTGTCCATCCAAAAGCAAAATTCTGTTGAAAAAGTGCTTGCAATGTTTACCCCTAGGTATTTAAACTCATCTGTAATGATACAAGGGAAAGTGCCCGATCTGATGCTGTTTGCGAGAGGGTTCACTGGAAAAAGCACACTTTTGTTCAAATTAATTTTGAGTCCAGATATCTTTTGAAATTCTGCTAGTACAGTTAGGGCTGCAGGCACTGAATTTTGTGGGTCTGATATATACAGTACCATATCTTCTGCATATAATGATATCTTCTGTTCAAGTCCTTCTCTGAAACTCTCTTTTATCTCCGATGCATTTAGAAAGTGACCAGCCAATGGTGAATGCCAATAGCAGTAATGGCAAGGGGCATAGTCTAGTACCGCATTCTAGTTTGAAGTAGTCTGTGATAGTGTTGCTAATACAAACTGAAGCTTCTGGACTGGTATACAGTAATTTGATCTATGCACATATGTTAGGGCCAAACCCATAATTTATACAAAGTGGTGAATAGGTAATCCCATTCAATCATATCAAATGCTTTTCTGCATCCAAAGATAAAACGATTTCTGGAGTGTTGGACTTCATGGGTGAATATATTGTATTAAATAGGCATCGAAGATTGGAAGCCAAATGTCTGCCTTTAAATAAATCTGGTTTGGCCTTGAGATATTACTGAAGGGACCACTTTCTTAATTCTTCTAGCTAAGACTTTGGAGAGTATCTTAACATCATTATTCAGAAGTGAGATTGGTCTTTATGATGCACATTGTAATAAGTCCTTAATTTTCTTAGGGAAAACAGTAATTAATGCTTGGTGAAAAGTTTCAGGTAGAATTGTATTGTCTTTGGCTTCTATAAAAGTTGTTAATAAAAGGGGAGCTAGCTTGATTGAAAATTCTTTATACAATTTAGCATGGTAGCTGTCAGGACCTGGTGCTTTCCCACTCTCAAGTGAGTTCATAGGCTCTAGTAATTCTGATAGAGTCAGGGGTTTATCGAATTCCTATACACTGAGAGTATCTAGCTGTGATATCTGTAATGTATCAAAAAACACATTCTTTAAACTGAGTAGAATATAAGGACTTATAGAAGTCTCTAAATGTGTGCATTATCTTTTTATGGCCAATGATTCTATCTCTGAAGGTGTTGGTGATTACTGATATTGCATTGCAAACCTCCTGCCTGTGGATTTGTTGACCTAAGATCTTATTAGCCTTCTCTCCATGAACATAGTAATAATGTTGTGATTTAAAAATTAGCTGTTTGGTTTCTTTTGTTATCAAAAGGTTGTGTTCTGATTGCAAAGCCTATATTTTCCTAAAAAGTGCCTTATTTGGAGGCCTGACATGATCTTGAACTATTCTGGTAATTTCACTGATTAACTCATCTGTTTTTAAATAGCTTAATATTGTTTGAGTGATGGACAATTATAAACATATACATGACACTATAATGAGTAAAACCTGAAGCAGGAATGATATTTGTAATGCAGTCATGCTGATGCATACCACACCATGTTCAAAGTCATTTAAATCTTCAGTATTATTAATTTTCTTTCTGAATTCCAAAAACAAATGACCAGTTTTTAAATATCTACTAGCTTTGAAGTACAGTATATTGGTTACACATGTAATTGAGCAGTCAATTACTTCAGAAGGATAGGTATACTTAATAAAGTGAACACCAGGTTTAGGTTACAACAGATGTACAATATTATAAGAATACATTGGTGCCCTGTGGGACAATATAAAAGAAGTAGAATATACAATAGCACATACAGTAACTAATACTATTACTATAAATAATAATATTAATAATCTACGATCAGGCTTGCCAGCATGTTTTACCTTAGGTGCATCATCAGCATGCATTGCTCAGTCACATGCTGGTAAAATGTTCAATTTTAGTCTTATCTGAACAGAGAACCTCTTCTATGTGTTTGGGGAGTCCACCACATGCTGTTGGGTAATGCCAAATGTGTTTCCTTATTTTTTTCTGTAAGCAATGTTTTTTTTTTTTTTCTGGCCACTCTAACATAAAGCCCCACTCTGTGTAGTGTACAGCTTTAAACGAACCTATGGACAGATACTCCCATCTCTGCTGTGGATATTTGCAGCTCAAACATTGTTATTGTTGGTGTCTGATTGATGCCCTCCTTGTCTGGTCTGTGAGTTTGGGTGGGCAACCTTTTCTTATCAGGGTTTGTAATGGTACCAAATCTTTCCATTTTGTTGCAATGGATTTAATGGCACACTGTGGGATATTCTAAGTTTGTATATTTTTTATAACCCAACCCTGATCTATACTTCTACATTACATGAAATCCAAGTAAAAATCTGTTTTAATTCCAGTGTGTAATGCAATAATACAGGACAAACACTGATGGGTATAAAGGCACAGTAAATGTGGTGCAATAATACATTTGGTCTTATAGTTTCCTTATTTTCTTCCCACTTTTACTTAAGTAGATAAATCAGTTATTTTCGTATTGGCCAACACTCAAGTACAGTATGATGTCCTCGATAGGAATCAACTACAGGTGAGTCTTAAGGTGGCTGTACAGGCTAATCCTGGTTTCAAAATTTTTGGTGCGGTATAGACAGGGGTAAATGGCAGTTGTGGTTAGTGATAAGACCCTTTGGGTTTTTAGCCTCTGTTTTCATAGCTGTTGCTTGTAATCTCTGGCCCAGCGAAGGCATCTCTCATTTAGCATTGCCTCCTCTTGAATAGGTGTCTCCCAAGACAGCCTGTTAAGTGCAATATCCCACCATTGTTTAGATGTAATGTTACATTTCACCAAAGTGGGCCTGAGCTTATCTTTAAAGCACTTCTTATGTCCTTCAGTTGCTTGCTAAGCTTCCTTCTGCTGGTAATAAATGATCTGTTTGGGAATATGTAAGTTAGGCATTCAAATTATATGGCTGGTCCATCTGAGTTAGTACTGCACTTATTCTTCCATCTGATCCTCGTAATCTTTTGCAAGGATATTTGATGCAAATGCTCCAGTGCTTTTAGAGGTCTACTGTAGTTTGTTCATAATGCAGCTTAATGTGGTTGTGTTGGAAAAATAACTGTCCTAAAAAATGTAAGTTTTTTTTTTTTTGATATTGAAAAGCATAGTTCTAAGACCTTTGCATAAGCTCTTGTAATAAATATTAAATAAAGGTGTAATAAAATAACCTTTTTTGACCCCATCTCAACAGTGAAAATAAGGACCATGGGTAAAATTCTATCATACAGTAGCCTCAGTATCTATATATATTTGTCATGACAGCCACACCTTGACAGCATCTGCCAAAGAATTTGGCAATCAACTGTAGTAAATGCCTTTGTTAGGTCTATAAAGACCATTTACAATGTTTTTATATGTTCTCAATAATTTTTCCTTTCATTGGCATGCAGTAAAGTAGTACTCTCTTGGTGGTTGATAATCACACTGCAATTCAGGAAGTATCCCTTCAGACAGCAGAAGAAATAAACTAGCAAGGATACAAACAAGCTTTATGCCAGTCATTAACAGAAGGGACATACAGTACCTGTACCACAATCTGCCTTGTCTCTCCTCTAGGATATAGTAGAACATCATTCCTGAGTTCTTAGGGTAGTTGTTACTTTTTCCAGAACTTCAAGATTGGGGTGTGTCTCTGGTGCAGGAGCACTAATCTACTCTTTTTTAAAATTTCTTCTAGGATTCCATCAGAACCATTAGTTTTTTTGTTTTTTAGGCTCTTAATAGCATCCTGCACCACCATTACATTTAGGCATCCCCATATGTCCTCTCTAATGGGACTCTCGGGCATTTATCCAACAACCTCAGGTTCAGCAGTGCTACTGTGATTGAGAAGTTCATAAAAGTGCCCCTTCTGTCTATCAATAGTTGAAATTTTAACAATCTTCCATATCCTTTGCATGTAGGGAGTTTATCAAACAGTATCTTGGTCCGTAGAATATTTTAATAGTACAGAAAAAAATTCTATTGCCCTAGAGCAGGGGTTCTCAACGTCGGTCCTGGGGACCCCCTGTGGCTGCAGGTTTTTGTTCCAACCAGATTCCTAATCAGTGACAACACCTTATAGTACTGATCTCATTTAATTAGCTGGTATTTTTTTTTCTTTTATTCGACATTCAGAAAAGCATAGCAGCATGATTTTTACATTCATAAGACATTTATAAATATTTCTGCTTTTGCTATAGATTTAAATGCTTAACTCTCTTTTGTTGATTTCATTATACTTTGCCTGTGCAAAAACTGTGTAGTTTTTCCTCCTTCATTGTATCTGAATAATGACAACTTAAAAAGAGCAGAGCAGATACCCAGGCAAACAACACTGAATAATCAAAGGCTGCAGCTACTTTAGCATCAGACCCACTTATTAGTAAATAATGGATTAATTAAACAATTAGAACACCTAGAAAAGTAGAATGAAAATCAAGACGAAAATACTGTTAAAAAGAAGAAAAAAAAAACATTATTCCTATATAACTGCTTGGTACATTTTAATATATATATATAGATTTAGCAAACTTAGTTTTCTAATTAATATATTGTTCCTTAAACACAGAATTTGGGAAATATCAGTTCAGTTAATTAGCCCAGGAGTTCAATTAAAAACAGAAGCTGGTTGCAACAAAAACCTGCAGCGACAGGGGTCCCCAGGACCAACGCTGAGAACCCCAGCCCTAGAGTTTGATTGCCAGTGAATTTCCAAAGATCTCTCAGTCCACCGAGAGTTTATCTCCTTTACCCTGAGCTGGATGTCTGACTTCTGTTTTTGCTTTACAATAAAAATTATTCTGCAATGTAGAGGAGGCTTTCCTCTTTTTGGAGATGAGTTGTTCTGTTTCCTTGTTTTTTCCAGTTGTTTTAATCAAACCTTAGTTTTATAGACCTGTACTCAAGAATATTACTGTCAGTATCAGATAGTGAATTTAAGCCTACCCCAGTGTTCTTTAATTTCATCTGGATATTTTATCAGGAGACTTTCCCAAATCAAGCCCTGGAAAAGCCTCTAAGTGGCAATTTCAAATAGGCTTTTGAGTTTCTATCTCAACCAAGTCTGCTTTTCCTCCTTCTTTTTATAGGCGTGATTGACATTATGGAGTGAACACATAAAGATGTGTCTAGCAGTAGTCTGTCCAAGTTATGGCTCTTGTAATTCTCACCTTGTGATGATCCCTAACTCAAACAATAACATACTCAATAAGATGTCATTTCACAAAGTAGTGGTGTTTCCAAAATGCATTTACTTTGTTCTTCTAGCAAAAGAATGTGGTTGTAATGATAAGGCTATGATCCACACACTTGATGAGTAGGAGTACTCAATTAGGAAGTTCATAGATGTGGCTAATAAAATAGCACTTAATTTAAAACCCAACACCATGGATTCTGGGTTCAGCATCTCTCATTCCTTTCCAGAAGAAGGTATAACCAGCCTTTTCCTCCTTTATTTGCCCTATATCTGCTAGACAGGTTTCAGAGACTGCAGAATTTCATGCACAACCCTGATTTTCTAGCTTGTGTCTAAATGCTTCCAGGCTTTCAGACTGCACAATTCGACCTTCTTTGCTACTTGCTAATTACCGTGGAACTTAATCCAGGAACATAGTGTAAATTAGTTTGGAGTATGTCTATATGTGACTTTATTTAACATGGGAGACAGATGCACAGTCCAGGAACCAGTAGGAAGAACTATAATACAACAAAAGACCCTTCTCTGCTGCAGCCTTCCTCTGCCTTGACAGCCATTGTGACACATGACCATCTTTCGTCTCATCCACTGTTGAGGACTTGATTGGATCATTCTTCGTCAAGAACTTCTCTCTTGACCTTACCACCATGGCTGACCATAGCAGGAAAAAGGCTGCAGACTGTATCACTCTCAAAATCTCAGGAATTAGCAAGCTTCTCCAGCACAAATAGGTGCCAATCTTTGGAAAAGTAAGTTAATTCTATACAGCAAATGACAAAATACTATATTTTGCAGCATACTAATTATGTACCATGGGTAAACCAATTCTAATGGTGATATCAATAACATAACATAAAATTCAGCCTCAGGGTCTTCACACTCACATGAGGCCAACTTAAAGCTGAGATAGCTCTAATACACATCTATTGTATTTAGGAGGGTAAATTGGAGTAAAGTGTATGTAGAAAATTTCACAGAAACATTTAGAAAATATGTAAACTCTACACAGAAAGCAACAAGTCATAAGATTCTAATTCAGAACACTATGCCCTCAAGATAATAATTAATAAATAATAATTATAATAATTTTATTAATGCTATAACTGTTTTTGTTTATTAGTGTTCTCATAATCTTCACTACATTCAGTCAGTAATAAAATAAACTAGTTATACACTCTATATAAGTTCCCCCAAATCATAAATGTCACATCCATGCTGCTAGAACCTTATAAACAGTAAAGTACTGGTGAAGAATCCTTAAAGTGTTTGGTCATTCATACATTTCTAATGGAATCAGTGTCTTGAAATACAATTTGGGGCTTATTTAAAAATTAAGGAGGCATTTAACTGGTTGTAAGAGAAAACTTTCAGCAAATGAAGAAGAGTCTTGAGTCATTATTACAAATTAAATTTGAAAATGGTTTGTCTTTTTATTACACCTGGCCAGTGGAGCCATGCCCTGTTAACAGCTGAGTTCTTTATTGCAAGACTGAAGAGAAGGACAGAACACCTTCTTTTATTCAGCTAAGTTCATTTACACATAATAGTTAGAAAGCATTTCATTCATACCATTCAGCTCACATGTAAATAGTGTATTCTTGTAACATTCCTACATCATTAAGTGCCATCCGAATGTCCCAGAATAATGAATTATTAAATGTCATGGGTAAAAATTTGCTTCATAAAGTAAAACTTCTTGGTAATGCTTTACATTAGGTACTGCAAAAATCCATCTATTACTCATTTACTGTTATGTAACAAGACCTTAAATAGGCTTCTTTTGGTCTCTTCATAATACAAAATAGCAGACATGATACAATCTGAAGGGTGAAATGAAATCCTTAGTGTGCAAAATGAATAAATAATATCAAACAAAGACGAAAAATTCATAAGACAGACAAAAAGAATTACAATTGTATTTATATAAAAAATATTATTATTAATTACTATTAGTATTGTCACATGTACAGTGTAATTCTTCCTTGTATCTGCTAGTCAAAATACAACACATGATTACTGTCCAACGCCATGATCAGTGAGTATATAGATGTTACTCTGAGACCTAAGATATTAAGCGAAGAATTTTCAAAAGAAAATTTTAGTTTTATTCATTAATTAAAGAGAGATTATTGTTGAAGTATATTTCAATTTTTCAGTAACCCAGAATGTAAGTTTGCATTTTGAAGACAATTCTCTGTGGCGATGAAACAATGATAGCTTTTCAAAGCAGTTGTTCTCCACTTTTTAGCATTTCATGAACACAAACTTTAAAAGGTTTGCTATCTTTGACTAGGTGAAACTTTATTTGAAATTGAGTTTACTTTTCTTTTTAAAGTAGAAGAGAATGTGCTTACTGTCTTTCACAGATAACTAAATTAAACTGTCACTGAACTGCTAACCCATTCCTTGCCTCTATTTGTTTCAAACTGACTATACAATACGTTTCTCTGCTTCTTTTCTAGTCATTTTCAAAGAAGTTAATACTTGTAACCCAGCAACAATCACAGGAACCCTTTCTCGTAT
This sequence comes from Polypterus bichir lapradei, assembly GCA_026402145.1. Classification (NCBI taxonomy): domain Eukaryota; kingdom Metazoa; phylum Chordata; class Cladistia; order Polypteriformes; family Polypteridae; genus Polypterus; species Polypterus bichir. Next base: position 2,891,402 of record JANRMT010062848.1, read on the forward strand.
CTCACTGGATGATGATGAAGATCCCAAACTGAATACTAACATGGAAGGTGTAAATTTCTCCAGCCTTCCAGGCAATATCCCTCCATCTAACATCTTGGTGCAGGTCCCTCAGCTATCAGGTTTAAATGAGCTGAAAGAACAGACACTCAAGAAAGATGTCAATTTGGACTCCAGGAGCACCATGTATCTTTGCACTGATAGCAACTTGCGCTCCATTGACCTGAACTGGGCAAGACCGCAGGAACCTAATGCAGAAGGAGATTATATGGTCCTGCCACGCAGGACAGTTAGTCTGAAGCCATTTGCAAAAGATGATGGAAAGCCACTCAACATCAAGATGGAAGACTCTAGCCAGCCCCCATTGGGCCACCGTCCAACTGAGACAGAAGTGTACCCCAATTTTGTCTCAGTGGATCATATCAATATGAACCTGAACCAGTCTTATGGCACTCTTAAGCATCCTCATGGGCTGCAGTTTAAGCAGCACCCATCTGTGAGACAGATCCTGGCCTCTGAGCTTGGAGACAAGAGTAGGACCATGCCTCGTAGCATGGCTGGCTCCACCTTGTCTGTTGGCTCTTTGGAAGTAAGTAAATATGCCAGAAGAGGATTTTGTCCTTATAGAGGCTTATTTCATGTTCTTCTGACGAAAAGGGTCATTGTTTTCAAACACTGCTTCTTATGGGTTCATTAGAACATAACTAGCCATTGAATAATCTAATTTTAAGTGTGGATCAAAATAACCAGTTTAGGTTTACCATCATACAGTACTGTAGTTTCATACTTAAAAAAATGGTAAGTTAAATACCGTATGAACATATGCAGTATCAAGGTCAAGGCTTATATAGGAAAGTACTGAACAATGTGGCTTTGTCAGCGTGTGTGAAAGCCGTAGAAGCAGAGGACGTGTCATATGTGGCTTATACAGTAGTCTAAGACATACTATTTAACATATTAAAATTATGAATTATTTTTGGAGTCTGCTTTTACAAGCAGTGTATGCAGGTTTACAGTTAAAAATGCCACAGGAATGATTCTGTTCTGTTGTATTCTAACAAAAGCAGAATTCCAAGTATTAAGTCTAATTTAGTTTGCAGTATGATACATAATTTATGAAGACTGGGAAAAGGTTTTGGTCATATACCAATTTCTTTGATCAACATACTATTTGTGCAATATATCCAAACTTTTTCAAGATATCACATCATTATTAATAATATACAATGGGTGGAAAAGGTGGTTTACAACAAAATTTAAAAATCTGGAAGGAATTGGAGTGACATGCAAAGTAACAACTCCCGACATAACACTTCATGACATTTGCTGAATTTTACTCACACCTTTGAGAGTTTACTCTGTTTCAGTAGTTGGGAGTCCTTGCATCATTTCAATTTGCCTCCCTCACCCTCTGGTGCTTTCCTATTGCCAGATAAGAGTACTAGCTCATATTTATCAGATTATTCATGATAGGTCTTGACAATAGACCTATAAATGTACCTTTACACGTTTTCAGTTGGCTTTATATTGGAAGATGCATATGGCCAGGTAGCTTAAGGAGTCTGTCATTTATTCAATATTTTGTCCCTCTGATTCCTGGAAGTAAACCATCAAAAATGAATAATTACCCTTTCACATTCATTGATAGTGCTTGAAAATAGATCCTGTTTAAAAACTGTAATAATGGGAATGCCTGCTGACTGGATATGTTGAGAGAAGTGGACTTTGTGATAAACAAAAGTGAAAAACGTAAATGTGCGTACTGTAAATATTACCATTTGCAATCTAGGGTTAGATTAACAGGGCATCCTTAATTTTTATTAAATACAAAGCTTTCCTTTTTCTCCCTTTTCTCTCTTTCTCTTTCTGTCTCTCCTCCAGTGGCCACAATTGTTCCTGCAATCCTCAGCCTCCATTTCTAATTTAACAGTCAGGCCCCAATGTAGCTTCACTGTAATGAACAAAAGGAGTCAAGTAATAAGTTAAAGGGCTTTCTAGCTTGCACATATTGAACCGAGGGACTCTAAGGGACTATGCGTTTCACTCTAAGAATTTCTTTACCAGCTCTTGGTGAAAAACTACCCATTGGCAGAAGGTCACTGGAGCATACCAACTCCTTGTTCCGTGGTAACATTCACTTCAAATGTAGTGTGGTAGATAACTGACTGTGTATAACTGTGGAACATAGTGTCCCAGTTATTGGTAGCCCAGTGTCACTGGCAAGACCGCAGGGGTTGCTGTTACCAGTGCATATTCTCTCTGGGCTCCTAATGGCCCAACTCCTTCCCTGTTTCATAGGAAGCTGTCTGTAGTTCTGATACCAAGTGGGCCATTTACACTTTATACATATTTTAATTCAGTTACCGTTTATTAATACAGTAAATCCTCACTATCCATGGATTCCATTCCAGTGGATTCACTTATTTGCTATTATAAAAGTGTGACCCATTTTGTGACACCCACAGTGTAATCATGCCTATTCAAGGCCACACAGAGTAGGCAAAAATTCTCAGAGGCCTATCACACAGCTGCGATGTGTGAGATTGAGCAATAATAGGTTAGATATCTGGGCTGCACGCATACTACACTGAATGGATCAACAAGTGTCTACCTGGCACCTAGAGGCATGGGTAATCCATTGAACCCCATTTGTGACGAGGACTAGGGCTAGCAATTGTTACCCATGAATGAGGAAAGCACACACTAATTAAGTTCCTGCCATTTAGTTCCATGTTTGAATCTCCTAGAGCCATGTTGTCTTTTTTGTGTATCGTTATCAGAACAGCGCACAGTACTGCACATGCAACTCCTATATCATAAAGTCTAAGCATAACAGCCCTTTTATACCATTTCTTTTGCCGTTTTAATTGTGAATCTTGTGACAATGTAAACTCCTAAAATCATTTTCAGAGGTTGCTTCCTATAAAACAGCATTGCCCATCTTTTGTTTATAATTATTGCTACTTTTGCTTGCATGTAACACCTTCCACTTGTTTACACTAAATTGTATCAAAAGAAAAGGATAACAGAAAGAAACGTAAAACAGAAAGGAAAAGTGAGAAAAATGGTCCCCATCTCACACACACAGAGACCACACAACACAGCGATAACAAACTAGTAAATATCACATAACACCATTCTGTTTCTTCATAAGCTTCACCCTCTTGCTCTTTTGATGATTTTGGCCTGAAACCTCACTCAATACCTGTTAGGAAAGTCACACTGTGTTCTTTCTACTGCCAGTCCCAAAGCTCTTGAGCCACCTTTTGATGTGTTCAACGGTATGGCTGCCTCATGACACCTGAACAAAAAAAGCAGATAAAAGATGAAGGAGTTAAGTGCTAAAGCAGTGCTACACAGCCTCACCCGGGCATGTTGGCGGCTATTGTTTGTTTAATTGTTCTTTTACAAAACAAGAGATAGGTACATTTTAAAGCACTTTTCTCTTTATCCATTCCATGTCTTTGTCAGAGAGACTGTGATATAAGATGCCTTTCTTTGCAGAGGTTGAGGTGTTTACTGTAGTTTAACCATTTCATTTGGATAATGCAATGATTAGAATTTCCAGACAGCTTTTTGGACATCTTGATATGCAATTGATATCTAATGATTTGCTGTCTATTGATTTTTTTTTTTTTTTGCCCCACCCCTGGACTATGTGTGGACTTCCTAAATGCTGCATCAGTGTAGTTGGGTTAATATTTACGTATGTGCTGTGTATGTGTGACAAGGATAGGCACAGCCATATACAGTATTCTGTAATATGTGGAGCACTTTGTTTTCCAACATTGATGATTTCTTCTCTCTCCCTCCAGAGAAAAAGAGTACGGTACTCTGACTTGGATTTTGAGGTAAGATAAGACTTTAACGGAAAAAAAAGCCTTTTTTCAATTTGGAGCTACTGAGATCAGGAAAGATATCAGGCATACTGCCCTGTAAGTTTGATGCCAGACATTACTCCAGCAGCCTTGGTGTATAAAAGGACATGAAACAGGAGTGGAATGATAATTCAGTTGGCTGATGCCGCACTCGTTCGTGTAAGGAGTCAGACTTTAAGGCTGCTTCATCTGTTCTTGTGCTAGAAGGGCACAATAGTTGTCTTCATCTAGTGTTTTCACCTAAGAGCATCCCTGAGCATCAATGAATTAATTGTTGTACTTTTGGGTTTATTCTGTTTCCATTTTGTAAAAAAATTATGGTCACCACTCACAGTAAAAGCTAGAACCAGTAAGTTGAATATCATAAAATAGTGCCACTGTTGCATCGTTTATGCTTCATGTTCTGCGTGTGTATAGTAAGGTAGTCTGTTAATGTCAATTCTATTCTCTGTGCCTTTCTTTATAAAATAAATATTGAAATATGAAAATCCCAAATGATTATGTTCTACGGGACTTCTGAAAATGCTTTGAATCATTCCACCCAGTAACTTATTATAACCTCTCTTAACTGATGTCCTTTCCACTGCCCCTCCCTCCCCCCACTGTAGAATAGCAATTGCATTTAGTATCTCGTCTTTTTTTTTTTCTTTCTAGAAAGTGATGCACACGCGGAAACGTCACTCAGAACTGTACCATGAACTGAATCAAAAATTTCACACGATTGATCGGTACAGAGAACCAGCAGCACCCACCTTTAAGGTATGTGTCAAAGAAAGTGGAATCCAGGAGAGGCTCTAGGAAAACTTTTCTTTCCATTTGCATACTGTACGTGCTTTGTGTCATTTTTGTTTTTCCTCATTTCATGTGATTCATCATGTATTCAGTGAATTACAGAATCCAGCTAGCTAGCTTAAGAAAGAAAGATAAATCAAGCCACAAGGACTTGATGACTATGGTATAAGAAATGTTTATAAGTCAGTGAAAGAAGAACATTATTACTTGTATGCATTTAAAAGAAAAAAAATCTGATTAACTCAATATAGTTACTTGACGCTTATACTTCATGTTATTTCCTTTGTCTTTACTAAAAATAATATTTTTTTAAATAACCTTTTACATTTTATTATAAAGTGTAAGACCTTCAAAGCATATTCTTTAACAGGATATTATGCATAAAGCTTGAACGATTCAGTGAGAGCTAAAAAGATGAAAAGCCACAAATTGGATGATTTCAATTTAGGAAGCCCAGCAATGTGGATGCCTAGAAGGACCTGGGTAGTGCAGTAAAAGCTCCAGATATCCCTAATTGACCCACTCCAATCACATAACTTATCAGTCAAATAGAATTTTCTGAGCTTGTAGCACATAATAAACCACTGCCGTTCCTTGTTGCTCATTTTTTAAATAAAACACTGTGTGCTGTTTTGTATTGTAACAAATAGAACTCTTTGTCTTCTGTTTGGTTTGGTGGGCATATGAGGGTTCCGAAAAAGTGATGATGTGCATGTTGCAAGGATAAATGCATGGGATGCAAATGTCTATGAGGAATGCCCTTTTTATTTTGCATTTGGAACGGGTTGCTTTGGAGGAGTTTAATCAAATATTCACAGAGAGATCAAATTGCCACACCTTGTGAGTGATGTTTGCAATTCAGATATTTTTCAAATTGTATCTACTTTTGAATCATTTTACAACTGCCATCCTGGGCTCGATTGGCTATATACAGTACTCAAGTACCAAAATCAACATACTATAAATTACAAACGAAAGACCTGATATATTTATCAGAAATCATAATAGCAACATGCAGAATAATATGACATGGGAGTAACATTCGGTATTCCCCTTGGTAACCATTTCTGCAAAGTTTGCACATTCTTGTTGTGGCCACATAGGTTTTCTCTGGGAACTCTGATTTCATCCAACATATTAAATAATTTAATCTAAGGTTAACTGGCAATTCCAATAAATTGGGTAATATTAGTGCGTGTCTCCTGTGATAGACTGGCAGCACTGTGCTGCTTCCTATATTGCACCCAGTGCTACCATTAGGCTCAGGCTCCTCTCATTCCTGTAATGGAAAATGAGGGCTTCAAGATCAGGCATTTGTAGACAGAAGGATATTAAAACTATATCTTCACATTTTGTAGATTTGTATTTGCCCTGTATGTAAGATCAACTATACTTTTACACCCGTCTTTTCAAAAAAAAAAGAAAAGCAGTTTCCATTTCTAGCAAAGACAGTGAAGAATTCTCTTGAGTCTCTTTTCAAGAACACAGTCAATGGTAAATGTTCACTTTTCCTTAAACTTATTGAATCACTTGCATTGAAGAGTAAGATTGCTTTTCCAATTTGCCCAGTCGAGCTTGGCACCGGGTCATTTGTCCTTTAATTTGGAACATATTACTTCCAGTCACTCCTTCATTTAAATTTATTGTTGATATCGTTTAAACTGTTTGACCAGTAGTTTGCTCTTTTTAAATGTAATCACCAAACTCACCTCTTTGTGATTGTTCATGAATTACATTCCTGAGAATTTTTCCCACACGGCTCTTAGGCACAATACTTTATATTTCTTCATTAGCTACTGTGCCTTGCACTAACATTTCTTTTTTATATGTCTTGGGATTTCAGTTTTTTCACCCTCTAAGTAAATGTTCATTCTTTATAACCTCCTTCAGCTCAATATTACAAAAAAGAGTGGTATTTAAATGAAAAGCTTTGTCTAAGCAAAAGCAAAATATTTAAAAAATATTTAAAGAAAGGCAAAGGATTCCTTCCACACATAATGTCAGTTATTTGCTGCTTAAACATAGTGGGTCAGTCAGTAAAGGTATGCGCAGAAATCTTGTGAGAGCTGTTAGGTCCAATGATTACTCCTCATGGTTGTATAATGGCCAAGGAATGTGTGGCAACTTTACCAAGCCAAGTGTAAACTATGTAAACACCATTAACTCATGATGATTCTGTATTCCAGGTTGATAATGACCACGTCCACACAGCTACACTATCAGTGATTTTCATTATCACCAGGATGAACTCCAATTCCTGCCATAGCTTTCCCAGTTGCTAGATCTAAATATCTTTGAACATTTATGGAAAATTTTAGAGACAGATGTTCAGGTGGATTTCTGCCTACTTCATCATTTCAAGAACTTGAAGTTATTCTTCTTGAAGAATGGTGTGATGTCCTACTGAACTCAGTCCTGGGGCCTCATGTATAAACAGTAAGAACATTTCCATGTTCAAATTGCGATGTATGAAACCTAAACTTGGTGTAAAGCCACGCACATTTCCATGGTACCTCATAACCTGGCGTACGCAAGTTCTCTGCTCGGTTTTGCAGACTGGCGGCACCCAGCATCAAAGAAGTGCTACTATTCCTGTGTGGTTACCCTCTGTTTTTCAGATCCACATCCCTGACGCAGCTTTATAAATACACTGAAATTAACCGCATATTGTTTATTAGTTTAAGGCATCTGATTGTAATTAACCAGTAACAATATAATGGTCCACGGAATGGTCAAACTATTCTAAATACAATAGCTGCTTTAGCGTTGTTACTCTCACTGCACCTTCTTCTTCTTTCAGCTGCTCCCGTTAGGGGTTGCCACAGCGGATCATCTTTTTCCATATTACTCTCACTGAACCACTCAGAGTATTTATAGCACTGTATTTGAGTAGGGAATCAAAGATCTACAAAAGCTGAGAAAGAGAAATATCGGTATACAGCATCAAGCACACGCTGCCTCAGCCATACTGTCAATTTGAACTGTTCTCACACGGCAAACGTTTTAAAGCCTTTCCTGTACGGACCTCACAGTTCAGAAACAGTTTCATCTCAAGAACTATAAACGCACTCAATCAGTTCATCAATTGCTCCTTGTAGAACTGTTCGTAGTTATAAGTACAATTACTTCACTGTAAACTTGCACTACAGTTATAATATTGCACAACCTAAGCCACTTTATAAAGCGCGTATTTACATATGATGACGATATCATTTTTAAGGTGAAATGCAGCAAAATATGTTTATTATATTGTACAGATAAAACTTTAACTTCATTTAAATAATCTGTATTGTTAATAATTAAACATGCCAGGACACGGTGCGGCAGCGTTAGCGAGGAGCGTGTGCTCCGTTCACGGATTGTTCCTGCCTCACACTGTACTCTTGCTTGTGCAGGTGCAAAACTGGAAGGATAGATGGATAAAAAAATGAAACATGTACTATGAAGATATTTCAATATTCCTTAAAAGTTTGAAGAATCTGCATTCTAAGCTTACAGATGGCTTAACGTCTATTACAGAGCTGATTATGTGGCGATTGGGTATTTGGAGAAAGAAAAGTAAGGACAGGAATTAGGGGGTAGTACGTTTGAAAGAGACAGTACTGCTACAATAAAGTATTTCATCGAAGATCGCGCATGGCGCAGCAAGCATCTTGCGTGAGACATGGACAATCACTGCACCACCGTGTTCCCATGTTTAATAACATGCTTTAACTCCTATCATCATGAAAATATCACGTATACATCTCAGTATTTTAATTATTCAGACAGCTGTAATATTATGAATGTAATGTATTCTGTGTCCTGTCGGAGGAAGAGAAAGCCCAGAAGCACGTAGTGATTCACGCACATAGAAGATCAAATACAAAACAAAGCATTTAACATGCTACTCTAGTTACGATGGGATTTGAGAAACTAGTAAAAAAAACGATTTTAAGATGAAGTTTATGATGTTCTACTTTAATAACAAAATAAACTACATGATTGAAGTGAAAATTTTGAGATTAAAGTTGACATTTCGTGCTTTTTTCCTACTGTGTGCCTATTTTCTTTGTCTGTACCCTAATAAGCTTTCATATGACACTCAGACTGTGGGCTAAGACTCGCCTTTTCATGGCGACTTTGATATCTGACAACTTCTTTTTTTATTTCGGGCACTGTGCGACTTTGTGAACTTGAGCTTTTCAGTTTCTCCGACACTCTGTCACTCGATCAACTTCCTTTTGCTGATTATATCACTGTTTAAACCAACAAATAGTACGTTTTTCCTTGCCTCCACTTGGTATTCATGCTTTTCCCATTGTCTTTTCACAGAAGGCTGAGCTTAAGAGCTATTTATATTGATTTGCATATTCAAAGAAGCGTAATTCTGGGAGGAGTTGGGGTGGGACAGCAGGCACATGCATGTGCGTTACTTTTCACACTGACCAGGATTTATGTAGCGTATGCACAGATTTATGCATCTGGAATTTTTTGTGTGTAAACACATTTCTGCTTTTGTCCATACGCCATGTTATAGTGTGAATTCTATGCACGGTGTTATACATGAGGCCCCAGGAATCCAAGAATGACTGAAGTTGTTCTAAAGGCAAAGGGAGTCTTTATCCCTTATTAGGTTGTTAATATTAATAATATTGTTAATGAACGACATAACATATCAGAGTTTGTTGATCAAATAGAAGCTAAGTTCTTGGACAAAGCTTTCACTTTACTGGTCAGTCTACATCCTCATCATCCTCTACAGTCATGAACTCAGGATAGTAACTATAATCATTAGATATTGAATCCAAGTAATCAAAGTGAGGTTGCTGTGCAGGCTATCTGCCCTTGCTGACTGTATTTTTATTTGGAGTAGTGGATTCTTTGCATCACATGCAATTATGATGTTCCTTTTTTATATTACACATTGCCCTGCAGGAGAAGATTTAAGGACTTGATCAAGACAAAGCTGAATTAGTTAATGCTGGGAAACTCTCCTGGAGGAGACAGAAATGTTTCCTATGAATAGGTTGTTCTGTTACATGCAGGTCTACATGTTGTTTTCACTAGAAAAAGAAAATGAAAAGTGAAGTGGCCTCCTTGATCAAAAATACTTTGACTGTATCTGGTTATCTTTGTTTTTAGGGTAACAGAAACACAGTTTCATTATCTTGACATCCATTACAGCATTTGTTACTGAGGTCTTGTTTTATCTCTATAGTAGACTATACACTTCTGAGTGACACTTGTCACTTGTCATGATTGAGCCCCATTAACCAAATGAGCTCTTTATCAGAACAAATTCTGCAGTAAATATACATATTGCATATGCTTTAAATAAGTGTAAGATTTAATTTACAAATATCTATATTACATTTCATAACACATTTACCGTAAGAAGTACAATTGAAAAATGTCATTATAAGAGCTCCAAAGCTTTCCGCCCCAAGTGAAAATGAGGGATGTTTTCAAGTGCCCTGAGCTTTACTTTTGATACTGCATGTCAGTTTGAATAGCGAGTGCATGTTGCATTGTCTGTACAACAGCTTGTAATATTGTGTGTATCTTACATGACATCTGTATCTCCTTTCCTTCATTTGACTGACAACATAGATTGGGAAAAATCAGAATGACAGCTCAAGGCTATCTGCTTATCAGACCTGTAAGAGATGAAATGCTTGACATGTCTTTTTTTTGTTTTGGCAATCCACCATACTACTGTATTTACTTATGTTGGTAATAATTTACCAATTTATATGTGATGATAAAGTGGGACCCAACAAGATGCAAAACAGTGTACATTTATTTATCTATAAATTATCTAACAGTTGTCATGTTTTCTTTGCATTTTGATGTACTCATTTTATTATATTGGAGGATAAATATATAAATGCATTGATTGACTTTCTTCTGTTCTGTCAACCAGAATTTGACCTAGAACTTTCTAGATAACTAAAAGTATCTATCCATCATTCTGCACAAGTTCAGCAAGACTTTTCATATCCAGTTGCATTTCAGAAAATGAGAATTTCGTGAAATTTGTTTTCGTAATTTATTTCAGAAAGGTAAACCTTCATATACTCAGCAAAAAAAGAAACGTCCCCTGACTTTCAACTGTTTTTACTTTCAGTAGACTTAATGTGTAAATATTTGTATGAACACTAAAAGAGTCAACACCATAAGACATAAACTAAAAATGTTTCACAATGTGTCCCTGAATGAAGGGAGGCTCAAAATCAAAAGTACCAGTCAGTATCTGGTGTGGCCACCAGCTGCTTGAAGTACTGCAGTGCATCTCCTCCTCATGGACTGGACCAGATTTGTCAGTTCTTGCTGTGAGATGTTACCCCACTCTTCCACCAAGGCACCTGCAAGTTCCTGGACATTTCTGGGGGGAATGGCCCTAGCCCTCACCCTGCGATCCAACAGATCCCAGACGTGCTCAATGGGATTGAGATCTGGGCTCTTTGCTGGCCATGGCAGAACACTGACATTGCTGTCATGCAGAAACTCACGCACTTTTTGCCACTCCTGTCTGGTCCAGCGAAGGTGGGTTTGTGCCCATAGGCGGCGTTGTTGCTGGTGATGTCTGGTAAGGACCTGCCTTACAACAGGCCTGCAAGCCCTCAGTCCAGCCTCTCTCAGCCTATTGCGGACAGTCTAAGCACTGATGGAGGGATTGTGTGTTCCTGGTGTGACTCGGGCAGTTGTTGTGGCCATCCTGTACCTGTCACGCAGGTGTGATATTCAGATGTACCGATCCTGTGCAGGTGTTGTTACACGTGGTCTTCCACTGCGAGGATGATCAGCTGTCCTTCCTGTCTCCCTGTAGCGCTGTCTTAGGCGTCTCACAGTGTGGACATGGCAATTTATTGCCCTAGCCACATCAGCAGTCCTCATGTCTCCCTGCAGCATGCCTAATGCACGTTCACGCAGATGAGCAGGGACCCTGGGCATCTTTCTTTGGGTGTTTTTCACAGTCGGTAGACAAGTCTCTTTAGTGTCCTGCGTTTTTAGAACTGTGACCTTAAATGCCTACTTTCTGTAAGCTGTTAAGGTCTTAACGACCATTCCACAGGTGCATGTTAATTAATTGATTATGGTTAATTGAACATGCATGGAAAACATTGTTTAAACCCTTTACAATGAAGATCTGTAAAGTTATTTGGATTTTTAAAACATTATTGTTGAAATACACAGTCCTGAAAAAGGGATGTTTCTTTTTTTGCTGAGTATATATGCTATATTCATTTCACGTAAAATGAAATATTTCAAGCCTTTTTTATTTTAATGTTCACAATTATGGCAGATAGCTCATGAAAAGCAGAAATCCCATATTTCAAATTATTACAGTATTACCTACGATCAATCAAAAAAGGGTTCACAATACAGAAATATCCAACTTCTGAAAAGTATGATACTTTATACAGCCAATACTTGGTTGGAGCCTCTTTACCATGAATTACTACATCAATGTGGCGTGGCGTGGCGTGGAGGCGACCAACTTGTGGCACTGCTGATGTGTTATTGAAGCCCAGGTTGCTTTGATGGTGGCCTTCAGCTCGTCTGTATTTTTGGGTCGGATGAGTCTCATTTTCCTCTTTACAATACTTCATAGATTGTCTATGGGGTACAGGTTAGGTGAGTTTGCTGGCCAATCAAGTACAGTAATACCACAGTGGACCAACACCAGCAGTTATCCTGGCAGCGCAAATCATCACAGATTTAGAAAACTTCACACTAGACTTCAAACACCTTCGATTATATGCCTCTCCTGACTCTAGGACCTTGATTTCCAAAGGAAACCCAATATTTACTTTTGTCTGAAAGAGGAATGTGGACAACTGAGCAACACTCCAGTTCTTTCTTTCCTTAGCCAGTTAAGATGCTTCTGATGTTGTCTCTGGTTTAGGAGTGGCTTGATATTAGGAATGCAACAGTTTTAGCCCATTTCTGAAGATGTCTGTGCGTGGTGGCTCTTGAAGCACTGACTCCAGCCACCGTCCACTCCTTGTGAAGCTCTCCCAAATTCTTGAATCAACTTTTCTCGACACTCATCTCAAGGCTGTGGTCATCCCTTTTGCTTGTGCATTTTTCCCTACACTCCTCCCTTCCAGTCGAATTTCCACTAATATGCTTCGATAAAGCACTTTGCGAACAGCAAGCCTTTTCAGCACTGACCTTCTGTGGCTTATCCTTACTGTGAAGGGTATCGATGATCATCTTCTGGACAACTGTCAAGTCAGCAGCCTTTCCCATGATTGTGGTTACGTGTACTGGCCTAAACCTAGTGTTATACAGAATTTATACTGTTTAAATAGCAATTTACTCAAACTCAAAATGAGATATTTTAATAATTTGAGACAGTGGTTTTATGATTTTCATGAGCCATCTACCATAATAATCAACATTAAAACAAAAAAGGCGTGAAATATTTCACTTTACATGTAATGAATATGGCATATATGAAGTGTTACCGTTTTGAAATAAATTACAAAAACAAATGACCTCTTTTAAAATATTCTAATTTTTTGAGATGCACCTGTATTTGGTCAGTCTTTGTATGTATTAACAGACTAGATCTCCTGTTTTTGAATGCATCACAAAGTTTCTTCACAGCCCAGAAGAATGATAATTGAAACAGGGGCTCAGCTTGTCTGTTTCTTAGTGATTATGCAAACATATTGAGGAGGAGCTGCCAACCACGATGAAAGTATTCTGATAAACTCCAAAAATGTGCATATTAGTGTGACTTGTGAATAAAATTGGTCTGATATGATGGTTGTAGGCATGCCATGCAATGGGATTGCTATAATGTTCAGGTCTGGTTGGCATCTGTTGCTGCTGGATAAGTTTCAGCTTTTTGCTACCGTGAAATGCAGAGAATGAGTTTAGAAAATGTAGGGATGAATGGTAGATTTTGTGCTGAGTAGAAAAGCCAAAAAATGACAGACACAGTATTACCAGACAGGCTTAGTTCACTCACTTTTTTAACATAACAGCTCACAGTTTTAATGTCTGAATTGATATTACAACACATAGAGTCCAGAATCCGTCTCTGGGTTCAAAAAACTGACTTCATTGCTAACATTTCTGTTTGTAAATAAGAGAGGACTCCTGATTTTAATCAAGTTCCTAGTTCAGCTATATTTCTTATTGGCCCTTTTGCATACTCTTCATATGAAGTAAGAACTTTTCTAAGTATTTAGAAAAATAAATTGAATTAGGAAGTTCCAGATCTGCCAGTTAATAGCTCTGACATTACATTATCCATGCATGCAGCATTTTCTCATTTACACCTACATTTACAGTTGCCAACTACTTGCATTTTAAAAGATATTTGCAAGTTTGTTCAGAAGCAGTACACATTTACGCTGATTTTCAGACTTCAGATCAGTTTCAATCCACAGACTGATTGCAAAACACAGAAACATAATGTTTGATTAAGCAAGGACTTCAGTGGGGATTTCAAATTTCAAAAAGAAATTGATTGCGATTGAATGCTACTGGCAATGTGGCTCCCCAGGATTAGTATTGCTTACCCTGGATATAGACATTATTGAAAACACTTTTTGTTATCTACTACTGCCTAACAAGTTGTATAATTTAATCACCAAAAAACTACTGGCAACAGCAGGGGATTACTTCACCATTATCCTCTCTCAGCCATTGGTAACATAAACGTTTCAAGCAGGACCAGCATGTCACCAGAGACTATACTCCACAGTTCAACTGCAATGAGTATGCTGGAAGTCAGCAGAGAATAATCACTTTTCAATTTATATTGTGCCTCTTTTACCAAATACCACAAAGGATTCTTTATTATTTATTTTTGTATATAGCACACCTTTCACACATTCAGGATTTGGTAACACCTAAACAGCAAACACCACAAAGTATGTGCATACAAAGAAATTAGCTTCTTAACACTAGAATTACCAGAGCCTACGAAAAAACTCGTAATTCCGTCCCACCTTCAATTGCTTCTTAAAGATCCTAATAATAATAATAATAAACCAAACAATACAATTTAATTCAGAGTCTACACAAGAAAAATAGTGGCACTGCTAATAAACACAGGTTTTCCCCACAATCTTTATTTGTGAATATATTTGCAGAATTTAGTACAGCACTCTTTGAGATAATAATGAAGAATTAATGGCAGGCACATTTTAATTTCTGTTTAAGAAAATTAATGTTTTTAAAGGAAGGTCATTTTCTTGGGGTGTTAGCTGTCTGTACAATGCCAACTATTTGATCATGTCTATTTTAGCACTGAGCTACCGAAAAAGTAGCCCCTAGTTTCCAGATAAAACAATTATTTTAGGGATTATACAAGTGGTATCCATGCTAATTTCCTTGAATTCTCCCTGGAGCACTCTCATCTACTTAATATTTGCTATGCAGGTGTCTCCAAGAAGGAACAGAGACGTTAAAAAAAGGAAAGTGGCCTACATTTATCAAGAGAGTCAAAGTAAGCATTCTGAGCCCCCATCAAAGAACTCTGTCTTTCAGAGTTGTAACAAAGTCACACATTTTGTTGACTTGTTACCAGTTGAACAAGCCCCTTGTAAATGTTGGAAATGCTTTACTTAGCATAGCGCTTAGCTTTGTAGTTACTGTAAATTAGTTTCCAGTGTTGTGTTAATCACTTCCCATTGAATTGTGTTCTGCCTTCAGTTTATACATTTGTTCTGCATCTCTACTACTCAAATAAGAGCACAAAACTGCTAAGTGTTATTTGCATTATGTGTGTGTGTAAGTGTTCTTCAACTGGATTTATGGTTTTAAAATAATAGTACTTTATGCATTTAAGAACAGTGTCAACGGCTTTGCCAAGTCCATTTTACAGATACTGTTAGGAAATCACCTGCCACAATCACCAAGCTCCCAATGGAAGGGAGTTACCTTTGAGATTCTTCTTATTTTCTCTTTATGAATAAAATCTGTGTCATAATTTCCTCAGATTACCACTCACACAGCTGGCAATCGTTTCTCAATCTTTCTGTTGAACAAATAAGCTATTTTCTCTTTCACGCCTACTGTAAAAATGTTTTAGGCCATTAATTTCTCTGAGGACTAATCACAAGCCTGAAGTCAAAAATATAAAATGCCATAACAATTTAAATCTGCAATGGGATTCAGTAACTGAAATAGAGATGCAGGGAAAACAGTGATGGACGTTCAGCCTCTGGATCAAGTCAAAATAATATCATGACTATACTAAGGGAAAGGCTTCCAGCTAGTACCAAAACAAATAAAATACTCTAGATAAGTTCCAAGAGAGCAGATGATCTGTTTGATAGGACGTCACCAAACAGGCAGTATCATGGAATGGGCGAGTAGGCACCTACTGAGGGTGCTGCAATTTTTAGGGAGGTCTGTTATAGGTATTTAATGACTGAAAAGACATTTTTAACTCTTTGGAGCTTAATCTGTGGTGTATGTACCACCATTGGTACCTGAAGAATTACTGGGTAGTACACAAGAGGGCACGAAAAAATAAGAAAAGAAGCCATTAGCAACAGAAAAAGAGAGAGGGGAAAAGACCTTACCATGCGAGACTGCAGTTACACGGCAAGAAGCGCTTCTAGGATGTGAGTGTTGTTACTTCAACATTCTGCATGGTTTAATTCAATAAAGTGGTAAGAATCTGGCTACTCCTTTAAAGCAAAAAAAAGGACTTTCATTATTGCCTCCTTTTATGCTATAATAGAATTAGAAGTAAAAATACACAATTTGAGCATGCTTTGAGAGCCTGCTGTCGTGAACATATAACTGTCAGTTGACTGAGTTTAGTGAGTGGTGAGATTATAAGGCACCATACACAGCTACAATAAAAGAAGGGAACCTCCACATTTATTCACAGTTTGTTACAAATATGACTGCACTTGTTAGCCAAACTATTTATTTCCTGGCTGGCATATCCAGTTGAGGGTTGCTAGGAGGCAGTGCAAATGGTGGCTGCAAGTAGGCACAAGTCAACTTACAACTTTGCATGGGAAGCCAGCCTCATACATATTTGACAATACATTGTTACAAAATAAAATGGATTTGGTTATAAAATGTCCACATCAGCAAGACATTTGTTAAAGTATACAAGTTAAAAGTCTTAATGTCTTAAAGTATGCCAGTGCAATGTGTTTAATGGAAGTGCATAATCTCAGAGATGTGCAATTAGTATGCACTCAATTTGTATTATTCACTGTTTTTTTTTTAACCAAACTATTATTGATTAGTTTATTAGTATAACAACTAAAATTTGACTTAACGTATGACACATATTTGAATGATACAGGAGCAAATGCAGTACCGTCTCCAGTTACGACTAATTTCCATACTTACAGTCAGTCCAAATGAATGACACACTCCCAACAGCAAAATCTAATCTGTTATGTTTGGTAACTTGAAAACAACCTAACAAAAGCTGTTTTATAGGAATTCTGAAATAATCTTTATGCTGATTGCATAACGGTAGTCTTAAAGTTGGGACAAATATATAAAAGGAGACAAAGATTTGGAAAATTAAAGCATCAGGTGAATGTCATTTGAAATTTGAAGTTATCTTACCTGTGGATTAAATATTATGTTTTAGGAAATGTTCTTAATCAGTTAATGTCTCCTTTATAGTCTCATAATAACAGTCATAAACAGGACAAAGAGATTTTCTGATAAACCTGCTTTAAAAGGTATTTTCTATAAAAGCAGCTTTAAACAGTTTGTGTAAATGAAAATATTGGAAATTATATTGATATGTAATAATTCATGTGGCAAAGACATAGTAATGTTTGATTTTTTTTAGTATTGGTTTTAAGCAGTATATATTTTTCAGTTAAAGGACACAAACTGTACATGGATTCATTTAGTACAAGCACATAGTAAGATAAATCAGGTATTACACAATGAGCATATAGTTCATTATAAACTCCTTGATAATATCCCCTAAAGAAAATAAAATGTTCCCCATTTGTAATTACCATGTGGGTAAATCCTCCTCTTTCCAACACACAAAATTCAGAATCTGAACTGTATATATTTTGTAAAGCAAAAAGATGTAAATTTAAGGCTAAACTGACATTTTAAAAATCTAAATGTAAGGATTTCTAATTTGCATTCCATATCAAGCCATACTATTTTTAATACATTAAAAATAATTCTTTAAAGAAATGTATATAAAATAAAAAAGACACACAGAAAAACTATCTGTAATACCTTGTTAAAACCTCTAATACGATATCACCTTTAGTTTTACTTACTAATAACTCAGTACTTAACCATTTAAGAGCAGAAAAAAGTGGTTCTTTAAATTCCTGGGAGTGGTATACCAGGACAAAAGACTAAGAAAACCCTGCTTTAGTTTGTTAAGGACAAGTTATTACGAAAATGTGAATTTCTTTAATTTTGGTAACCTTGTTATACTGTGATAAGTAGCATTATAAATTTAAGGCCTATTACTAATTAGAATTTGTCATAAAAAGTCATGTTTCTATGACAGAATCTGGCCAAGTTCTGCACTCATAAGGTTTAATTTATTCTCTGCCTCCTTTACACTTTTCTTCTGAGTATCCTGCTGCACCAATTAGCATCACTACTCACAGCCATCTTTATAAAACTGCCATTAATGGCTAAAGACAAGGGTGTCTAGGAAAATTTGGGGCCATAAGTTAAAGGACATAGCTCTGATATTTTAGGATGTACTGGATATGAAGGGCAAGTATTATGTACAGGTTAGTCAGAATCTATATTTGAATATGACATATTATTACTAAATTATTACTAAAACATAATATAACAAACTAATATTTGAGCTGAGAGAACTTTCTGCCCTTTCTGCATTGGTGGGACAGCAGGCTGCTTGCTGCTTGTGCTTATCGACACTTTAACAACACAAAAGATGCTGACGGAGAGGTGCAAATGGATTTAAGGTGGGTCGAGATTACAAGTTTTTTTGTAGGCTTTGGTAATTTTAGCGTTAAAGCTGAAGGTATATAACTGACACTGTGATTTTAAAAAGCAGTATGACATGTAGTGCCAGGGAAAAAATACTACAGCAAGCACAAGGGAGAGTTGTACCAATGTGCAGAGCTTGGAGCGTATAGTGCGGCAGTAGTAATAGGTAGACACTGGGATGCACAATGTTGTTTTTTTTGCCCTGCCGGTTTTACTGTATATATAGAATACCTGTCAAAATAACACAAAGAGTGCAGAACACATGTTTTGCCCTAATAGGGGTTCATCAGGTGTACATACCTTTGCTTGCAGGGATCAAACCTTGGGTGTCATTACCTGAGGCAAAGCGTCAAATGTTGTGCTGCGGCGTCTGGTTTGCTTACTTGACAGGGTGTAGGGTATTATATCCATAGGTGTGAATCTCAAACAGACGAGGGTTGAACAAAAAGTATTGTCTCCATATCTATTGCTTGTGAATGTATGGGAATGATGTCATAAACTAAACAATTAAGTTATTTTTAGAATATCCACTTTAATTATGTTTATTCATTTTTCTACATTGCCACCCATTTACCATTGTAAACATTTTTGCCAATTGTAAACATGTTTTGTGAAGCCATCTTGGTAGAAGTCCACACTCTGTTTCTGCAACCATGTCCTCACAGCATTCTTAACTTTTTCATTCAAGCGTAGCGATGGCCACAAAGATCTTTCTTCAATTCTGTAAAACAGTTATCATAATAAACAGCTTGCATATGTCAAGCAAATTTTCATCATAGATTCAATGGCAGGATGTTGCTTAAATTACACTGAAAAGTGTTCAGCACAGGGTTCCATTTCATCAAGAGCAGCAGAACAGCCATTCACTGTACCTGCAGGTGACTGAGGTGATAGAAAATAACTCACAAAAACATATGTTGATAAGACATGACATTTAAGGCATTATTTTTCACTCAACCCTTGTGTGTGTGTGT
>JANRMT010062848.1:2911071-2947980 GCA_026402145.1 Polypterus bichir lapradei
TATATATATATATATATATATAAAAATATATATTTATATGTATATAGTATAAATATAGATATGTACAGACAAATATGTGAACATCACACATTTCTTTTTGTGTAGTTAAAATTAAACTGTGTGAGTTCAAATTAATTAATTAAACTGCCTGAATTGTTGTTTCAAAATAAATGCTGTGATGTAGAAATATATTTCCAGAGTGTCTGCAGATGGTGTTCACTACAAAACATAATAAAATAAAAGCTAAAGGCAAAAGCCAAAACTCCATAGAATAACATTTTTCATATTTTATTTGCGTTTAATAGAGTATAACATGCAGTGTTGTATTTTTACCAGAGTGTTATCCATAATAAAACATAAATTTAGGAATTGTACTCTTATTTTAAACTTACTAAAAGGAAGAAAGATTCCATGAAAAGGGCAGTATGAGGCCACAGTGAATCCAGTGTCCTAAATTTGAAGTTTGTGTCAAGCTGTGGACATTCTCCCTGTGTCTTTGTGGACTTTACCCCAAGACTATTTCCTGTCTTGCTTCTGTCAGAACAGACTCCAACCCCCCACTAAACTAAATTGGGATAAATAGGTTGGAGAGTGGTTAATTGAATTTATTTCTTTCAAAACAGGACCTTCAATTAACAGCACCTTAGTATATGAACTACATGGCATTTGAAGCTTTTGGTGTTAATGTATCAAATTATTATTGCTAGTTAAACTGTTGATAATAAACCTTTTAATCATTCCAGTAACCTCAGTAGGTATTGTACTGCTGGTCCATTCCTATGGGTTCATGAAAACGGATAACTTCTATTCCTTATTTCTTAAAGAGATATCAAATTGACTAAGCAAAAGAGCGCCAGATCTACTGCACATTTCAGGTCCAATTGTGCAAATGAATGAACAAAAAAATTGCTACTCAAATAATTATTATTCAAAGTATAGTTTTATCTTAATTTTATATAAATGAAGTTGCACAAATTGAATATTCACCACATGCATTTGCTGTATGTGGTAACACATTCCAAGGTGCTGCATTTTTGTGCACTCAGTAGTGATAGTAGGTTTTTTGGACAGGAGATTCTTTCTCATTTCGTAAGAGGACTTGACAAAGCCTAGTCATATTAAGCCATTACAATGATAGTGCTTGATCATTCTGATGTATTTGTCTACTTTAACTTTCTCAATCTTCACCTATCAATGCATACATTTGTATGTGTACATATGCATGTTTGTATATACCATGTATTTCCTTCAAAATGCATGTTTTCTGTCATAGTTTGACTATAGCCAGGCAGTCAGCCGAGGCACTGGAGGCAATCCTGAGACAGGTAAAAGAGGAATCGACAAGCAGACCTGAAAACCTTTCTTACAGAACTGGGCACATAATATTTAGTAATAATGGCAGCTAAACCAACATTTGTCTAAGGCATTTGAAATTCAATGTGTCCATGTCATCTACTGCTTACATCTAGCCTATGGTAATTACTTCTAGTGCACTGCGCTGTCAACAAACATAACTACTACAGTATTTTATAATGTGTGTGAAAGAATTTCAGATAAATATCTTGTGAAAGCAACTCAAGTGAGTATTGCTATGATTCAAAATAAAATTATACTTAGATTCAGCCTTAATATATTTTTTGTTAACAACTATTCATCACATTTGATGTTGTAGGGTATTTCCAATAATATTTTTCCTATAATCATAATTTTCCCAAACCAAAACTAAAAACCACCAAACCTCAAATATTAGATTTTACTGCCACTGACATCAATCTGTGAACACACACTAGTAGAGCAGACGTTTTGATGACTGATGACTATCAACCCCAGTTCTATCCAGTCCATTTCTCTCCCTCCAGTTAATGACTAGGACATGTTCACATCACTTTCCTTTTCTTCTTTCACATGTTACAGTAACGCTTCCACATGTGCAATAATTACAACTGTAAGGGTGAGCCAATTGGCAGTTCGATGTTGGGGTATCTTGTTACTAGATTTTCACATACTCTTTATGATCAAGTTAATTCCCTCAGAATCACCTAAGAACTGCTAATGGATATGTATACATAAGTCTTTCTTGGTTTGGAACTGTGTCACTATATAGAATAGAATTTCCACATTTTGCCCATTTGTTGTAAATAAAACAGATACAGAAATTTGACGGATGGACTGGTGACTTTCTGTAGTGATTGCTGTGCAGTTTGTGCATTAAAAGGTCCAAAAAAAGTCCAAATACTGTAGTTTGTCTGATTTTTTACCCTTAGCATAGTCTAGCTGAAGCCAGGCGTATAATATATAAATCTGGAGACAACCATAAATGAGTAAGAAAAAATGAGTGAAATAATTAGACGACTCACTGAGTGTCACATTTCTAAACCACTCCAGCATTTCATGAAGGCAGCACTCAAAATAGGGGCCATGATTTAGAACTGCAAATATCAGAGATGTTCTTGTTAATGTGGTCTGACAGATAGCAAGTTTTGTTTACAATGAACTGTCTACTGTCGAAATGTCTCCTAAAAAAACCTTATTACATAAATAATTGTGCCCATGTTAAAAATAAACATAAACTGATTCAAGGGTAAAAACTCTTTTGTAGCATCAGATTATATATCGGCTATAGACGGCATCAATATTAAACCAGAATAATATGTTGTTGTAAGTGCTATGTGTGCTCTCTGTTATTCAGTGTTATGACAGTAGTGTAGGAGGCAATGTAATCTTGAAAGAATTGGCAGCTATATTCATGAAAGTATGAACAGCAGAATATGCATTTGAACTAAGTAGAGTGTCACACCTGTCAGAAGGACTGATGTTAAGAGAGCTGGTAACAACAAGCCACGGTTGATGCACCCGAATCAACAAATCTGCCTAACAACACTAGGAAACCATAGGCAAGGCCTCACAGCACCCACCTTTTGACTTCATGTCTAAATGAACAACTAAAGAAATGTGACAGTACTGTCAGATTGGAAATGTAACCATGCCATCACAAAATAGTCACCATCTTTTAAAGCGTTGTAAAGTCGACCCCCAAAATTCACGGGGTTACATTCCTAGAGTACCTGTGAATTGTGAAAAAAACGCAAATTTTGGATGTGGTCAAAAAATGCCTATAAATGTCTATTTTTTTAGTTTAAACCCTAAATCTGCCCCCAACACACTTTAATTTCATTTCAAACTCAGCTTAATACATTACCCTAAAAAAAAAGAATGTAAAGGTAAATCTATATACTGTACAGTACTATACCGCTATGTCTCCCACAGTGCTAGAATGTAAAATACCGATGTTACCCCTATGTGTACTGTAATTCATGCTGTAATTCGTGCTGTCGTTTTCTTTGGTAAAAGTAGGGTAAGTACAGTAATAATTTAATTTAATAAAAATGCAGTAAAATCTATGAGTACTCACCAATAATGAATGATATTGATTGAAGATGATGATGATGAAATAGCTGTGCAGTACGATAAAGGTATGTAATGAGGATAATAACTGCATAGCAAAGCAGAGGATTTACAGCTCCTCAGTGGTATCTCTTCTTCAGCTGCTTCAGGTGGAGTCGTATCTTCTGACAGGTCTTCTTCTGGTGGGGTTTTGTGCTGGCTTTTCTTCATAGGTTTCAGGAACATTGTGATGAGAAGTTGCTGTCGTTGTTTCTTCATGGTGGTGAGAAGGTTTTATATGTCTGAATGGCAGCATTGATGCCATTATTAACTTTGAAAGCCCGAACCATATAGAGATCCCATGCTTAGGTTCATTGCCAGAAGCTTTATAAGGTGCAGAGCATTTGGGTGGCATCTTAGGGCTTTAAAAAGAACAAAACGAAAAACACGAGAACACTCAGCGAAACACTCGAGGTAGCTACATGTGGTAATTGTTATGATGCATGAAAGCTGGGGTGCATCTGCCGGAGATGCGTCACGGGGCAGCAGCCAATCAGCAGCAAGGAGAAATGAATAACGCTCTCGGATTGGTTACTTTCAAACCTGCTGCCTCTGAGTACAGGGGTACAGTATTTCACCATCCCAAGCCACATTTTCCTCTACGGTTGCTTTGTGTTCTCTCTAAAGTACTAAAAAATGTATGCAGTATTATATTTTTTAGCTGAATTTACTTTAATATGTATAGTATATTACAAAATTAGTAAATTATGTTGTTCTTAATAATTTAGTGTTAAAACGCATGAAAAATTATATATTGCCACAAAAAAGCCATAAAAAATTCTGGAGGATATTTGCGGTTTCTACAAACAATTATTCGTTAGGTTCTAATGAAAAATCTGCAAATGACTGAGACCGGGAACTCTGAACCGTGACTTTGTGGGGGTCAACTGTCTATCTATAGACCACAATGCTTATCTAAACTTTATTTGCTGTTGTTATGTCATATAAGGATGACAGAAAAATATCATTGCAACCAGAGGCACTTCTCAAACATCTGGAGCCCAGTAGCTGTGGTGGTCTGTCTGTATCCACTTTCGCAGTGCTCATTGCTACATTCAAATTAATTATTAAATGTTAGTTACCTTGTGCTACTGAGCTCCTGATTGGCTTAGAGCAATTTTAACTTTATAATATTCTCTTAGCAACCATTCATTTTTCAGTATATTTTGCTCTCTCCCTCAAACACCTGTCAGAGGTTTAAAATGCAGGGACTTAAGAAATGTAGGGCGGGTGTTTTAAGAAGAAACTCTGTGAGTGTGGCCTTTGCAGCACAATATTTTAAACGCTATTCATTACACACTTTTTAACTGGTTGTCCCCAGATGTACATTCTCCTTTAAAAACGATAGCTGGCTGCAGGAGGCAACCCATAGCCTCCTCTTTTATGTAAAAATTTCAACTTACTTTTGGACTTAGCAATTAGATTAACTGTGCAGCATAATTCCACCAGTGCTCCAAAGTAACTTCATTCCTCATAGGTAAACTAGCAGTCCATTTTTAGAACCTAATTGATAATAACACAAGACCATCACAGAGACCCCACCAGTCCACTGTAGAGTAGCCCATTCGCCTAAGATGTATGTCTTGGTGGAGGAAACCAGATTACCCAGAGGAAACCAGCATGTCGTGAAAAACACTACAGTTTTGTGGAATTATGATGCAGCAGCACTAACTACCTCACAGATATGATACTTCCTTATAAAACATTTTTATTTAAATATATACTCAAACATATTGTGTAATTTTGTTTTACTTTTGAGGATCTTTTTATTGATTAACAGAACATGATTCCTCTAAGGAACCTATGTTTGCCAATACAGATATTTATAAAACATTTATTTTTTTTGTCCAGGTTAACTATTTTGCTTGGATAGCTTGGCCTGTTATTTATATATACATGCTCATTAATTACATTAGTTTAACAATTTCGTCAGTTAAGTGTTTATTTTATACACATTCTTCCTTCGTTAAAATCTTCACATGCATAAATAATCAACAAATGCAAAAAATGTTAGGAATAGGTTAATATATGTGCAGTATAATATAAGATTCCATTTTATTGTATTGATTATTGGATACATAATTACTAGATAGTATGTGCCCTTTATCAGGATGTGTGACTGATAACTACAGATTACACACTAGTATAAAACATGCTATCCTTCTATGAATATCATAGAGTTAGACAATGTTTAGCAAAAAAATACCATGCAAATTGGTATTTTTTAAGCTTTATTAAAGCCATCCTTCCCATCCTTTTAGATGATTTTACCTGATAGTCTCCTTTTAGTTATTTAGTGCATCTCTGAATTATTGTTGAGTCCCATATGCATGGGGAGTTCTAGAGCCAATGTAGATACCTTAAAGAGCAAAGAGTACAAAAATGGCATTTGTGTTTAACACACTTTTTCATATTTGACAAAATTTGTAGCTTTGCAGCTTTTATTCTTTTATTTATATATTTTCAACAATGTAAGTGTTCTAGATAAATAAATTCTTTGTAAAACTAGCAAAACCCATTTGTCATGCTGAAAATAAAAATAATGAAGTCATATGATAAAGAGCTGCAAAGAATAATAAATACAAAGTAACAAAATTATAAATTAAATTACATTGGCCCTGTCTAGGCAGCTACTACATTAATATTCTACAAGAAGAGATAACTGCCACATGAGTGTGATTTCTGAACTCATTGCTCTTATCTCATGATTCGTCATTACAATCCGAGCTCAGTGAGCTAACCAAGGGATTCTGAAACCTACCACTAAGTAACTAATATTATGTGGCATACTTTGGTAGCCAGGACAATAAGAGGTCTAAAAAGATATAGTTGTGAAACTTGAATTATTAAAGCCTGTGGCCCTTTTTGATTATTTATTTAGTGGACATACTGCAGAGGAGGACACCTTTCATTGTTTTATTCATCAAGACTATTTGATTATTGCAAGATGGTGTTCTAGCTGGGCATGTAGTGGTCAAAGGACAAAAAGGTTGTGGTTTCAGGATACTTTGGCATACATTCCAACTATTCACAAGACATTGGGTACGATATTGATGTAAAATATTTTCTTTTCAACGCAACAGAGAGAAAAGCGATGGAGTATTTCGTCAGCAGGAGGTGAAAAAAACTCTTCAAGTGTAAGTACTGCACTTTCAGGTACTGTATCTGAATCAGCGTCATATTTATTGAATATTTGCGCAAAGTAAGGCAGACTTGTGGGATGTTCTAAACACGGTTCATAAATACATGAACAAAGATTACATTTTAACCTTTAAAAAACTGGTTTATAGCTATTATTTTTTCTGGGTATTGACCATATCATAGTAATCATACAACCATTAGTTTTCTGCTTTCTCCTTTATGAGGTACCAGGGCATCCACATGTACTGTACACACATCAGATCGTTTAAAATTACCAATCAACCGAACCATAGTCCATACTGTGAGGCAGGCCTAAGATTCAAAATGTATTAATGGGACTCTGTAATGCAAAAGTTATTAACAGTTCAAGGAAAAGATATTACTCATTAATCCTTTACTGTCCTCTTATTATGGAATCTACTATCTCTAGATGGGTGAAGATTCAGCAATAATGGAGCACCTCAATAAAGAATCTAATTTGGACAAGGAAATGTGTTTTGGGGATGTACATTATGTAGGATTTGCTGAGGTCCTTGGTGCCTACCAAGAGCAGATCCAGGACACATGGCAGAATTAGTGTTGGGTTTAGGTTGAGGGTCATATGTCTTTGTTGGTCTCAGAGTCCCCAGCAAATACCCAAATGCACAACCATAGTGCTACAGAGAATATATAGATTGGTCCATACAGTATGCTGCCAATATACTCTGTCTGGGAAAAGTGCAGGGAAAGTGAAGTCCAGCATATTCTATGAAATTTCAAAGTACTATTTTTTAAATATTTTTTTTGTGTTTTAGTTATAACCATTGCTAATGAGGAAAAGAAAAAAATGCAGAATGTTACTGGGATTAACAAAAAAAAAAATATGTATAATATAATAAAAATAAATTCCGTCCCCATTTGAAACACAGTTTGTGTTTCATGGCTTCAGTTTAATGCAGCTCTCTTCTAGTTAGACGACAAACATTTCAGTGTTAGTTACTGTCACTTCACAGTAAGCTGCCAATCTGCTCTGAGTAATGGAGCTTAGTAAAAAATAATAGATTTTTTCAAAGAATGATTGGTTAAGTGATATAAGTCTGTAAGTTAGTATAATAAGTATAGTAAATAAATAGTATTTTTTATTTTCAACAATTTATCTGTAAGTACAGAAGAGCCAAGCAAAATGACACCTTTTATTGGCTAACTAAAAAGATTACAATATGCAAGCTTTCGAGGCAACTCAGGCCCCTTCTTCAGGCAAGATGCAATACAGAAACTGAAGTTTCCTGTGTTTATATCCACACACTAGGACAAGAAACAACAATGGTAAATCTTTAAAGGAAAAATCTTTCAATGAAAAAATTAATAGGTTCACTCAGGCTAAGATTAATTTAACAAGAGAGAGAAAAACAATGTATGGTCAAGAGTAAGTACAGTAAACATTCAATTTAATAGACTTTTAAAAAGCAGATATTAAATTCAATGATCAATTGCAATTTGAGTTTTTCTTTAATGTTATTCAATCACAGACTCTCTCCAGATTATGGATTTAGTTCACTAAGTTATAATTGAGTATAGGGAAATATGAGTGTTTTTTCCCTTCTAATTATCCAAAATCTCATTGGGCTATCTGCTAGAGTTACTGTTATGCTCCAATGTTAGTTACGTTTTGTTTTTATTATTGAAAGCCAATTCTTTTCAAATGCTGAATAGTGAGGGTATTGCCAAACCATAGAGTATTAGGTTTTAATGGTACAATTGTTAATGTTATAGTACATACAACATATTACAACTGCACAATGAACAAATCTAACAAGTTTGCAATAGTATTTCATGAGTGTTAAATAAAGACATAAGGGGCAACCACCTTTTTAATTGACTATCATGGGAAACTTACTGTCAAACCGTGTCTGCTCCTAAGAGGGCAAGAAAAGAAGAAGAAAAATGTCTGGGAATCACTGGCACATGAGGCTTTAAAAGACAGCACTCTTTCTAAAATCTCTAGGGGGTTCCTCAGAGGACAATGTAAAAGGGAGGGTGCAAGTTGTTTAAACGTTTCAATTTAAAAGATAAGGCATTGCTCCTTTTAAGCTGTTAAATTGAGGGTTTTCTGCATACATGTGTTGCACAGTCAGTTCACTACGTTCAGCCAAATATGAATGGCAGTAGCACTGTAATGATGGCACGGTATATAAATGAATCACCTTGAACTTCTGAGAAATGCATGATGGGTTCATACACCCACATCCAAGAATTATGTTATCAGTAGAAGGAAAACAAGAGAGATAATGATACCTGCCTGCATATCTGCTGCAATTCTCAATAAGATTCACTGCTTGCCAGCTAAGGTTTTTCTAACATCTTTCCTTTGCAGCTCTCAATGCTACAAGGAGCGTTTTTACTGTAAATCTGAGCTCCCATGTCCTCGGATTTGAGTTACTATTTGTAAATATACAAGAGGCAAGAAGCTGTTAAAAAATTAGGGTACCAACAATAATCCCACTTAATTGAGAAACTGTGTAGTGTATCGCCAGGCTCCCCGTTGGCCTTTAAGCTGACAAGGACATCCTGTTTACCAATGTCCTTTCAAATGGCACACCAGAGCTTCCTCTTCCATTTTTACAATGCTCTGTTTCTAGGGATGAGAAAGGAAGCCAAGTAAGTAAGTGCATGTTGGTTAAATATAAGGCTTGACTTCCACTGCCTTGCTTGTAGGGCTTGTTGTGTTCCTAATTATGAAAACCTCAATGTGGATTGGAGCTTCGAGCCACTATTGGCATCCCACTTCTAAGACAATGGAATCTCCATCTCCGGCCAGCACAGATCCCTCTAAACAATAAGACAATTTCTTTCCTTTTAGATTGTGAACCTTTCTCCTGTGCCCTCGTCCCGTACTCTAACAATGGCATATGACCTGTATATTCAAGGCCATTCTCCCTGGCTGCTTTGCTGCACTTTCCAACCTTGATCTATGCATTATGAGAGTGACATTGACAACCAGGGCTTCAGAAGACATTTCACTACAAGAAACGCCCTCGTATCTTGTTTCTCCTCGTATACCCCTCTTAAATTCTGTAACCTTTACTTTTTCAGTGCCTTTTGATTAATAGTGTTCAGCACAATTGCTCAAATGAGAATATTGCTGCCTCTTTTGTTACAAAGACAAGACAATTTACCTGCATGCCAACTTCCACCATCCATTTCTCATTCCATTCTTTGAAGGTGCCATTCTACCATTATCAGTATCCGCACAAATGTCGTTTACACTGTTTGTGTTAATTGCTTATGTTCAACTGTCTAATGTATGTCACTGAAAGAACAATTGAAACCTTTTTTGGTACTCATGCTCTATTTTTGATGGAGGCTTACATTTTTATTTTACAAATTTCTATTTTGTTTAACCTGCGGTGGGTTGGCACTCTGCCCGGGATTGGTTCCTGCCTTGTGCCCTGTGTTGGCTGGGATTGGCTCCAGCAGACCCCCGTGACCCTGTGTTCGGATTCAGTGGGTTGAAAAATGGATGGATGGATGTTTTGTTTAACACCTTACTATCAAGATCACTTTATACAGTACAAAACTAGTCTCTGTTTAATAGGAAGGAGGGAATATGAGAATGAAAAATAATTAACACGGTAATGAAGACAACTGGAAGAGATGTTGCTAATAGTGGTGTTACTATATAATTAATATGTTCAGCAGTACATAAAGAGTTATGAAAGCAAACAGACAATAAAGATGCATCCTACCAAATCTGAGGAGCCGTGAGCTCTGTTCTAGAAAGTGTGGAAATGTGTTTACTCATCTCTTGGTTTTTACAAAGGAGCAGAAGAAATATTAATTGTTGGGCTGACTTTTTTACTAACAGTTCTGAACGCCCTTGTTAAAAAGTGCTGGCATCTCCAGGCAAATGACAGTAGCATCACATATTGAATTTTAAAGGGAGTCATGTGCAGTTTGTAAAACGAGTTCCATGATGGTGTTGGTGGTGGTGCTCCATGGGTATCACTATATACTCTCTATTTAATGCTCATTTCATTTTGCTGTACAAGCATAATTTACTTTGCTGCTATCATTGAGGCAGCAGTCCAAACAGGATTCCAAATCAATGGAACCAATGACCAGAATAATTTTCTTAATGTGGTCTTTTTGTAGAATGGCCAGGATTACCAATGAGGACATTTGAGTTTTTCCATGTAATACTAATAAGACAAAGGAGCAGAGCACAGCACAGCTGGGAAGCAGACTTGTCAAACCTATTATCAGGTGAAACCTGAAATTACCATATGCAGGATAGCAGGGAGACAGAATAACAACTGCTAACCACTCTATTGCAATCCCCGGCTGACAGATTTGCAGAAGTGGGCTGGGAGGACTTGAAGAAAAATGTATGTAGATATGATGTTAGGTTTCGATGTCTTCTTCTCTGTTGCAGGACAAGTCCACTCCAGAGGAGCAGCAATCATGGGACAGCTTTAAAACGATGACCTTAAACACATCACAGCCCACACGTAAAGACAAATTGGAAATGCACAGCAGAGACTGGGAAAAGCCCCGTGCAGTCCCCCTGGACACAACAGAAGGGGATTTTCAAACAGAAGTTTAGGATAAAACTTTGATCAAACAATCAAAAAACTGAAGAAATAAAAACTTTTTAACTTCCAATGGGGAGTAGAAAATAAAAGAAAAAACTGCATTCTATATTTTCACACTGACACTTTAACAAAAAAAAAAAAAAAACTTTTTAAAATTTCTGAGATGTCTTG
Source organism: Polypterus bichir lapradei (assembly GCA_026402145.1). Taxonomy (NCBI): domain Eukaryota; kingdom Metazoa; phylum Chordata; class Cladistia; order Polypteriformes; family Polypteridae; genus Polypterus; species Polypterus bichir. The sequence continues at coordinate 2,922,399 of JANRMT010062848.1, forward strand.
TTTTTCTTCTAAATAATTTCTTCACCAGTTTGAAAAAAAAGGAATATTTCTGTACCATTCTTTTCTAGAGCTTTTCTCACTTTAATGTGACACATGTTGAAGCCATTTTAGTTTTACCCATTTTTTATTCCTCTCATAGTGGATGGATTGACATTTTTTATGTTGGGAAGGAGCAATGAACCAACATTAAGAGTTTATTAATAAACAAATTCAGTTCACAGACTCCAAAGGCACTAAAACTTGCTGTTATATGTTCATCATGTCACTTTTTGGGACTGTTTTTATTTTATATTTTTCCTTAGATTTGGAACTAAACCACAGTAAAAGGGAAATCAATTGTTATTTTGTATCTTTTCCTTTTGACCAATTTATGCAGTTCTTTTACTTGCTATATGAGGTTATGGTTTCTGGGGTTACAGACTTTTCAAATGCCTGAACATTCTAACCTAGTCCAGTTTTAATTGGTATTTTCTTAGGAAAAACACAATTAAACCAATTTGCACTAAAATTGCCAGATTTTCTTCTTAATTCCTCTGGATTGCATATTTAATGGTTATGCTTTGCAGGTATAGCTGCTATATAATTTCTTTCTAATGTTACTTTGTAGAAGTGAAGAAAGATCGATTCAGAAAAGAAAACTAAATTTTAGATACAGTAGCTTGGGCATTCGTCCAGTACAAAACACATTCATGTCCTATGGAATATGAAAGAATCACATATTTTTTCAAGATGTGTTGTACCTTATGCACCATTGATAAGATATAGATTAAGGTTTTCTTATATCATAATTGCATACCACTTATATTATAATGCAGAGATATTAAACATGAATAAATTGAGCAGCCCATCAGAAATGCCCAATATGTTTCTCCCAATATCGAGGTTTTGCACAGTGTGTGATGTTTTTAATTCATTCCACTAAAGCCCTCTGCAATCCACATACAGTATGTGGGTTCAAGCAGGGAAAGTACAGACAAAATCAATCAGCAGGCAGACACATTTCTTTTTCATTACAATATATAGAAACAGATCTGTCATTATGAATGGAATTAGAGCAACAGATGTCAAACAACGTGAATCATGCCAGTGATTTAAAGGCTAACAGCAGTTTTAAGATCCAATCATAAATGTTAGAATGTACTCAAAATTCTCTCTTAATACCATAAATTATCTCTAAATTTTACAATGTTGCAGGATTCCATTACCTGTTACAACATAAGCCAACCCTGGATGGATGTAATATCTGTTGAGATGTAGCAAGAAAACAACAATCAGACCTGACATGGAGAGCATGTTTCATTCCACCACAAGACAAAACCAAGATTCAAATCAGGGTTTCTGTTGCTGTGAGGTAACAGAACATATTTGTGAGCCACAATGACTCCCCTTCCACTCTTACTATTATTTTTGCAATTGATTACCTCTTCAATTGTACACTAACACAGATTGCTTTATAAATCAAATAATCAGATTTCACTGTATGATGTATTTAATGTAATGTTATACCTGAACCTAGCAGTACATATAAAAGAGAGTGGGAAGAAAGCACAAACAGAAAGATGAGTGCAGAAGTTAGTACACACAATAGCGTAAAAGTTAACACTGCTGCTCACAGTTCCTAGGACCTCGGTGAAATACCAAACTCTGCCACTGTCTATGTTAAACATACATGTTCTCCCAGTGTGTACATGACTTTATTCTAGGTTCATTAGTCTAGTTTGAATGAGCAAGGGTTTGCTCTATGATAGATCTGAATCCCACATAGGATGTTGTGGTGTCTCATGCTCTTGGCCCAGCACATATTACACATCTTGTAGTTCATGAACACGTGAGTAGCAGTAAAATAATGATGTAATATTAACTAAATTAATAGTGCAAAACAAGATTTATTTTTATTAAAACTATAGCAATGCACACTTTCCTTACACAAATATTGTTCATGTCAGCTCAGAAATTGTAAAAATAAAAGAAAAAATGAAAACTTCTTCAAACAAAAAGAAAATCTAAAATCCCCCTCTTCATCCTTGGCCAATGGCAGCACCCCCTTGATCACTTGTGTACTTCCGCTCCCTCATTATTATACACTATGCCTGACCCAGAGCATGTTTCACTGCGTTCTTATCTGATGTAACTCTTTTAGTGCATTGTCTTGGTTCCCAGATCTCTCTGGCACCTGCCAGTCCCTTCTGCACAGCACTACTGGATTCCAACGGATGTCCTAATCTTCCTTTTCAATCTGTTCAGCAGGTCAGCTACTGATCTGACTCACAGATCCATCAACATCAACCATTCCCATCAGCACAGTGCCACCATGATCAGATTATTGCCCCAAGCTTTCCTGTTTCCTCTGGATTTGGTCAGCAGGTCCACTGTTGACCTGAAATGAGTAAGGACAAGCATAAAACACTCCCCTCATTTTCCTCTGTAAAACAATGGTTTTGAAATTAACTGATGAGTTGTTTAGGAGCATTGAAACAGGCACATTTACAATGAAGTAAATTTCTAATGTGGTATTAATGACGTAAAAGGGTTACTTACAGAGGCTTTTGCTTTAAAACCTGAAGGTGGAACTGAAAAATTCCAGCTGCACAAGTGCATAACTGAGGAAATGTACAAATAGAAAACTGCAGAGTCCAAGGGTCTCCCTAAGCATCCCTGCAAAAGGCTAACATTGCCAAGCACAAAGATAGTTTCACATATTCCAGAAAAGAACATTCTTTAAGCAACAGATTGCATTAAGGATGTTATGAAAGTTTAGAAAAATGATTATGGTGACTAAATTAAGATTGTTATAAACGTTTTAACAATACATTCAGTTATTAAGGGGAGTTTACAACATATTTCAATTTTGCACAGCCGTGCCAACTGCTGGCAGATCAGGGGACAGTGCCCCACTTGGCTTTAAAAGATAGGTTTGGTAATTTTCAAGTCAATGTTATTTCTTCACATTCATGTGTTCTAAACTGGAGCATATTTTGCATGTTAAAAAAATAGCCTGTGCCGTGGACGGGTACCATGGATCTAATGTAAAAATAGCCTCAAAACTTACAGAATGCATCCTCTTTGAAGAAGCAACAGACGTGATTTAAGAAATCATGCCTTCTGCATTTCTTAGGCATGCATGCAGGACCTGGTGGTGTGAGGCAGGAGTGACAACTTTGCACTACCACTCTGCCTCTTCCAAAACATCTGTACTAAACTTACTGTACTAGCGAGGAGAAAGTGTCCTTAAGAGGGATGTAACCATGATCCAGAAAGTTAGCACTCTGGTGGCCAAGTAACATACTGATGATTACTAGTGCAAGTGTTCTTTAAATCCAGCCTGTTGAAGTCACAAGGATGTAAACATTCACATTTAGTAATGATGCTCACTCAGCACTGTGCTTTTTTGCTTGCAAAGGATGAAGATAACAGGCAGAAAGATACTAGAGAAGATAGAAGAGGACACTTTATCATTAAATACTCCAGATCAGATGTGCAGTTCTTTGAGACAACTATAAAATCTTTGCACAAAATGTTGCTTAACATAAAACACAAATCACTTCTTTTGCATTTACTGACAATTATCTGCAGTAATTCTTCCTAAGAATGGCAGATTTACATTTGATCAATTAAAACGTTTCCACTTGATGCTCACCAGAACAGAATACAATCATCCCTGAGAATGCCTTTCAAGGTTTGCATAACTGTTATTCATAAAAATGTCAATTTGTGTAAAACTGTAAAATAAAAATAGTTGTGTTACACAAAAAGAGCTAGTGTGCACAAGAAAATAACACATTTTTGTTTATCTTTACATCTGAGATTTGTCCATTATCTGTATCTCATAATGAAGTGAAGACTCTTGAGTTAGATATGTTGAGATGTGTGGATTTCCTCAAAAAAGAGAAAAGAGCAAAATCACAAAACTTTTTATTATTTATATAAGCTGCTGAATACCCAGGGTTTTATCAGAACTTTGACTTGTGATACAAAGAAAAACAATATTGCAATAAGTAAGTCTGTCAATCTGCGGTGGGCTGGTGCCCTACCCGGGGTTTGTTTCCTGCCTTGCGCCCTGTGTTGGTTGGGATTGGCTCCAGCAGACCCCCATGTCCCTGTAGTTACGATATAGCGGGTTGGATAATGGATGGATGGAAGTCTATCAATAACCTTTAATACTTGTAAAAATAACAATATTCTTGTTATAAACTTGGAGTTCAATGCTCTAAAGAACTCTTCCAAAAATTTACCATCAAACCCCAGCTACATATAAAGGGAAACAAAGGATCTTTATAAAATTAAAGATTTTTTTCTTTAAAAACATGCTCTTTAATAACAATGAAGCTCTGTAGAGCACAAAAGGTGAAAAATTTGCTCATAACAATAAGGCAATCCAATGCAAAGAAAAGTTCAATACAGTAATCCAGTGAATGGTCAATTGTTCTTGGGTTTAGATGTGTATATAATTACTCGATAATGATTAAGAATCGTATTTCATAGAATTTAACATTTACATAGCAGTCAGCTGGATTAATATTGACTATAGATAGAAATCTTTCATTATATGTGCTTGGTGAAATTAAATTATATTTTTTTGCTTTCTACAATAATAATGTAAATTACATGATTTGAGAAACATTTTTTGTTATATTTTGTTAAACAAAAAAATAAAGAAAAAAGTCTGACAACGTAAGTAAATGTAATGATTTACTTACATAATAAACAAGAACAGTTGCATCTGATATTTGAAATAATAATAATAATACTACTACTACTACTACTACTACTACTACTACTACTACTACTAATAATAATAATAATAATAATAATAATAATAATGGTTGCTTTAACTTAAATGTTTAATGTCTAAATAATCTTGATTGCAATAGAAATCTGTCATTTTTCATCTTCTGATTGAGGTTGTTAGAGGGCTAGGTCCTTAATAAAGGATCAGAAATCAAAAATAATATCAAATTCATAAGCACTGACCTTAACATAGTGATATTTCTACATACCTATGTTTCAAATTTGTCTTTTCTAAGCATCTGGGAGTGGGCCTCAGAGAGCTAGGATGGCTGCTGTAGAGGTAAGAAGAGCTGTCTCTAAATCAAGAAGTTGCAGGTTCGATCCTAGGTCTTCCCTGTATTTTCCTGTTTCATGTTAGGTAGACTGCACAGTAGGTGCCGGGCGGTCTCGTGGCCTCGGAACCCCTGCAGATTTAGTTTTTTTTTTTTTTCTCCAGTCCTTTGTGGGGTTTTTTTGTTTGTTTTTTTTATTTTTTCTGTCCTCCTGGTCATCAGACCTTACTTTATTCTTTTTTACTTAGTATTGCCTAATCTTATTTTTATATTTTTTCTTTTTTCTTTCTTCATCTTGTAAAGCACTTTGAGCTACATCATTTGTATGATAACATGCTATATAAGTAAATGTTGCTGTTGTTGTTTTAGGACCACCAGTAAAGAATCAAATGTCAAAGATATTACATTCTTCATCAGCAACCTCGAAATAGCATAAAATGACTCTCGACATACCTATTTTACCGATACCCATTTTTTCAAAGTTTTATGAAAAGGAGTAACTTTAATCCCTTCTTTCCCTTGTTATGGAGTAAACACCTGGGGTTATTTGAAGTGCCATGCATAGCTTCAAGTCCTCCTGATCATTTTTGCTAAAAGCACCTATTGGTTTACTCTTTATCATAAGCCTGTAATGTGCTGCACAAAATATGTTCCAAAAATAAAGGTAAAAGCCTAAAAATAAAGATTTTTCAGGCCTTGCATTCTTAAAATACAGGGAAATCCCATAAAGCTCAACATTTTGACTAGACATCAAGATGCATGGATTAGTATATCAAATGTGGGACTTTTCAAGAGGCTGAAAAGATTTCAAAGCCTTCAAAAGTAATTCTTATGAAAACAAAAGATGAAACTCATTCTGGAAAGATGGCTATTCATGAATCCTCTATCAGTTATTTTTTATCACTGTCTGTTGCTTCTTCTTATATTACTTCTACTCTCAGGTATGCCTTGAGAGATTTGTTATTTTCTGAGGGCAAATACGTAATAAAAGTATCATTTGCAAGCAGGAAGGGATTAAAAATGGCAAGAGAAACATTGTAAAGGTTAGTCTGCTAGTTCAATTTTGACCTAAGCAGGATCTTCGATCACAAAGCTATATAATTAGAAAGTTCAAGAAAACAAAGGCTGAAGAGAGAAAAACCAAATTTGCTGTCATTACTTTTAGGAATAGATAAGCCAGTCAGAAAGAACTGAGATTGATGTCTCTTCCATTAAAGCAGCTCCCAGCGTCAACAGTTAATTGGGATACTACATGGGGATTAATATACAAACACTTAAGGTTTGGGGTTCATTTTAGAACTGAATATCTGATACACCAATCCTTTCTTTACACTTGTAATGATGTTTTGTTCAATTTGGTCTCATTTACAAAACAAAAAAATACAGTAAATATGTGGAAACTTTAAATCAGTCATTTTGTCGAAGAATATAGATAATATAACATTTTCAAATTTTCATAATTAGAGCATTAAATAATTTTTGATGAGAACAAGTCATTCAGCCCAACAAAGCTTGCCAGTCCTATCTATTTAATTCTTTGAAAAAAAAAACATTAAGTCTAGTTTTGAAAGTTCCTAAAGTCCTACTGTATACCATGCTTCTTGGTAGCTTATTCCAAGTGTCTGTGGTTCTCTGTGTAAAGGAAAAACTTCCTAATGTTTGTGCAAACTTTACCCTTAACAAGTTTCCAACTGTGTCCCCGTGTTCTTGACAAACCCATTTTAAAATAACAGTCTTGATCCACTGTACTAATTCCCTTCATAATTTTAAACAATTCAATCATGTCACCTGTGAATATCCATTAGCATAAAAATGCAGTGACATAATTAGTACAGCAATATTCGTGAGTTTAAGTCAATACAGAATGAAGATTAGAGAAAATGCTACAAAATGCAAAGATACTACAATTACATTGACAGGGACAAAAATCGCACAGTCAAGGTTGGTTACGATAGCAAAGAGGATATAGCAACATATAGAAGTTTTTAGAAATAATTGAACTTTTCCCAAAAAAGTAAATTGAGAATCAAAGCCAATTTAAAAGGGTGAAGGGTATGTCTCTTTTAAAAGATGAAGAATTGGCTTCACTAGCAGTGTTAGGAACTGTATCTATTGTTATTTTGTTTTTTTGTTTTGGATATAGCGGGTTGGATAATGGATGGATGGATGGTCTCTGATCATGACTACTCAAATATGTCTAACTTTGAAGTGTGTTTGACTTTTTGGTTTTGTTTTCTATCATTCAGGTCTTTATGCAGACACCTTGTTTGATACCTAACTATTCATTTGGATGTTTCTTTAATACTAGCAGCACCATGGCTGACACCAGTTGGTGTTGTGTTTTTAAGTCTTTAATTATTCCATCAGTGTACGAAGAAGGTCCAGTCCTTCCTTGACTTTTACTAATTACCTACACTTAAATGCCCATGTAGTCATAAGAGTAAACTTCTACTCAGAAAACATGACTGATTAAAATCATCATCATTTTTTTAATACAAAAGACCTACTATTTCTGCCATAAGTAACGCCACTGAACCCTGCTGTTTCCCTCTGTCTCTCTTCTCAGGCATGAACTTGAAAGCAGCTGCTTGTTATCTTTCACCTTGAAAAATCCAATCTAGCTATCATTATCAAGGATATTGTACAGTATGTGTCTTTCCCTCCTCCAGATGACTACACAAAAATAATAATAAAAATAATCACTTATAATTACATGCATTGTTTCAGTACATGTATTTAAAAGATCATAAACTAATCAGAAACCTGGAGGAGCTCCAGTTATATTAATAACATGAAAAAAGTATATAAACTCACCTGAAATTGCAATGCAATATTTTTCACACAGCTTCAAATAGCAAGTACAGAATAGCAAGCTTTGGATAAGCTTTAGAGAATAGAGTTTGTTGATTTTGACATCATCTTTGAATTAGAGGGTGATACGTCGTTGGATTCTGGGGCTGAGTCGGAGTGTGCACTAGGTAAGGAGCATGGGTGTCAGCCGGAGTCCCATATGGAGAGCTTCTCCTTACAAAAAGACTCAAGCCAACACTGGCGAGCCAGCATTGGTTTACACGGTAAGAAGGGAGAAGGCGCTAGATGGCACAGAGTACATGGAGCAAACTTTGGTCACGATGCACAAGCTCCTCCTTACATAAAGACTCGAGCCAGCACTGGTTCACACAATAAGAAGGGAGAACGTGCTTGATGCCACAAGGTAGATGAAGCAAACCTCGGTCTTGGTGCACAAGCTAATGGACCAGTACTGAGAACAAAAGGATTTAGGCCACACTTTGCATAGCCTTGGCAGTTTAGTACAGTTCTAGTGTTAATCCAATTATTTTCTTCATTGCTAACATACCATGCCAAGACTGTTTGGGACTTTGCCTTTTCACTACAAATAACCATTACAGCCAGACATGAGCTGCAATAATGTGCATGTGAAAGTAAAAGTAGAATATCATTTATGTTACCCCAGCCATGAATTTGGTGTACAGCTGAACCATCTCATCAATCCTCAGTTAGGTTGGGAAATTTCACAATAGCATAAGAGAGAGAGGACTAGAAGAAAAAACAAGCTAATTGTATGGCAGCTGTGAGAAATGCAAGATAAGGAGGCGCTCAAAGGTGTATGGAGACACGAGGAAATGATCAGAAAATATGTTTATGTGCACAAGGCTATGAGAGAGAAGGATATTGAATGTGTCAGTAGCTTCAACAGAGTAGTACAAATTTAATGAGTCACGAGATTTAAGGCAAGAAAGGAAATCTCAAGTCAGAACATATGAATGACAATATATACAAATGCTAAGTCTCCAAGTTAAAGAATGCATTTCACTTCAGAACACATGCAATAAAGAATTTCAAAGGACAGCAAGGAAATGGAAGCATTGTATTGAACAGAATGATAGATCACTGCAAGTAAACAAGCAGTGGCCAAGGGAATCACGGTGTAACACACTCAAAGGATACAAAACCAGGAACAGAAAGAAGAACATGTACAAAAAGCAGAGCTAATTCTTACTGCAATGTTCCCATCCTGGGCCTGTCAAAAATATAAAGGCTGTCAGAGCTGGGAAGACAGCTCATGACTATTTGCCAGGTTTCTATCATACAGTGTAAGTAAAAACTTTACATAACTGATACATTTACTTAAAAGAACAGAAATGTAAAAAGAAGCATTATGGAGGGAAAATTCTGACATTCAGAAGTGTGTGTATACATATATACAAATAAGGTGAAGCAGAATAATAATAATACACTTTATTTATTTAGTATCTTTTCCTGCATGACAAATTATATGAAAATGACTAAATAAGTCAAAGCATCATTTAAAAATGCTATTTTTGTCCAGGTAAAATAATGAAAAAGGGTTAATGTGATCAATGGGGGAACAGGGGGAGATCAGTAGGATGCTTACTTTTTTCTTTAGTATTCTGCAGTAATACTTAAAAATTGTTGCTGAGAAAAATGATTTGACTAAAATAAAAAAAAAGTAATACTAGTCTCTTTAAGGACAAAACTGTAATCTGTTATGTGCTAATGATCCATAAATATTGATGCTACTAATGAATTTCAGGTACCATTGATCAGATCATGAATGTTTTAAAATTAATGTGTTCCAACCTGCACCCTATATATTGTAAATGAACAAGCAAAAAGTCATAAAAAAATTGGAACGAAAATAGAATCTGTTTTAATAGCCAATGTGTGAAGGGTAAAAAAATATGACAAAACCATGCAAGATTGTGTCTAGAGTCTTTATGAGTGCTTCTTCTGCTGTCTGCTATCAACTGATCACCTAATTCCTGCTTGAACGATTTTTTTTATGCTAGATAACCAAAACAGGTGGAGTCAGATGCACAATTAAAGGCGGGGCCAACTATTATCATCCTGTTCTTTACCATATGTTCTGTGCACGGAAAAGCAAAGCATGCAAGAAGCTCTGTTGCACATAAATCTTTCCCAAATAACTCACATTTTGCCCTCAAGTACTGCAAAATACAGTACACCCCCAAAATTCACTGGGGTTACGTTCCTAGAGCACCTACGAATTGTGAAAAACCGTGACTTTTGGATCTGGTTAAAAAATGCCTTTTAAATGCCTATTTTTATAGTTTAAGCCCTAAATACAGTATGCCCCCAAAGCACTTTAATTTCATTGCAAACTCAGCTTAATACATTAATACATTACCTAAAAAATTACCTTAATACATTACCTAAAAACAGAATGTAAAGGTAAACCTGTCTACCGTACAGTACTGTACTGCTATGTCTCCCACGGTGCTCCTCCTCCGATTCTTCCTTTTACTCTGGAGCATTGAGATGACTTGGGTCTCCCTATGGGAAAAGAAAAGACCCCTCGCCGTCTGTGCCCCTGTGGAACAACGCGAGACTGATGCTGGCTCCGGCAGTAGGGCGCCAGGACCCACGGCACTCGTCAGCCGGTGTTTTGGCTCCACCCCTTCCAGGCGATCAGCTCTCCGCGTTGTTACCACTGTCAGAGACGTGGCTACTCGTTCTCTGGAACTGCACGATACTGGGTAACATTTGCACGCTTCTCCTCTTTGCTTTACGGTATCAGTTTTACTCACCTTTACCACCATGAACCTCTGGCCAAAGATTCCAGTGTCGCACCCTTCCGCCCTGTAACGTCCCGTCTGAAGTGGCGCAACCACCTTCCCCTTCAGCTCGTCCACACAAACTCAAAGGTTGTGTTCTACCTGTTTGATCCTCTGCATTAATCAAAGCACCCTCTCCAATTCTTCTCGATCTGCAGGTAGAAATACAGCATTCGTCAGTGGAGGACTTACCTTAAAATCGGTCCTATTCACCGGCTTTGCATCCTGGAACTTTCTTCCGGGATTCTCCGGACCCCCCCCTTGCTCGAGATTGACATTCGCTGGTCCCATCATCAACCAATCACTGACGGGAACACAGCACACACCGTCCAATCCCTTACCTGTCACGGGGAAGGACTTCCGGTCTGTCGCCATCTTCTCCTTTCTCCTGAGGGGTCTGTGAGACTCATCGCAGGCACTCTGCCTCAACTTCTGGAGACGTGGCGGATCCTCCCCTTCCTCTAGCGACGCCATCCTGGCTTCGCTGATAGGATCGGCATACCCCAGCCAGTGACGCAGTTCCAGGTAGGCTCCTCTGGACGCGTCAGTGGTTGTGCCTACTGCATTACCTCTGGCGATGATGAACGCTGGGCCTCCCTCACCCCCCTCGGGTGGAAGACGGCACTTCGGAGAATCTCTGACGGCCTCAGGGTGATTCGTGGAACGTCCGCGGTGCGTGTGCCGACCGCCTCCCTGCGGTGCATTGTGCATGGCTGACTGAGGTCCCGGGCAGCTCACAAAAATTTTATTTGCAGGGTCCCCCGCTTTGTAACAAGCGGAAGGCCCCATGTTGGGCGCCATTGTGAGACTTACCCGGACACCACCAGTTGGAGACCACATCTTTATAAAAAACACACGTTTATTTGTTTTGAGCTACTGTTTGTATGAAAATGTGCTATATAAATAAATATTGTTGTTGTTGTTGTATAAACAAACACAGGTTTCAGTCCCGAACACCACACAATGAATTCAGCAATAATCCCCGACAATGAACTCTTCTTTCTCACAGTCCTTAGCCGCCTCTATTCTCCTCCTGGGAGCTTTGTCCTGCTCCCACTCCTGACCCAAGCTTGTCGAGTGTAAGAGGGCGGCCCCTTTTATTTATATGTGCTCCAGGTGGCTGATGACGGGCTTCCGGCAGCACTTCCTGGTGTGGCGGAAATGCTGCCCTTTGCACCGGGCGTTCCTCCGGGCGTTCCTGGCAGGTTCATCCGCCATCTTGCCTGATGTGGCAGAAGTGACAGTTCTCCGGGTCTCACGAGTCTGAAAGCACCGCCTGGCAGTGGCCATGGGTCCCAACAAGATAAATCCTTTTCCCTCTTTTCCCATAGTCCTTTTATAGTCCAGGGCGGTTGCCCTCTTGTGTCCCGGAAGCTTTTAATGTCCACTTCCGGTCCTTCCAGGCATCCCAGCCAGGTAAAGACCCCAGCAATCTGCCACAATATATATGTGTGTATGTGTGTGTGTAGTGGAACAAAAGAACAGTTGCAGTGCTGTCCTGGAAAAAGCCAATATAGATTGTGAGAGGATATTAAAACAAATAATAATAATAATAACAAATACAAGAGAGGGAAGTGAGTGAGAGCACAAAGTAACAACTAACAGTGGATGATACCTTGCTCATTAATTTTCCTAACTCCCACTCTTCCAAGCCTCTGTTTGATGGCTTCTTTTATAGTCTGGTCCTGGGAGTGCTTCCAAAAGCTGGGTGTGGGTGTTGCCCATTGGTGAAAGAAGCTCACACTTCGGAACAGAGGAACCTATTGCACAGTACTATCATTTACTTAGGCAACCCAACCACACTCCACATGTGAACCAACAACAGCAACCCATGACCCAAAAGTGGTTTGTGACCCACTGCTTGCAAAACATTGATATAACCATAGCTGGAGTTGTCTGTCCGGAGCTCCCTGAGCGGCCCCCGGTATCCTTGCCAATCTCTTCCATTCATAACAAACAGGTCGGGTAATTAACCTTAATATAGAGAGCCATCCCCTGCTTCTCCTGGTACTCTTTTCACTTCTACTTTTCATCTACTTCAGTCTCTCAACTGGCCTCCTGTTGCTGCAAAGGATCACGTTCAAAACATTTGTCTTTGCCTACTGATCTCTGAATAGTTCCAGAGCTCAAAATCTCAAGACTTTGTCCTCTCCATATGTCCCTTCAGGGAGTCTCCTTTCTGCCTCTACCTGTCTGCTGAACTTCCCTCTTCATGACAGACATGCTAAGACTGGAAAATGCTTCTCTATTCTTTCTCCATCTCCAAAGTTGGGGAATTATCTTCCTTTATCTACTTGAACTGTACACAATTTACTAATTTTGGGCATCTTTTTAAGTGTACCTTTCCATTAAGTAATTTGGAACTGCTCAATTTCTCCTCTACAGGATAATTGTTGTCAAAAATAATTTCCCCCAAGGCTCCACCACCACCCTGCTTCCACACCCCACAGCCCATGCAGCCCATCTCCCTAAGTACAAACTGAATCCACTAGCAGACACAATGTTGGAATATTATCATATTCCTACAAAAAGTCACCTTTTCAAATGCTATGATACTTTAGTCTAGCACTTTATTTATTATTTTTTATTTATAATGCACACCACACTCACACACAGCAATCACATTGTGTATCTCCATGAAAAAGTGACTGGTGCATGTTACAAGACAGACCAACAGAATCAGTCCTTCACTGGAAATATTTTATCATGTATACTGTACATAAAACAGAATTTATAATTGTTTGCCTGTGTATAATTAAGGAAAACAGCACCAACTAATAGAATGGGCAGGAGCCAATCTGAGTAGTATGATGCACAAGGTAGGAACTAAAGATGGATGTGGTGCTAGTCCACCACAAGAAACACTCATTCACACAATCACTCTTATTCACACATGGCCATTATAGACAACATGGGGTGAAAAGTCCCTTGTACATAAACTACACAGGGACTGGGCACAGAATAGAATTTGAACTATCAGTACTAGACTGGTGAAGTCACAGCACTAACCATTGCGCCATAGCATTACACGGTGACCGTGCAACATAAAGTAAGGAGGAAGCAGATGTAAGCAATTTTTACGGGACATTGTTAATTTTATTTTAAACTTAGACCTTTAAAAGAAAGTCAAGGAGATGATATTTACACAAGTTAATATTATATAGGGTAGTGTAGAGGTATGAATGTGTTCATTGGTGATGCTACAGTAAATTGACCTCCAAGATCTGTGTGTGTGTTCACCTTATGATGGACTGGTCTCCTATCCAGGGGTCATTCAAGTCTTGTGCTCAATACCTGCTGGCTGCTCTACTCTTGATAATTTATAAAAGTGGATGGGTTATTTTTAAGATGTTTTAACATTTTAACATCAAATCTGTAATGTAAAATCGTCACATTAAAGCTAGCTTCTCTGGTTTATTTTTTATTCATTTCTCAAATATTGTTAAAACATTTCATTTCATAGTCAATTGTGCTTTTTTGGTAGTAATCAGAATGACAGGCTATGGATGCGGTGCCAGTCTATTGCAGGACACAGTCAACCACACACACACCACACTTATTCAGACCTGACCAATAAAAAATAACGATTTTGTGACGTAAGAAGTATATTACATTTTCATTTTGTGGCACAGACACGTGGAAGAATGGAGTGATGCAGTGTTTTCTCTTTTTTTCAGCATTTTGGAGTGTAGGAAAGTTGTGAGACCATGGAGCATGAATGGGGCAATGGATTCATTAATTATGCTTGTACGTGTGAGTGATTTGTCACTCATTAGCAATTCAATGAGTCAGATAGCGCTGCACCTACAGTGCAGGATATTAAATGCAGAGTAAAGGTAGAGATGGACAAAAGAATTTAAAAAAGGCTAGTATTGAAGGAGAAATCGGACAAATGAGACTGAGAGAAGGGGCGGAACTGCAAGTGTGTTCAACTTCTTGCAGCCACAGAGAGCAGGGTCATCCATCTCTCGCTGCAGTCAGGGGCAGATGAGAATCTTAGAATCTTCCATTGGGTACTGACTGGAGGTGTGCGATGGAGAGCCCAAGGAACCAAGTTCAATGACAAAGGGTGTGTCTGCTAACGCAAGACAGAGCTGATGCTGAGCTCATCTGAGAGAGAACCTGTGGACAGTTGAATTCAAGCACTGGTGCGAGGACAGAGTTTAAAGAGCGAGTGTGGAGTCACTAAGCTTCCTCATTTGTATTCCGGCAAGGGATGTGACTTCTGATTGCTGCTCTTTGGTAGACACATCTCTTTTTGTATTGGTTTTATGAATTGGTTTTAATTATTTATGGAACAATCTCCTTTACTATGTTTTTACAGAAATGTATTTATTAATTTTAACTGCACCACAAAAGTAACACTGTTGTTGTTTTTCAATAAATATGCATTTTGTACTTTTTTCACCCAAACTTGTTGTTTTGTCTTGTGCACACCAGGGGGCGCTCCAGATCCCCAAACACACAACACAAGCATGTTTGGACACAAGTATAACAGGCAAAGAGTGTTTTATTGTGGGAAAGTCTTACCCAAGTGTTTCCCACCACAGTCACACACACAATACAGCACAAATCTTTTGTCTTCTTATCTCTCTGCCACTGCCTCTTCTACTCCTCCATGCAAGCATTGTCCTCCTCCTGACTCTGGCTCATTGATGTTAGGCAGGCAGCTCCTTTTATCTACTCTCCGGGAGTGTTTCTGGTGATATGATGCTGCAGGTGAGTCTATGGAGTAGGGACTCCCAAATCCCACAGCTCCCTTTGGCGACCCACACGGGACCCAACTAGAATGCCCCCAGGGACTAAAATACCTGGCATGCCTTGTGGAGACCCATACAGGGATCTGAGCCTGGGCTTGCTGCCATCTAGCATCCTGAAGAGACAAAGTCCTGTGTAAGTTGTCTCCCCCTGTCCTTCTACCTCGTGGACATCCCTCACAGCCTTCACTTGGCCTAATCCATCCTCGGTTATGACTATCGATGTTCCAGGAGGCAGAATGCGATCATGGCTATGGACACCTGGTGCATCACACATTTATTTAGAGGATTTTACATTTATCTCAAAATCAGAAGTAGTTTGATTAGATCTTCAGAAATAAGTATTCCTGTAAACTTCTTTTTCTTGTAGTAAACAAGCCAACATACAGTATTTTAGAATTACTTACGAATATACAGTAATTACAGCAAGACATTATAGTAGATACTGGGTTTGTCCTTAGCCCCAACTGCAGCACTCATGGCGCCTGAACACTGTAGTGTTTAAACTGGCAGAGCGAAAGCATAACTTTTGTCACCATTGATAAAAGTGTGGAGGTAGCACCATTTTACTGTAACAGGCTCACACCCTCTATCACTGTGAACAGGACCTCGTTGGAAGACAAGTGTCTGAGAGTGTAGTTCCTAAATTGCCCTATGGTTAAGTCAATTGTAGAAGATGAAGATGTTTTGAGTTTATTAACCTCAGGGAGTATAATGCCATCCTCGAGATTCAGTTGTGTTTAAGGGAGACAGACATTTCCAGCATGGCTGGCAGAGTTTTAGTGGGAGGCCTTTAAATGTAGTTACTTATTTTTTACAAAGCATGCCAAATAAGGTTTGAAAGGTTATTCTAGAACTGTAATTTTGTCTTCTTCCCACTCCACTTTACATGACAGCCCCTCACTTATAACATTATTGTAAGTGAACCTTAAGGCTTTGGAAACGGGGCATTTATCTCAAATGAGTGACAGTTCTATCTTTCTCTCAACACTGTTATTATCATTCACTTTCTTTCATTTATGCCATGTGTTTTTTTCCCCCAATATTACTCCTTTGTAAGTTCTCCACATAAATTATGTGTATTTTGGTCTCTTTTCATTGTCTTTTTTTCTTCTTTCTCTGGCTTTCACTTGTAGTTTACACAGTTCTGATCTTAACCAGAGCCAACATTGTCATGTCCTCATTCAGAAAGCAATGCGTTTCCAGTTGTGTTTCGTTACTGCTGCTCGCTCTCTCTGCCCTTTGGTCCCTTGAAGAAATGAACTAGCAGCAATCACTCAGGCAAAATGACAGCAGCAATCAGGCCACCCCAGGGCTTTCATTAGAAGAGTTAATGACAATTCCTGGTTTACCTGAGCCAACTCAACAAAGGTAAATAAAATTCAACCTTTCACCTCCATGCTGCAGGAGCACTGATGAAGGAGAGATTAAGGGCACTTTTATTTTTGGTTTGCGTGCCATGATTAAGTCTGTCAATCTTTGTTTGTGTCTAGTTGTGCTGTTTGTTATTTCACTGTAAATGACATTTTAATTCTACTTAATTTCCCACAAACTCTGCCTTCTTTTACCATCAGTTTTGCAACAACAGTCATTTAAAAATGGAATGGATTTTCTGAAAACAAGAAATGATTTTACCTGGGGTTCTTTTGAGGATTATTTTTAAGGCACAATAAGATGCATTTCTTGTTTGTCATTTTATATATTAATCTATCTATATTTCCTTATTATTAATCCACTTTGTCCAATAAGAAGTCATAGAAAGCTGACGCCTATATCAGCTGCAAATCAGCCACTAACCCCAGCAAGGTTATCCATCTCTCCACTCACCCCCAAATAAAAAGGATAACTTAGTTTGACTTACTAATCAGGAGAAAATAACCATCAGTTTATGTTTTCTTAATTCATAGTTTGTTACACAAAGACTTTGAAGTACATGGAACTAGCTGCACCACAGAGCAGTCAAATTAAATATGCAGACCATTACAATTTTAATATTATAAAGTTCTACAACTACACTCAAATAGCACTTAATTAGCTAGGTTGGGCTGAATGATGAGTTGCTTCTTTTTTTCCTTCAGAAGAGGCCATAACCTCGAATTGGGAATGAACACCGCTCTGCTAGTTGATGTGTATGACCACATGAGCAATGTAATGGTACTGCAAAAGGCATCTGCATAGAATTCCTTTTGGACTAACAAAAAATTTTACTTTTGCAGCATCATTGCAACAGCAAGGCTATTTTACCACATCCAAAGGTGATTTTAAAAGGAATTCAAAAACATTAATTTACAAAATCTGGGAAGAGAGGCAACTTTGACATTGAGAATACAACCAATTTCTCTCTTCTTTTACATGGCAGTAAGTAAATATATCTGACACCCCAATATCAATCAGATGCTGCATATCTCAGGTTTGGTCTCTAGGGGTGCTGTTAAACCAAACTCAAATGTTGCCCATGAAGCAAAAATAAGTATAAAGAAAAATCGATTCCCTTATGCAAGTGTTTTACTAGGTCGGTAACTAGGCATGTACAGTACCTCTGTATCATTTAGATACTACATATGTTCTACATGCCAGCTTACTACTGTTTGGTTTGCATTTTTGCATATTGCATTTTGCATACTTCAACATATGTTATCATGTAGAGCAAGCTCTGTGCAAATGAATACATTATACATGTGCATGCAGTGAATTTGCAGTAAATCTACTTGGCTGCTGCCGGCACTGAGCACAGTTGAAAACAATCAGTCAGTAGTAATCATACTACAACAATGAATTCTCGAAGAAGCAATCCTGTTTTTCATAACAATGCCTCTATTTCTTTGTGTCCAAATCCCCATCCCTGAGTCATCTTCTTCTTTCAGCTGCTCTCATTAGGGGTCGCCACAGTGGATCATCTTCTTCCATATCTTTCTGTCCTCTGTATCTTGTTCTGTTACACCCATCACCTGCAAGTCCCCTCTCACCACATCCATAAACC
This sequence comes from Polypterus bichir lapradei, assembly GCA_026402145.1. NCBI lineage: Eukaryota > Metazoa > Chordata > Cladistia > Polypteriformes > Polypteridae > Polypterus > Polypterus bichir. The sequence continues at coordinate 2,940,814 of JANRMT010062848.1, forward strand.
TTCTCTTAGGCCTTCCTCTTTTCCTCTTCCCTGGCAGCTCTATCCTTAGCATCCTTCTCCCAATATACCCAGGATCTCTCCTCTGCACATGTCCACACCAATGCAATCTCGCCTCTCTGACTTTGTCTCCTAACTGTCCAACTTGAGCTGACTCTCTAATGTCCTCATTTCTAATCCTATCCACCCTTGTCACACCCAATGCAAATCTTAGCATCTTTAACTTTGCCACCTTCAGCTCTGTCTCCTGGTTTCTGGTTAGTGCCACCGTCTCCAACCCATATAACATAGCTGGTCTCACTACCGTCCTGTAGACCTTCCCTTTGACTCTTGCTGATACCCGTCTCTTTTACCACCCAGGAGGTTGAAATGGTCCAAATACTAGGAATTGCAGTAACCCCATTGCTTTGATTTGGCTTTCAGTTCCACCCCCAAAGAGGTGGAAATCTCTTTCTCCACTAGTCCTCACAAGCAGTCTGTAGGTTATGTATTTTTCTTAATATTTTACTTTAAAATCACACAGGATTTACTTTTTAAGTCTTGGAAAATAAAAGTGTTCCATGCAGCATGTCTTGATAAAAAGTATGCAAATTTTGAACAAGTCCATGGTTTAGCACTCTGAAGTGTCACAGTACTACCATTAATTAGTAATGGCTGGAGCACAGGTCATACAGAGAAGAGTTTGGGCAGAATTTATTTTCCATGATTATTAAAGAAGGTTGAATTTCCTTATCTTTAGTCTCATTCCATAGCCCTAGAATATGAATATTCACAACCCAGTAATAACATTAGACAGATAGATGGATAGATACTGCTTTTTACAGAAGATCAGTGCATGAATAAATAGATACATACACATTATAACAAACAACAACACCTCTCAAATGCACAGCAGAATGGCTAAAAAGAAAGAAAACATCTGACTTGGCTGTCACAGTCACAGTGAGGCACTATACAGACATATTGTTGTTGGTATAAAGGTGATACTTCTGACACTCTTCTTCACCCATTCCACCCTGCCTGCACTCTCTTTTTCATGTCTCTTCCACAATCCTTATTACTCTGTACTGTTGATACCAAGTATTTAAACTCTTCCGACTTCGCCAACTCTACTCCCTGCATCCTCACCATTCTAATGACCTCCTTCTCATTCACACACATGTATTCTGTCTTATTCCTACTGACCTTCATTTCTCTCCTCTCTAGAACATATCTCCACCTCTCCAGGGTCTCCTCAACCTGCTACCTACTATCGCTACAGATCACAATGTCATCAGCAAATATCATAGTCCATTGGGTCTCCTGTCTAATCTCGTCTGTCAGCCTGTCCATCGCCATTGCAAATAAGAAAGGGCTCAGAGCCGATCCCTGATGTAATCCCACCTCCAACTTGAATGCATCCGTCACTTCTACCACAGACCTCACCACTGTCACACTTCTCTCGTACATATCCTGTACAACTCTTACGTACTTTTCTGCCACTACCAACTTCCTCATACAATACCACAGCTCCTCTCGAGGCACCCTGTCATATGTTTTCTCCAGGTCCAGAAAGACACAATGCAACTCCTTCTGGCCTTCTCTAAACTTTTCCATCAACCTCCTCAGAGCAAACATTGCATCTGTGGTGCTCTTTCTTGGCATGAAACCATACTGCTGCTCACTAATCATCACCTCACTTCTTAACCTAGCTTCCACTGCTCTTTCCCATAACTGCATGCTGTGGCATATCAATTTTATTCCTCTTTAGTTACTGCAGTCCTGCACATCCCCCTTATTCTTGAATATCGGCACCAGTACACTTCTTCTCCACACCTCAGGCATCTTCTCACTTCCCAAGATTCCATTAAACAACCTGGTTAAAAACTCCACTGCCATCTCTCCTAAACACCTCCATGCTTCCATAGGTATGTCATTTGGACCAACAGCCTTTCCATTTTTCATCCTCTTCAAAGCTGTCCTTACTTCCTCTTTGCTAATCCGTCACACTTCCTGATTCACTATCTCCACATCATCCAACCTCTTCTCTCTCTCTTGTTCTCTTCATTCATAAGCCTCTCAAAGTACTCTTTCCATCTGCTCAATACACTCTCCTCGCTTGTGAGTACATTTACATCTTTATCCTTTATTACCCTAACCTGTTGCACATCTTTCCCAGCTCGGTCCCTCTGTCTATCCAATCAGTACAGGTCCTTTTCTCCCTCCTTAGTGTCTAACCTCTCATACGCTTTTTCTTTAGCCTTCGCCACCTCTCTCTTCACCTTGCGCCTTCTCCTTGTACTCTTTTCTACTTTCTGCATCTGACTATCGCACTTCTTAGCCATCCTCTTCCTCTGTATACTCTCCTGTGTTTCCTCATTCCACCACCAGGTTTCCTTTTCCTCCTTCTACTTTCCAGATGTCACGCCAAGCACCCTTCTTGCAGTCATCCTTACTACATCTGCTATAGCTTCCCAGCTGTCTGGTAATTTTTCAAGGCCACCCAGTGCCTGTCTCACCTCCTCCCTAAACTCAACCTTGCAGTCTTCCTTTTTCAACTTCCACCATTTGATCCTTGGCTCTGCCCTCACTCTCTTCCTCTTCTTGATCTCCAATGTCATCCTACAGACCACCATCCTATGCTGCTTAACTACACTTTCCCCTGCCACCACTTTGCATTGTTCAATCTCCTTCAGATCAACTCTTCTGCAAAGGATGTAATCTACCTGTGTGCATCTTCCTCCACTCTTGTATGTAACCCTATGTTCCTCCCTCTTCTTAAAATACATATTCACCACAGCCACATCCATCCTTTTGGCAAAATCCACTATCCTCTGACCTTCTTCATTCCTCTCCTTGACACCATACCTACCCATCACCTCCTCATCTCCACTGTTCCCTTCACCAAGATGCCCATTGAAATCCGCTACAATCTTCTTTCTCACCCATTGCACACCCAACTTGCAGTGCATATGCACTAGCAACATTCATCATCACACCTCCAATTTCCAGCTTTATAATCAATACTCTGCCTGACAGTCTTTTCACCTCCAAAACACTCTTGACATACTGTTCCTTCAGAATAACTCCTACCCCATTTCTCCTCCCATCCACACCATGATAAAACAATCTGAATCTACCTCCAATCCACTTGGCCTTACTCCCCTTCCATTTAGTCTCTTGCACGCACAATATATCAACCTTCCTTCTCTCCATCATATCTGCTAACTCTCTCCCCTTACCAGTCATACTGCCAACATTCAAAGTTCCTACCCTCAGTTCCACTCTCTTTACTTTCCTCCTCTCCTCCTGCCTCCGGACATGTTTTCCCCCTCTTCTTCTCCTTCTTCTTCTTTGGCCAACAGTAATACCCATCCCTGAGTAATCCTTTGGAATGAGTTGATACATCAAGGGGCTTGACTAGTTATTAATCTTTCAGTTAGACAATATGCATAATCCTTCTGAAGCACAGCACTAAAAAACACTGTGAGTGCTGTGCTGGAACCATTCCTGGCCGGGATGCAGTAATGGAAGCACAACATGGAAGGAGGGATAATCTGGCTGGGATGGGACTGAACCAAAAGGTTAATGTGGGGATGTTGGTACAGTCAGGGCAGTTCCTCCCCCAGTCTAATAGATGGCAGCACTTCACTAGCGTGGACCCAGTAGGAATGCCCACCGGGATATATGGGAGTTGTAGTACTGAGGGACAATCCTTTCAGGGTCCTTGGGTACTAGACTGAGAGGGACTCCCTGCTTCAGGAGGCTCCCATACTGAAAATACTCCCGGGTCTGACATAAAAGTGAGCCGTCCAGCCTACTCCGGTGAGTCGGGAGGGAGGAAGGCAAAGCTCACCTGGAAGTGGAGAGGAGAGGAAAGGTATTGTGCTTAGTGTACCTTATTGTAAGGGAATTAGTGGAGAAATAAAATATTTTTGAATCTGGGACTGTGTATGTGTGTGTATCTGAGATTGAGTTAGATTTTTCTGCTTTCTGCCAGATACTGTAAAATGTGCCTGAATTACATTTGACTTAGGGTTTGAAGGTAAGGTGCTTTGGTAACATGTACAACTAAATAAGAGTAAATAGACATGGTCAGCAGCCCGTGTGTGACATCTTAGGCCATATTTTGTATTTTACAAAGTGGGGAAGCCACAGGTCAAAATAACTATACAGTAGAATTTCACAAAATGCTCTCTGCTACATTAGCTCTGTTAATGCTAACTATATTTAAACAAGCAACAGAAGATAAAATACTGCCAAAACATTATGCCAGCCATCTATTAAATTTTTCTAAAGAATAAAAACACTGAGAATGATATCATGATTCAAGTAAAAAACTGAATAAAAAGAACAGAGTAAATACTATGTTCACAATATCACAAGAAGAAACTTCAACACTTTCTATAAAGCCTTTGCTGAGTGTTTAATGTCATATATACTCTGTTAGTATCTGAGCATCCAGAGGGCCTGTCATCTCTGCACTCTGAAAAAGTTTTTAATCGAAATGAATGAGATGTCTATTCACTGTTCTGTTCAAATTTGGCTTAGGCCTCAACATACGTTCCTGGATTAAACTCCTACATTGTAAATCAGAAGGGAGTAGTGACAGTTCTGCTCTGGAATATGGAACAAGACAAGGTTGCCCATTATCACCAAAGCTATTTTCTTTTTTTATTTTAAAGGCATTGATAAAATAGATCCAGCAGAATTCTTTCAACTTAACGATGATTCACATAGTTCAGGACACCAATGGGAATAAAAGTTAAGTGCATTTAGGACTGAAGTCAGGGAGCACCTCTTTACACAAAGAGTTGTGGAAATCTGGAACAAACTACCAAGCCATGTAGTTGAAGCAGAAACCTTGGCAACCTTTTAAGAAGAATTTGGATAAGGTACTGGGACAGCTTAGGTATTAGCAAAACAATTGAGCTTGAATAACTGAATGATCTCCTCTCGTTTGTCAAATGTCTTCTATTCAAACCTCTGGCTGTACACCTCTGCAAATAGGCAATGATTTGGGTGACTGTAAAGTAAATACTTAAACAAAAGCCTCAGTTTTTGCTGATGACATGATGCTCCACATTATTGGGCCATGTTCAGTCTGAGCACATGTATTGAATATATTGGAGGAATTCTACAAGATTTCTGGGTTAAGAATTAAATACATTTACAGCATATTGTCCCAGCGAGTAATCCTTAAACTGTGAGTAAACTGCGAGAAATAATTTAAACATCAATTTAAAATGAAACAAGTTTTTCAGTTAATTGATTTATATTTACAAAAGCTTAGAGATCTATCTAAATTCAATATTTACAAGCTGATGTAAAGAAAATTTCAATAGCTAGTCCTCTGTTAATCTCACTTTATCTGGTAGATTTAATATTGTTGATATAAATACCCTTCCAAAATTTCTTTAGTTTTTCAAAGCATGTTTATCTATACTAATAAAAGGCAAAGCCCTCACTCACTCACTCACTCACTCACTCACTGACTCATCACTAATTCTCCAACTTCCCGTGTGGGTGGAAGGCTGAAATTTGGCAGGTTCATTCCTTACAGCTTCCTTACAAAAGTTGGGCAGGTTTCATTTCGAAATTCTACGCGTAATGGTCATAACTGGAAGCTGTTTTTCTCCATTTACTGTAATGGAGATGAGCTTGAACGCCGTGGGGGCGGAGTTTCGTGTGACATCATCACGCCGCCCACGTAATCACGCAGTACATAGAAAACCAGGAAGACCTCCAAAAAGCGCTGAAGAAAACATGCATTATATAATTGAGAAGGCAGCGAAACAATAAGAAGCGAGCGAGTGACATAGACAACCATATTCATGAGTTCTGCTACTTCGGAAACAAAGCACGATGTAAACCTAAACTTTAAATTAAGTTCATAGACAGGCTGCCGCTGGCGTTTGTAATTTAGTGCCTGCCCATATAAGGCCGATGCAGAGGAAGTTGAGATGGTCAGGGTGGTGTTTGGCACAAACTCAGCGAAACTGCGAGAGAAAGTTTTAAGTGCCAGGACTTCGGTAACATTAAATACAGCCATTGACATAGCACGAGATGGCACCAGCACAGCTGGGAACCTTCGATGCATGTACACCGAGCGGCTCACGTGAACTGACGCAGTGCACAGACAAAAAGCAACAGTTCCAAAGAGCGCTGAACAAAAAACGAATTACACAATTGAAAAGGCAGCAAAAAATATGAAGCGTCTGATACATACAAGCATATTCATAAATCCAGCTACTGCGGAAACAAAGCACACGGTGGAAAAAGTCAATGTCCCGCTAAAGGAAGACAGTGTAAAAAAAAAACCCGTGCATGCAGTGTGTCAGGTCTCAGATAAAAAAGAAGACGAGCTGTTTATTGATGCAGTAAGAAACGAATCGATGAATGAAACCTGTCATCTTTACAACGATTGACAAACACGGAATGTAACTTGAACACAACACATCCTACAAATACGAACCTGATTGAAAGAAATAATGATAATCAAATCCTTGATAACAGCAACACTCAGTAACACTCACAAAACAAATACTGTATATTGACAGTCATGTTACGTTATTTTTAAAATGTTCCCTTTTCTTTTTCATAGCTTTTTTAACACACTACTTCTCCACTGCGATACACGGGTATATATATATGTATATATATACCCCGATCTACATTCTCGAATAATGGATACTTTATTCGCCATCAATGATTGTTTTGGTAAAGCCATACTCAGTGTATTCATTAGATGAACGGTAAAAAAGTAAGAGCGAGGGGAGGATGACTTATTGAGGCATGCAGGCTGTAGTGCGCGTCAACTCTATCTGAATTGCGCGATCACATTTGAAAAAATATATCTTTTCAAGTTCTATTTAGTCCATATGTGTCAAACTCAAGGGCCGCGGGCCACATGATGCTGCAAGTTATTGCGAAGCTAGCCCACACGATGCTGAAGAGAAAAGTTGATTCTGAAAATAGAGCCTTTAAAAACCGATGGGAGGCTGAGTATATGTTTACTGACATTGCCGGTAAACCCGTGTGTCTCATTTGTGGAGCTAATGTGGCTGTAATTACAGAATTTAATCTAAGATGGCACTATGAGACAAAACATCAGGGTAACCTGAAAGACCTGAATGCAATGCAGAAGATACAGAAAGCAGAAGAATTAAATAAGAATCTGACACTTCAGCG
>JANRMT010062848.1:2957980-2979672 GCA_026402145.1 Polypterus bichir lapradei
CGCTGAAGTGTCAGATTCTTATTTAATTCTTCTGCTTTCTGTATCTTATGCATTGCATTCAGGTCTTTCAGGTTATCTTGATGTTTTGTCTCATTGTGCCGTCTTAGATTAAATTCTGTACTTACACCCACATTAGCTCCACAAATGAGACACACGGGTTTACCGGCAATGTCAGTAAACATATACTCAGCCTCCCATCGGTTTTTAAAGGCTCTATGTTCAGAATCACCTTTTCTCTTCGGTATCGTGTGGGCTAGCTTCACAATAACTGTGCAAGTTATAAGCTAGACTTGATTAACGCGGTAAGTGTTCGGCAAGGCAGCTGAAGCGCTGCATTATGGGATCTGTAGTTTATTGTGTTACCAGTGCTTCATATACCCGGGCCATTAATAACAATAATACAGTATATAAAATGATCTTGCGGGCCGGATATAATTACACGCCGGGCCGGAAGTGGCCCGTGGCCCTTGAGTTTGACACATATGGACTAAATAGAACTTGAAAAGATATATTTTTTCGTACATTGAGCCCGCATGCTATTGTGGTTTTGCCTGCATGCCTCAATAAGTCACCCTCCCCTCGCTCTTACTTTTTTACCGTTCATCTAATGAATACACTGAGTATGGCTTTACCAAAACAATCATTGATTGCGAATAAAGTATTCATTATTCGAGTATGTAGATTGGGGTATATATATACATATATATATACCCGCGTATCGCAGCGGAGATGTAGTGTGTTAAAGAAGCTATGAAAAAGATTTGTTTCTTACTGCATCAATAAACAGCTCGTCTTCTTCTTTATCTGAGACCTGATACACTGCATGCATGGGTTTTTTTTTAACACTGTCTTCTTTTAGCGGGACATTCACTTTTTCCACCGTGTGCTTTGTTTCTGCAGTAGTTGCAGTTATGAATAATATGCTTGTATGTATCAGACGCTTCATATTTTTTGGCTGCCTTTTCAATTGTGTAATTCGGTTTTTGTTCAGTGCTCTTTGGAACTGTTGCTTTTTGTCTGTGCACTGCGTCAGTTCACGTGAGCCGCTCGGTGTACATGCATCGAAGTTTCCCAGCTGTGCTGGTGCCATGTCGTGCTATGTCCATGGCTGTATCTAATGTTACCTAAGTCCCGGCACTTAAAACTTTCTCTCGCAGTTTCGCTGAGTTTGTGCCAAACACCACCCTGACCATCTCATCTTCCTCTGCATAAGCACAGTCCTTCACCCGTGAATATTTACCCGTGGCAGTGTTTCTATTGGATTGCCGCTGACGGACGGCCTTATATGGGCAGGCACTAAATTACAAACGCTAGCGGCAGCCTGTCTATGAACTTAATTTAAAGTTTAGGTTTACATCGTGCTTTGTTTCCGAAGTAGCAGAACTCATGAATATGGTTGTATATGTCACTCGCTCGCTTCTTATTGTTTCGCTGCCTTCTCAATTATATATGCATGTTTTCTTCAGCGCTTTTTGGGTCTCTTCCTGGTTTTCTACCTACTGCGTGATTACGTGGGAGGCGTGATGATGTCACACGAAACTCCGCCCCCACGGGTTTCACACTCATCTCCATTACAGTAAATGGAGAAAAACAGCTTCCAGTTATGACCATTACACGTAGAATTTCGAAATGAAACCTGCCCAACTTTTGTAAGGAAGCTGTAAGGAATAAGCCTGCCAAATTTCAGCCTTCTACCTACACGGGAAGTTGGAGAATTAGTGATGAGTCAGTCAGTCAGTCAGTCAGTCAGTCAGTGAGTCAGTGAGTGAGTGAGTGAGGGCTTTGCCGTTTATTAGTATAGATTACGCTGTGCATTCTATGGTATAATTACATTTGTGCTTATAAACTAAAAAAATATATATTTACATACAGTTCGTATGGTCTGGAATGGATTAATTATATTTACATACAATTCTATGGGGGAAATTGCTTCGGTTCACGATCAAATCGGTTTACGACCAGAGTTTTGGAATGAATTATGGTTGTGAACCGAGGTTACACTGTACCAGGAATGCCTGTTAAACATCTTAGATTCACGAGTAGCGATTTGGGGGGTGAGATGTCTATCGAGGTGATCACTGTAATATTTACTGTATATGTCATTGAAATGTATTATTATCAGGCATGGTTTAGGCACCTATGTCATCAGGAAGGCACCAGAAAAAGGGACCTCAAGGTTACTATTATGGATGTTAATTTAGGGCACGGATGCCGTGAATGTCAGAGCTGTAATAGATAAAGTTCCCCTGCATACTTTAAAAGAAAGTCTCGCCATCATTTCATTTTTCACAATTTGTGAAAACAAGACATGGTGTCAGAATAGAGGACAGTCATGGATTTTGTTGGAGTTCCCTCTCCACGAATTGACTGGGATTCTCTTAACCTGCCGGGAGAATGGAAAAAGTTCCGACAGCGCGTGGAGCTGATGTTTTCTGGCCCGCTAAAAGGCAAAGACGAGAGTGAGAAATGCAGCTACCTGCTCCTGTGGACTGGGGAAAAGGTCCAGGGTTAGTCCCGAGAAATCTACTGCTCAATGCTAACCTCTCTCTCTCTCTCTCATTCCTCCTAGAGCACGAAGCAGAAAAATGGCCAACAGTGGGGTAACTCGCGTTGAAATCGTAGTTGAAGAACTTCAGGCACTCGACGGACAGATTCAGAAACTCCTGTCCCGACGGAGATACCTTAGGGATCTGAAGGCCCGGCTGTTGGATAAACCGTCCTCACCATCTATAACCGGCGAAACATCAACCCCACGTTGTGCCGACCTGACCCCCGCGTCTCGTAGGAGCGACGCCACTGATGACCTCGGTGGATTTCAGCTATGCAGGCGGGGGTTCAAGGCCAGAGCACCTCCAATGGCACAGGCGAGCATCCTATCCCAGAACCGGTTTGACCCTCTCCGCGTCCCCAGTTCGCCTTCAGCCCCTGGTGATGTAATAGTGGTAGGTGATTCTATTGTTAGGAACCTTAATGTCACATGCCCTAATGCAAAATCGTTTGTTTCTTGTTTTCCCGGTGCTCGTGTCCGAGATGTGATGAGACGTGCACCAGCAGTCTACAAGAAACACAAGGAGAGGGCAATTGGAGCAATCGTTTTGCTCCACGGCGTAAATGACATAAGGCACCGACAATCAGAAATCCTGAAGGCTGATTTCGAGGCTTTGATTAAAGACACGAAGGAGAGGACCCCATCGGCAAAGATCTTCGTTTCGGGTCCACTACCTCTTGTCAGACGATCCAACGAGTACTACAGTCAGCTGCTAGGATTGAACAACTGGCTACAGGGTTTCTGCAAGAAGAAGGATGTCGGTTTCATCAACAATTGGAATCTCTTTTTGGAAAGGCCGCGTTTCTTCAAGCGTGATGGCCTGCATCCGAACAGTTTCGGCACCCGGGTCCTCTCCGAAAACATATCGAAGGTAATTCGTTTATCTTGACTATCTATCTCTGCTCTTAACCCCTTCCGAAATGATACTGTTGTGCTAAGACATGATAAGTGTTTAATAGAATCTTCCGTTAAAGTGCACAACATTAGTACTGTAATAAGCAATCTCAATGCACGTAGAAAATCTAGGAAATACGGCATAAACTCCAATAATCTAATTAAAATGACCATTTTAGAGGAACAATGTATTAAAACTATAAAAACAGATCACAGATTAAACAAAAAATACACACAGAGCGGCGCTAATAAAAATAATTTAGTCCCTAGTCCAAATATCAATAACGCACATAGTATTCATCTCTGCACCTCCGAAACATTAAATATGGCACTATTAAATGTTAGAGCTTTAACTAACAAAACGTTTTTTATCAACGATCTTATTAGTGATAAAAAAATAGATTTTATTGCACTAAGTAAAACATGGCTTAACTCAAACGGCGCGGCTGTTTTAATCGAATCTGCGCCTCCGGATTACAGTTTTACTCGTGCAGACCGCCAGGGGAAAAAGGGAGGCAGATTGGCTAACATTTACTCGAGCCGATTAAAATGTAAAGATGTCAGTTTTGGTAAGTTCAAGTCCTTTGAATATCTCGCCGTTGTTATCCAAGGAGATGCTCAAGTTCTAGTATTATCCGTGTATAGACCTCCAAAATTCAACGCGTCTTTTTTTGAGGAATTCTCTGACTTAATGTCAATTTTAATTACTAACTATGACACACTCCTAATAGTTGGCGACTTTAATTTTCATATAGATAATCAGTGTGATCTAAAAGTAAAAGAATTTATGAACCTCCTGGATTCTTTTGATTTGAGGCAGCTCGTAAATCAGCCTACACATAAAGCAGGTCATACGTTAGACTTAGTGATTACTAAAGGACTGAAAGTTGATGTAAAGCAGATCATTGATATTGGTCTATCGGACCATTTTCTTCTACTTTTTAATATAGAAATAATGAAAAAAAACACTCATGATAAGCATATTGTTAAAAAACGCTTCTTTGACTCAGCAGCAGCTTTAAAACTTACAAACATTCTAAGCAATCAGTCCGTTTATAGTGCCAACTATAATAGCGAGGATAATGTAAATAGTAAGGTGGAAAGATTTAATACTAAAGTGAGAGCTGCTGTTGACATAGTTGCACCTGAAAAGACAGTGAAAAAATCCTCTAGTATTGTTATACCATGGAAGACCCAAAGAGTGTCGGACTTAAAGAGAACATGCCGCAGAGCTGAGCGTAAATGGAGGAAGACTAAACTAACTATCCACTATGAAATATTAAAAGTCAAAATAACAGAATACAATAACACTGTCCATCTTGAGAGACGCTGTTATTTCTCCAAGATTATAAATGACATTGCTAGTAATCCCAGAGTCTTATTTTCTACAATTGATCACCTACTAAACCCAGGTAACTCAAAGGAATGCCTCCTAAGTACTTCCAATAAAACCTGTGAGGCTATCGCTGTATTTTTCAGTCAAAAAATTAATGATATTAGAAATAACATAGTATATCCCTCAAACACTAAGGATCCTTCTAAACCCCAGCATTCTGTTATAAACAAATTAAACTCTTTCACTAGGATAGATTTACCTGATTTACTAAAAATAATATCTCAATTAAAATCCTCCACCTGCGTCCTTGACCCAGTACCAACAAGGCTTTTCAAAGAAGTATCGGGCGTGCTAATTGATAATGTTCTGGACATAGTAAATTCGTCATTAGATACGGGGGTCTTCCCAGACTGTCTTAAGACTGCTGTAGTTAAACTCCTTCTTAAGAAACATAATCTTGACCCCTCGGCTCTTGAAAATTTTAGACCCATCTCTAATCTGCCTTTCTTAAGCAAAGTTCTGGAGAAAGCAGTCATTATGCAGTTAAATGACCACCTAAATAAACATGCTATTCTTGATAAATTTCAGTCGGGTTTTAGAATAAATCACAGCACAGAAACTGCACTCGTTAAAGTAGTAAATGATTTGTGAGTGAACGCAGACAGAGGCCATATATCTGTTCTCATCCTCTTAGATCTGAGTGCTGCATTTGACACTATTGATCATAATATTCTTAGAAATCGCCTTAGTCAATGGGTGGGCCTCTCTGGCAGTGTCTTAAATTGGTTTGAATCCTACCTGACAGGGAGAAAATTTTTTGTTAGTTGTGGTAATCAAATCTCAAAGACACATGATATCCGATTTGGTGTTCCACAAGGCTCTATCCTGGGTCCGCTGTTATTCTCAATCTACATGCTTCCGTTAGGTCAGATTATCTCAGGGCACAACGTGAGCTACCACAGCTATGCTGATGACACACAGCTGTATTTATCAGTAGCACCTGATGACCCCGATTCTATTGACTCACTAACACAATGTCTGACTTGTATCTCAGAATGGATGAATAGTAACTTTCTCAAGTTAAATAAAGAGAAAACTGAAATCTTAGTGATTGGCAATAATGGATACAATGAGGCTATTAGAAATAAACTGGATACATTAGGATTAAAAGTCAAGACGGAGGTAAAAAGCTTAGGGGTAATTGTTGACTGTAATCTGAATTTTAAATCGCATATTAATCAGATCACTAGGACAGCATTTTTTCACTTAAGAAACATAAGTAAAGTTAGACCTCTTATATCACTGAAAGATGCTGAGAAATTAGTTCACGCGTTTGTTTTCAGTCGACTAGATTACTGTAATGCACTCCTCTCAGGACTACCCAAAAAAGACATAAATCGTTTGCAACTAGTGCAGAATGCAGCTGCTAGAATCCTAACTAGGAAAAGAAAATCCGAACACATTTCTCCAGTTCTGATGTCACTACACTGGTTACCTGTGTCATTCAGGATTGACTTTAAAATTCTGCTTATGGTTTATAAAGCCTTAAATAATCTCTCCCCTTCTTATATATCGGAGTGTCTGACACCTTATATTCCAAATCGTAACCTCAGATCCTCAAATGAGTGTCTCCTTAGAATTCCAAGAACAAAACTTAAAAGAAGTGGTGAGGCGGCCTTCTGCTGCTATGCACCTAAAATCTGGAATAGCCTGCCAATAGGAATTCGCCAGGCTAATACAGTAGAGCACATTGCTGAAAACATATTACTTTAACATGGCCTTTCTATAGCTTCAATTTAACTTAATTTAACTTAATCCTGATACTCTGTATGTTCAATTTCCTCATAATAACTATTCAGGGTAGCTCTAAAATCCGTACTGACCCCTACTCTCTTTTCTGTTTCTTTTTCCGGTTTCTTTGTGGTGGTGGCCTGCGCCACCTCCACCTACTCAAAGCTTCATGTTGCTCCAACAATGATGGATGGACTAAAAGGCAGAATTCTACGTGACCATCATCATCAAGCCTTTCCGTGAGTACCCTAAATCCAAAGAGGACTGTTTCATTTATGTTAGGTAGAATGCCCAGAGGGGACTGGGCGGTCTCATGGTCTGGAATCCCTACAGATTTTATTTTTTTTTCTCTAGCCGTCTGGAGTTTTTATTTTGTTTTTTCTGTCCCCCCTGGCCATTGGACCTTACTCTTTTCGATGTTAATTAATGCTGATTTATTTTGTTTTCATATTGTGTTTTTTTATTTTTCTATTCTTTATTATGTAAAGCACTTTGAGCTACTGTTTGTATGAATATGTGCTATATAAATAAATGTTGTTGTTGTTGTTGTTGAAAAAGGAAAAGACATTTTTAACACATTGACTGTCACCCAGGAGGAAGCCAAGTTACTGAAAACGTATTATGACCGCTTTGAGGCGCTTGTCATGCCTAAGACGAATATGATATTCGCGAGATTAATGAGAAGACACAGGGTATAAATGAGACTTTTGATCACTTTGTAGCGGAGTTAAAATTGCTGGTGAAGGACTGTGCTTACGCAAACGAAGATGAGATGGTCAGAGATAGAATAGTGTTTGGCACAAACTCAGCGAAAGTGCGAAAGAAATTTTTAAGTGCCAGGTCTGAGCTAACATTAAATAAAGCCGTGGACATCGCAAGATCGCATGAGATAGCACAAGCACAGCTGAGAACCTTCGGTGCATGTACTCTGAGCGGCTCACGTGAACTGACTGTGAACGCAGTATGCAGACAAAAAGGAAGAGCTCCAAAGAGCGCTGAATGAAAAACGCATTACACAATTGAGAAGGTAGCAAAAGAATATGAAGTGGGTGACGCATACAAGCATATTAATAAGTGCAGCTACTGCAGAAACAAAGCACACGGTGGAAAAAGTCAATGTCCAGCTAAAGGAAGACAGTATAAAAAATCTGGTAAATTGAACCACTTCGCTAAAGTTTGCAGGACTGGGAAAGGTAAACCCGTGCATGCAGTGTGTGATGTCTCAGATGAAGGGGAACACAAGCTGTTTATTGATGCAGTAAGAAAGGAACAACCCTCTGAAGCTGAACAAGCCTTTGTAGACATATCAATAGGAAAGCAAGGTGTAAAGCTTAAGTTTAAATTAAGTTCATAGACACACTGCCGGTAAATATTCGCAGGCAGATCCACAACTGAATGCTGGGAATGCCTGTTAAACATCTTAGATTCACGAGTACCGATTTGGGTAGTGAACAATTCGATGAATGAAACCTGTTATCTTTACAACGGTTGACAAACACGGAATATAACTTGAACACAACACATCCTCAAAATGTGAACCTGATTGAAAGAAATAATGATAATCAAATCCTTGATGACAGCAACACTCATAACAGTCGCAAAGCAATTACACTGACAATCATGTTACGTTATTTTTAAAATGTTTCCTTTTCTTTTTCATAACTTCTTTAACACACCACTTCTCCGCTGAGAAGCGCGGGTATTTTGCTAGTATATTAATAACTCTGTGATGGTGAGTGTGATTTTTCCATACTGTGATGTGCTGGACCAGATACTTCACTTCATGAGAGACTCACCAAATCAACAAGCTGACTAAGAAGGCAGGTTTAGTTATGGACACACACTCAAGGTAGTAGTGGAGGAGAGAATGAAGACACAACCAATGGCCATTATGAACAATGTTGCCCATCCTCTCTCTGACACACTAATACTGAGGGCTTTCAGCAAACGAATCATTTAGCAGAAGTGTGTCAAGAAACGCAGCTGGGGAACCTTTATACCAACAGCAATATGTCTGTATAGTGCCTCACTGTGACTGTGACAAGTCAGATGTTTTCTTTCTTTTAAGCCATTCTGCTGTGCATTTGAGAGGTGTTGTTGTTTGTTATAATGTGTATGTATCTATTTATTCATGCACTGATCTTCTGTAAAAAGCAGTATCTATCTATCTATCTGTCTAATGTTATTACTGGGTTGTGAATATTCATATTCTAGGGCTATGGAATGAGACTAAAGATAAGGAAATTCAACCTTCTTTAATAGTCATGGAAAAGAAATTCTGCTCAAACTCTTCTCTGTATGATCTGTGCTCCAGCCATTACTAATTAATGGTAGTACTTTGACACTTCAGAGTGCTAAACCATGGACTTGTTCAAAATTTGCATACTTTTTATCAAGACATGCTGCATGGAACACTTTTATTTTCCAAGACTTAAAAAGTGAATCCTGTGTGATTTTAAAGTAAAATATTAAGAAAAATACATAACCTACAGACTGCTTGTGAGGACTAGTGGAGAAAGAGATTTCCACCTCTTTGGGGGTGGAACTGGAAGCCAAATCAAAGCAATGGGGTTACTGCAATTCCTAGTATTTGGACCATTTCAACCTCCTGGGTGGTAAAAGAGTTTGCTTGGGTTTAGAAAATGCAGTTTTGTTTTTATCAACTATTTCTAACATTGAAAATGGAGAAAAATGTTAGTTTTATTTATCATAAATGTAGGAAGTTTTAAGATCTTTCTTTGTTGGGGGACCCTACCCTGTTACCTTAACTGGGCAGCTTCCTGTTCAGATTGCATGCTTTTGGTTTATTGGGGGAGAAGGTGTTGAAAGCTGCTATAAATACAATAATGACAAAGAAGAACAAGAAAGAGCAGTATTATGAAGTTAGATGTGAAGTGTGGAATATGAAATGAGATCAAAAACATTGCATTTAATCCCCATTTCTATCCATCCATCCAGCCTCTTCCGCTTATCCGAGATCGGGTCACGGGGGCAGCAGCTTGAGCAGAGATGCCCGGACTTCCCTCTCACCGGCCACTTCTTCTAGCTCTTCCAGGGGAATCTCGAGGCATTCCCAGGCCAGCCAAGAGACATAGTCCCTCCAGTGTGTCCTGGGTCTTCTCCGGGGCCTCCTCCCGGTTAGAAGTGCCCGGAACACCTCACCAGGGAGGCGTCCAGGAGGCATCCTGATCAGATGCCCGAGCCACCTCATCTGACTCCTCTTGATGCGGAGGAGCAGTGGCTTTACTCTGAGTTCCTCCCGGATGACTGAGCTTCTCACCCTATCTTTAAGTGAAAGGCCAGACACTGCGGAGGAAACTCATTTCAGTTGCTTGTATTCGCAATATCATTTTTTCGGTCACTACCCACAGCTCATGACCATAGGTGAGGGTAGGAACTTAGTTCGACTGGTAAATTGAGAGCTTTGCCTTCAGGCTCAGCTCCTTTTTCACCACGACAGACCGATGCAGAACCTGCATCCGGCTGTCGATCTCCCGCTCCATTCTTTCTTCACTCGTGAACAAGACCCCGAGATACTTGAACTCCTCCACAGTGGAGGAATTCAAGTCCCCATTTCTAGTCAGGTTTTATTCTTTTCTATATCTTTGTATTTAAATGGAAGAAAAGGAATTTGTGTTTTTGGACATTGATTTCTGGTTCTCTATGCCTAGTTTGGATATGTTTTTTACTCAATTATTTGCACAACATTTTGTGTACTCTCAGTGTTTTGTACTGAATTTTTGCATTTAGAGGGGGTCATTATTATAGATTTTTATTCTCTGTTGTCACTCTTGTTACTATTGCTGTGCTTGATTTTGTGACTATAAACCTCTTTTATATTTTTTCTTTCATAGTGGTGTATGCCTCCTGTGTTGTATCTGCTTTGCTCTTGTTTTAGAAGTGAGATTTGGTTCTGTTCTGTTTTTTTTCAGCAGTGGCTGAAATCAATGACTTGCCTCTCAATCATCTTCCACTCAAAACAAAGTGCCAGGAGGCACCTTACTACTACTACTAATATCTTAATGCACAGATGCTAGTTATTTACTCCTCTGCATGACAATCATATGTTCCAGCCATTCTTAAACTATACAACATTTTATATTCTTAAACTATACAACATTTTAAGTCATTTGGTATCCGGACCTTTAGAAACTTCCATGTTGAAAATATGAATGCATCATTGGAACATCTCAAGATATAATCTACCAGTGACATGTTTCTTTCTTAACCTTTTATCAATATCTATGGTTGAAACTACTGTTTATAGTCAATTAATGATGAAGAGATGATTAACATTTCCAGACCCTACTGTCCAGTTTCAAACTGTACAGCCTGAGGTAATTTAAGGCGACATTGTGAGCAGGACCTTTCAATTAGAATCTCATTTGATATAAGGAATGGAAATCAGTTATTATCTAATGATAAAATGAGTTGTGGTGCAGCCCTTTAGGCACTTGAGTTCTGAAATCCCTTTCTTACATATATATTTGACACCCGTATACTATCACGGTTCAGCCAGCATATTCCCTCTGGGTAGTGTTCAAACTAGGGTTTCTTGCTTTTTTTGTGTTATTTTATGCCATTTATTTGTATTCACATTTATTTTGTTTATTATGTACATTTTTCTTTGTGTTCATTTGTCCTTGGTTATTTCCCTTGTGTTTTGTGCGTGGCTCCACAAGGGGTGGGGCCACCTGCTAATCACCACCAGGAACGGCCCTCCATCCTCTTTAAGGGAGGGCCTCCCATGGTTCCTGGTGGTTCACTGAATGTGCTGGAATGGAGTGTTTCTTGTGTTACTTTGCCTTTTGATTCCCTGGATTTTTGATCCTGTGCTCTGCTTTTCGACTATTTCTTTGGTTTACGTATTGGGACTGTGTTTATTGTTAATTTAAATCTCTGCTCTGTTTTTTTGACCACGATTTTTAGATTCTGTTTTTAGACCTTGTTTGCTGTCTCTTCCTTTCCTCTTAAGGCATCTACTTTTGCTCTTCTGAGTTATGGGGCGTGCACTGCCTTTTTTGAAAATAAACCTTTTACTTTTATCAAGAGTCATCTTGGTCCCTTTTGTTTCTAGTTGGGGTAGTTTGACAGTGTTTCCCCCTCTATTGGGCAACCTTGGAATTGTTTTTGGTATCTGTGCTTACAGGACTCCCAGATCACGACATATACCTTTTAAGCACTGAAATGCATGCAGCAAAAAATGAATGACAACAGTGGCAAAGCTGTCATTCCAGTCATTTCCTTAATCTTTTGACAATTACAACTGCTAAAGGAACAAATTACATCCCACCAGACAGCCAGTTTAAAACTCTGAAAGAGACTATATGATAGACTTGTAGCATTTGAATCCTTTTACTTCAATAACCAGTTTGAAAAGGCATACCACAAACACCCTAGATGTTGGCAACACAGACACACAGTGAAAAAAAAAAAAAAAAATGCAGTAGCAAACCAATGTCACATTTCAGTTGCACTCTTCAGCCTGCAGAGGTGTGACAATTTCCTCTTTCTTTCTTCATCTTTCACAAGCCTTACATTTTGTGTGCTTCATAAGTTCTGCATGACATCAAACTCTGACAGCTTTGTATGTGAGTCACAAATACATCTGGGTCTGTGCATCTTAGAAAGACAATAAACTGTTCTGTATCTCCCTTTTTTAGATAAATGACACATATTTTCCGACTCAAGATGGTCTTAAATACGGATATTGTTTGTCATTTGCAACAATATCGTTAACCTAAGGTACATGCACCAGTACATTTGTCAGCTTTTTCCCTTGTTACTTGGAATTAGTGTAGTCTGAAACAAGGCATCAAACTGTGATAATACTAATGAAGGTCAGGTTTCTGTCATTGCTTTGTGAGCAGAAAGCAATTTAAACTCTTCAGCTCCCTAGTTTCGCATACTCTTCCTGAGCTCATTAATGCTACCAGCTTAAAGACTTTTTCAGGGTTTTACAAGAGTGCCGTCCTTATTTGTACCATAAATCGTCTACAAGACATCATTAATCAGATGACCTCTTTGCTTACCTCTGGAGGTTCTGTGCTTTGGTAGGTTTGTATTTTGCATTTGATGTTCGCATTAAACAAGATGTAAAATAGCTATATTTGCATGAAGGTTGTGGTCTTTGCGTCTGTCACAGAATTCCCTTTTTGAGTGAAGAGGTTGCTTGACCCTTTCAATTCAGGTAAACAGTGTCAATAAAAGAAGAAGAGAACATACAAAGTGACTTCTGTGCCCATATTTATCAAGCATCCTAGAATTACTCTCAGGAATTAGACTAAAAGTCTGACTAGGATAAGAATTTGTCATACCACAGAGTAGACCACGAGAAGTAGTTTTGAAGTGTCCTACACCAACTCCCAGCGAAGAGTAGGAGTTGACATTTGAAAATGAATGATGTCATGATTTCATGGCTCCCTAGGCCACAAAGTGGCATTCATGAAGACACTTTGCAGTTTACTTGGAAATCATGGCAACACATTGTAGTTTTCTGATACTAATACTAAGATGTTACCACAAAGGCAATAATAATAATATTCAAAGAGACATGATTACACTCAATAAAAAGGTTTATGCCATTTTCATGAAGTACTCCGGAGTCATACATTGAACTGAGCACCTTGCAAAAACATCAAGCATAATACAGTACCAAGCACAGAGATGGAAAGACAGAGAACACACACTTCAAATAAGAATACAGCCCCATAACAGACATGTTTATTTAACAAAAAATGATCCACAGTCATACTTTTAGAAGAATCAGCTTCTCACTGTTATGGTGACAGAGAACATCATAGAATAAAATAACAGTTACTGCTATTAGGGTGGCGTTTCTGAACTTGCATTTACTGTTCCAGTGTTCCTGATCATTTTACAGAGTTGTGTGCTGTGTCCCGATCTTCCTGGGCTTGTAAATTGTAATACAGATGTTCCAGGGGTGCATCAGAGTGGTATGTTGGCTACTACAGTACAGTTTCCATCTATGATCATATTTTGTTGATACTGAGATATCACTTGTGCAATTCACCTACAGTATGAGTGCTAATAGAAAATTGGGTCAATGATCTCAATCGCAACATCAACCCTAGGAGAACCAGCGATTTGCATGAATGAAGCTTACTTGAACTTTACTTCAATAGAGTGATGGGGAAATATATAAATCTGCATTGTAAGGGATTTCAATTTTTGTCCAAAATTTGAGAAATAGTTATACAATACAATACAGTACAATTTATTTTTGTATAGCCCAAAATCACACAAGGAGTGCTGCAATGGGCTTTAACAGGCCCTGCCTCTTGACAGCCCCCCAGCCTTGACTCTCTAAGAAGACAAGGAAAAACTCCCAAAAAAATCCCAGTAGGGAAAAAATGGAAGAAACCTCAAAAAAGGCAGGTCAAAGAGAGACCCCTTTCCAGGTAGGTTGGGCATGCAGTGGGTGTCAAAAAGAAGGGGGACAATACAATACACAGAACAGAACAAAATCTCAATACAGTATAAAAATAAAAATTTTAGAAGTACATAGCAGAATTTAACAATGGATGACATCACATAATATGATTTGGATTTGTTTATAATCCTGGAGACCTCATCCATCAAGCTGCCTCCCCCATTTGGCCACTCCACAGCTGAAACAGTGTTGGGCCAGCCAATCCGATGAAAGGACCTCTCTTTCCCATGATTCCAGCGATCCTCCATCAGGGATGACTTTACCGTAAGCAGGCACAACAACTTGGCAGGTGGGCCATGGCACCCAGTGCCACATTTGAGTACCGAGAAGAGAAACAGAATAGGTGAGGGTTAGTATCAAATTATAACTATTGTGCTACTTATGTTTTAGTGCTAATGACTAACAACTGAGATGCAGTATGTACAGTAAATCAGCAGTTCTAGTCAGGATATGCTAAACTGAAGTAGTGAGTCTTCAGCTGGGATTTAAAAGCTGAGACCAAAGGGGCATCTCTTATAGTAGCAGGCAGACCATTCCACAGTTTAGGGGCCCTGTAACTAAAAGCTCGACCTCCCACTGTTATTTTATTAATCCTAGGAATCATAAGCAGACCGGCATCTTGAGATCTTAATGTACGCTCTGGTTTGTAAGTCATGATATGTTCAGACAAGTAAACCGGACTTTGGCCATTTAATGCTTTATATGTTAAAAGGAGGCTTTTGAAATCTGCCCTAAACTTAACCTGGAGCCAGTGTAAGGATTTAAGAACTGGAATTATGTGTTCGTACTTTCTTGTTCTTGTGATAATTCTTGCAGCAGCATTTTGGTTCAACTGGAAGCTGTATAAATAACAGTTTGAACATACAGTGAACACCGCATTGCAGTAGTCAATCCTACTAGAAATAAATGCATGAATTAATTTCTCAGAATCCTGTTTATTTAGAAAGTGCCTTCATTTTTCTAACATTTTTAAGATGGTTTAGTTGGTTGAGTTGCAAAGCTCTATTTTTCCTGTAGCCAAAAAAAAAGGTTACTTCACCAACACTTTCATTTCAGCTGACAGCACATGACGTCTTCGTACACATGGAGTAATCACAAGACATACAAGATTTTTTATGAATATTATTCCAACATTTGTTTACAAGTTTATTGTTGTCCAGCGTTACCAAAACATTCAGCCTTTATAAGAGACGTAGTTGCAGATCTCTGTCTGAAGTCTTCTTCTGATGGCTCCTAGTCAGTTAGGACACTTTATGAACTCTTCTAAAAGCCAGTGAAGTTAGTAGCAGTAGTAAGCAGGAGTTTTCTAAGCTTGAAAATTTGATAAAATGTTTTTACTCCTACTCCTAAGTAGGTTTACCAGTTCGAATCCCGTAAAATGCCAAAAGGGTCTCTGCTCTGTTGGGCCCTTGAGCAAGGACGTTAACCTGCAATTGCTCTGTTCTGGGTATGATGTTAATCTGCATCCATCCCTGCATGTAGGCCCTCTAACCTGCAGGGAAAAACTTGAGGGTTGGTGGCAGAATTGGCACTCCAGCCACCACAAAAAAACCTCACACTGTTCCATTACATCTGAACTAGTGTGGTACTGAGATATCACCCGTTGCATAGCTGCACTCGGGTCCTAATCTGGATCCTGAGTTGGTGTGGTGGGTGCGGCAATGAACTGTATCAGTACGTGATCCTAACCTCTACTCCTAAGAATGGGATCAAATTTGCATCAGATTTTTTAGCAAGTTAGGGTTGTTTTCCTACTCTGAGACGCTCGATAAATTTAGGCATTGATTTAGAATTTGTGTCTAAAGTTAATGTGTTACGTGCTGTATAATGAACAAAGCCAAATTTCGCACAGGAAATGGCTCTTGGGAGCTACCTTACTCTTTGGTAATACTTACAAAGGCCTTCCTTCACAAAGACAGAAAATCTCTGTCGTATATAAGTTTTCACAGAGGTTCTAAACAGTTATTATGTACAGAGTCTTTAATGCCCATGCAACTCACAAAGACATTTTTCAACATTTTACAACTTTGTGGATTAGTGTCTTATGAAAGCAGATGTTTTACTCTCCTGTCTATCAGAAACATAAATTGAGCCATATCAGTATTAAATGTTAACAGTTCTTTAATCCTACGCCTGTCTGATGTTCACTTATGGGAATATACCGCAATTCATTAAAAACATTCAGAGAAAGAACATATATCCACATCCTTAAAAATTTGCTTTTGTTACTCTAGGAGCTGTTTTCAGAGTAATGTTTGTCTTAGGTCATCTTTTGTCAAGTTTGTAGTATTGTAGCTCTTTTAAAATTCATAATTTCCAGTTTTGCAGAATTGAAAGACTCGTCTGTTTACAGTGCTCAGGTCCTTACATTAAAGAGATTCATATCATAATCACAGCAGGAAAAAATCAGTGGGGAACTGTCCATGTCTACTGAGATTTCATTGATGGTCTAGGAAAAAATAGTGAATTGCATGTTTTTTAAAATCTGCTAAATTACACACTAATTCATTTTTAAAAAATATTTTCATAATAATTGTGTAGTTCTAACATACAGCATCTGGATTCATATATTGTTTTACAAGTGTACTGGTTAATTTGATGTGAATAGAAAAACAGGCTCATTAAGCATTCTCCTTGAGAAGGAGAATAATCCTGCTAGCTCTGACTCAAAGTGTTTTTGAAGTGTAATAGAATAGAAATATTGAATCGTTTTTATTGTATAATATGACTTTCAAGAATGCAAGGACTGATGAGTGCTTCAGGGTTAACTATTCTAGGATTTTCTTTGTATTAATTTAGATGGACAAAAATCAACAAGGTCTTTCTTTGGGAGAGTGGTAAAAAATGGCCTAGAAGCACATGGGATGACCAACATGAGCAGATACACAATTGTCAGCTAGCCAATCCTCTAACCAAAATTCAATGTCAAAAATTCAAAACCAAATTCAAAGTCAGGAAAGGTAAATCATAGCTTTATTTTGTTGCTAGAGTCTGAAGAAAAAATTTTATTTTTTGGCATGTAAGCAGTGTGATGAAATCAAAAGATGTGTGAAAATCAACTCAATACCAAATTTACAAATGCAAATGAATAATCATAAAATTGCTTATTTCTGTTCAGTGGAAAAGTACTAAATAACTTTTAATGTATGTAACCAAAGTCCATCCATCATCTAACCTGCTATATCTTAACACAGGGGTCTGCTGGAGCCAATCCCAGCTAACACAGGAAACAAACCACAGGCAGGGTGCCAACCCACCACAGGGCACACACACACACTAGGGACAATTTAGGATCACCAATGCACATCTTTGGACTGTGGGAGGAAATCCACACAGACACGGGGAGAACATGCAAACTCCATGCAGGGAGGACCCAGGAAGCAAACCCAGGTCTCCTAACTGCGAGGCAGCAGTGCTACCACTGTGCCATCATGCCGCCCTGTCAACAAAGTAATTCATGATAATTTATTATCACCTAATGGTGATTTTAACCTTTTATTTTCTCTCAGCCTTTTGTTCTCTACCTCTGAGAGAGTGGAATTTGAATGTGTGTGACACAGAGCCTACTCCGTGAAAAACAGGCACCCAGTCTTATCTTGTTGCCTTCTTGAAAATGGATGGTAGGTTCAATTTGTTGATGGGGACAAGGAATGTGAGCTTGGGCAGTAGGCCTATACAGCCAGAGAAATGATCAGATGTTACAGAGAAAAGAGGCTATAAAAAACAGTGATGAATGGGACCCTGTAACACAACACAGGCTTACTTCAATACAACCCCTTCTGTAAACTCCCATGCTGTAAACATAAAGCATAGCATCTAATAAAAGAAGAGCTTGATTAATAATGATACAATGGCTGAAAATGAAAGAGATGTATCCTCTAGGTCCATAGCAGTGGTATTAAGGTAGGGTGTATCTGTGAAAATGTCAATCAAAGATGATTGATGACTTGATGGTCTCAGTAAGTTTTTGTGATTAATTGCACTTTTGTAATTTCCTGGATTTGGTGACCTTCATGCTCTGTTTTTGACCATTCTATTTGGGTTTGTGTTTTTTGGGACTTTATGCCTTTGATTGCCTTATCCTATTTCAGGTAACTACTCCTGTGTTTTAGGAACTCCTTGGAACTTTTTGTTTAGAAGAGCATTTTTGTGAAATAATATATTTCTAGTCATATAGAGTTTTTGTTCCATTTGTGCTACACAGGCCAAAGGATTAAAGGTGCTTTCCTTTTGCGTGGGTTATTGATAGAGAATAAAACTGAATAAAAAAGAAAACAAAGCTAACCTTTACAAGTATCATATACAGTGGGAGCCACGTCAAACAGCCGCCTGGAGCATGACAGGTCCATGACAGGACCATGACAGGACCATGCACGATCCGTGCACGGAATGTGATCCCCCGCGATGACGCAGTTAATGATGCCCCGCCCCATAAACGCCCCCATGCGCTTTCTAAAAAGATGGTTGCGATGCTGTATAATCCCGCCAGATGGAGCATTGACTGCTTCAGTTAACTGCAGTGTCCAGGAAGCCCTATACTGTATCTTTAATATACTGTACAGGCAGTTCTTGTATTGTCAACATACTGTAGTTTCATAAATAGATAATGTGGTAAAAAAAACAACAACAAACCGATTAATAAAACAGATTTGTTAAATCACTCAATACACAACCCATGATGATATGGAAGCGTATTAGGGCCACGGTGAAAAAAAAAATACGGACACAGTGAAGAAAAAAAAATCAAAATGTCGAGATTAAAGTCGACATGTTGACTTTATTCTCGACATTTCCACTTTATTCTCGCCATTTACGTCGAGATTAAAGTCGACATGTTGACTTTATTCTCGACATTTCCACTTTATTCTCGCTATTTATGTCGAGATTAAAGTCGACATTTCCTCTTTATTCTAATAGTTTATTTTGTCAGTAGAATGTCGCAAACTAAACTTCATCTTAAAATGAATGTTTAATTTACTAGATTTTCTCAAACCCCCGTCATAAATTAATGTAGCACATGAAATGCTTTTTATTAAGTGTTCCCCGACCCAGTTTTTAATCTCTATGCGCTTCTTAAACTGACTTCCTCTTGCACACAGCAGAAAGCGATCGCCGCACATTGACTTCATGATATTCCTGCTCTATGAACATTCAGAATACTAACATACAGTGCATGATATCTTCTTCACGATGAAATGCATTAAAGCATGTATTAAACACGGGTGGCGGGGGGGCACGGTGGCGTGGCTGTAGTGCTGCTCCCTTGCATTACGGGGTCCCCAGGTGTATGTTCAGTGTAGTGAACTTTATGACAGGTGTGACGAGGCTCCAAAAAACTGGATATATGAATGGGTATCGCACTGGTTTAACTGGAATATCGTGTAAATGTTGGCTTCGTGATGTGGTGGACGGAGACACGAACGCAGAATTCAATGGATGTTCTTCTGAGCGGGCTTTCTTTATTGCATGCGCGCTGTCTCTATCTGACGTACTAAATCTCCAGTTCCTATCCTTGCTTTTTCTTTCTGCACATAACCAATCACCACACGATAAACGTCTTTGTGAAATTAAAACAAGTTATAAACTTAGACCTCAGAGTTTTCAGAAATTAAAATGTATTAAAGCATGTAGGGGCACGGTGGCGTGGTGGTTGGAAGGGGGTCCCGGATGTTCCCTGCCTTGAGTTTGCATGTTTTTTTCTGGTGGGTCTACTCGGCGTGCTTCAGTTTCCTTTCAAAGACATGTAGGTTGTGGGGTTTTGTTACGTATTATTGACCCTGCTACTTTATGTGTTCCACGTATTCACCTTGCGATGTGTTGGCACCGCATTCAGGATTTACTCCTGCCTCACACAAGATGCTTGCTGGGATGGGCGCAACCCTGAATGGATGGCATAATTAAACATGTATAATGAAGATTTTTTTTTAATTTCTGAAAACTCCATCCCAGCAAGCACCGTACCCCCACATGCTTTAATAATTTAAAGTTCTGAAAACTCCGAGGTCTAAGTTTATAACTTGTTTTAATTTCACAAAGACGTTTATCGTGTGGTGATTGGTTATGTGCAGAAAGAAAAAGCAAGGATAGGGACTGGAGGTTTAGTACGTCAGATAGAGACAGCACGCATGCAATAAAGAAAGCCCGCTCAGAAGAACATCCATTGAATTCTGCATTCGTGTCTCCGACCACCACATCACGAGCCCAATATTTAAGTTAAACCTGTGCGATACCCATTCATGTATCCAGTTTTTTGGAGCCTCGTCACACCTGCCATAAAGTTCACTACACTGAACATACACCTGGGGACCCCTTAATGCAAGGGAGCAGCTCTATAGCCACGCCACCGTGCCCCCTGCCACCCATGTTTAATACATGCTTTAATGCATTTCATCGTGAAGAAGATATCAAGCATTTCTCTTAGTATTCTGAATGTTCTTAGAGCAGGATTATCATGAAATCAATGTGTGGCGATCGCTGTCTGCGCCTCTCAGTGCAAGAGGAAGTCAGTTTAAGAAGCGCATAGAGATTAACACCTGGGTCGAGGAACACTTAATATAAAGCATTTAATGTGCTACATTAATTAATGACGGGGTTTGAGAAAATCTAGTAAATTAAACATTCATTTTAAGATGAAGTTTAGTTTGCGACATTCTACTGACAAAATAAACTATTAGAATAAAGTGGAAATGTCGACTTTAATCTCGACGTAAATGTCGAGAATAAAGTGGAAATGTCGAGAATAAAGTCAACATGTCGACTTTAATCTCGACGTAAATGTCGAGAATAAAGTGGAAATGTCGAGAAAACTAGTTATTAAAATATTTTTTAAGACATCCTTAATAATCCTTAAAGACAAGCGCCCTCTGCCAGATATCTGCCAGATGAAAAAGATGACGTCTCATAGACGTCTCCGCGACGTGTGTGTGCTATCTGGGTTAACAATCCTTAAAGACACGGTACGTCTGTAATTTATCTATACCGATCATTGCAGGTACGGAATACAAATGCAGGCTATGTACAGTATTTTACATTACGGTGTATTTTACCTAGTTCCATTTAATATACTGATGAATTATATTTTGCTGCAAAGCATCTTTTTGATTAAAAGAGGAGTGACATTGTGAGTTTGTGACACTGACAGTAAGCTGTAATGTTAACTCCAGACTTGGTAAACAGACCATTCAGTTATCTAAAGTTATATCTGACCGTTGCCGGTGCTGCCAGTGATTTTCAAAACGGCCAATAAAAAACTAAACTGGGAAATAATCTGTAAACTACCCCAAACAAATTTTATAAAAATAAATAAATAAATAAAGTCACCACTTACCGTGAATAGTCCATTAACACTAGAATTACCAGAGCCTACGAAAAAACTCTTAGATCCGTCCCACCTTAAATCGCTTCTTAAAACCGTTCTCACCTCTCTGCCAGCGTCTTTTGTTAATCTAAATGTGTTGATAAAGAAAAGTTGCAAGTAGCCGGCTATTCCATTCCCCCCATCGACTTAGAAAGTGCACAAACTTCTCCCAGCTCATGCCTTGATTGATTATCTGGGAGTGATGTGGAGTTTTAGAGTGGAAATAATAGATCATTATTTGGAATACACGTATTTCACGTGTGTTCCGTTTCTACAGTAATCCGTGTAAACACATTTTTAAAACAGAAACGTT
>JANRMT010062848.1:2984672-3020586 GCA_026402145.1 Polypterus bichir lapradei
TTATCCATAAATTTTTCTTACTGTACTCGGAGAAGAAAAAGCAAATTCCGTGTTGGGTTCTTTACCCGCTTTCTTCACAAAGGTAAGGTATCTTTGCAAGATGGTCGTAAAAAGATTTACTTTTGCATTGCCGCTCAAGTCACTGTGTTCAAGTATGAATTTCATTTGTTTATCGAGTTCACTTTCAATACCACTTAAAAGGTCACTGGAAGCCAGGGGCTTTCTGTTGCAACTGAGCCATTTGTTGTCGATGTACCAGGCACATCTTGCGTATGTATTCCATATTTATACTCTCAAACCTATTAAACTAGTAATGAAAAGAATGGCTGCGCTTAATAGAGCTCAGAGAAACCCTCCTTTCTGATTTTAAAGGTTTTTTTTCTTTTTAATGGTAATTTATTTTAGGTGCAACGATGTTTCTTAAGCAGAGGGTTGAGTGCATGTGTTACTGTGGTATGTTTTAAGCTACTTCACCAGGCCCAGAGTATCCAATATATTAACACGATACTAGTCCGGGCCTATTGAGTATCAGGATTTCACTTTCTTTTTTTAAATCTGGTACCTCCTTTTTCCATCTTGCGTATTGTTCAGTAAACCTTATTTTTTGGTGGATCAGAACATTTTGCTTACACTCCACTCATTATTCTCTTT
Organism: Polypterus bichir lapradei; assembly: GCA_026402145.1. Lineage (NCBI taxonomy): Eukaryota > Metazoa > Chordata > Cladistia > Polypteriformes > Polypteridae > Polypterus > Polypterus bichir. The sequence continues at coordinate 2,985,324 of JANRMT010062848.1, forward strand.
AGGTTTTTTTTTAGAAATTCTGTTAATGCTTGGTAATATCATTCCATTTTACATCAGTTATGAATCCCTGAAAATAAGAATGGTTATAGTAAGTTATATGAGCATATACACTACAGGTCTTATGATTAGGCTTATTTTTGACACGTTAGACAAATCAGGAAGGAAAATGTTTTAGTGAATAGTTACATAATATCTATTATGTGTGTTAGCGCAGTGATTACCTTTTTACTAAAAACTGTATGGGTTATTCTTTCTTTTAGGCAGTCCAGGTTACATATGGCAACTATCATTGAAAACTGCTTTGCCCTTGTTTGTAAAAAATCAGCCTTTGTTTTAGTAGCATTCAGGGTGTAGGGGATGTAAGTTTGAGCTGTGATTCCAAGAATCAAGAAGTGTCTGCATTCTTCTTGAATACGAGACAAAGGACCAGGGTTTGTGTGGTGATCATGGTCAAGGTCAGAGTTAAGCTAGACATTATTATTCCAAAATGAAAAATTTACTTGCCCTTATCCATATCAAGCAAGTATATATATAAATCTAACACAGTAAAAGACTAAATTTACAAACACTAAGTCACAGAGGAAATTAAAAAAGATATTAAGACCAGATCAACAAGGGATCACCCCAAGCTCACAGGACACTGCAAATGAACCAACGTGTTCTGCGGTATATTATAAGCTAAACTGTCATCTAAAGAGCCAGTTCCATGGGGTTGCAAAGAGTTGGGGTAAACATTATTTAACATCTTCTAGTATTATTAACATTAGCATGCTATTGTTATGACCTTGTCTGTCACTAAAAGTTGGGTTTGTGTTCCTCCTGATTCAGGAAGAACATTAAATAATGGAGTTAGGAATGTTAACTAGACTGGTAGTCTTGATTGTAAAGGCATTTGGCATTTGTGCCAAAATGAAAAAAATAAATCGATAAAAGTAAATATGAAGTAAATAATCACATGAAAAAGTGGAGTTATAATCTAGTTATTACAATTTGAAAAACTGCAATGATGTATAACAAAAGATTGATAGGTGACAAAACCAGCATGAAAAGAAACCTTTTGAAATAAATAATAAGCTTTTTTGACATGTGCAATCTGAATAGGAAATATGTGTTGTGATTGAATAACGTCACTGGACAATGTCAAAGTGTTGGGGAATATGCCCCATATATTGCTGCTGCAATTTCTTTGGTCAAAGTACTGAAAAATCATTCAACATTCGACAACTGGGTTGTGTTTACAATGGCTTTTTATATGATCAGAAAATGGCTGCCAAAAATGAATCATAATGGAAGTGACGTCATCTGGATGGGACCGGAAGTGACGTCATCTGGGTCTGGGTTATTTATCGTCTTTATTTCTAAAAGGTCAGAGAGAGAGGCATCATTACCACAGTACAACCTCCAATCTGTTAATTCTTCACTCACCTGAGGACATCTTGACTGCCTCCGAAGCGCACATGTGTGCTCTATAATATCTAGTGTCTCCATGCATACATTTTGAACTGATTTTATGATTTACCCACTGTCACAGTAAAACATAACGGCGAGCAACAATGAATATGTTACTCCCGGAGTCAAAGATGTGTCTTTCTAACCATTAACAATTACTGCTCCCGTATACGGAAAAGATAAAGGGGTGACAATAGCACAATACCTCTCTCCCTTTCCCAATGAGCAATCCATTGGCTCTGGTGAGGGGCAAGCAGTAAACAAATGACCCAACCCTCCACACTTGAAACAGCGCGGAGGATTGCTTGGTCTTTCTTTCTTCCTTGTGGCGATATCAGGATTAGCTCGGGTGGGCTCCGAATAAGGTACACAAACCTGTCGGGTTGAACGCGAGGACCGTTCTGAACCCTCTGATTTACAGGCCACCCAATGATGCTCCACTACCTGAACGAGGTTATCCATGGAGGTAACCTCCTGTTTGCGGACCTGCTGGGTGAGTTTCTCAGGCAGAGCATCAATGAAGGTCTCGATCGTTAATAATTCGGCCATACGCTGGGAACTATTAACATCTGGCCTTAGCCATCTGCCCACTTTGCCCCATACCTTGTACACTTGGGTACATATGGATCGTTCGGGGTTAAACCACCATGCTCGCCATTCTCTCGCCTGCTGCGTCGCAGATACACCGTAGCGTTTAAAAATTTCTCTCTTTAGGAGCTCGCAATCGTCAGCCTACTCCTCAGAAAGCTCATAATAAGCCCTCTGTGCCTCCCCCTTCAGATAGGGCTCCAGAATGTATGCCCATTCCGTCTGCGGCCATGCATTACATTTAGCGTTGCGTTCGAACACTAGAAAGTATGTTTCTACATCATCATCTTCTGTTAAATATGTTAATAAAGGAGGTACAGACCGTGATGTCTCCACTCTTGTTGCTACTGATGCTCGAGCTTCCGATTCAGCCAACCGGGTTCTCGTGTCTCCTAATTGAAGTTTTGCTTGCTGTAATTCGGCCATCATCGTGTTCAACACGGCGTTCAGGTCTTGTCCCTCTGACATCCTGGAACAATGTAAATCCTGCCGGCTACGCCAATTGTGATAAAATAATGTCACTGGACAACGTCAAAGTGTTGGGGAATATGCCCTGTATATTGCTGCTGCAATATCTTTGGTCTAAGTACTGAAAAATCATTCAATATTCAACAACTTGGTTGTGTTTACAATGGCTTTTTATATGATCAGTAAATGGCTGCCGGAAATGAATCATAATGGAAGTGGCGTCACTAGGATGGGACCGGAAGTAACGTCATAATGAGGAGCCGGAAGTGATATCATCTGGATGGGACCGGAAGTGACGTCAACATGAGGAGCCGGAAGTGGCTTCATCTGTCTGGGACCGGAAGTGACATCATCATGAAGGGCTGGAAGTGACATAATCTGAGTGAAACCGGAAGTGACGTCATCATGAAGGGCCGAAAGTGTCATCATCTGGAGCGGAAGTGACGTCATCATCAGGAGCTGGAAATAACGTTGTAGATGAGGAAGTGGATGAGTCGCCATTTTCATAATTCTGGATTGGTGCAGGTATTGTTGTGTTATTTATTGTCTTTATTTCTAAAAGGTCAGAGAGAGCGGCATCATTACCACAGTATAACCCCCCATCTGTTAATTCTTCACTCACCAGAGGACATGTTGACTGCCTCCAAAGCGCACGTGTGTGACAGTGTTAAAGAGTTAATTTTTAAATAAAACTTGCAATATTATAAAAATATTATAAAAATATTAAATATTAAAACTGAACAAAATACAAAAGTAACATTTAATGATATCAATTAGTGTTATTATCAAACACTGTGTTCTATTTTATAAGGTTTATTTATTTATTTAATTTACTTATAAACTAAATTAGTGGATGCATTTTGCTTTGAAATTAACAATAGTTTGATACAGCTTTAGGAATTAGAATGCAAGACAAACCTATACACTTAATAAAAAATGTTGCTGTTTCAATAGGTCTGTCTTGTATCTCTGTTTATTTTAACCTTTTGAGAAGAAACCCTTGGGCCAGGGAAATATACAACATATATTGAAAATGAACAGTGTCAACATGCTAACTAAAAAAACACGACTCATCTGGATAAGATATTTTAGAATATGGACCTGTTCGCTACCCACATGAGTCTAACAAACTAAATGGTCTCCACTTAATTGTCAAACTTCCTACGGGGTACTATGGATATTGAAATGGAGAATGCAAAAGATTCTATAATATTTATTCTTTAAAGGACAATATGAGATATAGTGCATGTGCCCACAGTGTTAACCAGTCACAGTACATTATGCTCAAAATTCACCTATTGTTTTTCAGAAGAGATAGGACAAATGCTGCCTGTGTTCTGTTTTCTCTTTTTTGTATTAACTATCAATAATTACCATACTCCTGATATATTGGGCTTTTTTATGCAGAAGTACATTTCACAGACCTGGATAAGATACATTTTTCCACTTGACAGCTACAACCTTTGGCTTTTGGTCTGGTTTTGAAAACTTGTTTTTCATTCCAAGCTTAAAGCTCGACTGAACACCTGGGGCCTCATCTATAAACGGTGCGTAAGCACAGAAATGTTGTGTAAGAACTTTTCCACGTTCAAATCGCGATGTATAAAACCTACACTTGGCGTAAAGCCATGCACTTTTCCACGGTACCTCATACCTTGTCATACGCAAGTTCTCCGCCCAGTTTTGCAGACTGGCGGCACCCAGCGTCAAAGCAATGCTACTGTTACTGTGTGGTTACTCCTTATTTTCCTGACGCGGCTTTATAAATACACTGAAACTAACCGCATATTGTTTATTAGTGTAATGCATCTGATTGTAATTAACTTGTAACAATATAATGGTCCAGGGAATAGCCATAGTATTCCAAATACCATAACTGCTTTAGCGTTGTTGCTCTCACTGCACCTTCTTCTTCTTCTTCTTCTTCTTTCAGCTGCTCCTGTTAGGAGTTGCCACAGCGGATCATCTTTTTCCATATTACTCTCACTGCACCACTCGGAGTATTTATATCACTGTATCTGAGTGTGAATCACAGCAGCAGCTGATCAGAAAGAGAATTATCGGTATACGGCATTAAGCACACGCTGTCTCAGCCATGGCAAAACGTTTCAAAGCCTTTCCTGTACAGACCTCGCGGTTCAGAAACAGTTTCATCTAAGAACTATAAACGCACTCAATCAATTGCTCCTTGTAGAACTGTTTGGACTTATAAGTACAATTACCTCACTGTAAACTTGCACTAGTTATAATATTACACAACCTGAGCAGCGGCAAATTTCGACAAAAGTTAAACGCTTGTGTCATAAGCACGAGGCGGCTATGCAGTGTCCGCGACGGACGTGGCCATCCACCGTGCATAAGATACCATATTGACATTGGCGGGCGAAGGAGCCACCGATTCTTTCTCTGCCCAGGGCCGCCACAAGCCTAGAGCTGCCCCTGAGTACTGCAGCAATAAATAATTTCATCGAAGGTCGTGCACAATTACTGCGCCGTGAAACCCATGTTTAATAACGTGCTTTAACTCCTATCATCATGAAAATATCATGTATACATCTCAGTATTTTAGTTATTCAGAGAGCTGTAATATCACAAATGTAATGGATTCTGTGTCCAGTCGGAGGAAGAGAGCCGGTTTAAGAAGCAAGTAGTGATTCACACACATAGAGCACATAGAAGATCACATACAAAACAAAGCATTTAACGTGCTACTTTAATTACAATGTGGTTTGAGAAACTGGTTAATTAAACAATTTTAAGATGACGTTTATGATGTTCTACTTTAATGACAAAATAAACTACATGATTAAAGAGGAAATTTCAAGATTGAAGTCGCCTTTTCACGGCGACTTTGATATCTGAGCTTTCAAGTTTCTCCAACACGCTATGTCACTCAATCAACTTCCTTTTGTTGATTATACCACGGTTTAATTAAACAAATAGTATGTTTTTCCTTTGCCTCCACTTGGTATTTGCTGAAATTCTTATATTTTCCCCTGTGCTTTTCCCATTGTCTTTTCACAGAAGGCTGAGCTTAAGGGCGATTTATATTGATTTGCATATTCAAAGAGGCATAATTCTAGGAGGAGTTGGGGCGGGACAGAAGGCGTGTGCACGTGCACGAAAATTGTACGGATCTGTTCTTGTTACAGACTTTCATTGAACTGATGTCTTTACATTTAGCTTGCATTTTTGCATCATAACTTACCACTTCAGTTCTCCGCTCTGTCGCAGAATAAATTCAGAGGCCAGTAAGTATTTTTTAAATTGGAAATCTTTCTGTTCAGTTTAGATTATACTCTAAATTTTTTAAAACAGTACAGAGTAACTGACAATATATTCATGCAGTATAAAAATATAAAAACTTAAGAATTTAAAAAGGCTTTCCCCAACTCTTTGCAACCCCATGGAATTGGCTGAATAGATGACAGTTTAGCTAATAATATACCACAGAACACGTCGGTTCAGTTGCAGTGTGCTGTGAGCTTAGGGTGATCCCTTGTTGATCTGGTCTTAATATGTTTTTTAATTTCCTCTGTGACTTAGTGTTTGTAAATGTAGTTTTTTACTGTCTTATATTTGTGATACTTGCTTGATATGGATAAGGGCAAGTAAATTTTTCATTTTGGAATAATAATGTCTAGCTTAACTCTGACCTTGACCATGATCACCACACAAACCCTGGTCCTTTGACTTGTATTCAAGAAGAATGCAGACACTTCTTGGTTCTTGAAATCACAACTGAAACTTACATCCCCTACACCTTGAATGCTACTAAAACAAAGGGTGATTTTTCACAAACAAGGGCAAAGCAGTTTTCAATGATAGTTGCCATATGTAACCTGGACTACCTAAAAAAAAGAATAACCCACACAGTTTTTAGTAAAATGGTAATCACTGGGCTAACACATATAATAGATATTATGTAACTATTCACTAAAACATTTTCCTTCTTGATTTGTCTAACGAGTCCAAAATAAGCCTAATCATAAGACCTGTAGTGTATATGCTCATATACAGTAACTTACTATAACCATTCTTATTTTCAGGGATTCATAACTGATGTAAAATGGAATGATATTACCAAGCATTAACAGAATTTCTAAAACTTTGTATTATACTAAGCACCCTGAGTACCAAAGTGGTTATAGCATGTTGATGAAAATGCTGTTTTAAAGCCTGAACAAGATAACTGTTTTCTATTCAACATATAAAATGTTTAGTAAATAAAAAGAGAGACTAAATACAATTTGTAACAAAAATGGAACACCGAAGGACAACTGAATAACCAAGTAAATCTAATTTAACTTGAAGTGCCACAAAGTGCTTTACAAATAACCCCTACAACATAAACCTTTAAAGAGGAAGGCCCAGTTGTGGTGGTGAGATGGAGGCAAAGCTTACATATTGGATGATTGGTAAATTCAGAGCAGAAATTTTAAAAGTGAGTAGTCTGGATTTTTTCACAATATGTTTAAGTTTCTACTTACTACGGTCACAGAAACATTTTCAAAGGACTGCTGAAACTTACAAATGTAGTGATAACAGTTAAAAACCTAAAGAGAATAATGAGTGGAGTGTAAGCAAAATGTTCTGATCCACCAAAAAATAAGGTTTAATGAACAATGCGCAAGATGGAAAAAGGAGGTACCAGATTTAAAAAAAGAAAGTGAAATCCTGATACTCAATAGGCCCGGACTAGTACTGTGTTAATATGTTGGATACTCTGGTCCTGGTGAAGTAGCTTAAAACATACCACAGTAACACATGCACTCAACCCTCTGCTGAAGAAGCATCGTTGCGCCTTTAAAAAGCCCAACAATAAAAAAAATACCGTTAAAAAGAAAAAAAAAAACCTTTAAAATCAGAAAGGAGGGTTTCTCTGAGCCCTGTTAAGCGCGGCCATTCCTTTCATTACTAGTTTAATAGGTTCGAGAGTATAAATATGGAATACACATGCAAGATGTATCTGGAGCCTCAACAACAAATGGCTCAGTTGCAACAGAAAGCCCCTGGCTTCCAGCAACCTTTTAAGCACTACGGAAAGTAAACCGGATAAACAAATGAAATTCATACTTGAACGCAGTGACTTGAGCGCCGATGCAAAAGTAAATCTTTATACAACCATCTTGCAAAGATACCTTACCTTTGTAAAGAAAGCGGATAAAGAACCGGACAAAAACTGTGACACGTAATTTGCTTTTTCTTCTCCGAGTACAGTAAGAAAAATTTATGGATAAAAACTTTTTAAAATCTAAAGACGTAAATGAAAACAGACAGCCCGGTCTTAGGTTCCCTGTGTATTAAGATATAATCTCATAAATACAGGTACATATTATAATAATCATTTACCCAATTATTCAATAATACACTTTATACGTCTAAAAATCATCTGGAGTTTAGGGCTACTAGTCTGTATTAAAATAATTACATTTAATTTAGTGAAATGAATGAAAACACCGTTGCAGTATTTTTATTATGCACTCGCATCGATATAGGCTCCTGGGCCCTGTTCAGGGTTCAGTCAGTCTGTCTCCAACCGGCTATCCAAATGAGAGTTTATAAAGCAAAAATGTTTCATTATCTCAGACTTTTAAAAACATGCGGCCCCCTGCAGAGAATTAGCGGCTACTGCGTGAGCCCGTTTCGAATGACTACGAATTTTACAAGCGGCCCCTTCTGTAAGTAATTTAGAATACTGACATATTGTTATGTCAGAGCTAATGCACAACCTGCCTGCGCTTTTAAACTACTCCTGAATATTCTCAGTGGAAAGACCCTGGTTGAATTTTCAGTCGCCGAGACAAAAACTAATTGATTGGAATGTCCGTTTTGGTAACAGAAAAAACTAATATTGCTTGCTCCAGTAATATGAACATTGCATTTATACATTAATCATCATACACGTAGATGGATAGATAGATAGAAAACATTGTTCTAATAAGTTGAAGACACACCGTTTTGTATTTTGGCAATATTCTGACTTATCTTTCGGTATTAGCGGCAAGCTGTGTAATGGACCGGTCTGAATGCTTATTTGTATACACCAAAAAGAGCAGTATTTTTAAAGCAGACTTTATAATAAGGAGAGGGATTTCTTTTAGCAAATGTGTGCCCCTTTGATTCGTTTTAAGACCGCTTTACATTTACAACAGGAAGATATGAATTTATGTTAAAGGCCTGTATGTGTGAACCTGTTTCTTGTTTCAGCTGCCCAATTATGCGTATCAGCAAAAGAAAAGCTAATCTTACATAGAGTATTTCACATAATGTTTGAGCAGGGCACAAAACTGTGTGTTGTGAGAGTCACTCCTTCTGGCCTCTCGCGTCTGAAGAGAAGATGAGTCTCCACCTGTTTTTGAAGGAGCTGAAAAAATGATTGCAGTTTTTATGGAGTGGCGAAGAGTGCTTAAAACGGCTTTTTCTATCACCAGAATGGCTGAATAGTTAAGGCATTGGACTTAAGTGTGTTATTGTTATTTAATCGTGCCCTGTTCACTCTGTGTCTGAGTACAGCTCTCACCTTTACAAAGTTAAGTGAATTGCTTCCGCAATGTGGATCCTTAGCTTAGCTAAAAATACATACATAAATGTATGTATGTTTTAGATAGATTTTTAATGTAAATTATAAATTATAATTACAAATTATAAAGCAAAGGATAGATTTTTTATACGTGTTTTAAAAGGGAATTGCTGTATACTATTTACCTCTGTGTGATTTTTAAAAGGCTTATATTGAACTAGTTATCTCATGCTTTATACGCAATACCTAAAATCCTTTACCTTCAAAAGTTAAAAACCACAAAATGTGCATCTCAGCAAAGGAAGTGCTGCGTGTGCTCGACCCCACACATCTGTGTGCATGCGCAGGACCTGAGCGCTTATGGCTCAATGTGTAGAGAGAGCAGGCATGTGCCTGACAGCTTCAAGCAACACAAATGTGGCTGCATGCATTTCTGTGAGATGAGACAGCAGCCCCTGACAGTTTGCCCTTCTGCGAGATGGCTTTCTGTGAGATGGCCGTTTTACTGCAGTACCTGCAAGTGGTTTAGATAAGACAAGACTTTCCTTTTTTACAAATTATAAAGTAAAGGCTAGATAGATAGATATTTTAATCTTGTGATAATATTAAAATAACAGATAGATGCAGGGGCATACTCCAGCACAGGATATGCAAGAGCGGCTATAAAGGAAACCTGGCCGGCTGGGTATGAACGGGAAAATGTCTGGACATGTCGATCAGGACTTGGGTTCATGGCAAGGTCGTTCTTTTGATATAAAGGGCCTTGGGAAATGGTGCGGGGGGCGGGGGGGGGGCTGGGTGCCAGCCAACAAACAGGTGTTGACAGACCGGGGGGCAATGCAGAGGCAACATCCATCAAACTGCTCTTGACATAAACCCTGACTAATCAGGAGGGTGGGGGTGGGTTAAGGTGGGACCAACACCCATCAAACTGCTCTTGACACAAACCCTGGCCAATCAGGTAGAGGGGGTGGGATTAAGGTGGGGTCAGGCTGTAATTCACCAATCAACCGACAGGGGGTGGGGCGCATCATTTAAATCCAACAATACAGAGGAAAGGGGCGGGGCTATCAAGTCATTTTGACAGATACACCCTGCCTTAATACCATTTAAAAATATTAAATAAATAGCTAAATGTTGGTAATGAGTAAAAATTTAATATATATATATATATATTTAAAAGCTACTGTATTTCTGTAATACTGGCTGTGAGAAAATAAGTAGCTGTAAATCCATCCATACATTATCCAACCTGCTATATCCTAACTACAGGGGCACAGGAGCCAATCCCAGGGCACAAGGCGGGAAACAAACACTGGGCTGGGCGCCAGCCCACCGCAGGGCACACACACACACACAGCACAATTTAGAATCAACAATGCATGTCTTTAGACTGTGGGAGGAAACCAGAGTATCCGGAGGAAACCCACACAGACACGTGGAGAACATGCAAACCCCATGCAGGGAGGACCTTGGGAAGCGAACCCAGATCTCCTAATTGCGAGGCAGCGCTACCCACTGCGCCACCATGCCGCCCTTAGCTGTAAGTAAGAACCAGAAATTCACTGCTGTGTGCTCATAATTCCACAGGTCGATGCTAAGCATAAGCTTTGTCTTGTTTTAGTATAATTTCATAATGCATTCTTTATGAAATTGTTAAGAACCAGCTTCACTTCCCTGGTATCCTCCTCTTCTGTCCTTAACATGGTTTCAAGCAAAATGAAACATACTGCCACATTTTGTAAACTTAGGAGTACCTAAACGTTAAGTTCCCAAAACTACATCAATAACCCACACAAAAGGAAAGCACCATTAATCCTTTGGCCTGTGTAGCACAATTGGAATAAAAACTCTTTATGAATATAAATATATTTTTTCACAAAAATGCTCTTCTAAACAAAAAGTTCCAAGGAGTTCCAAAAACACAGGAGTAGTCACCTGAAATAGGAAAAGGCAATCAAAGGCATAAAGTCCCAAAAAACACAAATCCAGATACAATGGTCAAAAACAGAGCAAGAAGGTCACAAAATCCAGGAAATAACAAAAGTACAATTAATCACAAGAACTCACTGAGACCACCATGCACATTCAAGTGAACTGTAAGAGACTGTGCATTCTGAGGCAGTCCCTTGACAGTGATGGACAGGTGGTCCTACTTCTTGGGGCTTCTTATATAAATATATGTAGTATGCATCTTAACCTAGTAGCAGGTGGCTCTATTTTGCTTCTTGTGGGTGGCTATATTAACTGCACATTATGCTGGGAAGCTGCTGTAAATTCTGGTTCTGACCCTTGCAAGTCCATCATGTTTATCACCTTATTTTAATCCTCTGTTATTTTAATTGTTCTCCCGATTTTGATCTTTGCTTTAATGCTGACTTCTCCAAGTTGAAAAAAATAATATTGAGGTGCAAAGGATTTCACAATTAACAAATGCTGCCTTTATTTTCATTTTTATGATCCTGTCTAGTGTCTATCTACTTGACCTCGGCCTTTTGAAAAACAACATCAATGATTCTATAGAAATAATGGAATAATGTTCGTGTTTTCTGTTTTGCCTGAGTGGTCTGAAGAATATTATCATAGTATATGTGAAAAATATTACATTTATCATGTCTTTTCCTTGTTTTGCAAAATGCACTTTAGCAATCATTAAATATTGTCAAAAGCATTTTTAATTTCATGGATATGTAATACCATCATCAAATTTGCATATACAGTAAACATTTGCCTATAAATGATATGCAGCCCCCGGAAAAGCACCTAAATAAAAATGAATAAATACATAATATGCAAATCAAATATTCTTTGTTTTTATGCTTACAGTGTATAAGTAGATGCTATTAAGTTGACATTTTCTTTAGCGCTACTTGTTTCTAATATGCACATGGTTTAGGATCTATGTTCTCTAGAAAAAAAATGACAAATAGAACTCAAAGAGGAGCACAGTTCCTAACATATTAAAACTACTGAAAGTATGTGTGTTTTTGTAATACATTTATGCCCACATAATGACATGCTGTCGTTCATTTATTGACTTATAGATCAGGACAGAATGCAAAGCAAGAGAAATCAGTAAAATACACACAGGGCAACCTGAACAAAGGCCGGACTGCCTGTACAATCATGGGTTAGGAGATTTCTGTAGTATGTTCAGAGGAAAACTGAAATCCCTTGAAAAATCTTAGTAAGTAGGAAAAAATGGGATCTAACCTATCAGGTTCTACTAGATAGATAGATAGATAGATAGATAGATAGATAGATAGATAGATAGATACTTTATTATTCCCAAGGGGAAATTCACATAATCCAGCAGCAGTATACTGATACAAAAAAACAAAACAAAAAAAAAACAATATTAAATTAAATAGTAATAAAAATTTGTTTTTGAATGATGCTTTTCCATTTCCTTCCAGAATCAAAAATGTCAGTTATATTTACCATAAGGTCCTGAAGGGGTAGATTAACTCTGAAGTAAGGCCAGGAATTTTATTCACTATGTGTTGCCTTTCTTTTTTGACTTCCTGTCACAAATAATATCAGTATATTTATTTCATTTGCCCGCAGAGCATGTTTCTCATTTTCTGAGCAGATCAGCCACATTCAAAAGAAATTAATTACCAGGTTTTTGGAAGTATTGGGCATAAATATCCCCCCTCCTGTCCCTTTTTTATCGGTCACATTTTTTCTTTGTTATGGGCTTCTGCTTGGTCTTCATTTTTGAACTACCAGAGTGCAGCTCATGAGTATATTGCAATGTCTTATACTATGTCACAAATGCACACACTTGCCCTACTTCTAATGGAACAGCCAAGCAGCTTTCAGTGACTTTTTTGCTTTTCATTCATTCATTCTTTCTCCAGCGCGTCTGTCAGTGCTTATGAACAAATTCAACCAACATCTCCTTTTGCTCTCTCTTATCTGCATACTCCACCATTCCTAGTGCCAACTGGTTTTCCCGGTTCAAATACCCTGAAAAATTGTCCTTCTGGTTTTGATGCTAATGTTCCAGGCTTAGGTTGTCCTCTTCAAATATAATTTTTGTGTGTGCTATCCTGAGTGCAAATTCTTCTATTATGTTGTATCACAGCTGAATTACGTTCCTCAACTAGTGTTGTGATCACTTGAGGGATACAATAACCTCAAATACCCCAACTAGATACCCAAGCAGACAAAACAAATCTTTATAAAAATAAATAGTTTATAAAGAGCACAAAGAAGATGCCTGAAGAGGCAAGGCAGACACAGTAAACAAGTCCCAAAACAGAATCCAAAGGCAATGTTCGAAATAGAGCAAAGAGCAGTTCTTCAATAATACAATGGGATGTATGAAACTCAGAAGTACACCTCATGAGTGTCATGACTGTGTGGATTTTCCATTAAGTCCTGTCAGAACACTTTGTAGAAGTGAAATAGCTGAGATTCTTTGGGAAGTTACAAAAGGGAAGCTAAATATTGATTGAATACAAGGTCAAAAAACAAAATTGTGTCAACAATAGAAAATTCTTTCATTGAAGATTATTTAATGCATGTAGGCTTGAGGTGTGCTGACATGTACTTTACAAATGCTAAAGGCTGTTGAGAGTTTTTACTGTTTTCTGTGGTGTGAGAATTAAATAAAAAAATACATTTTGCTCTTAAAAATTTGGGTTTTGGTTGCTGCTAAGGAACTGTGTGGGAATTTATAAAGCTTTTTTCCTTTAAAATAATTTTTTGTGCTTTTTTTGCCTGCACAAGAGCAAAAGTAACTGGGTGTTTGGAGATGCGCTTGGAAAAGTTACTTGTACTTGTACGTGTACATGTACTTGTTCTTGTTATCTGTATCTGAACTAGCATCAAGGAGGTAAGGTAGAAAACAAGCGTAACTGATATCTGCATTTGTAAGCAAACAACTGTGTTGTTGTAACAGTGAATCTTTAATGTAAAAAAAAAGAAAAAAAAAAGAAAAGGCCACGATTGACTTCAAAGCAGTAAAGGGGAAGGCTCAGTTGTGTGCAGATAAGCGGCCAACGTTAAAGGGGCTGTAGGAGCAGTTAAGGTAGTAAAGTTTTATTTATTTGTTTATTTTAGATTGAAAAGTCCTTAGCAGTCCAGAGGTAGAACAGTTAAGAGGACTGACAGCGTAAAGAATCATTAACATGGGATAATACAAACAGTGCGAGTGGAGGGCTTTTAAGTAAGGAATAAGAGAAGTGGAGAGTTAGGAGAAGAGACAGAGAAAAGTAAAGTTAACCTCATAGAAGGACAAACAGCAGGCAGCTGAGAGGGAGAACAGTACAGTAGCTGAAGGGGACAGAAGGTGTAAAATAGCTGTAACAGTTCATTTAAGTTAAGTCATTTAATTTTAAGAAAAAAAAGTCAAGACAGTTTTACTATTCCTTAAGCAAATTTTAATTATGAGGCCAGTGCAATGCAAGTCCTATTGGATGTTGGACTTTTTAGATGATGGTTTGGAGGAGCCAGTTGTCTATGAGGGCAACATCTGCAGGAGATGCCAGCTGATCCAGCACCTCAAGCTCAGGGTCTCTGAACTGGAGGAGTTGGCTGACCTGCATTGTAGTAGAGAACAAGTGTCCTTTAGAGAGATAATGTGCATCCCCAAGGTGGTGTGGGAGAAGATTCCTGACCAGACACGTAGAAATAGGTGGGCCATTGTCACAAGGCGTAAGGTAAGGGATGCATACTGTCCGGGGGCATCAACCCCAGAATTAGAAGTGTCAAACAGTCATCACGACCTTGCGGAGCTGTACGATATCTGTGATGATTCTGAGGTGGTAGGCAGGGATAAAGAGCCCCTACAGGCCACCTCAAAACCAGTTCCCAGAAAGAGAGAGGTAATAATAGTTGGGGACTCAATCATTAGGATGATTGTAGGGCAGGTGTGCTCCAGAGACAGAGAGTCTTGCATGGTGTGTTGCATTTTGGGTGTACAGGTGGGGGACCTCCTTGGAAGGGTAGATAGGCTCTTGGCCAGAGTGGAGATGGATCCAGTTGTCATTGTCCATGTTGGAAGAAATTACATACATAAGGGTAGTCTGTCAGTTCTGTGATCCAAATTTAAAGAGTAAGGTGCCAAGCTGAGGAGCAGAACTGACAAGGTAATTTTCTCTGAAGTTCTGCCTGTGCCATGTGCCAGTCCAGGTAAGACTGAGGAGATTACAAGGCTTAACGCGTGGCTCAAATCTTGGTGCAGAGTAGAAGGATATAGGTTTATGGGGCATTGGGACTCCTTTTGGAACAGATGGAACATGTTCCGCCATGGCGGGTTACATCTGAACTGGAGGGGCACCAATGTATTGTTTTCAGTCGTCTAAATTACTGTAACGCACTCCTCTCAGGACTACCCAAAAAAGACATAAATCGTTTGCAACTTGTGCAGAATGCAGCTGCTAGGATCCTAACTAGGAAAAGAAAATCCGAGCACATTTCTCCAGTTTTGATGTCACTACACTGGGTACCTGTGTCATTCAGAATTGACTTTAAAATACTGCTTATGGTTTACAAAGCCTTAAATAATCTCGTTCCATCTTATATATCGGAATGTCTGACACCTTATATTCCTTAGATCTTCAAATGAGTGTCTGCTTAGAATTCCAAGAGCAAAACTTAAAAGAAGTGGTGAGGCAGCCTTCTGCTGTTATGCACCTAAAATCTGGAATAGCCTGCCAATAGGAATTCGCCAGGCTAATACAGTGGAGCACTTTAAAAAACTGCTGAAAACACATTAGTTTAACTTGGCCTTCTCATAACTTCACCTTAATTTAATCCTGATACTCTGTATATTCAATTCATTATAATAACTATTCATGGTGGCTCTAAAATCCGTACTAACCCCTACTCTCTCTTCTGTTTCTTTTCCCGTTTTTTTGTGGTGGCGATCTGCGCCACCACCACCTAATCAAAGCACCATGATGTTCCTACATTGATGGATTAAAAGCCAGAAGTCTACATGACCATCATCATCAAGTCCTTCTATGAGAACCCTAAATACAAAGAGGACTGTTTCATTTATGTTAGGATAGAATACCCAGAGGGGGGTGGGTGGTCTCGTGGCCTGGAACCTTTTCAGATTTTATGTTTTCTCTCCAGCTGTCTGGAGTTTTTTTTGTTTTTTCTGTCCTCCCTGGCCATCGGACCTTACTCTTATTCTATGTTAATTAGTGTTGTCTTATTCTAATTTTTACTTTGTCTTTTATTTCTCTTTTCTTCATCATGTAAAGCACTTGGAGGTGCATTATTTGTATGAAAATGTGCTATATAAATAAACTAGCAGACCTCCTGTGCTTTGCTGCAGTCGTTGTAGTTGGAATAATTATGTACCTACATCGGACTTATAGAGCTTCTTTATATACAACATTTTGGTTTGTCCTCCTGGCGCCAAAATATATAAATTTTCCCTATGACTAATTTGTGATCATGCTACATAAAGCTGGCCATGTGAAAAGCAAGAAGTGCGTAAATCAATACCTGGAAGAGAGAAAGTTTGACCTTGAGCTTTGTTTATTGTTAATGCAAAGCAAAGTTTTATAGGGAATTGCAGTCTTTTAAATTGAAACGGATAGTCATTGCTAGAGATCATTGGAATTCAAGGAATAAGCACCTTTTGACCTTTTGCATAGCCAGTTAGTATTGAGGCCTCAATAATGTTTGATTGCAATGCTATTACTCTCAAGCGGGTACCGTTACATAGTTTCGGAAAATTTAAATTCTGCAATAAAATTACTGGTACACCAACTTTAAGGAACAATTTATTAGGAGCCATTCCAGGAGGATTAAGGGAATTCAAAAACTCAATAGGATAATCAACTGTTTCTTCACCATCTAAAACAGAATCGATAGAAATGTAAGATTTTTCATCACCGGGCAATTTTTGCAGCACATAGTTATTTATCTCATCAGCGCTATTGTTTCTGAGCGACAGGAGAGCTCTTTCACATAACCATGCATCACGTTTTTTCCTGTAAATTTATAACATCGGGGTAAAGTCTTTCTGTCAGTTCTTCAATGGTGTTGACTAAGTTCGCAAGATCATTTGGAATGTCAATGTTTCCATTTGAGGTCTCTTTTATTTCTCCGTTGCCTGTTGCTAGAAGCAATTTTGAAAAAGCATCTGCTGAAGTGTCACAGTGTAATAGAACTCTCATATTAATGGTAAGAGTCAATCTGTGAATACAACTCCAAAGGAATGATGACTTTAGTGATGCTCTGAATTCATCGGCCCGTGTACCTCTTGGAATAACTGGAAGAGTTTGTCTGAAATCTCCTGAAAAGAGAACAGTGACTCCGCTCATTACATTTTCATTATTCCTTATGTCCTGAAGCATTCTGTTCAAAGCTTCTATTCCTGCTTTGTGGGACATAGTACACTCATCCCAAATGATAACCAACACAGTCTTGTAAAACTTGAGCTAGAAGAGTCCCTTTATTCACATTACAGACAGGAGCTTCATTGTAAGTTAGGTTTAAAGGCAACTTGAAAGCTGAATGAGCAGTTTTTCCTCCCCTCCAATAACGTGGCAGCTATGCCTGAGGACGCTACAGATATTGCAACTTTACCGTCTGGCCTGATTTTAGCCAATATTAAATTAATTAAGAAGGTTTTACATGCGCCACCTGTTTCGGCAGCCAATCGTCCTTTTCCCAACCTAGAAGTCCTTTCCTTTTGAGATTCTTTTAACCGCCTGGTTTGGGCAGCTGTTCTTGCTTTTTCCAATGTAGAAATCCTGTCTTCTTTAGATTCGTTAAACAGCCTAATTTTAGCAGCCAATTTTTTTTTTCCAACCTAGAAGACCTCTCTTGAGATCCGTTTAATCGTCTTGTTGATTGCATGTCTTCCAAGGTAGTTTCAATACCCATTTCCTGCACCGAGTCATCTCCCCTTTTATGAGTGACTGTGTAAGTACCGTGTGTACTAAACAGTAAATCAGTAAAGGAGAAAGGACTAAACACTAAGGAAAAAGAACGGCAAGACCGCATCAGCTGCGGAGCTCAGCTCGGAGAGAATTGAAGTCAAAGAAATGAGGTGAATGGGAGGAGAGATGATCACGTGACTCCCCCACCCACCTTAACTCTCTATTCCTCCACAAACACACAAACACAGTCTCTCAGATCCCAACTCTCCTTTATATGTATAGATGTTGTTGCTGTTGTTGTTGCCAGAGGGCACCCCGACGCCCGGAGAGCCCTGGTTCTCAGCACTTCCGCCACACCCAGAAGTGTGCACAGCCAGCACTTCTGCCACACTGGTGAGTGTTGGCAGTCACTCATTCGGAGGCACCTGGAACACATCTGAATGGATATAAAAGGGGCTGCCTCCCTGCATTCGATGGCTGGAGTCAGGAGGAAGAGAAACAGAGCTCGGGAGGAGAGGAGTGGAGGCGGACCTGAGAAAGAGAGGCATTGGAAGGGCCTGGACTTTGGGGAAGTACTGGGGTTGTGTGTGTCATCTGTGTAAATAAAAATGTATAATAAACGTGTGTTGGGTGATCTATCGATGTCCGCCTGACTGTGTCCGGGCCATGCTCCACAATATATATAGAGATTATTTACAAATGTACAAATTTGCTTTCGCTACCTTGGCTTGCCTGTAATAAACAAGAAAAAAGATGATTCTAATATACATAAATACTATCTGGCTAAACACTCACAACTTTAACAGTGATTTACATGTATGTATAATAAATGATAACTGTAACTCTGTTTACTGATGCAGATGCAATGGGACAATGAAAACTTCAAAACTGCACCGGCACAAAATATATACATCCATATTGGCTCTACCATGGAAAATTAATGAATAATGGTTCAGGATGTTTTAGTAAAAGAATCCATATCTGCCATACCGGCTGTTATTCTAAAATATGTTTTTCAACAACCACAAGGGGCACAGATAGAAACTGGTTAAAGATACATTTTTATAATTAAATTTTTCTTCTCACAGAGAAAATTACTTGCATAAAATTACTTACTGAGCAAGGCAGGTGAAAGAAGTACTCTGAGGACAATTAGATTTCAATATTTTCAAAAGGTTAGTGAATTGATTATGTTGGGCTAAATGGTCTACTCTCATCCTTCCTTTTCTTTATATTGCTTGTGGTTTTATCTTGGGCACAGAACAAAGTCAAAATACAAAGTGCAGGGTGTTTGCAAGCAGTAAAAGGTTCCATATATGGAATTTAGCAGCCCAAATGACTTAACACAGTGCACTGATATGGTGGTAGCTGGCATGGCCCTCAGCCAGCACATAATATCATTGAATAATTTTCTTTCAGTACAGGCAAACGGTGTGGCATAGAGGCTCCACTGTGAACTTTAACCCTCAAAGTTGATGGCTCAACTTGTTTTCAACCAACTGTGCGAGGCAGCACAAGTCATTTAATATGCCTGTGCATATATTTGTAACTAATACAGTTTACAATATTACAATATAATACAGTTTATTTTTGTGTAGCCCAAAATCACACAGGAAGTGCCGCAATGGGCTTTAACAGGCCCTGCCTCTTGACAGCCCCCCAGCCTTGACTCTCTGAGAAGACAAGGAAAAACTCCCAAAAAAACCTTGTAGGGAAAAATGGAAGAAACCTTGGGAAAGGCAGTTCAAAGAGAGACCCCTTTCCAGGTAGGTTGGGCGTGCAGTGGGTGTCAAAAGAAGGGGGTCAATACAATACAATACACAGAACAGAACAAATGTATGTAAACTGTCAGAATGTATCTTGATTTTGGGTTAAAATTCATTCTCGAAAGCATAATACATAAAATAAATATCAAATTTGAAAGCATCAACACTGCTAATTATGTAGAAGATTTTTTTTTTATTTCAGTCTCCCAACTGTCCTTTTAATGTGCAATTTCAGCCATGCTATTTAAACTCCGGTACCATTAACATGCACAGTAATTTCAAGTTAATGTGGAAGAGACATATTTTAAACTGTGAAACTTCATAGCCCTTTAAGTGTTATTTATATTGGCTATGATGATGTCAAGGTTTAACTATTCTAGCGTTATTACTGTTGTTTTTTTTTTTTAAGTTTTAAAGTACCACAGCCGATTTGAGGTATGGCTGATTGATTAAGTAACATAACCGTCTCAAAGCCACTTAATGCAGTTCAGGGTTATGTTGCCTGAAGCAAAACTGAAGGTAAAGCTGGAACTAACCTCAAATGGGGCACCAGTCCATTTTAGGGGCCACACGCACAAACCCACAGTCACCTTAGAATTGCCAATTACCTGAACATGCTTACCATTTGACACAGGCAGAGAACCAGACATGCAGATGTCTACAGACAGTGACCCGGCATGTGCTTCACACTCAGGATCCATGAGACAACAGGATCCATGAGACAGCAGTGCTGGCCACTGCCCCACCATGCCTTTTCATTGAATATATTGCTGCAGATAAACATTCTACAGTAAATTGGTGTTAGATTGTCGGGTAGATATACAGGCCTAATTCTCCTTCTTATTTTATTTTATTTTTAATTTTGATCATGTTAGTTGAGCACCAGAGTATAAATAATACCACAGTGCTGACTTTAATTAAAGACTCTTGAATTTTTGGAGGGCCTGAAAAATGCATTGATTGTGCATTTACTTGGTGTTATCTTCTTGTTGAATTTGATATTCATCTACCAGTAAAGTTATCGTAAAGCACTGCAGCAGTATTTCTATGCTCTAAATACCACATCCATACATGTTTATATTTGTATGACATCATACTCCCCATTGTCTGTGCAAGTATGTAATTAACAGGCCATTCATGTTTGAAAGTTTTCCGTTTGCTCAGAAGAATAGACATATTTAGCGCAAGAAATGAGAACTCAAGCAAAATGACACCTTCTATTGGCTAACTGAACAGTTAAAAGGGGTCATTTTGCATGACTTCTCATTGCATCCATAATGGCTAACATGGTAGAACACCCTACTACTTATGGCAAGAAAGAAAAGGAGGAAAAAGAAGAAAAATTTAGGAGTTACAAACATAAAGCAAACCCTACAACTGAGGGATAAGTGAACAAAAAAGTATTAATTATAAAGTTGACCATATTACGGTTACTGCAAAGGTCAGTCAGCTCAGTAAAACTGATAAATTAATCTTAGTGAATTTTAATCATTCAAAGAAGTTTCTGAAAGCAAACAAAAGTTTAAGTAAATAATTTTATATCATACTAGACAATTTACCTGGCATTGCTTCTGTTGTGATGTGGGAGTTATTCCCAAGCGATATCCACAGGGGTCTCCACAGTGGCAGTGGAGCACAACCAATAATGAGACAAAAAGAGGTTCTTGTAGACAAAATCAGGAATCCAGTGAAACAATAAAACTGATATCCAGATTAGTTGAGAATAAAATGTTGTATGTAACCGAGGTCTCTGAGATCCACTTTGGTTGGTGGTAAACTTTATGTATACTGAATACAATGTCCTCCGTCAGCTGATGCACATTCCTGCTGTCTAATGGGAATAGTAGTTCCTGCTTCAGCACTGGTTTTTAGCTTTTTAGCATCCCCTCTCCCATAATAATTCTTCTCTCGGAAAGGACATATAGCCAATATTTTAAGTCAGACCAACGACAAGACACATGCAAAATGTTGTGAAAGTTGGTTCAACCATTTTTGTATAACTACCTAAGAAACAAATAATCAGACATCCAAACAACTTAAGATTTTCTTCATCTAGATAAATAGTTAAAGAACATAAGAATGGAAAGGAACATATTATGATGATATGCTAAAGCTATGTCACTTAAGATGGAGTAGCTTCCTTTCTCTCTATTTCCATTTCTTTCATTCCTCTTGCTCTGGTAGAACGTAGTAAGTGAGGACAAAATATTCCTATAGTCTGTTTCACACAGTATATGAAATGTGCTGCAGTCTGGTTTATATATAAGAAATACTACCAGTATTACTTTAAACAATGCAAACCAAACAGGGAATCATCATTACAGTCTAAAACTTTGTAACCACTTTGGATTGGTCCATGAAGTTCTGTGTTTACTGTCAATTTGTTCTGAGTTTTTGAATTTTCATACTTTTGTCTTAACTATTTCCAGACTGTCTTCAGATTTAGTATACAGTTGTGTAATTTAATGGCATCATATGGCTCTGACCAGTGCATCATTAGTTGATGTCACTAAGCACGTTGGCATATATTAAGGGGTCGGGGTGTGCCTCTGCAGCTGATGTCATTTTCTTGTGCCTTTGTATGATTTCCGCTGTGATGATATGTCAAGTATACACCTGACCTGATGTAATCTAAACTAACCTAACCTCAAGTAACTTAACCTAACATGAGCATAGTGTATACATCACATAAATGAATAATAATTATTGAAATACAGTAACAAAACAGCAATTTTGATTCAATTTAATTTATTGTATCTCTGTAGAAGCACCATAATTAAAGCACAGCATCGTTAGTCGCTACATTATTACTGTATTTGCAATTTAGAAATGATTTTTATAGGTTTTGACTAGAGCTGTGCTAAATATAATTGAAAAATGTGGCTAAATCTATTGAAAAGCAGGGAATGTTCCATAGAAGAATTAGGCAGAAGTCATGTCCTCACTGACTGAATAGTTATTAATGTATTTGTTATGTGTGTATGAGTCTGCATAGGATGATGTGTCAAGCATACACCTGACCTGATGATGTAATCTACCCTAAGCTAATCTAATCTAACCTCAGGTAATTTAACCTAACATTAGCATAATGTATACATCACATAAATTAATAATTATTATTGAAATGCAGTAACATGATGATACTCTGTACTTTCGTATTAGACATAGGAAGAGAAGCTTATGACATCTAAAAACTTGACAATTTCAGTTACGGCAATATCAATACTATAATACATTATCTGGCGTTTTCCCAAGTTACAATTAATAGTTCTCAAAATCAAAGTAGGTATACTTATGGTTTGGTGTAGGCGATGCTTTGTTCCTTCTGGGCTGACTTTCTCTGGCACATGTGAAAAAAAATTAAGTACACTTTTCTTTCTTTATTTAAGAGCTCTTCACTGTGGTAATGCGTAGCCTTGAAAATTATCATTTTAAGAAAACTGAGCACTACAATGAATAGTTCTGGTTTTAACAATAACAGTAAGCCAGCTTAAAAGAATGGTGATTACTGTTTTTTTTTTTTTAAGGCGCTGCTGAGGGAACACTGGGCTATCTGAGCGGGTCTATATAATGGCCAGTATGAGCTCCCTTGTAGATGTTTAACTTTACATGCTGGTGTCCTCACAGCCTGACCAGCAAAACAGTTTGAAGGGTGGTGTGCCGGGAAGGAAGTAAGGTAGAGTAAGAAGAGTAAGGTAGAGTAAAAGAAGGGGATCCTATATTTTAAGTAAATAGTTTTACTGACTGGAATGAAGGAATGAACTCTGCACTGCCATTTGCCTTTTTTACAGTCACACCCTAGACAATGGGGTCCTGCTATATGGATCAGAGTTATGGACAGGCTGAGAGCAGTGAGCATGTAGAGAGCATAGCCCTGGTGTTAGCAAAGGTATTTTAAAGAACAGAGCAGATGTGTTGCCTTTGTTTTCTTGGGTGCTTACCTTTAGGTTGACAATTGTCACAAAGTTTTGTCCATCATTTTTGCCCATCATATGGCCCTTTGTCCCTGATCAAGTGTTTAGACATCTCTGAGATGTCACTTTGTGATTGCTCATTTCATTCATGAGCCCAGAGGCTGCTTTCCAAAGAGACCATTTAAAGAGAAAAACTTGACACTTCAGCTGGAATTAAAAGCATCTGACAGTTTGCTTTTTAGCAAAGTTTTGTGTTCCAAACACCAGACTGTACTGGAGCTAACTCCTACTATTTTTTACTTGTGGTTGCAAAGCTAGACTTACATTTTTTATTTGGAAAATCCAGGTTTATAAAATGGAGAGAAACATGAACAGATAATAAAATAAATCAAACATTACCTTTTTTTTCCTTTTGATTTTTTTTTTCACTTTTTGCATGTTTGTCTTCTAGGGAAAAGAATGAAATGTGGCAAAAAGATATTGTTCCCTAAACTGTACAATACAGAATACAGGACAGAGAATGAAATTTAGCTGAAAGACTTCCAAATTGGTTTTATAAACATGATTAATTAAGATTTACACAGCCTCAGTGACAGTATACATTGTAAAATGAGCAAGTAATGTTCACCTGAAATGCTTAAAAAATGTTAATGTCTCATGTCTAAAAAAAATCAGCGAATGGCAACGTGAACAATAAATAGAGTCGGTGCCTTAAAAGGGTGTTTAGCCATTGATTTTATCAGGAAGAACTAGGGAATTATTTGGTTCTGGGGAGCATCCATAAAATGGAAATCCTACTAAATTCAAGTCATATTAAGAAATCTCTAATACTTCAGGATAATGTACTTTGTTAGAGCAATGAAAATGACTCACTTCTGAAGGAAATTATGTCAATATTTTTTCAGATTTCTTTGTTGAAAGAAATTATAATGCAGTCAAGCAGCAACCACGTAAATCACAAATACACTATGGCCTTATATATCCGACTACATTGAAAGTGGCGACTGGAGATCAAACATGTCTGTTTTACACATCTGAGGAAGCTGAGAAGACTTTGAAAATTCATCTTGTACACTGAATAAATGAAATATGAATGACCATATAGTGTGCCAGAAAGAGAAAGTAAATGATTTTCTCTTTTTTTTTGGAAGAATGACCTATTTCAATTAGAGCCATAAATTATTTTTATACTATATGAAGGTTAATGATAATGTCTGTCCAATATCATTAACAATGATGTTAATGTATGGTTATTTTTTCTCTATATAATGGCTGGTTGAATAGAAATCTGCTCATACAGAAGACCACTAAGAAACAGTTAACATCATAAGCTTTAATTAGCAATAAACAATTATAGTGTGATATTATTATTTCATTTCTTTTCATTTTCACCATTTCAGTTAACACTATAGATTTAATTAGTACTACTCAATACAGAAATTAAAGATTGGCATTATGCAGTTCTTTTCTGTGTGTTTCATACCTGTGTTAATAATGACTCTCAAAAGCATAGGTTGGTTAACGTGGGAAATGATGTAACCATAATTAGCACTGCAAACCTTTGCAATATTGTAATTAATAATTTGGTCAATATTACTATAATTGTATAACAACTTGGTCAATGTTTTTTATTACATGGGAACACTATTAATAGTAGAGTTTGATACTAATGTTCAAGAATCTCTGTATACAATACAATAACTGTTAAGAGTGTTAACAATATGAACAATAAAGATTTGTTATCATAAATTTAATCTGCACAAAGTCTCCTAATTATCAGCTTACTTACTATATACATTTTTTTTAATTTTGTGTTGTGTGTGGCTAATATTTTTGCTAGTTGTTTTTATATGTATTTATGTTTTGCATTAGCCCATTTTTCTTTTCCAAATGGGGCCAATAATGTAATCTTAATTTTTGATGTATGTATGTTTTATAACTAAAATTATGGCTATTTCTATTAACATTTGTATTTGTACTGGCTTCTACATTATTGATGTCAGTTCTGTACTATGCTATTACTGTATATATGACTCTTTACACAGTGTATGCATATTTTTAGAAACATTCAGCTGTTAGCATATTATAGCATTTTCACTTCTCCTTATTTTTATTTATCAGAAAACAGTAAATTTGTTTTGGTTTTCTTCTATCTTTTCCTTATTATATTGTCAGGTGGAGACCAGTATGTGCTCTGCAGTATGCCACTGGAGTGAGACAGAGAAGTGTGGAATCTTGGCCTTGTTGACAGGGAGTTATTTTCAGCTTCTTTCCTTTTCAAACATTTAATTATTTTGAAATTTAGTTGCAATATTTGACAGATTAAACAGTCAGATAGTTTAAATAAAAATACTGTATGACTTTCTGAGGGAAGCACAAATGTAAAGCTAAAAAAGTTATTATTTAACTAAAGAATATGCACCGTGAAAACCAAAGACCTGATAACTGTGATCATTAACTAAATTTTAATAGTTGTAATGTCAAAAGTCTTCATCAAGTTGAAAAGAATAAAATGCTATCACATCTTAGCTTAATGAAATCAGATATAGCTTTCTTACAGGATGGACTGGACAGGCATTTCATTCCAATTAGAGCAGAAAGTAAAAACAAATTATAAAAACAGTATTTTTTAATATAAAGTTAATATTTGACATTAAAGGGTGAGTCTTGTATCCTTTCATTCATGATTTTCATTGACTCATTTCAATGTCTAGTCAAGATTAGAAATTATCCAGTTTAGGAACTCAAAGATTATGCATATGTTTTTTTACAAATAAAGTTGTCCTCTTGGATTCCTAGACATGCATTACATTCACTAGAATGGATTGCAGAAGAGCATCGTGGAGTTGGGATGAGAAGCAGCACCTCCAAAATCAGCTACTCCCAGAAGAGTTCAAATACCTCAGACAAAGTCTTTGATTTATAGTCAATGGACATCCTCATATATAAAGTTTTGGGTAGTGATCAAAAGAACAAGCTCTTGTGTACATAATGCAAAAATAAGGTTCCTGTGCTTGATTTCAGGGTTCACTCTCCATGTTAGGGTTGGCAGTAATAAAGAAGGTCCTTGGAGAAGAAGCCCATTCTCCAAGGTTGACTACTGCCTTTTGCTCAGGGCAGCCAGGACAGGCACTTTCACCCTGACATCTACAACAGTTAGAAAATGGATGGATGGTTGAAGGATAACTGCAGCTATGTGCATAACATTCTCAGGATGGATGTAATGCCTTATTCCTTTATTTGGACTTTGTTTGACATTGTGTTAAAAATGATTTTTCTTGGTATAATTTGTAACCTACTCATTAAAAAAGTGACATTACAGGATAAAATGATTGCAACACGCACCTGACTGTTTATGTCAGTTTGCTCTCAAAGCAGGCACGAATCATTTATTATTTCCAAACTAATTCCATAAAGGGATAAAAATAGCAATAACAAAATACTTTTGTCTTGAAAGAGCAGCAGTTTTCTCTTTTATTACAAATTAAACCTTGTGTTATTTTTAAATACTGTAATAGATGCTCTGTAAAAATCATTTGGTGTTTCAACAATAACAAAAGAAGTAATCTGGTTGCCTAAATATTTTGAGCTCATTAAAACTCAATTAGTAAGTTAACACAGTGGGTCAATGAAGTTACATCAAAGAAAGTTATCATGCTGATTTGACAAACATTTGTAATCAATTCAAGTTCAATCAATTAAAGACTTTTTGTTAACAAAATATTATCTTTTATTAATTTGACTTGAGATTATGCACCATATTAACTCGTCTGAGCAGGGGGAGCCACTGACTCAGCTGTCAAAGCTAAGTGAACTCAACCATCAAGACACATTTAAATTTAGTTGCTTCAATCTACCATTTAATTTAAAATTTTATTAACTAAAAATTCTCAGGATAATTTTTAAATTTTTATTGTGTTAACATTTTGACAAATTTACCTGGAAGCCTTAAAATGATGAGATCTTTCAACTATTTACATTAGTCACCAATTGAAAAATTTGCAATTCTATGCGTTACCCCAATTTGAGAAGATGGAACTGGACAACAGTCAAATAAAACAACAAGTTGTAAAAGAACACCAACACATTTATTTCAACTGATTAACTGTTTTCACACACACACAATTCACAATATGAATGCAGCGGATTTCCTTGTGTAAATGTGTGAAAGAGAAATAATCTGGTACAACACAATACTGAAATGTAACCAGAAGAAAGAAAATTCTGTATGAAACCATGTTAGGTCTCTGAACATGAGACAAGTGTATGTGTGTTTGTGGGACAACATTGACTGCTCAGAACTGATGAAATGGAACAAGTTTGAAATACTAAACATTTCTTTTGCATTAGAGAACAAAAGCATATCTGTTAATGAGAACGTAAATCTTAACTCTGATACTAGACAGTTTCATACCATTAAAATAAAGAAAAATGAAGCTCTATGTGACTAATTCAAAGGTTATAAAGGGTAACAGCAACAAACATCAGAAAAAATAAGTTAACAGTACATGGTTTTCTTGGCTACAATAAGGTATGAGAAAAAGAAAAGTACACCAAATGACCGAAACACTGTAAGCAAATTTTGGGACTTCTTTTCAATGGACCAACTAGACATATTGTACTCTTACAAAGGGTTCTACAACAGTTTGTTCTGAAGTCTGTTAACTTTTGCAGAGCACACATTCCTGTTCATTAAAATTTATTGGATGACCTTGAATGTGTTCATCAACTCCTTGGGGTAACTGATGTTTAAGGCATAGAGAAGATCTACAAGAAAAGCAAAGACATGCATGACATCCTGCAGGTCATTAAGAACAACCTGCTGTTCTAACACCACTGCCACATCAATAATATTCTGAGGGAGAAGGCTTGAAGTATTTTCCTCTATTATCAAGAGGAGCCCAACATTCATCCCTGTGATCATTTCATCTTCATCAGAATGTGGCTATTCAAAGAAGACAGGCAGTTTATAATGTGACACAAAACACAACCCTAAAAAGCACTGTTGGTCAAAGTATACAATATACTCCATAAGTATTATTATTATTACGATAACGTACAGTGAATACACTTGACTTGAGAATTCATAGTTTTCATACTCTTTCTCTGTATGTTTAGCATTCGTTTGCTCAGAGGTTAATGTGCTTGCTGCTTCCTGAGCAGCTCTTATTTTCTCCACCCTTGCAGTCCATTGCTTCTCTTCTTTCGTTGGCATCTTTTTTCATTAAAACTGATTAAGTCAGTGTTTGTGTTGCAATTACTTAGTACATTTTCTTTAATTTTTCAATTTGCCTCAAGAATGATTTAAGATATGAAGGGGTAGGGGAAGTGACGGAGAACACGGCCGCTACCGAAAGTTGATTCTACAGGTTCATACTGCCCATGCTTCACTTTATAATGTTTTATTATTATTCACTGTATTCTTGAAAAAAAGGTGCAGACCTTACAGGTTTAACACATAAAACATCAAGTCTACCTGGTTCAGTATAAGCTGGTGTTTCTGATAAATTAAATAAAACAATTTTTAGTATATCTTATGGTGCAACAATAGTTTTTGAATTTGAAATGGGCATCAAACAAATCATTGAATACCAATGAATTTACTGTTATAAATGTCTTTATTATTATGGCTAAATATTCAGTGGAAATATTAATGTCAACTGAATTTGAAATGTTGATTAAAATTAACTTTCACAGTAGTTTGTCTGGGCTAATGGAATAAAGTGGCGGAGTAGTAGCTCTGAGGCTAAGGATCTGCACTGGTATTCCTAAGGTTGCCAGTTTGAATCCCTGTCACTGCCAAAAGAGATCCTACTCTACTGGGCCCTTGAGCAAGGCCCTTAAAGGGGTGCTGTACAATGGCTGTCCCTGCTCTCTGACCCCAAGGGATATGTGAAAACTAACAAATTCCTAATGCAAGAAATTATATAAGGTGAAATAAAGAACAAAAAAATTTCCATGCAATTCTTATGCTACATATAGAACTTTTGGACCATCTCTCTGATAAACCTCTGGTTGATGTCTACATAGAAGCTACACTATAAATACAACTGTTGTGCTAGGTCAGTTTCCACCTGTTTTAGCTGTAACGATGGATGCTCCAACATAGCGCTTCTGCTTGCTGAAAGAAAACAACCTGCCAGAATTTTCCCCTGACAGCAGCTAAAAACAAGGAGTGTGTGACCAGACTACTATTGAAAGATTAATTTTGAGTTCAAATGCAACGTAAACTGAGCTCCTTTGATTTGTTACTTTAAAATGTCACTATTGTACCTTTTTGCAATCACCAACTTACAGGAATGTCTACATACAATGTACAGATATTTATACACAACCATGTTTAAAGTCAGGCAAAGGCATGTTGCTGTACAAAATGTGCCTATTTAGGTCAGGAAGTTATTTTTATATTTATATGTCATAAAACCATAATACAGCAGTCAATGTTTTAAATAATATTCAGATCTTATCAGCTAACTAGACAATGTGGAAGTGTGAGATAATGGGGCAGTGATAGTGCTGCTGCCTTGCAGTAAAAAGACCAGCTTTCACATCCTGGTTCCTCTTCGGAGTTTGGTGTTCTACCTGCAACAACATAATGACACAAATGCACACTTAACAACTGACAATTGTGAAATCAAAAAAAATATTGATTTATATTAACTAATTGAAAATGTTTTGTTAGTTTACTGGACAAAAAACACAGATTATTAGGTTATCTTAATAGCATTGTTGACTCTAAATTGACTTAACAAAACATAAAAAGTTATAACAACAAAAAGTCACAATAATCTTTTACATTGTGTGAGTCCTACAAACTCACTCTGAAATTTAAACCCTGTTCCTTACTCTCGGTGTCACACCTAACACAAACACAAGTTAAACTGTAATTTCAGAGGCTGCCAACCAATACGGTGTCAAATGATTTTGAATTGCACTACATAATTTAAACAAAAGCATACTTAAGAGTATATGTGATTATTTTAAAAATACTAGGGGGCTCTGCCCCCTGCTCGCTTCGCTTGCCTATCCCCATGTTTGGTTTACCGGATATTCAATACAATACAATTTATTTTTTGTATAGCCCAAAATCACACAAGAAGTGCCGCAATGGGCTTTAACAGGCTGTGCCTCCTGACAGCCCCCCAGCCTTGACTCTCTAAGAAGGCCAGAAAAATCTCCCACCAAAAAACCCTTGTAGGGAAAAAATCGAAGAAACCTTGGAAAAGGCAGTTCAAAGAGAGACCCCTTTCCAGGTAGGTTGGGCGTGCAGTGGGTGTCAAAAAGAAAGGGGTCAATACAATACAGTACAATACATAGAACAGAATAAATCCTCAATACAGTATAAAAATAAAAATTCTAGAAGTACGGAGTAGAATTTCACATTAGAAGATATCACATAATTTGTTTTGGATTTGTTTTAAGTCCTGGAGACCTCATTCATCAAGCTTCCTCCCCCATTTTGCCATTCCACATCTGAAATAGCACTAATCCAAAGAAAGGACCCCTCTTTCCCACGATTCCTGTGATCCTCCATCAGGGATGACTTTATCTTAGGCAGGCAATATACAATTTAAAGAGATTGTTATTTTCATTTGCATTATTTTCACTTTTACTTTAAAAACTTTTGTAAAATCAATACTTGGTGACATCTCTTTTTTGCCAGATGTATAAGGGTGGGGAGAGGGGCGGCTGATCACACGCTAAGGATATGCCTTTGGATCATTTGCTATTTTTTTTGCTGCTTGCGAACTGCCTCTTCTGCTTGTCGCATGTTGTTGTTTTAAAAGCTGGGAGCACATGATGCTTGTCTGCCACAAGCAATCCAACAACTGCTAGGTTAGATGTCTGTGGACTTGTTTTAAATGATGTCTCACTGCCTGGTCTCACATGACATTCTAAAAACAATACTTGTCCTTTATTTCTGGACCCGGCGTGGTTAAATTCTTTCTTGCAGGACATATAACGCTGCTTGCTTTGTCTGGGGCGCTGCCCTTCGATCTTTTTAAAGCCTGTACAGCCGCTCTCCTTTTTGCTACTTTGTGTCTCTGCTGCTCGCGTTCTGATTGCTTCTCCGTGATCATAAATATACACCTGACCAAATTGTGTTTTCTTTGAAATTAAACTTGTCTTTGCTTTAACTTTTGCGAGTCCACAGATTCCCATAGCGCATGTTCCATTATTGTGTAAATCTATGTTTTGTGCATTCAATGTTGCGAATGCGAAAAGACTTTTCCTGCTCTTTTCCTTTTATTTCTGACCTCGCTTTGTCCTGCTATTTTTTCAATTGCACCTGGTCCTGATGATTTCCTTTTTTTGCGCTGAGATCTTTTATTTCTCGACATTTCATTTATATTGTCCTTTTTACGCTTTATATGCACTGAGACACCTGTATCTGTGTGTGCTGCTTCCCTTTACACTACTGATTTTTTTTTTGCCCATTCTCTTTTGTCTTGTGGTTCTTTTACTTGTCTTTCATGATTTTAACGTGAAGATCACGTATTGTCTCCTAGTCATTCATTCCACAGGATTTTTTTTTATAATAGAGAGACTTATTCTAAACCTAAGTAAAATGCCAAACTACTGCTCTGTGGCCTGATTTGGTTGGCCTAGCATCAATCAGGTTTAGTATATTCATTTTAAGGCCCAGCTCTGCCAATGCCCCTAATTATGATGATGCCATCATTTTGGCACCCTCATAGGACTATTTTTTGTATGGTCACCAGCACTTTCAGAAAATCTTTGCATGACTATGGCCATGCTCCTTAGTGTTACTATACTCTGTCACGTGACATGAAAGTCAGAAGCTGTTGTCTTATCCTTGAACCTTTTGTGAAAGTGTTTATTTGATCTTTGGACTTCAGGCTTCACACATTATATAGTGTATGCCAACATTTTGTCATTTACTACTAAAATATGAAAAACGTTTCTGTTTTAACAATGTGTTTACACAGATTATTGTAGAAATGGAACACACATGAAATGCATGTGTTCCAAATAACGATCTATTACTTCCACCCTAAAACTCCAGCACTTCACTCCCAGATAATCAATCAAGGCATGAGCTGGGAGAACTGTGTGAACATTCTGCGGCGGTGGGGGGATGGAATAGCAGGCAGCTTGCTGCTTGTCTTAATCTGCACATTTACAGGACAAAAGATGCTGACGGAGAGGTGCGATGGGATTTAAGGTGGGCCAGATCTACGAGTTTTTTCATAGGCTCTAGTAATTCTAGTGTTATACTGAGTTCTTTGAATTTCTCATACAATGTCCTCATCTTTTTGCCCAGAGCTGGGCTGGATAAAATGAACCTCTCTTTATACCCTGGTCAGCTAACTGGTTATTTTTGCCCTCAGATCAGAAAAATGAGCCAGTGTGGCAGCATTCAGAGCATTTGCATTCAGAGCATTTGTTTGTTCCAAAAACAGATTTGTTTAACAGATCTTGACACTGTCAGAATCTTGTTGATATTTTTTTTTTTTTTATTTTACTTCATTTTATTTAATTTTCTAGTGTGTGATTATTGAAGTGAGTGTTGTAATAAGGTTTTATTCTTATTTTTCTTTACATCATTGTGGCACAATTAATTTGGTTCTGTTTATTTCATTCATGGATGGTACTGTGTTGTTGACAAAATTTCAGCTTTTTGTCACGTGATCAAAACAGCAATGTGACATGTGATTTAAATCAACCTGCCGTTACAAAAGATGGTGGCACACTAATGTTCACACTTTGGATTTAAATAAAAGAAGGCACTTAAGAAATCAAAGAATTATTAAGTTTGCCAACAAATTTTTCTTGGGCTCTAGACAGTGGGATACGTTATTATTTGATTTAGTTGAGGGGGATCTTCTGTTGTACTGGCTCTACTGTATGTCTTTCCGTTACAACTCTCATAGTTTCCTCTTTAAAAGACATCATTCCCTGTATTCAAATAAATGTGTCTATTTGAATGAGCCCCTTTTTCCAGTGATTAACATTGCAGAGATAAACAGGACTCCAAATTAGCACCTGGTGCATAACATCATGAGAAAGTTTTAAGGCTTCAGAGCAACTGTGAATTAAGTTTGCCATTACTGATCACAGCAAAGTAAGAACAAATATCTCTAGTACAAATTTATTAAATTGCAGCAAAGGGCAAGTAAACTGAGTCAAAAAAGAAGCCCACTGTGTCCTATTAACTAAAGTAACAGGAGCATTGTAGAGACAAGCCATGAGCTCAGCAGACATATTTTACAATACCATCAATGAAATTTCGTCAGATTCCAAAGAAGCTTTGCACAGTTCAATGCAAAAAAAAACCTTTTTTTTTCTAGGTATAGATAATATCATTTTCCTATTTAGTCAAGAAGGATGTGTTAGGATTCTTCAAATTGAGCAAAACTGAGCAATTTATCAGCATGTATGTTTACTATGTACAGTATATGTACATCAATACTTTGTGATGTTAAACAGCATGGCCCCAGTGATTAATTTATGATATAGTGAATATCCACAAAGGAAAACCATGGTAGAGTGTACTGAGCAAGCATTTTGTTAAGGTGTACAAAGAAAAGAAGCAGCATTCATAAATGAGCTTATTTTTGTAGTAGGAGCTAACAGTCTGCTATTTTAGTCTTCAAGTGAGAATGGACTACAATGGAAGATTTGGCACATTCCAAGATTTGAAAAGGTTGTTTGTTATTACCTATTAATGACATAACATATGTAATACTAACAAAATGACTTGTACATGTATTTTTACCTCTAAACAAGTGTTTATCACTTAGTACTTAGATACCCTCTTTAAAGTGGAATAAAGTACAAGGTGCTGTTTGTTTTCTTTTATGTGAATCTCAGGTTATTACACTTGGGTTTAAAAGCAGTTTTAAGTTGCAGCAATCATTGCTATGTTATCTCTCAAGAGGGTTTTAGTGAAATATGCTGCTCAGGCAACCAGCACAAAATGGCTATCAACAGTGGTAGTAATCGCACAGACAGCACATCCATAACAGGAAGCCACTGCAGTATCTTGAGTGACGTGCAAAACAGTGGGAAAAGAAACTTACTTTAGCTTCTCTAGGCAATGCTCTTTTGCTTTTAAAAGATAAGATTTTATGTTGTCGTGTTACTCTATATCAAACCGGTATTGGAAAAGAGCAACATAATATAATAAAAGTAACCCAGAGAGAAATCAATGAAAATTGCAATAATATTAATGGGTTTTAAAGTTCCATAGTATAGGTTGGGGTTGGGTTTTTATTACTTTTAATGATGGAAAAAGGTAACAGTATTATAAGAAGTTACAGAAAACCACTTTAGGAAATTAATTTTTCATAAACCAGTATGGCTTTCTGCTTTAGTTTCTTTATTATTTCTGTGAATTTTATGGGAAAAATACTTAGTTGTGCTTTTCACTTAATTTCAATAATTTAAAAAAAAATCATCTCAAGGGTTGTTTATTAAAACTGTACAATACATCCTGGATTTTAATAATGAACTCTGCATTGATGAATATGAAAATGCTTACATCTGCATGATTTTTTTGTTGTATACTGAAAGTTCTTTTAACATATTTATAAGCCTTTTACACATTCCTGCAATACTGGAGCTGGAGTTAAATGAATCCAATGACAGACAGACAGACAGACAGACAGACAGACAGACAGACAGACAGATAGATAGATAGATAGATAGATAGATAGATAGATAGATAGATAGATAGAT
>JANRMT010062848.1:3020596-3070744 GCA_026402145.1 Polypterus bichir lapradei
GATAGATAGATAGATAGATAGATAGATAGATAGATAGATAGATAGATCTTAAATTTCCTCACATCTCATCAGCAGCGTCTTTGTTTTGCAAACGTGTCAATCAGCACAAGCACCAAGCAGCCTGCTATTCCATCTCCCACCAAGGCAGCTAAAGTCAAGTCAGCTGCAAAATTCTCAGAGCTGGGAATAAGGTGTCTGGAATTGTATGGGGTAAATAATATATCGTTATTTAGAATATAATGATCTGTGTAAATGCAGGATGACAGGAAATGCAAGGTATAAAAAGTTAAACACATAACTAAACAGAAACATTTTTCATGTTATAGTAATAATTGACAAAATGTTGATGTGAAGTGTATAATGTGTGAAAACTGAAGTCCAAATATCAAATAAACATTATCACAAAAGGTATAACAAAACAAGTATGCTTTTATTCCAAAATAAAACCAAAGAAAAAGAAATTGCTCTATTGACATGTTGCTGAAGCCCAACTATCAGATCAGTACGAAACAGACATATCCACTTGGCTGGTGCCGAGGTAAGGACTGCCACCTCCCAATCAAGAGGTTGTGGGTTCAATACTGGGTCCTCCTTGCATACTGTTTTGAGTAGTAAGCTGCTATCACTGTTACCATTACATTATATAATAAAAACATACATTTGATTTAAGTCTGTAACAGCCAGCGTAAATTTATGGTACTTGTAAAAGTTAGCACTGAAGGGATAAAAGCAGACACACAAACACAGCTCAGACAGTTCTTCTTGGCGTCTTGTTGAGCAAATAGACACCACAGTGTCTATGGTGGATGTTACTTTTCCTCTCACACGGACATTTACATTGACATGTCATTTGAGAGATTTTTTTATTCAAGAATCCAATAATAAAACTGAATAAAGAATTGTTCAAATTAAGTTATATCTATACTAATAAAAGGCAAAGCCCTCACTGACTCACTCACTCACTCACTCATCACTAATTCTCTAAGTTCACGTGTAGGTGGAAGGCTGTAATTTGGCAGGCTCATTCCTTACAGCTTACTTACAAAAGTTAGGCAGGTTTCATGTCAAAATTCTACATGTAACGGTCATAACTGGAACCTACTTTCGTCCATATACTGTATACGGCCATAGCCTGCAGCTCGGTCGCAGTGTGAGGCACGTAATTGAGTGCCTGCCCATATAAGGTAAATATTTGCGGGTGAAGGACTGTGCTTAGCATATTCATAAGTGCAGCTACTGCGGAAACCCTCCCTCAGCGAAAGTGCGAGAGAAACTTTTAAGTGCCGGGTCTGAGCTAAAATTAAATAAAGCAGTGGACATCGCAAGATCGTACAAGATATTTGCGAGATACAAGTTTAATGAGAAGACGCAGGGTATAAAGCCTCGATGCTAAAGACCTGGCGAAGTCATGGAGAACATGGAATAACGAGTTCACATTATACACAAAACTTGCAATGCCAGAGGCAGAGGAAAACACTAAGGTCAGATTATTCTGTTATCTTATTGGAGAGAGCATCAGAGAATTGTGTCAGGTGCTGAACGGTGATGTAAGACCTGATGAGTTGACCATGAGCTTGAGTGGTGGGCCATCAGGGCCTGCAAGGCCTTCTCTGCTAGCCTAAAAAATATCTGAATCACAAACTGATGTTAATTATATTTTGTCCATGAATACTTATTAAATAATTCCAAATAGTCTGTCCGCTTCCTTTCATAGCTTTTCCGATGGTTGTGCTGCTTCCAGAAATGTATTTTTGTATTAAAGCATTTAACCAATCACATTTCAGCCATCATTTGTTGCCAGGCAGAGAGGCCTTTACAATCCGTTCTGCAGGCCCTCTAACACAGAATAAATGTCGATTAAACTGTTGCTTCAACCAATCAGATTTTGAGTTGGTGTCAGTAGGGCCCTCTAGCAGGCGTATGGCAACATCACCGTATTCAGACCCATTGATTGGATTGAAGCCTATATGAGGAACTCTACGAGGCCACTGAATGCACCGCAGGCGCTCCAAGCACAAGATCCTCGCGCTCACTACCCCCAACTGCATGGCAGGATTCTGGACAATATTATTTGCCAGACACAGACCAGATTTCAAGACCACGAAAAACTGATGTTTGTCACGCTCCTCGACCCCCAGAAGTTTCGGGAATACAAAAAAAATTTCCCGCATGCAGCCTTCTCCAGTTTAACACAAGAGCCACGGAGCAGTTTTTGATCTGCCTCGGCTAAAAACAGAACTGACTGTAATGTATGCCATGGATGATTTTGCAGGAAAATCTCCCATTGATCTCCTTGACTTCCTTCATCAGAAAAATCTGAATGAGAGCATGGGGCAGCTGTACACATTAGTATATTTGGCGGTGACCATTCCCGTGTACGCTGCTTCTGTCAAACTGACATTTTCAGCCCTAAAGCAAATTAAAACTTATGCCAGAAATACGACAGGGCAAGTTCGACTTTCAGCATTAGCTTCAATGGCGATAGAAAGGGACTTTTTGATGGAACTGAAGCGAACGGATAATCTGTACGACACAGTAATTGAATTGTTTTTGAGGAAAGAGAGTAAGATGGATTTTGTTTACAAATAATCTGAATTTTTGGTGAGTAAAATGTTGTGATTTTCCTAAATAATATTGCAAGTTTATGAGTTATTATTGATGTTTTTTATGTGTGTCATGGCTGTAGCTGCAGTAGAAAGGAACTTGTTCACCCCTGGTTTGTCTATTCAATAAAGGCATTTATTGTGGCAACAGGAGTTATCTATCTGCGATGCAGCGGCTCTTTATATTGTATTTCTGCATATTAAGATGGTTTTTATAACCATAAATTAGTTTTTGAGGGGCGGGTTGATTCAGACGGAGCACTACTGAAGGCCTAGGTGTAAAATGCACGGTCCGCCACTGGACCAGATGATACGTAAATTTGATGAACATTACAACCCGAAAATAAATGAAACTGTAGAGAGGTTCAGATTATACTTCTCCCAGTGCGTCTCTCTAAATCCTCCGTGCGGGAACATTATCATAAGGCTTAACAATCTTATTGTTACACCTTCTACGTGCACCGAACCATTATTATTACAAAGTCTTCCTTGCTTTACCGCTGGCTGCTTCTTTCCTTTCACCTTCCTAGCTCTTTATTTAAACAGTTTTCCTTCTCACTTTTCCGCTCATTTGCTGTCCTCTCCCTTTTCGTTCAAAATACTCGCCTCCTTGCCTTTTTACAGTCAGCTCCCCTTACGTCACACCATGGTACGTTTAGCACAAGTTAATACCAGGAACGCCTGTTAAACATCTTACATTCACGAGTAGAGATTTGTGTAGTGAACACTTCGATGAATGAAACCTGTTATCTTTACAACGGTTGACAAACACGGAATGTAACTTCAAAACAACATGTCCTCCAAATATGAACCTGATTGAAAGAAATAATGACAATCAAATCCTTGATGACAACAACACTCATAACAGTGACAAAACAATTACATTGACAATCAGGTTATGTTATTTTTAAAATGTTTCCTTTTCTTTTTCATAACTTCTTTAACACACTACTTCTCCGCTGCGAAGCGTGGGTATTTTTCTAGTTCTAGAATAAAACTGAATTAAAAAAACATTCAAATTCAGTTTTATTCAAGAATCCACAGACACTGCAATGTCTATGGAGTAATCTATACTAATAAAAGGCAAAGCCCTCACTCACTCACTCACTCACTCACTGACTCATCACTAATTCTCCAACTTCCCGTGTGGGTGGAAGGCTGAAATTTGGCAGGCTTATTCCTTACAGGTTCCTTACAAAAGCTGGGCAGGTTTCATTTCGAAATTCTACGCGTAATGCTCATAACTGGAAGCTGTTTTTCTCCATTTACTGTAATGGAGATGAGCTTGAACGCCGTGGGGGCGGAGTTTCGTGTGACATCATCACGCCTCCCACGTAATCACGCAGTACATAGAAAACCAGGAAGACCTCCAAAAAGTGCTGAAGAAAACATGCATTATATAATTGAGAAGGCAGCGAAACAATAAGAAGCGAGCGAGTGACATATACAACCATATTCATGACTTCTGCTACTTCGGAAACAAAGCACGATTAAAACCTAAACTTTAAATTAAGTTCATAGACAGGCTGCTGCTGGCGTTTGTAATTTAGTGCCTGCCCATATAAGGCCGTCCGTCAGCGGCAATCCAATAGCAAACTGCCACTAAATATTCACGGGTGAAGGACTGTGCTTATGCAGAGGAAGATGAGATAGTCAGGGTGGTGTTTGGCACAAACTCAGCGAAACTGCAAGAGAAAGTTTTAAGTGCCAGGACTTCGGTAACATTAAATACAGCCATGGACATCGCACGAGATGGCACCAGCACAGCTGGGAACCTTCGATGCATGTACACCGAGCGGTTCACGTGAACTGACGCAGTGCACAGACAAAAAGCAACAGTTCCAAAGAGCGCTGAACAAAAACCGAATTACACAATTGAAAAGGCAGCAAAAAATATGAAGCGTCTGATACATACAAGCGTATTCATAAATGCAGCTACTGCGGAAACAAAGCACACGGTGGAAAAAGTCAATGTCCCGCTAAATGAAGACAGTGTAAAAAAAAAACCGTGCATGCAGTGTGTCAGGTCTCAGATAAAGAAGAAGACGAGCTGTTTATTGATGCAGTAAGAAACGAATCGATGAATGAAACCTGTCATCTTTACAACGATTGACAAACACGGAATGTAACTTGAACACAACACATCCTACAAATACGAGCCTGATTGAAAGAAATAATGATAATCAAATCCTTGATGACAGCAACACTCAGTAACACTCACAAAACAAATACTGTATATTGACAGTCATGTTACGTTATTTTTAAAATGTTCCCTTTTCTTTTTCATAGCTTTTTTAACACACTACTTCTCCGCTGCGATACGCGGGTATATATATATATATGTATATATATACCCCGATCTACATACTCGAATAATGGATACTTTATTCGCCATCAATGATTGTTTTGGTAAAGCCATACTCAGTGTATTCATTAGATGAACGGTAAAAAAGTAAGAGCGAGGGGAGGATGACTTATTGAGGCATGCAGGCAAAACCACAATAGCACGCGGACTCGATGTACGAAAAAATATATCTTTTCAAGTTCTATTTAGTCCATATGTGTCAAACTCAAGGGCAACGGGCCACATCCGGCCCGGCGTGTAATTATATCCAGCCCGCGAGATCATTTTATATACTGTATTATTGTTATTAATGGCCCGGGTATATGAAGCGCTGGTAACACAATAAACTACAGATCCCATAATGCAGCGCTTCAGCTGCCTTGCCGAACACTTACCGCGTTAATCAAGTCTAGCTTATGATGCTGCAAGTTATTGCGAAGCTAGCCCACACGATGCCGAAGAGAAAAGTTGATTCTGAAAATAGAGCCTTTAAAAACCGATGGGAGGCTGAGTATATGTTTACTGACATTGCCGGTAAACCCGTGTGTCTCATTTGTGGAGCTAATGTGGCTGTAATTACAGAATTTAATCTTTACAACGACTAACAAACACAGAATGTAACTTGAACACAACACATCGTACAAATACGACCCTGGTTTAAACAAATAATGATAATCGAATCCTTGATCACAGCAACACTCACGAAACAATTACTGTATATTGACAATCATGTTACGTTATTTTTAAAATGTTCCCTTTTCTTTTTCATAGCTTCTTTAACACACTACGTCTCCGCTGCGAATATTATATATATATATATATATATATATATATATATATATATATATATGTATATACCCCGATCTACATACTCTCAGATAAGCCACACACCGTGGCGCAATTGTAGAGGCTTCGCCTCTATCGCCTACATCCGAGGTTTGATTCCCGAGAGGGG
Organism: Polypterus bichir lapradei; assembly: GCA_026402145.1. NCBI lineage: Eukaryota > Metazoa > Chordata > Cladistia > Polypteriformes > Polypteridae > Polypterus > Polypterus bichir. The sequence goes on from JANRMT010062848.1 coordinate 3,026,499, forward strand.
ATGTACTGAGTATGTACGCGTGCTTCTCGGTTCATTTTAACCTCGCATCTCCTTGGTTTGAGACGTATGAAAAAATATGCGGTTAACGCAGAATCATGTTACGTTATTTTTAAAATCTTTCCTATTCTTAGCACAAGCACAGCTGAGAAGCTTCGATGCATGTACTCCATAACAAAAAATAACGCATTTAATCACACTTTCAATTCCAAGCAAAGGGGAACTTTTTTCAATGCATGATTTCCTGGTACATCGATTACACTGATGCACACATCACAGCTACAAAAATGTTACACTCGGAATGAAGCGCGTTCCTACGACTGATCGGAGGAATATTTAATTTCAAAAAACTACCCGAGCGAAGCCTTGATAAAAGCATGGTTTTGTGCACAGTGAAAAGCAAGCAAAATTAGATGCATTACAGAAAGCGGACTTTGTGGCTCTTACTGGGGATCATTGGACTTCCGTGACCGTTAGTAATTCTAATTACATCTAATTACAAAATGTTCAATGATCACACTGTTTTAGCCTAATTTACAAAATAATTTTGGCTAAGGTTACTCAGAGTTTAAAGATTAAGTTGGTCAAATTACCTTTTATGTTTCTGACTTATTTTTTTAAGAAGAAAAACTGCACTTTATGTTGAAATTTTGGTTATTATTATTTAAAGACAATACCATTCTGAAAATGTACTTAAAGTACTTAAACTACCACTTTATTTTTAAGTCTGCCCAATTTTAACCAGGGATGATATTTTTGTTTCTGTTTTGAATTCAAATGCAGTTTAAAAGCATTTTTTTTTTCAGAAATTAAAAGAGCTTGAGTTTACAATATTCATGTCCATGTCTATTATTTGATTCTGTCGCCCACTAAAACCCTTTTAAATTAAAAAAAACACATTTGCGATTTGGGGCAAATTTACGTGTGCGATTACATACGATTAATCAAGATTAATTATTACACAGCCTCTAATTAATTGGATTAATTTTTTTAATCGAGTCCCACCCCTAATATATATATGTAGATATATATGTAGATTTGTATATATATATGTGTGTATATACAGTATATATGTAGATATGTATATGTGTATATATGTATATATATGTGTTTGTGTGTATATATATGTGTATATGTATATATATGTGTGTGTGTGTGTATATATATATATGTGTATATATGTATATATATTTATATGTATATGTATATATATGTATATATATATTGTAAAAGAAGGAAACAACACAGCATAAAGGGTTGGGGTTTTGGCCCCGTATACTGTAAACCAAAAAAAAACAGTTTGTTACTTATACAGTCGTTGAACAACAAAACAGATATCATTCAATTACGCGACGCCTTGATGGGCGTCGGCGGCCATTTTTATATAGGAGGGACCGGAAGTGCAGGAATGCTGGGAAGGAGGCGTGAGGGATGACGGGACTGCTGACGTCAGGGAAGATGGCGGAGGAAGGGCGGAAGTGGACGCAGTGCGGTCAGGTTACGATGGTGGAGCGTCTTTTCTCCTGAAAGAAAGAGCAGAAAGGTTAGTACCCCGCCATTCCCTAGTGGCGAACGTCCTTCGGATTGATTTCGGATCCGTCCGCGGTCTCCTACTCGCGCATGCGTGACAATATATATGATGTGTATATATATGTTTATATATGTGTGTGTGTGTGAGTGTATATATATATATATGCCAGCAACACTCATGACAATGACAAAACAATTATATTGTCAATCATGTTACGTTATTATTAAAACGTTTCCTTTTCTTTTTACTTCTCTGCTGCCAAACGCGGGTATTTTGCTATGTGTATATATATATATATATATATATATATAGAGAGAGAGAGATATGACAACAACACTCATATCAATGACAAAACAATTACATTAACAATCATGTTACGTTATTTTTAAAATATTTCCTTTTCTTTTTCATAACTTCTTTAACACACTATTTCTCCGCTGCGAAGCGCGGGTATTCTGCTAGTAAACTACTATAACTAAAGTTTATTACCTCCATAGACATTGCGATGTCTGTTTGTTCAACCAGCCAAGAAGAAATGATTCACTCGCCTACTTTTACAAGTACCATAAATTTACACTCTCAGTTACAGACTCAAATCAAATGTATGTTTTTATTATATAATAACAGCTCACTTCTCAAGGTGATCCTCATAGGGAGTGGCTGGGACTCATGACCCCTTGGCTTTGAGGCAGCTGCTGTACACTCTGCACCACCTGTGCAGGGCTGTTGGAGTGCTGCTTTTCCACTATGATACCTGCTTGTCTATCAAATGTAACCAGTTGAAAGCAAAATGTGCAAACACACACATGCATGCAAATATCTTTATTTTGTACCGACTGATATATTGGACTTTAGTTTTTACACATTCACAGCCACATGCAATTTTAACGATTTTTTTTTGTTCTGTGTTACTCCTGAATAAAAGCACACTTGTTTTGTAATACCTTTTGTGAAAGCGTTTATTTGATATTTGGACTTCAGTCTTCACACGTTATATACTTCATGCCAACATTATGTTAATACTGACATATGAAAACATTTTCTGTTTTAGCTATGTGTACAAGTTTTTTGCCTCACATCTCTTATGTCACAAATGAAGTGTAGCCATCATTTCAAGTAATGATATGTCATTTACAATTCCCTACAACTCAATGCCAGATAAAAATATCAACACACACTTAGGCTGTGAGAATTTTGCTGTGTGATGGCTTCAGCAGGCTGCTTGTTGCTAAATGACACATTTGCAAAAAAAAAAACCTCACTGCCAGGCAACTGGTACAGTGATAAGGAGCTGTGCGGAAAATTAAGGGGGACAAGGACAACGAAAATTTTCACAGGCTTCAGGGATTCTTATGTTAACCAGTTACAGGGCTAGTATAAGATTTTTGTCAAGGACACTTACCTGCAATGTGTAACCTTTAATTGTCAGGTCAGCCAGTTGAACTACAATATGCATCTTTGAGTTGTCTTTTCCTAATGTCTCTGAGCCCCAGAGAGTTATTTTTGCTGGAATATATGTTGTGGTGTAGGGCTGGGGACCTTTCCTGACCGGGACACCTTGACGCTGGTAGGACCGGGGGAGGGAGCATAGCCAGAGCATTACCTCCCCCGGAGCGCTAGGTGGCAGCCCCCCTGGGTTGCAGCAGTGCCTCGGGCTCCATGGGAGTTGGAGTTTGATACAGCCCTGTTATGATCTGTGGGGTGCAGCTGCTGCTGAGACCATATGGGCAGCTCTTCCACCACACCCGGAAGTAGGTCAACAAGCACCTGGATCACTTCTGGATGCCTTATAAAAGGAGCCAGCAGGCACTAATCCGCGAGCCAGAGTTGGGTAGGAATAGACAAAGTTTTTCTTGAGGAGTGGAGGAGGAAAAAGAGAAAGAGAAGAAGAAGAAAATTGTGTTGTGCAGTGCTTGGGGATTGTGTTGTGCTTGTGGGAAACAAGGGAAGGTGTTTCCCATGAGGAAAAAAGAAAAATAAAAAAAATGTGTGCCTTCAACATGCATACCACACCTATCTGTGTCAGGTTCAGGGTGTGTTGCTCTTCCTGGTGGTCCATAATGTATATTTTTTTAAGTTTTGTTCCCATTTCCTCAATAACCAATTAATCTTAGCTTAGCTTTAGAGTAATGTAATTTCTTTTAAACTTAAACCCAAAAGTATTGCGATGGCTCAACAGTGGAGGGGAGCAGAAAACAGGAACAGCAGCAAGAGGAAGCAAATTCAGCTGTCAGACTGTTATTTGATAGAGAAGCTTCAATAGCTGTGGGAACACCCATAAAAAGGTGATCCTGCCACAGCCATGGTGCCACTATTCTAACGTGACATAGTGTGCAGTCCTTCTAAGGATACTAAGCTACATAAAGGACAAAAATAAAAAATACCTCAATTATTTGATACAGGCTAGAACTGCTTTTTGCAGTGTCTTATATGCATTTAATGTTGCTAGTTTTGGAATCCTGTTCAGCAGCTGCCAACTAACACAATAACATCAACCCATACAGCCAAATCCCATCCTAGACTGCAGTGTATCCTTGTTTCTGTCCTAACTTTGTTGTGGGATGGCACAGATCCAGGAAAGAAGTGCTTTAGTTTTGTTACATCTATATGGCAGTTCATCAGTCCTGTTCAGCCTATGTACATCGGACTTCCAATACAACTCAGAGTCCTGCCACATGCAAAAGTTTGCAGACGACACTGCTATCGTGGGCTGCTGCAGGAGTGGACAGGAGGAGTATAGGAAACTAATCAAGGAGTTTGTTAAATGGTGCAACTCAAACGACCTACATCTGAACACCAGCAAAACCAAGGAGCTGGTGGTGGATTTTAGGAGGCCCAGGCCCTTCATGGACCCCATGATCATCAGAGTTGACTGTGTGCAGAGGGTACAGACCTATAAATACCTGGGAATGCAGCTGGATGATAAATTTGACTGGACTGCCAATACTGATGCTCTATGCAAGAGAGGACATAGCTGACTATACTTCCTTAGAAGACTGGCGTACTTCAACATCTGCAGTAAGATGCCGCAGATGTTCTATCAAACGTATGTGGCAAGTGCCCTCTTCTACGCGGTGGTGTGCTGGGGAGGCAGCATAAAGAAGAGGGATGCCTCCCGCCTGGACAAACTGGTGAGGAAGGCAGGCTCTATTGTAAACACGGAGCTGGACAGTTTGACATCTGTGGCAGAGTGACGGGCACTGAACAGGCTCCTGTCAATAATTGAAAATCCACTGCATCCACTGAACAGGATCATCTCCAGACAGAGGAGCAGCTTCAGCGACAAACTTTTGTCACTGTCCTGCTCCACTGACAGACTGAGGAGATTGTTCCTCCCCCACACTATGCAACTCTTCAGTTCCACCCGGGGGGGTAAACGTTAATATTATACAAAATTATTGTCTGTCTGTTATACCTTCATTGTTATCACTCTTTAATTTAATATTGTTCTTTATCAGTATGCTGCTGCTGGAGTATATGAATTTCCACTTGGGATTAATAAAGTATCTATCTATCTATCTATCTATCTATCTATCTATCTATCTATCTATCAGGCAAACCATCTAGTTAGTTCTACCATCTCATCTGCTAAGCATCTGCTACTGTCACTCCTAACACATCTTCTGATTCAGCCTATTTTATTTTAAAATATGTTACAGGGTTTGAATTATTTATTGTTTTTTTGTAAAAAAAAACATTAAAGTGAATAAGACACAGTTTCATCAAGAGTACAAAAATTCTTCATCCCCTACATTTATCTTTCAAGAACCCACAACCTACCCAGTACTTCTGTACAGTACTTAACCTGCTATGCTGAAAAACAACATTTTTGATTTGTTACCCTAGAAATGAAATGCAGTTTATTTCCACGCAAATAAACAACACATTTATTTTCTTCATCCAGAGCCGCAACTGTAAGAATTGTTTGGATAGATGACAAGCTCATAGGCTCAATTATAGCAACAGGGAAGTGAATCAAGCTTTAAGGCCAATTTCAAAGTGTAGTCTAGAGAGAGGCACGGATAATTACACTAAGATTTAAAGTCCTAAATACTACAAGCGTTGTAGATGCCTGATGCAGCAATGCACAAAAAAGGGAAAAGCCCTCTAAAAATACACACAATAGACCAGACTTGCCCTTAATTCAGGTCTGTGCTGAATGGAATTGGTGTCACCCCAGGCAGCCTAACTCCTATTCAAATGGCAGTGGGGCTAAAACTGAAACTAAACTAACAAAGTACTTTGAAAACTAACGAGTCTATATTGCAAAATAAAGAGCACAAAAGGCAAGGCAGGAAAGCAGAACAAAACTAGGCTTTGCATAAAAGGCAAATCTTAAGGCTAACAAAACATTACCCTTATTGAAGCCGGGATGAAAAAGCCTGGAAATCCAAGAAACAAAAAATGAATCCAGAGCACAAACAAAAAATTGCAACTAAAGACAATGATAAAGCTGTTGAACTTGCGTCAGTTTCAGTTTAAGTACTGCTGGAGCCAGTATCCCAGCTGCCTAATTAGGTGACCCCATCTCCAACATAGGCAGCTGAAGTCAAGTCAGATGCTAAATTCTCAGAGCTGAAGTCTGTTTTTTTTCCGAGTAAGGTGTCTAGAATTGTATAGGGTAAATGATATATCGTTATTTGGAATACATACATTTCATGTGTGTTCTGTGTCAACAACAATCTGTGTAAATGTAGAAGGAAAGGAAGTGCGGGGCAAGGCATATTGAACACATAACTAAAACAGAAACTTTTTTTATGTTATATTAATAATTGACAAAATGTTGACATGAAGACTGAAATCCAAATATCAAATAAGCACTTTCACAAAAGGTATAACAAAACAAGTGTGCTTTTATTCAAGAATATAAGCAACAAAAAAGAAATTGTTTAATTTACATGTTACTGGCAATGTGTAACAACTGAAGCCCAGCTACCAATTGATAAAATATAGGTATGTCTGCTTGGCTGGTACAGAGGTAGAGACTGCTGTCTCATAGTCAAGAGGTTGTGGGTTCAACTCCCAGTCTTCTTCACATTTACTGTTTTGAGTAGTAAGCTGCTATTATTGTTAATATTATTTAATTAAAAAAAACATACATTTGATTTGAGTCTGTAACAACCGGTGTAAATGTATGGTATTTGTAAAAGTTAGCGCTAAAGGGATAAAAGCTGACACACAAACGCAGCTCAATCATTTCTCCTTGGTGTCTTGTTGAGCAAAGAGACACTGCAGTGTCTATGTTGGATGTTGCTTTTCCTTGCACACGGACATTCACATCAACATGTTATTTGAACATTTTTTCATTCAAGAATTCAAGAATAAAACTGAATAAAAAATAGTTCAAATTAAAGTTTTATCTATACTAATAAAAGGCAAAGCCCTCACTCACTCACTCACTCACTCACTCACTCACTCACTCACTCATCACTAATTCTCCAACTTCCCGTGTAGGTAGAAGGCTGAAATTTGGCAGGCTCATTCCTTACAGCTTACTTACAAAAGTTAAGCAGGTTTCATTTCGAAATTCTACACATAACGGTCATAACGGTCGATAAAGGTCGACAACGTCCGCCATGTTGAACTTTCTTATTTATGGCCCCATCTTCACGAAATTTGGTAGGCGGCTTCCCTGTGCTAACCGAAACCGATGTACTTACTTATTTCGATGGTATGACGCCACAGTCGGCCGCCATATTGAACTTTCCAACGTCACCAATTTTCCAACTTCCCGTGTAGGTAGAAGAATGAGCCCGTCTTCACGAAATTTGGTAGGTGGCTTCCCTGCGCTAACCAAAACCGATGTACGTACTTATTTCGGTGGTATGACGCCACTGTCGGCCGCCATATTGAATTTTCCAAACGTCACAAATTCTCCAACTTCCCGTGTAGGTAGAAGGCTGAAATTTGGCAGGCCCATTCCTTACAGCTTACTTACAAAAGTTAAGCAGGTTTCATTTCGAAATTCTACGCGTAATGGTCATAACGGTGAATGACGTCCGCCATATTGAACTTTCTTATTCATGGCCCCATCTTCACGAATTTTGGTAGGCAGCTTCCCTGCGCTAACCGAAACCAATGTACATACTTATTTCGGTGGTATGATGCCACTGTCAGCCGCCATATTGAACTTTCCAACATCACTAATTCTCCAATTTCCCGTGTAGGTAGAAGGCTGAAATTTGGTACTTATTTCGGTGGTATGATGCCACTGTCGGCCGCCATATTAAACTTTTAACGGAAACCGATGTATGTACTTATTTCGTTGGTATGACACCACTGTTGGCCGCCATATTGAACTTTCCAACGTCACTAATTCTCAAACTTCCCGTGCAGGTAGAAGGCTGAAATTTGGTAGGCTCATTCCTTACAGCTTACTTACAAAAGTTTAGCAGGTTTCATTTAGAAATTCTACACGTAACGGTCATAACGGTCAACAACGTCCGCCATGTTGAACTTTCTTATTTACGGCCCCATCTTCACGAAATTTGGTAGGTGGCTTCCCTGAGCTAACCGAAACCAATGTACGTACTTATTTCGGTGGTATGACGCCACTGTCAGCCGCCATATTGAACTTTCCAACATCACTTTTTCTCCAACTTCCCGTGTAGGTAGAAGGCTGAAATTTGGCAGGCTCATTCCTTACAGCTTACTTACAAAAGTTAAGCACGTTTCATTTCGAAATTCTACGCGTAATGGTCATAATGGTCAACAACGTCCGCCATGTTGAACTTTCTTATTTATGGCCCGATCTTCTCGAAATTTTATAGGCGGCTTCCCTGCACTAACCGAAACCAATGTACTTACTTATTTCGGTGGTATGATGCCACTGTTGGCCACCATATTGAACTTTTCAACAGTCTTTGTTACTTATGGGCCCATCTTCAAGAAATTTGGTACATGGGTTCCCAACGCTAACTGAATCCTACTTACGTACATATATACGTCCATAGCCTGCAGCTCAGTCACTGTGTGAGGTGGCGTTGGGTCCCCCATCCCAACGCCTCCCACGTTGTTGGCTGCCTGCCTATATAAGACCGTCCGTCGCTCCGGTCTCTACATTCCCTTCCTTGCTTTGCCACGGGATTCACGTCTCCCTACTGATAACTACAGCCTTTTTGTTTAATCCACGGCTTCTCTGCTGTTTTATTGTTTGTTTATTACAATTATAGTTATTGTATAGGTATTTTAGACTTACTTTACATTGCTCAGGTACCCATTTCCTTTATCATTCCAACCCCCATTACCATGTCTATCGAGGTGATCACTATCGATCAAAGAACTGTCACTTACTGAGTGGTTTTCATGCCCGGAGATGGTATCTACCTTTTCCATTCTCTTTGTTACATATTGCACAGCCATATCAGGCTCACTCTTGATATCCGGAGGAACATTGTGTCTTATGAATTGAATGACTGGGACAGGTTCAAGGTGTGGACTGATGACGGTACAGGAGATAATTATACTACACAGGAGCACGATAAGAGTGAAATGCTTAAGCCCTTCACCTATGGTTCTGCATGTGAGTTGATGGCTGCCGCTGAATTGTTCGGTTGTCGCTTTCAAGTGTACCAAAATGGCCAAATATTTTACACCTTTCGACAAACGCCAATGCCTCTTAAACATCTTAGATTCACAGGTGACGATTTCAGTAGTGGACACTTTGATGTTTATGAGTGTTTAAACTCTCAAAAGCTGGATGTGATTTTATCGATGAAACCAGTTGTGTGCTTACAATTCTTGACAGATGCCGAATGTCACTTCAACACAACAAATCCTGCAAATACTATCGTAATTGAAATAAACCATGAAACTCAAACCGATTATGACAGCAGCAATCCAAGCTGTGAGATTTGAGACAAGATTACTGTTCACATGGCCAACTGTAAGTTACATGCTCAAGAGTAAGCTCAGCGCACAGCTTGGTCATATTACAACCGGAGGGCCGAACTGACAACATGGTATAGAAAGAGATCCTTAACAAATAATTATTGGCATATTTTCCCTCAGTTTAAAAAGGTTAAATTTTCTTCTTAATAAAAATTTTAAGGCAGTATTTTGCCGCTGCGAAGCGCGGGTATTTTGCTAGTATATATATGTATATAGATAGAGAGAGATGACAACAACACTCATATCAATGACAAAACAATTACATTAACAATCATGTTACGTTATTTTTAAAATATTTCCTTTTCTTTTTCATAACTTCTTTAACACACTACTTCTCCGCTGCGAAGCGCGGGTATTCTGCTAGTTCAAGAATAAAACTGAATAGAAAAAAATTGTTCAAATTCAGTTTTTTTCAAGAATTCAAGAATAAAACTGAATAAAAAAATCATTCAAATGACATGTTGATATGAATGTCCATGTGCGAGGAAAAGTAACATCTTTTACAAGTACCATACATTTTCACAGGATGTTGCAGACTCACATCAAGTGTATGTTTTTGTTATATGATAATAATAATAAGAGCAGCTCACTACTCAAAGTGCTAAATACAGGGAAGACGCAGAATTTGAACCATTAATAAAAAGTAACTTATCCACTGTGCCAACTGCACAGATCCATGATGGAGCAGTATTACCACTGTAGCAACTTGTTGAAATTGAAATGTGCAAACACACACGTATGCGAACATCTTTTATTTTGTACTGACTGTTAGTGGGCTTCAGCAGCATGTCAGTTAAGCAACTTCTTTTTCTTCAGTTTTATTCTTGAATAAAAACATAGTTGTTTTGCTACACCAGCGTTTCTCAACCTTTAAGTATTTGCGACCCGAGTTTTCATAACAGTTTTAATCGGGCCCCCCAACATTTTTTTTGAAATGTAGATGCATATTTTATTATACCTACTTAACTTTTATTGACATTTATCTAACTCTATATTTATTGTTCTAGTATCAGAATATAGTTTAAGTTAATTTGTTTTAGTTTCAACAGATTTTTTTTCATATTTTTGATTCTTGGTTTCTTTTTTTCACATCTTTGCGCCCCCCTTTTTGTTACTTCGGGCCCTCCTAGGGGGGCTGCCCCACAGGTTGAGAACCACTGTGCTACACCTTTTGTGAAAGTGTTTCTTGGATATTTTGACACTTCATGTCAAAATTATGTCATTATTACTATGACATATGAAAACATTTTCTGTTTTAGCCATGTGTTCAGCATTTCTTGCCTCACATTTCCTCTGTCATTCTATATTTACATGGATCACATATGAAATCTATTTAAAGTCACGATATTTCATTATCTGCATAATTCCTTAGAAGCGCATCACCAGAAAAACACTTCAACACAGACTTCAGCTGTGAGGATTGCAGCAGGGCAATGCCTTCATCTGACTGAATGGGTGGTGGGGGGGGAGTAGTAGGCTGTGTTCTGCTAATCTACACATTTTCAAAACAAAAGTGGGCTATTAGTGCAGTGATAAGGAGCTACGAGGTTCTTGGCGTATTTCAGGAAAATTTAAGGAGGTCAGGGACAACGAAAAAAATTGTAAACTTCAGGGATTCTAATGTTACCCCAAATCTGCTCTTCCCCCTCCTACTATACATGCTTTTCCCAGTACATAGATTCAATTATTCAGCACTCTATCTAGTTTATTAGTGTGAGATTAAACATCTTTTTGTGAAACCACAGTAAATCAGGAAAAACAAAGAAGTATCATTCATGGCTCCAAATTAGCAAGGAGTTACAGCATTTATGGAATCCAGTCAATAAACTCTTGACAAATTCTTGACACATAAAAGTAGAGGAATTTCTAGAAAGTAGTGTAGATGATGGATTGGACAATGGACAATGATAATAGTGTCAACATTTAAAAAACACCTTCAATATTTGGTTTCTTACATTAACCCATGAAAAATATCAAACAAGACAAGACAAAGTGTTGCTGAACCCTGTATAACTGATGGAAAGAAATATAACAAAAGACAGCAAGATTCATTTAGGTCTATTCAGACTGGAGTCAAACAACAGACTGACTCAAAATGGCAGTGGAACCCCTCAAGAAGAATTCAGATCGAAAGAGGAAAGGCCAAGAAACTCTGATGTCAATGAGGCCTTCAGTCATCTGATATGTAGGGGAGAAAGGAGGAGAAGCATTAAGCAAAAGCACCAACCCTCGTGGTGGAATTACCATTAGATAAGCCTTCAAGTTGTCTCCCAAGCACACATGAGTGACACCCATTATGCAAATAAATTGGGCAATACAAGGTAACAATAATAATAATAATAATAATAATAATAATAATAATAATAATACATTTTATTTCTGTAGCACCTTTCCCGTGCTCAAGGTGCTTACTTTGGCTAGTGACCTTTTAAACCTATAAATCTATAGAGGGAAAGGGACTAACTGACCGATTCACTAAATAATCCATTTCTGAAATGAAAATCCCCCCTTAGGATAATGGAGAGCCAGTGTCAGTCCTGGTAGAATATTTGCTTTCTTACTTTAAATCATTATGTAAATGTACTCAGGCAGTGCTGGTTACTTCTACAAATATTACATAAACATAACAAAGATGAAACAAAACCAAAAACATAATTAATAACATAATGTAAAATATAATATCTGAAAGACAAGAAAAAGAACAAGCAAACAAAGAACATCATTAAATCATGGAAAAGACCCTATCTTGAAACATAAAATTTGCTGTTTGCACAACTGAAAGTTTATTAAAATGACAGCGACTCTCCTTTCGTGCCGAATTTGGACATGATTGAATTTGTGCCTCCATCTTTCATAGAGTCAGTGCAATTACAGCAAAAGATTACAAACCATAAGAACATAAGAAATTTCACAAATGAGAGGAGCCAGTTCAGTCCATCAAGTCTATTTGTTTAACTATTAGATAAGCTGTCCCAGTATCTCATCCAGATTTTTCTTAAAGGGTTCAAGGTTTCTGCTTGAACTACATGTCTCAGTAGTTTGTTCTTGAGTCCCACAACTCTTTGCATAAAGAAGTGCTTCCTGGCTTCAGTTTTTAATGTACTCTCTTTTAATTTCCACTGCTGTTGTTTAGTACATGATTCACTGTTAAGTTGAAAGAGTTTTCCTGGGTCTACTTTATCGATGCCTATTAAATTCCTAGATCAGGTCCCCAGCCAGTCTCCTCTGTTCAAGACTAAACAGGATTCATTTTCTGAGTCTGTCGGAGTAGGACATGTCCTTAAGTCCTGGAATGCACTTGGTTGCCCTCCTCTGAACAGCTTCAAGTGCTGCTATGTCTTTCCTGTACAGCGGTGATCAGAACTGCGCACAATACTTACTAGTCTTACTAGTGCATTGTAAGGTTTAAGCATAACGCCCCTTGACTTAAATTCAATAGTTTTATGATACAATATAACATTTATTTGCCTTTTTAATTGCTTCTGCACATTGCTTAGTTGATGAAAATGTTGTGTCACCATATACTCCTAAATGCTTTTCAGGGGTTGCTTCTCATGTGACGGTGTCTCCCATTTTGTATTTATAACTGATGTTCCTTTTGCCCACGTGTAGCACTTTGCACATTAAACATTTTCAACATTAAACTGAATTTTCCAGGTGTTTGTCCAGTTCTGAAAGCTGTACAGGTCTTTTTGGCTCTTTTTGCTGCCTCCTTATTGTCTGCCATACATCCAGTTTTAGTGTCACCAGTGAATTTCACAATTTTACTAACTATACTAGAATTAATGTCATTAATATAAATTAGAAAAAGTAATGGTCCAAGTACAGACCACTGAGAGACTCCACTGTGAAGCATTCTCCTCTTATCTGTACACTTTGTCCACTGCCAGTTAACCAACTAGAGATCCAGTTTTGTTGGTTACCTGTGATGGCTTCAGCTTTTAGTTAAAGAATTAATCTTCAATGTGAGACAACTGTATCAAAGGCTTTTTGAAAATCTAGATAAATTATGCCATATGCTATTCTGGTTGTTTCTTTTAAAAAATCTAAAAGATTGGTTTGGCAGAACCCTTCTTTCATAAACTCATGCCAAATGCTATTTAGTATATTATTTTGTTTTAGGTACGTTTGTAATGTGTTTCTTATTATAGTTTCCATACTTTTGCCTGGCACAGGAGTAAGACTTATTGGTCTGTAGTTACCAGGATCCATGTGGTCTCCCTTCTTGAAGACTGCAACATTCCAATTCTCAGGTCTCCGTTCTGAAGTGACTGCTGAAGTAAACCTAACAAAAGTTTTTAAAGGATGTTTTACATTTCTTTCAGTACAACTGGTAAAATCCCATGAGGCCAATGGGTTTTATTAGTCTTTGAAACTAACAATGGAGTCATTGCCATAAACAATATGGGGGCTGCCATACATAAGATATATCACACAGAAAAAAATGAAATAACAGCATCACAAAAACAATAAAATATTAGCAAAAATAACATGCCATTTTCATAGGCAAAATTTCAAAAATCAAATGAGGGCAACACCTACTACAGTCTTACAGTGACCTCCTCAGTCTCTTAATAATCTCTTTCTATTTAGATCTACTAGGCAATGCATTAATGGTTCATCCCTGCACTAGATAAAAAAAAATGTGGGCCCTAGTTAGATACTGCTATATTTCCCTTCTACCACCTGCCATGCCTTGCTGTTAAGCAGCCGGTCGAACTATAATTAAAATTCAATCTCATTTAAAAATTCAGAATCACCTGCAGGGCCAGCTTTACTGCATAACTGATGGGCATTTCATGGTTGTACTCTTTTTAACAGGTTTTTCAATTATATTGTCATCAGCCTTTCAGAATATAGACAGCATTACATAAGCTCAGCATAAGCATGTACCAGGAGAAGTAAATGCTGTGGGGTTTCTGTCACTAGTGCAATGAAATTCAAGATGTGTGCTGTTACCAACTTTATGTTACTGGTCCCTGAATGGCTCAGGTCCCCAAACCTCTCTACCTCCTTCCTTAATTAGAACACATTTTGCTATTTTATAGAAGTGAAAGAAAGAATAGTGATTTTAAGAGTTGAAACTTCTTGCCTTGCCATAATCTAACAATATCAATGTTTTACCTTAAAATGAATGCTAACCTCACATTTAGCATGTTGCTGAGCTAATAAAAAATGGATGTAGGCTTAGTTCAGGGATGAGACATGATTTATTTCTTCCAGCCCCAGATATTTTCTGAAGTGATGGGATGGGCAGTTGTTTTGCACTTGATTTGAAGAATACAGTAAACCATCCATATGCTCCACGATGAGCATCTGATGAGCAATTTGTCCACAGCCAAAGCTTTTAGCAGTGCTGGAAGAAAAGAGATTTGGGACTGCACACAGTTGCTAAGCAACATTGACAAGCAGTTATGTGGTCAGATATTAGCATCATAGTCATGAAGAAACATCAGCACTTAAAACTTTAATATAACAAGCACAATTCATCAGAGGATAATTTGTTCCATCAGGTAGTCCATCTATTAAGAATATTGTGATTAACAGCTAAATTGGAGAAGTAAGTACTAAAGTCTCAACTTACAGAACCCGGGGCAGTCACTGGAGCACTACACAAGTGTTTTGGTCAGACATCATTGGACGATGAAGTATACCAGCATCTAGTGAAAAAGGACATACTTTGACCCCTTTGGAGCAGATGTATAGCAGATGTACTAATGCTACACTGCAAGTGCTACTGGACCATGCAAAGACAACAGACTAGGCACAGAGTCATAACTTTCTGCGAGCAAAAATTCAGAAACAAAATGGGTGCTTTGTACAGTGTATACATAAGATGCTGCTGACTAACCCAGAACAGCTGCTCACCTGCTTGGTCTCTTGCTTTCAGGCCTGCTAAATTTAGGTAGACACAATGTAGTGGGTGAAAGAGACCAGTGAGTGGGGATTAAAGAATGGCAAAGCCAATGAACCTCTGAGATCTAATTGGGGAGAGTGAGAGAATGACTATGAAAACATGTGACATCTACAGTGTTGTTTTATACAAATCCTGACCTAGATAACCACACCAGGCTTTAGGATATGAACATAGATCAAAAGTATACAAGACATTTCAGTTCCTCTCATTTAATCCACTACAAAATTTATTTATAGGCTTTATACAGGGTGGTCCAGATCTAATTATGCAGATCCAGATCGTCTGGATGACTTTGATTTATGCGGGGACGATTCCAGTTCGGCGCAAAGACGATTCTTCATGTTGTCAGTTCGCACACTTCTCGATGGTACGGGATTTTTCGGGTGATTTTCGATGTAATAAACTTAATAAGTTATAGCCTAGTGAAAATTGCATAATTAGATCTGGACCACCCTATACAAGGTTAGCTGTAGCCATTGTGTGGCCAGAGGTGGGTTCAGTATGGCCGAAGAAAGTGTCCATCATTGTCTAAATGAGCACAGTCATTGCATAGCAATGTAGGGTTAGTGATAAATGGGCAATTGACTTTGGACCCTTATAAATGGGGCTATTTACACCATCAGTGAATATATGAAATAATGTCAGTCTGCGATAATTAAGGAAGGAACTGTCAAGGTGTTCCCAAATAGTAAACCATGGATCAGTAAAAAGATTAAAGCACTACTATTGTATAAACAACATACTCAATGGAAAAATAAAGTAGAAGAAAAGTGAATTTTGCAGCAAAGGATTTACATGTTACTTGAGCATAATAAAAATATATGGGGTAAAACTGAGAGGTCTTTTAATGATAACAATCCAAAGCATGTTAGGAAAGGCCTGAAAACAATTGGAGGACTAAAAAAGTGTGAACTTTCAAATGGGCAAAGACAACAAGCTTTTAACAGATTAACTTAACAACTTTTTTACAAGATTTGAAACCAATCATTTCAGTACACAAAATGAACAAGTAAGGGAACTGCTGCTGCTTTGTAAAAATACCAGAAATACTTTTATGTGGAGGCCAGTTTAAGTCAAGTGGAGAAAGGTTTGTGATGAGTAAAAACCAACAGGGCAGCAGGGCCAGACGGCATATCAGGACTCCTCCTAAAGTCCTGTGGTATTTTACCTGAGCTGTGGAAACAGTCTGCCATATCCCAGTTCCTAAGGTCTCCGGGCCAAGCAGCCTGGATTAACTACAGACCTGGAGCACCCACCACCATTCCAATAAATGCAATAAATACTTTACATCAAATCTGCACTTTTCTTGATGTGGCTGGTTCATATGTCAGAGCACTATTTCTGATTTTTTTCTTCAGCGTTCAATACCATCCAGCTTCACATACTAATTTAGAAGCAGAACAGCATAAATGCTAACCCATTTATTACTTATGGATTCAGGTCCTTCACAGACAGTCAAAGCACAGGGTGCTTTTTCTATTTACATCGTACTCAAGTGATCTGAGACAGACAGAACAATGACCATTGCTCCGCTATCAAGTATGCTGATAGCACACATATCTGCAGAGGATAAAAGTCATTATGAAATCAAGTGGACTGTTTGGTAAATGGGTGCAGAAAGAACCACTCTGATTGTCAAAAAAGACCAAAGAAATGTTATTTGACTTTAAAAGACAGGATCTGCATGTTCACCAATCAGTGCTCTAAGGGAGGAGGTAGAAACGGTGACTGAATATAAACACTTAGGAACAACCCTAGATAACAATCTTACCAATATAAAGTACAAATACAAAAAACACATGCAATCAGCACTTATTTCTTCCCTGTAAATTCAGACATTTTAAAGTAGACAAGGACCTCATGTTGTCCTTTTATCATGGTGTGATTCAGTCTGTTATCACCTTCAGCTTCATTGCCTGATTTAGTAGTCTGACAAACAAAAATTTGAAATAGGTCCAGCTGCATGCAGCCAAACATGCATGTAAACTTATTAGTGCAGATGTAGACAATTTTTACGTAAGTGTCAGAGGGCAATGTTAAAGAAACTAGAAATCATCTCAACTGATGACAAACACCCAAGACATGCAGCACTTAACTTCAGTATATCAAGGAGGACAGTTGCTTTAAAGACTGTGGTCAAACTTTAACATCCTTTAATAGGACAATTCAGTAATCAGGCAGGAGAAAAGCTGTTCTTTTAATTACTCCTCGGCAAAATACCTTAGAGGGAGCATTCTTCAGAAGCAGTCTTTTACAGCATGGTCAGAGAAACAGAGGTTCATTTTATAAACTGTTGAATTTCAATAAATCCCATTGATAATCTGTAGAAAGATTTGAAGATAGCAGTACACCAATGCTCATCATCCAATTTGCCCGAACTTGAACAGTTCTATAACAACAACAACAACAACATTTATTTATATAGCACATATTCATACAAACAATAGCTCAAAGTGCTTTACATAATAAAGAATAGAAAAATAAAAAACACAATATGAAAACAAAATAAATCAGCATTAATTAACATCGAATAAGAGTAAGGTCCAATGGCCAGGGGGGACAGAAAAAACAAAATAAAAACTCCAGATAAACTCTATAAAGAATATTGCTCAGTCTAGATGTGCAAAGCTGATAGAGAAGTATCCCACCAGACTCAAGGCTCTCATTAAAGCAAAAGGTGGTTCAACAAAATATTGACATTGAGGGATGATCCTTTATTAATCTCAGTATGTCTTGTTTTTGATTTTTTATACTTTTTCTGACCTGTAGCTGTGATATCTTTCACTTGGATGTTATAGGTTGCATGGTGTAAGTAAAGCTGGGAAGAAATATTTTTTGCAAGTGTTTTCATTTAAGGCTGTAAAGCAAAAAAAACTGAAATATTTCAAAGGGGTGATTCTTTTCTATACCCACTGCACATACAGTGTCAATCAATGCATACATTTTACTCTGGTTGGTTCGTTTGTTTACACCCAAATGATTTATATAAAATAAAAGTCTGTTTTATTATATTCTGGTTCTTCTTATACCTTTTGAGATGAGCCACCACCCTTAAAATTTCTGTGCATTTAACTAGATTTCTTAGTCATCCTTCACTACATTTTGTATATTACATCAACCTTTCTTCTGGTACATTCTTTATTTACTTGACCATCTCAGTATTTTTCCTAAACCAGTTCTTATATTTCAGTGTACATTTTGTTTTTCACTTAATCTTTATCTCATTTCCAACTTGTATTAACCCTTTATGCTATTTCTTAAAGATGAATGCTATGTTACCCTAAAATTATTCTTCCACAAGACCCACACAAATTGCTTCAGATATTCCCTTTTCCCTAGTGCCATATATCTTTTTAATAAGGAATAGCAGAAATCATTTAAAGAAATAAAAATTTCAGTAGTATAGAGTTTTTCACATGTATTTTGCATCTATTTTAGGTAAAATTTACTTTCAAACTGCTTGAAGTAGTTTTAACATAAATATGTTTTTCAAACAGAATTTCCGTATAAGTTTTAAACTGTCTTGTCTCATTTTGTTTGTTGTATTTTGTTTCTGTCTCTTATTGGATGCAACTGGGAAGTCAAATTTCATGTTTTCTTGTGTAAACATAACTAAATAAAATCTGTAAACCTTATATTATTACTAGTCATAAATACATCTCCTGCCATCAGTAGAAAGAAGGCTGTAATGTCTGATGGGTTCACTCTGCTTATTGTTACAATCACAAAAGAAGGAGGAGAAAATGGATGAATAACTTAAAGGCTTTGCATGCTTTTATATATGCATGTAACTTGAATGTTTAAATGGTTGTATATATAATTGTATGCTCACATACCCTCTTATTGAGTGAAACAACATATTTAAGTGGAATATATTTTGAGTAAACACTCTCTTCATTGGGATTCACTTTTCCTTGCTTTTCTCTTTCAAGATCTTTAAGTTGTACTCTGAAGGTTGCTCAAAACAATGGCACATATGCTTGTCCATGTGTAAAAAGTAGTGATGATAAATAAATACCAGAAATATTTAAAGTTTAACAAGGGGTGGACAAGAAGGAAATGGCATAAGCCTTGCACTTTGAAACTGTAATATGGAAATGAATGCAGTAATACAGTTATAAAAGCACATCTGTCTCAGGCTAAAAATCCGTTTTCTGTACACAAGGTGAGCAAATTAGAGTTACTGGTGTGTGTTTATTACTTTCTACATATTCACTACATTTGTTTCTGCAGGTTGTGCACTGCATTCACTTCTGGATCTTGTGTAGCTTTATGTTATACACATCTTGGAAAAATATGATTGAGATTCAAATTTGTGAAATCTAAAGTGTTATCCATGGGGCGCACATAGTTATAAGGACATAAGAGCTGGTTGGCAAAAAATGATTGCTTTACATTGAGCTTAGAATAATTATGGATTGCAAGAGAATGGATAGAATTTTGGTCAGGAGATATGCATTTATTAGAAGGCCATTTCTAGAGGCTCACTGAAGCAGGATAAGTAAAGCTTTTACTTAGTTAAGATGTGTGAAGCCTCAGCAAATCCATAAAGAAAATGCCAACAGTCCAGGATGATCTGTCCCTTTTTTAAACTCTTAAAAATTATTTGATAATTAAGTTCAAACAGCAAAGACAGAGAAGTCTCTAAACTTGTAGCTTTCATATAGTCAGCCACTGCAGCTGTAAAAAATATCAGTTTCCTACCATGATATCTTTGCCACATCCACATCTGAAGCCATGGGGATGCACTTGCTGCAATGAGTCATCGAAGGTTTTTCAGCCTTCCTCACACATAGGAGGTTTTATCATTAACATCAATGCTATCTTGGCTTTGTAATGATTCCAATCCATTTATGGAAAAGGTGGTATTGGGAATGTTAACGCTATAGTACTTAGTGTATTCTTGGAAAATTTTTGGTTCTAAGGAGAACATTTGCTGCAGCTGTTGATTCTGTGTAAATTGTTTGAAAAGGTTTGCTGTTGGAGATTGAAGTTCCATCCAGAAAACGAGTTTTAGACACCATGTTTGAAATGCTGGCATTGACATAGAAGGGAACAGACTGACACCTGGAAATACCTAAGGGAGTTTCTTGATCTAAATACACCTTTTTTCAAAAAGATCTACCACCTTTATAGCTCCTTTGAAGTAGCTGCTGTACCAGACAGACTTTTTAAGTGATGAATGAAGTAACTGTTAGCTTTTAGGCCTTGAAGAGTGAAATCTGTCAGACCCCTAACATGGCTCTTCCCAATTTTGCAACTGCAAAATTTGCTTAGTCACTGCTGCCAGCATTGTAAGCACTGGTATTGTATTGACAGAAAGAGACATCTTTATTGTGGAAAAGTAGTAGAATGTAAGTAGTCACTGAATTAGCTACAGTGCAATTACTACTTCACCCACTAGAAGGTCTTGTACCAATTTAGACAATACCTGTGTGGCCTTTCATTCTTCATTAAGGAAGATCATGTGACACCTCTGTAAGTCATATCCCTTTGTGACTCATAGTCAAGTGGCTTCTTGGATCAGTCAGATCCTGGGGAATAATTAACAGGTAAAACACTGAGCAGGGAGACGGCACTTAATGATCGTCCACTCTCAAGGTGCCCCTGTAAAAACACAGGGTACCTATATGTAAATGGCAGGATAAAAAGGATCAGAAAGAGAGGGTGAGGAACAGTATATCAAGACTGTTTTGGAGGTGAAAAGAGTGTCAGGCAGAGTAATGATTATGAAGCTGAAAATTGAGAGGTGTGATGATGAATGTTGTTAGTGCATATGCACCGCAAGTTGGGTGTGCAGTGGGTGAGAAAAAAGATTTTTGGAGTGAGTTGGATGAAGTGATGAACAGTGTACCCAAGGGACAGAAAGTGGTGATTGGAGCGGATTTCAATGGGCATGTTGGTGAAGGGAACAGTGGAGACGAGGAGATGATGGGTAGGTATGGTGTCAAGGAGAGGAATGAAGAAGGTCAGAGGATAGTGGATTTTGCCAAAAGGATGGACATGGCTGTGGTGAATACAATACGTATTTTAAGAAGAGGGAGGAAAATAGTGTTACGTACAAGAGTGGAGAAAGATGCACACAGGTAGTTCACATCCTATGCAGAAGAGCTAATCTGAAGGAGATTGAGGACTGCAAAGAGGTGGCAGGGGAAAGTGTAGTTAAGCAGCATAGGATGGTGGTCTGTAGGATGACGTTGGAGATCAAGAAGAGGAAGAGAGTGAGGGCAGATCCAAGGATCAAATGGTGGAAGTTGAAAAAGGAAGACTGCAAGGTTGAGTTTAGGGAGGAGGTGAGATAGGCACTGGTTGAAAGTGAAGATTTACCAGACAGCTGGGAAACTATAGCAGATATAGTAGGGGTGACAGCAAGAAGGGTGCTTGGCGTGACATCTGGAAAGAGGAAGGAGGAAAAGGAAACCTGGTGGTGGAATGAGGAAATACAGGAGAGTATATAGGGAAAAGCCAAGCAAAATGACGCCAATAAAAGGTGTCATTTTGCTTGGCTTTTCTCTACATTCATAATGGCTAACATGGTACAACACCCTAGGGGAGTATATAGAGGAAGAGGAGGCCAAAGAAGAAGTGGGATAGTCAGAGAGATGCAGAAAGTAGACAAGGCGCAAGGTGAAGAGAGAGGTGGTGAAGGCTAAATTGCTAAATTAAAGGCGTATGATGAGTTGTATGAGAGGTTGGACACTAAGGAGGGAGAAAAGGACCTGTACCGATTGGCTAGACAGAGGAACCGAGCTGGGAAAGATGTGCAGCAGGTTAGGGTAATAAAGGATAAAGATGGAAACGTACTCACAAGCAAGAGCAATGTGTTGAAAAGATGGAAAGAGTACTATGAGAGGCTGATGAATGAAGAGAACGAGAGAGAGAAGAGGTTGGATAATGTGGAGATAGTGAATCAGGAAGTGCAACGGATTAGCAAGGAGGAAGTAAGGACAGCTATGAAGAGGATGAAAAATGGAAAGGCCGTTGCTCCAGATGACATACCTATGGAAGCATGAGGGTATCTAGGAGAGATGGCAGTGGAGTTTCTAACCAGATTGTTTAATGGAATCTTGGAAAGTGAGAGGATGCCTGAGGAGTGGAGAAGTGTACTGGTGCCAATGTTTAAGAATAAGGGGGATGTGGAGGACTGCAGTAACTACAGGGGAATAAAATTGATGAGCCACAGCATGAAGTTATGGGAAAGAGTAGTGGAAGCTAAGTTAAGAAGTGAGGTGATGATTAGTGAGCAGCAGTATGGTTTCATGCCAAGAAAGAGCACCACAGATGCAATGTTTGCTCTGAGGATGTTGATGGAGAAGTTTAGAGAAGGCCAGAAGGAGTTGCATTGTGTCTTTGTGGACCTGGAGAAAGCATATGACAGGGTGCTTTGAGAGGAGCTGTGGTATTGTATGAGGAAGTAGGGAGTGGCAGAAAAGTACGTAACAGTTGTACAGGATATGTACGAGGGAAGTGTGACAGTGATGAGGTCTGCGGCAGGAGTGACGGATGCATTCAAGGTGGAGGTGGGATTAGATCAGGGATCGGCTCTGAGCCCTTTCTTATTTGCAATGGTGATGGGCCCATTGACAGATATAGGAGTCCCCGTGGACTATGATGTTTGCTGATTACATTGTGATCTGTAGCGATAGTAGGGAGCAGGTTGAAGAGACCCTGGAGAGGTGGAGATATGCTCTAGAGAGGAGAGGAATGAAGGTCAGTAGGAACAAGACAGAATATATTTGTGTAAATGAGAGGGAGGTCAGTGGAATGGTGAGGATGCAGGGTGTAGAGTTTGCGAAGGTGGATGAGTTTAAATACTTGGGAACAACAGTACAGAGTAATGGGGATTGTGGAAGAGAGGAGAAAAAGAGAGTGCAGGCAGGGTGGAATAGGTGGAGAAGAGTGTCAGGAGTAATTTGTGACAAACGGGTATCAGCAAGTGTGAAAGGGAAGGTCTATAGGACGGTAGTGAGACCAGATATGTTATATAGGTTGGAGAAGGTGGCACTGACCAGAAAGCAGGAGACAGAGCTGGAGGTGGCAAAGTTAAAGATGCTGAGATTTGCACTGGGTGTGACGAGAATGGACAGGATTAGAAATGAGGACATTAGGGGGTCAGCTCAAGTTGGACGGTTGGGAGACAAAGTCAGAGAGGCGAGATTGCTTTGGTTTGGACATGTGCAGAAGAGAGATGCTGGGTATATTGGGAGAAAGATGCTAAGGATAGAGCTGCCAGGGAAGAGGAAAAGAGGAAGGCCTAAGCGAAGGTTTATGGATGTGTTGAGAGAGAACATGCAGGTGATGGGTGTAACAGAACAAGATGCAGAGGACAGGAAGATATGGAAGAAGATGATCCGCTGTGGCAACCTCTAACAGGAGCAACCGAAAGAAGAAGAAGAAGAAAGAAGTAAGAGAGGATGAGTAAAAGCACTTGCTTGTTTACAATATGGAATAGAACTGTCTGGAGAAGTCAGATGAAAGAAAAGCTAAAAAACTCTGAATATGACTTAGTCAAGAACTGAACAAAATGAGAAATTTCAGTTCTGTTCATTGAGGTCAAACTTGTCTGGAACTAGTGGGGAAGTATTAAAATTAAAGAGAAAGTCCCACAGTGTTCTTGGCTGGAGCAAAATATGGTAAAAAGAAGATGGAAAAATGAATTCCTGGGGACATTTTGGACATTAGGTTTGCAATTTGAGGAAGGTGCGACATGAGAAGACCCACCTTGGCAGTATACTGTGAGTAGTACTATGGAGATGATCAGAAGTGATGTTTTTGAGGTACTTCCTAGGACAGTGTGGAAGGCGTTACATCCTGATGAACAAAAATTATCATAAAAGGTTCTAATCCTGTGCACTGTCTAACTAGGTGGAAGAGACAATAAGCAAAGTTTCCTGGAAAGGATACTTTAAGCTCGTTTGCATCACCCAATAGCTGCTTTTAGATCAGGGTTTGCAATTTGAATACCTTGTGTTTCTGGAATTTTATCATAACCCGGTGGTTAATAAAACTCATACTACATCTCACAATCAAGAGATAGACCTGGAAAGCTAATGTCACATTATACACCTTTTAGTCAGAGGGGATGTTTAACTTGACAACTGCTGTTGCTAATCTCGTTGCCGGAGCATGTCATATTACCCAGTTAGAAATCGCAGGGTATGTCAAGTTAGACAACTGCGTAAGGACTTTCCAGGACACCTCTACGTCTCCAAACTATTGTGAGCTCAGTGCCTGAAGGCTTTATAGGTATGGTGAGTTCAGCCGCAATCCCTGTTTTTTTGTTTTCTTTTTCATTCCGTCATGACCGCAAAAGACACAATGTCAGACACACAAGCCTCTGCTTTGCTTGTGAGGTCCTAAAACACCTGCATTCCTTTTTCCTCATAGCTGCATTATATGCATTGTACCCTCATGTTGAATGCCCATTGGTTGTCATCTCTCACATTTACACAAGACTGTCGCTATTAATTAAGACAAAATGAGTCAGTCACAGACTGATTGGGCTGATTCTCTGGGTTTGTCAAACTACACGACATTAAATCACAGGAGCACAATGCAACTGCCTCAGATGTGCTAAGATTACAGTATGTAAATGAAGTTTGTATTTGAAATTTGCTAGAAAGTTTGTCTAATGTGACAAGGCCATTTATAAGGTTTTAATTTGCTTTAACCACCATTCGAGAACAGTTTTGTGTGAATTTGAGAATGGGTTTTGTGTCACCTTGATAGCTGGTTGGTAAGAAGTCAGCAGTTTGTTTCCAGCTTTTTATAATGCTAATACATGAGCTCTGATCGTTATGAAAGTTGATGTTTGGGAATTACCCATATACTTCATCTACTCTGACAAATCTAGAATATTGTGTGGGTGACAGGCAGGATGCTTCTATAGTGGAAGGTCCTGGGAAGAGAACATTTTTGGGGCATTACCTTCCCCAGAGCAATAGATGGCAGCACCCCTGGGTTGCAGCAGTTCCTCAGACTCCCACAGGGCTTTGGAGCAGCCCTGTTGGGTTCTGTTTGTGCATTGCAGGAACAGCTGAGCACTTTGGTGCAGCACTTCTGCCACACCCAGAAGTGCTGCCGGAAGAAGATCACCAGACACCTGGATCACTTCCGGGAGCCCTATAAAAGGAGCCAGCTGCCACTTCTCCGACGGGGAAGGCGTTTCCCACAGAAAACAAATTAAAAGTGTGTGCTCTGAATTTATGTCCTGTGCCTGTCTTTGTCGGATTTGGGCAGCAGGAGTGCCCTCTGCAGGTGACAATCATTAAATATTGAAGGTCAAATGGGTAGGGTAAAAGAATCAGATATATTATTATTGATCCAAAAACAACATCACTACCAGATTTCCCCACTATAATTGAAGCTGTTGAGCAACATTTTTCACGATCAGGGTATCCATAAGAAATGTGTACCAGCTATTACCAGCTATGCTGGCCACTTATTAAAATGAAACAATTCATGTACACACTGAGCAGTACTCTCGTTGGTGCCATGCCTCACAGCTCCAGACATCTGGTGTCAAATCCCAGTCTAATCAATGTTTGTACGGAGTTTGCATATTCTCTGGTCGTCTCAGTGGGCTTTTCTTTGATTCTGCTGTCAAAGATATGAAGGTTTAGTTTATTGCTGGCATTAAATTGGCCAACTTATAGCAAAAACACCTGCCTTAAAAGTAAAGCAAGTAAGTAATGGAGGCTGACATGACCAATCGTGGGAGGAAGCCAGAGTCCCCAAAAACACAGTCACAACATCCAGTCTCACCACTGAGTGCAAGCGAGCTCAAAATCAAACCTGCAACCTAAGCACTAGTTGTTGGTAACACCACTAACTTATCTTATCTTCATTAACATCAGATGGGAAGTGAAATTGCAGTATTGTGGGATATTACATGCAAATGTTGATATGTGTGTAACAATTCTAAGGTAATTTAGGTTATGTCTTGCATGAGTAATAAAAAACTGAATTGTCAATGGTAATGTGAAAAATATAAGCAACACTGATGGCATAACAGAAAATACAATAGTTCTGGACTGGGTTATCACGGCTAATTTAACAGCCACTTGACGTGACCTTTGATTTCTAAACAAATGTGCTGTGAGCATCAGCCATGCCAGTTTGTTTTCTATGGCTAAAACTGAAGCCTTGAAAAATTCTGCTATTTTTCTGAAAGGTGTCTGTGTTCAGATCTGTCTGATGTGAAATGAGAAAGCAAAGCCTGGTAGGATAACAAAGTAACCCATCCCTCACAGCATCACTTGAAATGATGTGTCCTGTGATAATGACAATGGCTTCTGCTTGCACTGGTGAAAGCGGATTCTCTTAAATCCCTGCATTGGTTTTTGATTGATTAAAGCAGTTGTCCCTGCAGGTGATTTTTAGGCACGGAAAATGTTGTAATATTGTTCTGATATAATAAATAATAGCAAAAGTTAATTTGTGTCTTAAGAAAATTAAAAGACCTTTATCTAAAGGAAATGCATTTCAGAAGTTTCCTGTTATATTAAACATGATCATAAGTTGTAGTCTAACCGTACTTGGCCATGTAATTACATGATGTACCTACACTGCTTGGTGTCTGTTTTCTTATTAATTACACATATTTGCATAGTGTGCAATTACTCAAGCAGTGGAAAGTAATTATACTGTAATTAATGTAGCAGCATTCTCCCAAGTTAGTAACATTTTATTTGAGGGGCTGGGAGTTAAAGGCAGAAGCAGTTTATAACATTAATGTTCAGCTCTCTCTAATTGCCTTTGGCATGTTTTTTTTTTTCAGCTATATTGGTAAATGGTTTTTATTTGTTGGGTCTTTGCAGCTCCATAAGCCAGTCGCCTGTGAAGAGTGCTCACTATATAAAAATGAATTGTTGCTGCTATTAACTGTTTTATAGAACCAGGCTCAGCCTCTTAAGCTTCATTTTTAATATAATGTTTTTGCACCAGTCTTCTCAAATATGAAATGTAAACATTATCTTTGTTTGCTTTATCCCATTTTGAGTCTCACTTTATGATTAAGAACATACTTAAAAGAAAAAAAATCCATAATAGAATTAATGGAGAGCAATGCAGATTTTCACTCCCAAAGGTAATGAATGGATGTGTCGTCTGTACATATTTAAGTGTAAATGAGGCTTTGCAGATGTAAGCACCAGTTTGTATTTCTGATAAACAGGCGTCTAGTTTGGGGTTTGTCTTTGACCTGAATTTGATACTCTTCTGAGAAGCTCCTGCCCCCTGCAAACATGTGGTGGAAAAACAGCTTCATAAAGTGACCAGACAAACAAATAGTCATTAATAATAATACAACAGTGTCTCAAATATTAAAGCATAAGGAGAAAATTACATAATAGCGCTGCCATGAGGCAATGAGTTGTGTTGCTTTCTCACAGCTGAAAGGATGTGGGGTTGAATTCCAGTGTGGTTAAATTTTTGGAGCTTACTTTTGTCCCTATCATCTTTTTTTTCTTTTTTTCTGTTACTGCAGTTCCCTCTAACAACCCAAATGGCAATCCAGACTGGCATTTTTAGAATTGATTGTATCCTTCTAGGGCCAGTACATGGGGTGACGGGATGAGGTAATTGCCTCAGTTTGAACTTTGGTAACGGCGGCAGTTTCAGGTAACAGTATTTTTTTAAATATTATTTAATAAAAATACAAAAAATAAGAGTTAAATATAAACTTTAAGAATTACATGTATACCAAGTGTCTTATTTACAGTATATACTAGTTTTAAAACTGTAAGAAGTATTTTTATTTTAAAAGTTCCAAATTTCACATAACACTTCCAAGAATCAAAATGGTGCATGCACATTTTGAAACTACAGGGGCATGATACTGCCATTCATAATTTTCACATTGTGTGTATACTTAGTTGTCATTTTTAAAAAAATTGGTAATTTCTGGAATGTTATTAAGGTGCCAGTCACATGTAAAATTACTGTCATATGTCTCTATATGGAAAGGGCAGGTGTCTTTTAGGTTGCTGGACAGAGCTTGAAACTGCCACGATATTTGAACAAAACGGTCAAGGTTTCTTTCACATTCAATTTCAAAATGCAAATCTCAGTATACATTTTTGTATGGATGGATGGACAAAAGGACTGAATAACTTACAGATTTTTGTTGTTTTTAATATTTATTTTGTTGGTTTGTTTTAAAGCAACGTTTTTCTTAAAATGTTTATTTATGTTAAATATTTTATTTGTTCCATTGTTCCATGGGGGCAGTGTATTATAGGAGTACTGCACAATGAAGCCTATATGCCAATGTGTATTGTTTGAGGATTAATTGTATCATCTCATGCTCAGTAAGGATATAGGGTGGTTTGGGGATTGTGGCGGCAAAAATGTGCCTTGCCATAGGCAGCATTATTTAACCTACCAACACTATTCCATGCAATTGACCAGCTCCCCTTCTAAGACTTGTTCCTACCCTGAAACTGATTGAGCTTGCTTAGGCTCCTTCTTCTAACCAACAATGTAATGTAATTAAGGAATTCAGAAAACAGAGAAATTAATGAAGAGTCTGATGAAGAAAAAAACTGTACACAAATATTAAAAAGTTAAGATACATCTAAAAGTGTTTCAGGTTCTCACCTAAATGAATAACACTGTTAGCTGAAACTAATCAGTCAATGTTTGCTTGATTATTCTTTGTGAGAGAATATTTTTAGGGTAACATAGCAGTCAGGGTTAATAGATGTCAGAAACCTGTTCAGGCATAATAGGAAACCAGATAAAAGTCAAGTGAACAAAGACAGAGACAAAGATGTAATACACAAAAGGTACTGAAAGATGAGTAAGAAGTCAGCAGAGGTCTTGTGAAAGTCCAAAATGGACAGTTGTTATATACACAGACATTTCAAGGGCGCTGGCTCAACCCAAAGGGTATAAGAAGAATGTTATTATTTAGAGTTATTTTTAGCTATTTATAAATTTAAGATTTTTTCCTTTTTTTACCACACCATGCAAAATCTTATTTTATGTTGGTCTGCTGTTTGGAAAATGTGTACTATTTACGCATTGTAATGGTTTATTTCAATTGACTGGATGTATACTAGTTATATTTTGTGTGTTAAAACCAATCACAAATCAGAAATGTATTCTTAAATCACTTTCCCTGTGGAATCTAGCGAGCATATGCACCTCCTACCCATGAGTTACGCAGCTGAGTGGTAAACAGATGCAAAAGTTATGCCCATGCTGAAATAGAATATGGCAAAAGTACTGTATATTTAATGATAAAATGAAAATAGATCTAAAAGTGATCTAAATTAACTACAAATGTAAAACTCAAAATAATTGATCACATAAGTATTCACCCCTTTAATATAAAACACCTAAACCATCACTGGTGCAGCCAGTTGGTTTTACAAATCACATTATTAGTTCAATGTAAATCCCATGTCTGGGCTTTCTATTGATTATATTATAAATGCACTTTATCTGGAAGGTCCAACTTGTGGTAAGTCATTACCATGGCCTAATGTTCATAATGAAGACAAAAGAATACGTGCAATACAGTGAAAAGCTGATTGAATAAAAGGGTACTGCACTGTCTTGTCTGGCTGAGTCGGAGCTGGTACCGGAGATAGGCAACATTCTACTGGAGGAGTAGCAGTGTGGTGAACAGAAAGGGAGAGAGAAAGTAGAGAAATATAGTAATTAATAATTGTACAAGGTACTTGTGTAATTAAATCCCCTTTGATTTGAACCCGGGACTGTGTTGTGCGTTCGTGCTGGGGGATTGCTGCTCTGTGCCCCACCTAGCCTTCACAATGGATACAAAAAAAGTGACTGATTATCCTTTGGAGTTCTGTTAATTCAATAATTAATGGAAAGAGTGTGACACAGCTGTAAATCTGCCTAGAGCAGGCTG
The DNA here is from genome assembly GCA_026402145.1 of Polypterus bichir lapradei. Taxonomy (NCBI): domain Eukaryota; kingdom Metazoa; phylum Chordata; class Cladistia; order Polypteriformes; family Polypteridae; genus Polypterus; species Polypterus bichir. The sequence goes on from JANRMT010062848.1 coordinate 3,056,715, forward strand.
TCCACAAAAACTGAGTGATCGTACAAGAATAAGTGAGGTCACTAAGAGAACTTTGAGAAGTCTAAAGGAGTTATGAGCTACATTAGAATGGACTGGAGTGACTGTGCAGACAACAACTGTTTACCGGGTCATTCAGCAATCACAGCTTTATGATACAGTGGAATAAAACACACACATGACATCTCAGCTATAGTTTGCCAGAAGACACACTGGAAACTCTGCTAGACATCAGCTAGATGAAGGTCCCTTTGACTAATGACACCAAAATTTAGTCAAAGGGTCACACTAAATTACATCTTTGTTGAAAGCAGAATACTGCACTTTAACAACATACCATCCCTGCTTTGAACCATGGTGATGGCAGCAGCATGCTGTGAGAATTCATTTCTGCAGCAGGCCCTGAAAGACTTGCGAGGGTAGAGGGTAAAATGAATGCAGCAAAATACAGGGAAATCCAGGATGAAACCTTGTACCTTGGGAGATTTGTTTTCCAGCAAGACAACAACCAAAAAGCATAAAGCCGAATCTACACAGCAATGGCTTAAAAACAACAATGTTAATGTCCTGCAGTACCCTATCTGAGGTAAGGATCAGTGCTCATATTTCAAGCATCTCAGAGTAGGAAAACTGACTCAAAAATACCAAATTAAAGCAAACTTGTACGTAGGAGTAAAAGAATTTTATCAATTTTCTTAATTTAGGAAACCACTCCTAACTTCACCAGAATTTCAGAGAGCTCATGAGCTGTCCTAATTCACTAGCAGCTAGCAGAAAATGGTGTTCAGGCAGACATGGGCACACACATTCCAGGAAACATTCCAATAGCAATGATGTCACATGAGGTAATACACAGATTTAAACATTTTCGCACCACTCCATGTGTGGTAATGTTAAAGCAAGCTGCATTCATACAAATCGCGGTTTTCCCAGAGTTGTTGTTGTGAATGATGGCAAACACATAAAGATCATTTTCCTATATGTGGATGAACATGCAAATGTGAATCGCAAGCCATATCACAGTATCATCACACAGGTGGTCATGAATGCAACTTGTATTGTATAGCCAGTATGTTACCTTGAAGCAGTGGTGTAGTGGTGTCTGGAGAAGTGAGTATACTGTAAATTTAGCCCCCAAATTTTTAGTGGCCTACACAGCAAAAGAAAAAAGTGCCCCATTATTAATAGTGACAGTCTTACATATTTAGTTCCCACTAGAAAGGGACAGTACTATTTACATCTGCTGCCTGACTTCATTTACTTCAAGGATCATTATGAGATCAACAAACCAAAGATGCAGATTTTGCAGATCTGTCTGGTTCATAGATTACAGAGTGATTCAACTGCATAATGCACACATTTTCTTAGTCCATGGGGAAAGTAGATTCTTTTGTAAACAGTCTCTTAGAATATCTAATCTGCAACAGATAGTGAAGGCCAGAGAGTGACACAATTATAAAATTAAAATAATTTGTCAGTGGCAGTATGCGAAAATTACTGGTGGTACAGAGGCCCATTTCATTAATAGTAGATACATTTAACATGCAGCCAACGCCTTTTCTGTCAGAGATACATTTATTGTTACAAAATTTAAACAGCTGATTTCAAAATAAAATACTTGGATTTGACCATTCTGAATATTCATTAACTATGACAACAGAGAGCAATAACAAGTAATGTAATTTTTCATACTTTGGCAAAGCATCCTTCTTACCAACACACTAACACAGTTATACTTTAATGTCCGGGCCGTTTGGACACCGGCTAGTGCTCTGGGAAAACGGTGTAAGTGTAACGTTATAAACTCTCCCCAAAACCTGTTAATCTGTCTATACTCAAAAATAAGCACTGATGTGAAAGTCAGGTTGAAATATCTGCGTTTTAAAATGCAACCAACCGGAATTTGTGCCCGGAACCCCTCACCAGGGAGGCGTCCAGGAGGCATCCTGATCAGATGCCCGAGCCACCTCATCTGACTCCTGTTGATACGGAGGAGCAGTGGCTCTACTCTGAGCTCCTCCTGGATGACTGAGCTTCTCACCCTATCTTTAAGGGAAAGCCCTGACACCCTGCGGAGGAAACTCATTTCAGCCGCTTGTATTCACGATCTTGTTCTTTCGGTCACTACCCACAGCTCATGACCATAGGTGAGGGTAGGAACAGAGATCGACTGGTAAATTGACAGCTTTGCCTTACAGCTCAGCTCCTTTTTCACCACGACAGACCTATGCAGAGCCCGCATCACTGTGGACACAGTACCACTCCACCTGTCGATCTCCCGCTCCATTCTTCCCTCACTCGTGAGCAAGACCCCAAGATACTTGAAGTCTCAACCCTGAGAGGGCACTCCACCCTTTTCGGCTGAGGACTATGGTCTCGGATTTGAAGGTGCTGATTTCCATCCCAGCCGCTTCACACTTGGCTATGAACTAATTCTGAGAGGTGAAGATCACGGCCTGATGAAGCAAACAGGACAACATCATCTGCAAACAGCAGTGACCCAATCCTGAGCCCACCAAACCGGACTCCCTCAACGCGCTGGCTGCACCTAGAAATTCTGTCCATAAAAGTTATGAACAGAATCAGTGACAAAGGGCAGCCCTGGCGGACTCCAACTCTCACCGGAAATGGGTTCGACTTACTGCCGGCAATGCGGACCAAGCTCTGACACTGGTTGTACAGGGACCAAACAGCCCTTATCAGGGAGTCCGGTACCCCATACTCTCGGAGCACCCCCCACAGGACACGGTTGGGACACGGTGGAACACCTTTTGCAAGTCCACAAAACACATGTAGACTGGTTGGGTAAACTCCCATGCACCCTCCAGGACCCTGCCAATGGTGTAGAGCTGGTCCACTGTTCCGCGACTAGGATGAAAACCAAACTGTTCCTCCTGAATCTGAGGTTCGACTATGCGATGGACCCTCCTCTCCAGGACCCCCAAATAGATTTTTCCAGGGAGGCTGAGGAGTGTGATCCCTCTGTAGTTGGAACACACCCTCCGGTCCCCTTTCTTAAAGAGGGGACCACCACCCTGGTCTTCCAATCCAGAGGCACTGTCCCTGATATCCATGTGATGTTGCAGAGGCGTGTCAGCCAAGACATTCCTACAAAATCCAGTGCCTTGAGGAACTCCGGGCGTATCTCATCCAGCCTTGGGGCCCTGCCACCAAGGAGTTTTTTGACCACCTCAGTGACCTCAGTCCCAGAGATGGGAGAGCCCACCTCCGAGTCCCCAGGCTTTGCTTCCTCGTTGGAAAGCATTAGTGGGATTGAGGAGGTCTTCAAAGTACTCCCCCCCACTGACCCACAACGTCCCGAGTCGAGGTTAGCAGCGCACCATCCCCACCATATACAGTGTTGGCACTGCACTGCTTTCCCCTCCTGAGATGCCGGATGGTGGACCAGAATCTCCTCGAAGCCATCCGAAAGTTGTTCTCCATGGCCTCCCCAAACTCCTCCCACACCCGCATTTTTGCCTTAGCAACCACCGAAGCCACATTCCGCTTGGCCTACTGGTACCTACAGTATTAGCTGCCTCCAGAGTCCCACAGGACAAAAGGGTCCTGTAGGTCTCCTTCTTCAGCTTGACGGCATCCCTCACTGCTGGTGTCCACAAATGGGTTCGGTTATTGCCGCCACGACAGGCACTGACCACCTTACAGCCACAGCTCCGGTCAGCCGCTTCAACAACAGAGGCACAGAACATGGCCCATTCAGACTCAATGTCCCCCACCATCCTCAGGATGTGGTCGAAGTTCTGCCAAAGGTGGGAGTTGAAGCTACTTCTGACAGGGGACTCTACCAGACATTCCCAGCAGACCCTCACAATATGTTTGGGCCTACCAGGCCTGACCGCCATCCTCCCCGACCATCGAAGCCAACTCACCACCAGGTGGTGATCAGTTGACAGCTCTGCCCCTCTTTTCACCTGATTGTCCAAGACATGTGGCCACAAGTCTGATGACACGACCACGAAGTTGATCATCAAACTGAGGCCTAGGGTGTCCTGGTGCCAGTTACACATAAGAACACCCCTATGCTTGAACATGGTGTTTTTTATGGACAATCCATGAAGAGCATAGAAGTCCAATAACAAAACACCACTCGGGTTCAGATTGGGGGACCATTCCTCCCAATCACGCCCTTCCAGGTCTCACTGTCATTGCCCACGTTAGCATTGAAGTCTCCCAGCAGAACGAGGGAGTCCCCAGAAGGTATGCCCTCTAGCACCCCCTCCAGGGACTCCAAAAAGGGTGGGTACTCTAGACTGCTGTTCAGCGCATACGCACAAACAACAGTTAGGACCCATCCCCCCACCTGAAGGCGGAGGGAGGCTACCCTCTCGTCTACTGGGGTAAACCCCAATGAACAGGCTCCAAGTCGGGGAGCAATAAGTTTGCCCACACCCGCTCGGCGCCTCTCACTGGGGGCAACTCCAGAGTGGTAGAGAGTCCAGCCCCTCTCAAGGAGATTAGTTCCAGAGTCTAAGCTGTTCATCAAGGTGAGCCTGACTATATCTAGCAGGAACTTCTCGACCTCGCGCACTAGCTCAGGCTCCTTTCCCTTCAGAGAGGTGACATTCCACGTCCCAAGAGCCAGCTTCTGTAGCCAAGGTCCCCGCCTTCGACCACCACCCAACTCACACAGCACCCAACCTCCTTGGCCCCTCCTACAGGTGGTGAGCCCATGGGAATGGGGACCCACGTTGCCTCTTCGGGCTGTGTCCGGCCGAGCCCCATGGGTGCAGGCCCGGCCACCAGGTGTTCGCCATCGAGCCCCAACTTCCAGGCCTGGCTCCAGAGGAGGGCCCTGGTGAATCGCGTCTGGGCGAGGGAAAATGCCGTCCAAAGTTTTTATTCTTCATGGTAGGTTTTCTGATATTATTATTGTCTTTGTGGTAAAGCCTTAGCGTTAGCAGCAGAAAACTACAAAGTGTCATCATGATTTCACTTTATGAGTGCTATTTTGTGACTCAGGGTGCTAGAAAATTGGAACACTCATTTTTACTTCTAGCTGGGAGTAAGTGTTGGGCGCTTAAATACTTCCCATGACCTACTATGAGGTAGAAGAAATTCTTAACCTAGTCAGATTTTGAGTGCAATTCATAGCAGTAATTCTGAGATGCTTGATAAATACTGGTCTTCAGTGATTTGAAAAAGGCTGTTCACTCACAGTCCAAATGCAACCTGACATAATCTGAACATTTCTGAAAAGAAGAATAGACAAAAAGTGCCGTATCTAAATGTGCAATGCTGATAGACAGAGACCTGGACATACAGACTCCAGGCAGCCATAGCTGTAAAAGGTGCCTGTCTACTAAACAATGAATTGAAGGAGGTGAATTCTTACATAATCCATTATTTCGGATTGCATTTTTCTACTTAATTTAGATCACTTTGCAGAGATCTGCTTTCACTTTGACATTAAGGAGGGGATGCACAAACCAGTGTGTTTCTACATGCTGGTCCCAAGCCTGGATAAATGGGGAGGGTTACATCAGGGAGGGCATCCGGTGTGAACCTTTGCCAAATCAATGTGTGGACAACAATACAAATTTCCATATCGGAACGGTCGAGCCCTGGATTAACAACAACCGCCACCAGTACTGTTAATCAACAGGGTGCTGGTGGAAATTGAGCTACTGTTGGACAAAGAAGAAGAAGAAGAGCGGGGAGACATGTCCGGAGGCAGGAGGAGAGGAGGAAGGTAAAGAAAGTGGAACTGAGGGTAGGAACTTTGAATGTTGGCAGTATGACTGGAAAGGGTAGAGAGTTAGCAGATATGATGGAGAGAAGGAAGGTTGATATATTGTGTGTGCAAGAGACTAAATGGAAGGGGAGTAGGCCAGGTGGATCGGAGGTGGATTCAAATTGTTCTATCATGGTGTGGCTAGGAGGAGAAATGGAGTAAGGGTTATTCTGAAGGAACAGTATGTCAAGAGCGTCCTGGAGGTGAAAAGAGTGTCAGACAGAGTAATGATTATGAAGCTGGAAATTGGAGGTGTGATGATGAATGTTGTTAGTGCATATGCACCGCAAGTTGGGTGTGCGATGGATGAGAAAGAAGATTTTTGGAGTGAGTGGGATGAAGTGATGAACAGTGTACCCAAGGGGCAGAAAGTGGTGATTGGAGCGGATTTCAACGGACATGATGGAGAAGGGAACAGAGGAGACGAGGAGATGATGGGTAGGTATGGTGTCAAGGAGAGGAATGAAGAAGGTTAGAGGATAGTGGATTTTGCCAAAAGGATGGGCATGGCTGTGGTGAATACGTATTTTAAGAAGAGGGAGGAACATAGGGTGACATACAAGAGTGGAGGAAGATGCACACAGGTAGATTACATCCTATGCAGAAGAGTCAATCTTATGGAGATTGAAGACTGCAAAGTAGTGGCAGGGGAAAGTGTAGTTAAGCAGCATAGGATGGTGGTCTGTAGTATGACTTTGGAGATCAAGAAGAGGAAGAGAGTGCAGGCAGGGTGGAATGGGTGGAGAAGAGTGTCAGTAGTGATTTGTGACAGACGGATATCAGCAAGAGTGAAAGGGAAGGTCTACAGGATGGTAGTGAGACCAGCTATGTTATATGGGTTGGAGATGGTGGCACTGACCAGAAAGCAGAAGACAGAGCTGGAGGTGGCAGAGTTAAAGATGCTAAGATTTGCATAAAGTGTGACAAGGATGGACAGGATTAGTAATAAGTACATTAGAGGGTCAGCTCAGGTTGGACGGTTGGGAGTCAAAATCAGAGAGGCGAGATTGTGTTGGTTTGGACATGTGCAGAGGAGAGATGCTGAGTATATTGGGAGAAGGATGCTAAGGATAGAGGTGCTAGGCAACAGAAAAAGAGGAAGGCCTAAGCGAAGGTTTATGGATGTAGTGAGGGAGGACATGCAGGTGATGGGTTTAAAAGAACAAGATGCAGAGGACAGAAAGATATGGAAGAAGATGATCCGCTGTGGCAACCCCTAATGGGAGCAGCCAAAATCTTGCCTCTCTGACTGTCTCCCAAGCATTCAACTTAAGCTGAACCTCTAATGTACTCATTTTTTTATGTCTAAAATAAGTCAATATTTTAAAATGGGAAATGATTACCATGTCAAATAAACCCACACACTGCCCCTCAGCCACCCCACCAACCCCTTCCCAAGACCCATGCCGTACCACCAGGAACCATAGCTGCACCAACAGACCACACCATCATGCACAATCAAGAGAGTGCATTCATCACAAGTCTCTGAACATAAAAGATTGTTACTGTGGAGGCAGTGGATATCCAGCTACGAAGGGACTTGCTGGATGCTCCATTAGTCTGTGATGGAGATAACAGCAGAAGGATCAGGTTGTAAAGGAAGAAAGACAGTTATTCATAGAGATTAGATTAGGGAACTTCCACCTACGGGAAAGCTGATGTTTAGCAGATCTAGTGCCAAGAAAGATTTGTGCTGGTTCACTAACAGAGCAAGGCCTGAAAGATCTAAGAGTACAAGAATATGTAGCAATCAAGGAATGTGAACTGACAGCATTGAAAAGAATGAGCCAGAGATAAAAGACCAGAAAGCCAGTATAGGAAGACAAAATCAGTACATATGCATGAATGTCCAATGGGCATCATAAGGACATAAGTGACAGAGGGGGGATCTAGAATGGCAGAAGACTCAGATTTAAACATTTGTCACTGGATAAGCCTTTCAATCCCTCCAGCTTGGCTTTCCTTTGAGTGGGCAATTGTATCCCCTTGCAAATTAAATTTAGTTGTATGTGCCATTTTAAAAATCAGGACCTCCAAATTTCACCTAGGACCCTTTATAACTTTTTCTGTACTAACTTGGCATAAAAACCAAAAAGAAGTTGAGAAACATCCCCATATGACATATGCATTTGTCTATCTTTAATAATCTTGTGTTGCCGTCCAGTGCAATTGGTGATCTGTTTGGGAATTATGGCCATGAATATTTTGAAAATTTTTAGTCTCGCGTTGACATTCTTTCTTCCATCTTTTTCTACTACATTCAGCTTCATTTAGCACTTAGGCCACATGTGGACTCCTTATGTCTCTTTTACTCTGTCATCCTCCTTTCTCTTTTGCTAGTATCTTTTCTCCTCTCAGAAAGCCTGTCTCAGTTCATTACTCCCTGATACTTGTATGCAGGGCACTTCTACCTTTTATCTGTCAGTGGTCCCAGGAATTTATATTATCTTCTACTCTTTGCTGGGATGCTGTTTTTTATAAAGGTAACATTTTTATAAAGAAACCCCAATCATGTTTGCTCAGTTTGTACAAAGGTTATATTTCACTCTTCGTAAGCTGCATATATTTTTTTTTCTTAAATTACAAACAATGCATAAAATACTAGAGTCATTCCAGTGCATAGGGTACAGTTTAGGGGCTCTGGTGATGGTAATTCTCCACTGCTCCAGGGATTGTCGCTCTGTTTCTTTTCCTCCCTCTGCAAACTGGAAGACTGTTGGCAGTCACTTCCAGCGTCTGCCTGCCTGAACCCACCTTTTTTTCTGCTGGAAACCCTCATAACCAGAAGAACCACCATCTTGAGCAATCAGAAGGAAACTCCTGTCTGAAAAGACATTCTCTTTAATGCTTTTTTACTCCCATTTTTTTTCTTGATATTTCAATTATAGGGGCTTTGACTTTGGGTGCCCCAACACTCTTTATTGTCTATGTTTTGTTATTACACTATATACAGAGCAAAAATAAGAAAAAAATAAGTTCATTTGGATCATTGCTTCCATAAACATCCATGTGGATGTGACACAGACAGACAGACTAGCTGACTGACTGACATGGAGAACACAAACTTTGAGAAGTGCTGCCCTCCTCATTTTACAGGTCCAAGTGCAACTAAATGCTGCTTTGATTCTTGTTTTGTGGGAAATGATCAATCAGTCACCAATGCCTGACCACAAGGCTGGTAAGAAAGCCAACAGGAAGAATATTACAAAGCAGATGAATCAGACATTACTCTAAATATCACAGACAGCCGCAGCTAAGCTACATAATGTTACGCTTGTCATTATTCACAGGTGAAATGATCTTTAGCATGAAAGAACATTGGAACATCTAATCAAAGCAAAACATCTCGAAATATAAATGCCGGCTTTACACTTCAAAGCCTTCATGAGAACTAATTTGTTCTTTTGCTATTTTGGTTTGAAGCAGCCTAAACTCTGCATTAATTTTTAAAAACCTGAATGTTGAGGCCAGCCAAATCCATTACAGTCCGGATTCTATTTAGGAATAAAGCAATGATAAAATAAGATGTCTCAAAGTTCCCCTAAGCTTATATTATGAGAATTCTTATTGCTATACAGCTTTTCAAATATGCTATCTGTAAGCGTCTCATTGCTTTAAAATTATATTTTTAGTTGTTTAGACAAAGGATGTTTTTCGGGTTATCTAAGACAGGCTTTAAGCAACATATAGGCTGTACCCTGAGCTGCCATTTATAAACAGACATTAGTTTTCAAATAACCTGCACAAAAAGCCAGAAATAATGCAAAGAACTAATACAGCTTTAGGTCACTGTTACTGAAAAGAAGAGAGTTTTAGAATCTCCAGAACATTATATTTTGTAATCTCTGTAGGTACCCTGGAGGTAGAGCCATCTGGAATAGAGTAAAGATTCATTAAAGTGTCTTTTCTGCCCAGAGAGGACCATTCTGTTTTTAGTGAATTCTGAATAAACACAAATGAATAATGTTTTGAAATATAACAGGAAAGGGTCCTGTTTGAAAGGACACATTTTCATATTTTCAATGACCTCTAGTTATTTTCTCTTGCTGAATGAAGGAGAGCATGTGGTGTTATACGTGTGTTCAAATTAAGGTCTTAAGAGCATTTTGACCTCCAAGTGCTTCCAGCTGACTAAACCTAAAAGTGTGAACACAGACAAATGCTACCTGAAATTACACAAAGGCTTTTTTTTTCTTGTGAGTTTTCATGTTGTACTGTTAAAATGAACAACCTTTTAGGCATCCTCCTTCTATATGTCATCTTTGTTTGAATTTTGAAATAGGAATAGGAATAAAAGCAAGAAGCTTTGTGTGATAATTGTTTCATTTTATTAAAGACCAACTGATTAAAATCTGTACACTCTTCACTAGCCAATTGAAGGCCACCTCAATTGATGGCAAGAGGGTGAACGTCTCAAAACGTTAGCTTCTTCTTTATCAGTTTATGAGGGCAACAAGACTCATTATTTCTGATAACTGTTGTGCTGCTTCATGTTTCTTTCTACTTACATAAAAATAGCATACATTAATTTTATTATAAGAGGCAAAGGACAGAAAGAAAAAGCTGAGAGCAACTGTAACATTTTTTGCAAATTTTATTAAATATTTGCCTTTCATGTTCAGATGATTAACTGAATAAACAAATAAATACAATTATGAAAGTCAGTAGTAGAATTGCTGAGTTCAGATGTCACCCGCCTTCTGGAAACGGGCTGCAGGCTATGTGACCATGAGCTAATTAGAACTGGCGTAAGTATTCATATCTCTCCTGTTCAGAATCTTGTATGCATCTACATCATGTCAGCACCAAGTTACCCTGTCTCCTTTTCTCGGGCACCTTGTAATTAGATTTTGTTCCACTTTAGTCATACTGTAAAAAGCCAGCTAATTGCCTAGGCTTTACAACATGGAGATGTTGCCCCCATTAGGGCATTAGCTATTCAACACCACACAGCACACCCCATTTTGGAATCACTTAATCCTAGTGAAAAGGCTGCCATTAGCCACCAGTTGGTTTGTATAATAACTGAGAGTGAAGAAGAGCAATTATCTTCATGGCCGACTAAAATTTACGATGTGTTAGCCATTTACATTAAAGTGCAAAGGCATTTAAAATGACCAGGCTTGTCCTCTGCACTCATACTGGACAGTTTTCTTATCTGTCTCTGGAGACAGCTTCTTTTAACTCACCATATTAAGTGTTGCTGAAAATAAACCAGAAGACTGTAAATGAAACATTCTGTTAAAATAATAGGAAACGGTTTGATGGTTTGTCTTCTTTTGTAATGGTGAGCAATAATGCATTAACTTGGTTGGTGTATTGTGTCCTACATTATGTCTTGTATAGTTCCTTGATCACAATGCAATGTTAGTTTTAGCCTAAATTGATTTTATATTCCAGTCCTCCTAAAGTAACATCTTTTTCTGTTTGTACTGGAGAGCAAAATGTGAATAATGCCTTGGAAGTAATTTTTGGTATGTGCCCTAAAGTAGTAAATTAAATGTTTTTAAAAGGCCCCTCTGCTCACCAGGCTATGAGCTTAGAGTGGAGATGTGGACCTTTGAGTAGGCTTAACTTACAGAAAGGAGTGTGGCGAGAGGTATAATAAAAAGTAGGGGCGGCTGGTATGGCTAAAAATGTATATCACAATATAATTAAAAATCATATTATCATCCTCTTTAATAAAACCCCTGTGTGCGTCCAGGTGTCCGTGTGTGTGTGTATTCTGGTGAAGTGTGCATGCGCTGGGCTGCGCCGCGCAGCACACCGTGCCCAGCCCATGCACACGGCACCGTGGACGCACACACACTGGAAGCTGGGCACACAGTGAATGGCCTAGCCGCAGCCACACATGATGAGCAAATAAAGGACATCATTGCTGGATAGAGTGCTGATTGGGTAGTCACGACCGCGCACATAAAATCCGTTGCTGGGGAGACGCCACACATACAATAATCAGCTGCACGCCACTACAGATTAAAATACTTGCTGGGGAACTGCACAGTACTTGCTGGGGAGACGCCACAGGCATGATTATCAGCTGCACGCTACACATTACATCAGTTGCTGGGGACACTCTGCTGATTGCCCACTGTTGTGACAGAAAATTAAAGTCATATTATGGACATCAAAGTCAGTATTACTGTCAGAGAAAATTACAGGCATTATATGGAAATACAAACCAGTATTACTGCGAGAGAAAATTAAACGGACACAATACAGTACTATATTTTTACAATATTTAGGCTTCTTGCAAAAATATTTTTGACAAAAAAACATTAAGACAACAGACATAATGAGGTCAAGGTCCCTTGCCATTTAATTAGTTCCTACTAATGTTTATGCACTACTGTTCTAGCGCCCGTTATTGTAACGGGCTTAATGTCTAGTATACTATAATCATGGTAATGGTATATATCATGGTATAATCTATGTGGGTATGCTTTTCAGATTGAATCCAGTTTAGATGCTTCTGTTGGACCAAATTCCTAGGATAACAGTGAGCAGCTCTACTGTGATGTTTCCTTTTATAAGGACCATTTTAATCAACTGCGGTAATACCTAAAATCTGTATTGTGCAAAATAATAAAATATGAAGAACTGAACAAGAAATAAATAAACATATAATGTACATGTCTTTTAAGACACAGAATCTGAAAAAAAATATATGCTGCATAGACTATGCAGTAAAAATTGAAATAAGATTGACAATAAAAATAAGTATTCAAAAAGGTATACTTATACTTCTTTTGGTCTCCCATTGAGCAAAAACAAGCAAGCCTAACTAGACATATAGGCTTTCAAAACATTTTCATGAACATGAAGAAAAATATACATAAAGACAAACCAAAGAAACTGTTCAGCGTTAGCACAGGTTATCAGTACAGGCCCTTCTTCCTCCTTTTTCCTTTTGATCTCTAGCTGGCAACGAGATGGGGTTGTCTACGGAGCCTGTATGCTGCTGTGGATGCTGCTACATTTCAGTTTTCACTCATGATGCATTTAAATGTTTTTTGCATTCCATGCTGATGGCCTTGGTACATGGAGACTAAGAATCTGTTTTTTCAAACCCTTCTCAAAAGGTTTGGACCATGTCACCCTTGGTGCAGATCTCTGCACCTTGCAATCCCATGGCCACTGCTGCCATAGAAGCTGATATAGTATCTGACTGGGATTCATTTGGCATACGTGTCCAAACCACCTCAACCACCTTAGATGAATCACCACTTCAATCATTGATTGGTTGTCATATCTGACCGGGATAAGCTCATCTCAAATTTGATCAAGAAAAGAGTAATACTCAAGATCTGTTGTAGGCATCACATTTGAAAAGCCTCAAGTTTATTTAGCACTGGTTTGGACACAATTGTTTTTTTCTTATACATACAGAAGAATTGTCAGGATCAGTGTCTGGAAAAGGTGGGTTTGGTCTTGATGGCAATAATATCCTTTTATCTTAGGCACCACTTAAGCGCCATGTTACCTGGCCGATTCTGCCATGGGCTTTGATGAGAGAAGCTGCTTTTCTTCTCCTGGCCAAGTAACCCCAGATATTTGAATTCCTATACTGTACTTGTTTAATTTGTAATAAATCTAAATGAACATTAGTCCATGATCTATCTGTGGTCAGGACTTTGGTTTTGTCCAGATTGATCTTCAATCCATATTGCTGGGAGGTGTGGGTGATATCATAATGAATATCAGTGGACTCAGCATCTGCATCAACAAAAATGGCACTGTCATTGGTAAACATCAAATCAGTCATAAAGCTTTTATCATCACACAGAACCACTTTCTTATTCACTTTCTCATGATCGCATTGATCACTGTGTTGAACAACAAAGAAGACATGATGTCAGCTTAGCGAAATTCTTTAGATGGTTCTTTGCTGGTTGACTCATTTTATGAAATTTGGACGAGTTGGGTGATCTTCAGGGGACATGCTCCTCTCCAGCATTCTCCAAAGGACTGGCCAACGAACACAATTGAACACTGACTTATAGTTGATAAAGACAATTACAAGTTTGCTTGCGCTTGCCTTCAATCCAGTCTACTAAAGAAAGTTTTCACATTTGTCACACTGCTGAAATTAAGTGATCTTGAGAGTATACTACAATCTTCAAAATCCTCCTTCCACAGAAATTGATGTTGGTGGACAATTTAAAAAACAAAGATATTTTCATGAATAAATATTATTTGTACCAAATAAAAAAATCTTCCATTAGCTTTCTAACTTTGAAGATATATATATATATATATATATATATATATATATATATAT
>JANRMT010062848.1:3080744-3115455 GCA_026402145.1 Polypterus bichir lapradei
CCCTTTTTCAGGACTGTGTATTTCAACAATAATGTTTTAAAAATCCAAATAACTTTACAGATCTTCATTGTAAAGGGTTTAAACAATGTTTTCCATGCATGTTCAATTAACCATAATCAATTAATTAACATGCACCTGTGGAATGGTCATTAAGACCTTAACAGCTTACAGAAAGTAAGCATTTAAGGTCACAGTTCTAAAAACGCAGGACACTAAAGAGACTTGTCTACCGACTGTGAAAAACACCCAAAGAAAGATGCCCAGGGTCCCTGCTCATCTGCGTGAACGTGCATTAGGCATACTGCAGGGAGGCATGAGGACTGCTGATGTGGCTAGGGCAATAAACTGCCATGTCCACACTGTGAGACGCCTAAGACAGCGCTACAGGGAGACAGGAAGGACAGCTGATCATCCTCGCAGTGGAAGACCACGTGTAACAACATCTGCACAGGATCGGTACATCCGAATATCACACCTGCATGACAGGTACAGGATGGCCACAACAACTGCCCGACTCACACCAGGAACACACAATCCCTCCATCAGTGCTCAGTCTGTCCGCAATAGGCTGAGAGAGGCTGGACTGAGGGCTTGTAGGCCTGTTGTAAGGCAGGTGCTTACCAGACATCACCAGCAACAACGCCGCCTATGGGCACAAACCCACCTTCGCTGGACCAGACAGGAGTGGCAAAAAGTGCTCTTCACTGATGAGTTACGGTTTTGGACGGATTCGTGTTTATCGTCGAAGGAATTGAACACGTCTAGGACCTGTTGGATCACAGGGTGAGGGCTAGGGCCATTTCCCCCAGAAATGTCCAGGAACTTGCAGGTGCCTTGGTGGAAGAGTGGGGTAACATCTCACAGCAAGAACTGACAAATCTGGTCCAGTCCATGAGGAGGAGATGCACTGCAGTACTTCAAGCAGCTGGTGGCCACACCAGATACTGACTGGTACTTTTGATTTTAAGCCTCCCTTCATTCAGGGACACATTGTGAAACATTTTTAGTTTATGTCTTATGGTGTTGACTGTTTTAGTGTTCATACAAATATTTACACATTAAGTTTACTGAAAGTAAAAACAGTTGAAAGTCAGAGGACGTTTCTTTTTTTGCTGAGTATATATACTAAATAGTCAGAGTATAGCATCAAGTCAATACAATTTCTTGGATGTTGATCTGGTCAGTTAAGTAGCAGAGTGGGTTGTTAATCAGTTTCAGCTGCTTTGGTGTTGATGAAATTAACAACAGGCACACTACAGGGGCAAAAATGAGACAACCCACAGAACAGGAGTGGTTTAATAGGTAAAGGTCACTGCCATTTTTCTCTCCACATCTTTTCTGAATGTTTTTTCACTAGTTTTGCATTTGGCTATGGTCAGTGTCACTACTGGTAGCATGAGGCAATACCTGGACCCTACAGAGGTTGCACAGGTAGCCCAACTTCTCCAGGATGGCACATCAATATGTGCCATTACCAGAAGGTTTGCTGTGTCTCTCAGCACAGTCTCAGGGGCATGGAGGGGATTCCAGGAGACAGGCAGTTACTCTAGGAGAACTGGACAGGGCTGTAGAAGGTCCTTAACCCATCAGCAGGACCGGTATTTGCTCCTTTGGGCAAAGAGAAACAGGGTGAGCACTGCCAGAGCCGTACAAAATGACCACCAGCAGGCCACTGGTGTGAATGTCTCGAACAAAACAATCAGAAACAGACTTCAGTCTAGACAATGGCACCTTGGCTGCCATTAGGTATCAGGATGAAATCCTTGGACCCATTGTCAGACCCTGTGCTGGTGCAGTGGGTCCTGTAATCCTCTTGGTGCACGACAATGCGTGGCCTTTTGTGGCAAGAGTATGCAGGAAGTTCCTGGAGGATGGAGGAATTGATACCATTGACTGGCCCCTGTGCTCACCTGACCTAAATCCAATAGAACACCTCAGGGACATTATGTTTTGGTCCATCTGACGCTACCAGATTGCACCTCAAACTGTCCAGGAACTCTGTGATGCCCTGGTCCAGATCTGGAAGGAGATCCCCTAGGACACTATCTGTCATCTCATTATGATCAGGCCCCGACATTGTCAGGCATGCATACAAGCATGTGGGGGCCATACAAACTGTTGAGTACAATTTCTAGTTGTAGTGAAATTTTGGCAAAATGAACTAGCCTGCTGAATCATTTTTTCACTTTGATTTTTGGGGTGTCTTTGAATTCAGCCCTCTGTAGTTTAATAATTTTCATTTCCAGCAAAGGATGTGGCATCCTTTCATTCCTAACATTATCATTTTCCACATTATGACAGGAAATGCAAGAAATGTTGAACACATACCTAAAGCAAACTTTTTTCATGTTACAGTACTAATGACAAAATGTTGACATGATATGTATAATGTGTGAAGACTGGTCCAGAAATCAAATAAACACTTTCACAAAAGGTACACGTATAATAAAACAAGTGTGCTTTTATTAAAAAATATAACTGAAGAAAAAGAAATCGGGTTAGGGTATAATGCTGACATGACTGCTTCGGTGGTGCAGTGGTAAGAGCTGCTCACTCATAATCAAGCGGTTGCGGGTTTGAGCCTGGCTGCTAACCAGAATTATTGTTTTGAGTAGTGAGCTGCACTTATTGTTATATTATAGAATGAAACATACATTTGGTTTGAGACTGTAACAGCCGGTGTAAATTTATGGTACTTGTAAAGGTTAGCGTTTTTTTTTTTTTTTTTCAGTTTTATTCTCTCAGTCACATTCACGCTCCCCCCGATCTGACACTGCTGTTTTCAAATAAAGACTTGCTATAACAGAGGTGATCTACTGTAGATGAGGATGAGGGTTCTACATCAGAGAAATACAGTAGAACAGAAGCCCTCCCTGCAAGAAATGTCCACTCACACATAAGAACAACACAGCTGCACCAGGCATAATGGAGAAAGATGGCACAGTTTGGATGCAGACTGAGGTCAGTTGTTGTTCTGCCAGTGGATATTATGGGTCAATCTGCCACACATGTCCTTCAACGAAACAGCAGGGCATGCTGCACTCTCCAAGGTATCGTGCAAAGTTCTGTTTGTGATTATGTTTTGTGATGGTCTTTACATGAAAACATTTTAAATGTTACCTATATAAAAGCCAGATCGAATATTATTTACCTTGATTTATTTACTTATCTCCCTACAGCGTAAAGTCACAAGTACATTGCAGATCTTCCTGTGTTTGATCGACACAGGAATGCTGACAAACTACATGTGCAATGCTACTACAGTACGCAAATGAGTTTAGCTGCAGGTTGAAGCTCCTGTCACACTTTACGCAACTGTTGTTATGGTTTCATATGCTTTATGACCTTAGTCTCGGAAAGTCAGTTTCTATTCAAGTTTGTGGGTAACCTCTTAAAAGACTAGTGCAATTCTTTCTTTTCTTTCCCTCAGGCTTTTAAGGTTTTTTTTTTGACAAAGATTTACAGGTTTTATTGTATAGTTTGTTGAAAGTGGGGTTTGTACTTATTTGATATCTGTATGCTTCTCATTTTCTCATGCTCCTTTTTCATAAAATACTTTCACTCAGTTTGAAACAGCACACTGAGTAACCTAGATTTTGATGAGATGGGAGCACCAGGCTTCTTAACCTTTATCAAAAGGATTTCCCGTAATGGCCTTGTCATGATATTATACCTAATGCTTTTTTATAATGAAGATAGTAGGTGCATTGCATTGAAGTTAAATTGTAACTTTTGTGTGAACTCTACCATGCTATGAACGATTAACCATTTCTATCAAAGCCCATTATTCCTCATTGAAGATATTGAAGTCTGAAATTATAAGTGATAATGAAATATATCATCAGAAAAGATTCTGTTGCTTCAGTATTTTTTCTTATCATTGATTTAACAGGTGAGTGTAAGGGGTGACCATCATAGCTGATTTTCTTTTTTTTTGTTCTGTTTGTTGGGTATAATAAGATAAATTATATCACACATTTATGACATTTATATTGGTGTAAGTGAACTTTAAAATGCAATTTTACACAATTTTACGAGATTATTGTACTTTTAGCATATTATAACATTTGTTGGACATGAAAAATTGCTTTTCAAGTATAGAAATACAGCACCCTGTGATCCATTATCAAGACCACAGCTTGAAAGCCTCTAGCTCACCTATCTGTCTATGCGAAATTCCTTTCACTTAAAAGCTATGACACTCAGTAACTGACTATCAAAATTTAATTAGTTTACATTTTTAGATATTAATCTAACACAAATGACTCATGTATTAACATGTAATGGCCACCTGGCATAGGAAAGAAAAGCCAGTGTTTTACCCTCATTTATTACTCCAAGTACCATTATTCTGCTACAATGCCAGAGATTAGAACAAAGTCAGAAAAGAAAGTAGTGAAGAAGGGCATCTATTGATAGAAAACCCCCTTAAATATTCAGGTGCAAGTAATCGTCTTATATATAATTGTCTATGCGTGGAAGTGTGTGTGTCTGCCCGGCCCGGAGGTGAAAGGTGGAGTTGTGGTAAGTGCTCCACCTCCGAGGAAACAGAAAACTAAATGACTACATGTGGAAGTGTGTATGTCTATCTGTTGGAAGTGCAAGGCTACTACATCATGAAGGTCAGAGTGCCGGCAAGGCAGTCCCAAGTTAACGAGTCGGAAGAAGCAAGTGACTCTGTTGCCAAAGTGAAAACACAGAGAATCTCTTCCCCGTTTACTTTTCCTCCCGCTGATAATAAACAAGCGAGGCGAGCACATCTGCAAAATGAAACCTAGGAGAGAGACGTCCAGAGTAGTTCCTTTCAGTTACCCGACATCTCTACATTTCAATTTTTATTTCTGACGATTTCTAACGAATAGTTTCTAGGACCCCAGGCTTTTTACAGCACGGGCCTACATAGCTAGTTTACAAATAAATGTGAAACGGATTTCAGACCTCAGGAAAAGAAAGTGGGTACCTGTAAAATATAAGTGACCTGAATGAACTATTAATATAGTTCATTCTTGAAGAACCCAATCACTTGAAGTGTGCTAAAGAGGATTTAAATTTAAGTAATAATTGTTCCCTCCACGTAGTGTAAAATAAAATTGTCAATAAAGAATGCACCGTGTGACAGCTGTACTTTTGCTTTTTAGTAACAGTCAATAGCATGCTGCCTGACAGTCAGTGCTGTACAAAGGGATAACAGGTATGACAGGTTCAGCTGAAATCTTAGCCCTTTTTTCTTTTTTCCCATTCTGTTGTGTTACGTAAAATGTGAGACATCAGGCAGACAAACTTCTATTCTGTTTGTGAGGCCCAAAACACCAACATTCTTTATTCCTGCATTCTACTCATTATACATCCAGATGAGCATTCGTTGCTTTTCAGCTCTCACAAACACAAGCCCACTCACACGACTAAAGACAAAATCAAACCTGTGAGTCACTAGGCATGTCACACTATATGACTGACTTCATGGTAGCATGCTACTGACTGTCTCCGACTAAGATTATGTGAATGAAGGCTATGGCTGAAGATCTCTGGAAAAGTCACATAATATGACATGCCGTTAAGTGGACTAGTGAGGCTGTTGAAAGAAAACAATCATGAATTATGATAATGACCAAAAAAGGTCTTCTAAAAATCTGAAAAAATAACAAAAAACTAAAGAGGAAGCTTGCCTAAATATCAACCACTCCAGGCCATTTAGGATGTCAATCACTGATAAAAGATCAGAAATCCTCCACCAATGATTGTTCCTCTGTCTGAACTGCTTAATAAGTAATTACTAATTACATGCAAAGTGTGCCCTACTCTACCTAACTAAATGAACAGTTTTTATCACAGGCATGAAAAGCACCCCACCACCATTAGTTCATCAAACCACTTGACTTATCTATCAGTCCAACTGCACTTCTCCTTTCGACATTACTGAGCATGAAATCTGTTTTCTCTACCAGAGACAGACATGTCTTAAAGCTGGTCAGTACAACATTTCATTCTGATCTGAGAAATGTTCACTAACTCTGACTCAATGAAAAGTCTCTGCCTGTTTCAAATAATCCACAATCATCCCTGGGGCTAAGAAACAAAATCCCTACCAGTCTAAGTGATTACAGGCACATAGAACTGATCACTGCAATCAAAAAGTCATATGAGCATCTGATTCTTCAGCATGTCACAAATTCTCTCCTTGACCCAATACAGTTTGCTTACCGTGGTGACAGATCAGTTGAGGATGCAGAGAACATGGCTCTCCAGTGCATTTTGAAACATTTACACTCTCTAGTTACTAATACCAGGATGTTGTTTAGGGATTTAGTTCTTCATTTAACACAATCATACCAGAGCTTATCCATACTAAACTTCCCGGTATGAATCTGAACAATGCCACATATCTCTAGATGTCTACCTTTCTAAGGAGCAGACATCAGACATTGAAGATGGGTGAATATTAGTCAGGGCCTTTGAATTTAAGCACAGGGTCCTCTCAGGTCTGTGTTCTGTATCTTCTCCTTTTCTCTTTGTATACTGGTGATGACACCTCCAATGACCCATCTGTTATACTGACGAAGATTGCTGAGGACATCACCCTGGCTGGCCTGATCACAGACAGGGATGAGGTGCCATATCAGAGGAATAAGGAACACCTGGCCAGTTGATCCACCCACAACAATCTTTTTTTTTTTTTTTTTTATTTTATTTTATTAATTTTATTACAATCCATACAAAGCAATCAAGTTTTTACAAAGAGAAAAATTAAGAACAGATCGATCCCCACCCCGAGAGAGAGAGCAAGCCAAACGGCGTTAAATTTAAGGCTTGGAGACATACCTAAATTAATAAATTCTCTGTGCCTTTTGAACTTATTTTAAAATATTACTGATTAGATCCTGCCATGTTTTGAAAAAAGTCTGTACGGATCCTCTAATTGAATATTTGATTTTTTCCAACTTCAAATAATATAACACATCGGTTTCCCACTGACTTAAAAGAGGAGAGTTTGGGTTCTTCCAGTTTATGAGAATAAGTCTACGTGCCAAAAGTGTAGTGAATGCAATCACAATTTGTTTGTCTTCCTCCGCTTTAAACCCATCTGGAAGAACCCCAAACACAGCTGTTAATGGGTTTAGAGGGATTGTAAGTCCAAGGCTATCTGAAAGGTAATTAAAAATGTTTGTCCAGAATAATGTTAATTTGGTGCAGGACCAGAACATGTGACCTAGTGAGGCTGGGACTTGGTTACAACGTTCGCAGGTTGGATCATGCCCTGGAAACATTTTGGAGAGTTTTAGTCGAGACAGATGTGCTCGATATATAATTTTGAGTTGTATAATTGTATGCTTTGCGCATATGGAGCTCGAGTGAATTCTCTGCATTGCTACTTTCCACTCCTTTTCTGATATATTAATTGAAAGATCTTTTTCCCAGTGTCCTCTTGGATCTTTAAAAGGGAGGGATTGTAAAATGATTTTATATATTGTAGAGATGGAGTCTAAATCCTTGAGATTGAGCAATATTTTTTCCAGCATAGATGAGGGTGCAAGATGAGGAAAATCTGGAAGGTTTTGTTTAACAAAGTTTCTGATTTGAAGATAGTGAAAGAAATGTGTAGCTGGAATGTTAAATTTGGAATGTAATTGCTCATAGGATGCAAAGACGTTGTCTATATAAAGATCTCTAAGCAAGTTAATTCCAAATTTTTTCCAAATATTAAAAACTGCATATGTTTGTGAGGGTTGAAAGAGGTGGTTCTCTTGCAGGGGTGCCACAGATAGAAGCTTCTCCGTCTTAAAATACTTTCTACATTGGTTCCAGATTCTAAGTGAGTGGAGCACAATTGGATTATTAGTGTATTGCCGATAACGTGTGTTTATTGGAGCACAGAGCAAGGAATACAAAGAAGTACTGCAGGAATTTAATTCTATTGCGGACCAAGCCTGTGTATGTTCTTCTATTTGTGTCCAGGTTCTTATCGCCTGTATATTTGCTGCCCAGTAATAAAACTGGAAGTTAGGTAGAGCCATGCCGCCTTCTGCCTTTTGTCTTTGTAGGGTCGCTCTTTTGATGCGTGGATGTTTTGAATTCCAAATAAATGAGGCTATTGTCGAATCTAATTGCCTAAAAAATGATTTATTAATGTATATTGGGATGTTTTGAAATAAAAAAAGGAGCTTAGGAAGAATATTCATCTTAACAGTGTTAATTCTTCCAGCTAGTGTGAGATGAAGGGTTGACCATCTATGCAAGTCTTGTTTAATTTTTTCCATGCAAACGGCGAAATTTTGTTGATATAGAGCTTTATGTTTACTTGTGATGTTTACCCCTAGGTATTTAAACTGTTCTGCAATGATAAAAGGTAGGGTATCTAATCTAATATTATATGCTTGAGAGTTCACTGGAAAGAGTACACTTTTATTCAGATTAATTCTGAGACCAGAGATCTTTTGAAATTCTGTGAGTGCTGCTAAGACTGCAGGTACAGAATTTTCTGGGTCTGATATATACAGTACCATGTCATCTGCATATAATGAGATTTTCTGTTCCAGTCCTTCTCTGCTAATCCCCTTTATCTGATCAGTATTTCGACAATGTATTGCCAGTGGGTCAATGGCAATCGCAAACAGCAGCGGTGACAAGGGGCATCCTTGTCTAGTGCCACGTTCTAGTTTAAAGTAGTCTGAGCAAATGTTGTTGATGCAAACTGAAGCTTCTGGGTTAGTATACAGTAATTTAATCCATGCACAGATGTTTGGGCCAAACCCAAACTTCTCCAATATAGTAAAAAGGTATTTCCATTCAATCATGTCGAATGCTTTTTCTGCATCTAATGATAATAATATTTCTGGGGTGTTTGATTTAGTTGGTGAGTATATTACATTAAACAGGCATCGAAGATTGGAAGATAAGTGCCGGCCCCTAATAAATCCAGTTTGGTCTTGTGATATTACCGAGGGGAGCACTTTCTCCACCCTTCTGGCTAAGATTTTAGAGAGTATTTTAACGTCGTTATTCAGAAGTGAAATTGGTCTGTATGATGCACATTGTAATAAGTCCTTATTTTGTTTTGGAAAGACAGTGATTAGTGCTTGGCGAAAGGTTTGTGGAAGAGATTGGTTATCTCTGGCTTCTGTAAATGTTGCTAATAAGAGGGGGGCTAGCTGAGCGGAGAATTTCTTGTAAAATTCTGCAGGGTAACCATCAGGGCCTGCTGCTTTCCCGCCTTGGAGTGATTTTATAGCATCTAGTAATTCTGATAACATCAGAGGTTTATCAAGTTCCTCCGCACTAAAAGCGTCTATTTGTGGTATCTGTAATGTATCCAGAAATGCATTAGATTGTGTATTGTCTTCCTTAAACTCAGTAGTATATAGGGATTTATAGTAGTCTCTGAAAGTGTGCATTATATTTTGGTGTTCGACGATTTTATCTCCGTTCGTACTAGTGATTACCGAGATTGCGTTGCGCACTTCTTCCTTGTGAATTTGTTGAGCTAAAAGCTTATTCGCTTTCTCCCCATGTTCATAGTAATGATGTCTGGATTTGTAAATTAGTTGTTCAGTTTCTTTAGTTGTCAAGAGGTTTAATTCCGAATGTAGAGCCTGCCTTCTCCTATGTAGAGTCTCGCTTGGTAGTCTGGCATGTTCTTCATCTATTTTTGTAATTTCGCTTTTTATATCTGCTACTTTCTTGGCCTCGGATTTATTTCTGTGGGAAAGATATGAGATAATCTGTCCTCTTAAGAAGGCCTTAAGAGTTTCCCAGAGTATCCCTGCAGAGATCTCGGGGGATGTATTTGTCTCTAGAAAGAATTTGATTTGTTTGGATATAAATTCAGTACAATCTTAACTTGTCTTCCTTGAAAACAGTAGAAATTACTGTAAAGTTTCAGAGACACTCCTCACCTCTTACTCCCCTAGATTTAAATTTCTTGCCACAACTATCACTCACAGTTTCAACTGAGATGAAAACAAAATTGGTCTTATCAAAAAATCTCAGTAGCTGATATTTTTTCTCCGTCAAATCAAAAATTTTCACATGTCCTACTCAGTCCTGGTACAGTTTCATAGAGCTGTTAATGAAAGAAGCCTCACTTTCTCCATAACAGTCTGGTATACATCTGCTCACTCAAAACATAAACTGCAGTGTTGATTTACGGACAGCATAAAAGACAGTAGGACTGAAACCAGTCTCCATTGATGTCCTGCATATATCATGGGTTAGGAAATGTGCTGGAAACATAATCAAAGACTACACTCACCTAGGCAGCCAGCTCTTTCAGTTATTACCATTAAGGAAACGTTACCAGCACTATATATTTTTATAACTTCAATTTAACTTAATCCTGATACTCTGTATGTTCAATTTCCTCATAATAACAATTCATGGTGGCTCTAAAATTCGTACTGACCCCTACTCTCTCTTCTGTTTCTTTTTCCGGTTTCTTTGTGGTGGTGGCCTGCGCAACCTCCACCTACTCAAAGCCTCATGATGCTCCAACAATGATGGACGGATTAAAAGGCAGAAGTCTACGTGACCATCATCATCAAGCCCTTCCGTGAGAACCCTAAATCCAAAGAGGACTGTTTCATTTATGTTAGGTAGAATGCCCAGAGGGGACTGGGCGGTCTCATGGTCTGGAATCCCTACAGATTTTATTTTTTTTTCTCCAGCCGTCTGGAGTTTTTATTTTGTTTTTTCTGTCCCCCCTGGCCATTGGACCTTACTCTTATTCGATGTTAATTAATGCTGATTTATTTTGTTTTCTTATTGTGTCTTTTATTTTTCTATTCTTTATTATGTAAAGCACTTTGAGCTACTGTTTGTATGAAAATGTGCTATATAAATAAATGTTGTTGTTGTTGTTGTATATGCAAGAATTAGAGCAGTACTACTGCATACAGTATAATGTGATGGTGTCATGTATTGTATATTGTACACTTTATTGTATTTATCTTGTGTATGGATGTAACACCTTGAGAAATTCCTACCAACAATGTTGCCTGGAAATAAATAAAGTTCCCATTTAAGTAAAGCTCTTCTTGAAAACAGTGAAATGTTTTTTAGTTCACTATGTCAAAAAAGTGAAAGGGCAGTTTTGGTCATTCATTGTCTGGCCTGCTACATGATAGGTTTCTGTTAGAAACTGTAGAAGAGCAAAGTACATGGCATGTCATCTGGATAAAGCAGTATACAGTTTTTGAAGAGTATGTCATGGTTAATGAGGGATTACAAAAGACAAAGTAGCTATCATGGATGCAAGTGGCAGAAGTCCCATTTATGGAAAGGAGAAAGAAATAAAAAATCACTCCAGCAATTAAAAAGGTTTTCTATATGCTACTGTTAGTAGACTTTTGTTACCAGGGAGGATGTAACCTGATATTAAATACAGCTAAAAAAAAACTAGATAATTAATTGAAACCCATGCAAATAAAGGAAAAATTCCATGGAGAAGTTTAGGGGAGCTAAATTTCTCCAGGCTTATAGGTGACATGTAATGATGAAAGCCTGTGTACCTAGAACAGAGAGCAGGGGCTGCCACAGGAATTCTGTCATTTAAACAACAATGCGTTTCTCCGGAGGCCTCAGTGCGTCACCCTGAGGTATCAAAATTCAGCCCTTACCCTGGAAGTGCTTCTGGCACTTGATCCAGATATGATCTCAGGAAAGCTGTTTCATGCTAGAAATAGCTGAGTTTGGAGTTGAGGTGAATCCTCATTGTCTGGGAATAAAGGTTTGTCAAAGGTTAGAAATACAAACATGAAGGTTAGAGAAATGTTACCTGAACTGCAGATCATATCTTTATCACTGTGAAACATTTTAATGAAACACAAAGGGACTGGGGCTCTGAGTGAAAGCATTAACTGCATGTTGTCTACTCCTGTTCCTCAGTGAGGTTGCACACTTCAGAGACTAGTCATGTCTCATATGCCCTCCTATGAGTGGTGCTGCTGAGGTTATCAGGGGAAAACAACCCTAACAAAAGACAAAGACAAGGAGAGAGAAAGAAAATGAGAGAAAGAGCAAAGTCAAGAAACCAACTTACTTCAATGGATCAGGTGTATACTATATCTGTGGTAGCACCTGTCAAGAGTAGTATGGTCACTGAAGTGCCTCTCTGAACAGTGATTATTTCTCATATGTCTGCATGATAAAAGAGGCATTATGTTGCCTCAAACTGTGTTCCTATCATGATGGTTAAAGAGAAAGTGCTATTGGTGGATAAGGTGAAGCTCGTGGAAGCAAGAATTTGTTTTGTTTTCTGGTTGTTTGATACTTTGCCTTCTCTATGGTGTTTTAGTTTTTGAATAAACCGTCTTTTATTGATCCCATTTAACTTTCCTTGGAATAATTCCCAGTTAGAGAGACATATAAGAAGTTTTCTTGTAACAAACTGTCAATAAATACCTTGAGGAACACAAACAATAAAATAATGCAGAAAATCTTCAGCAGAAGACAAGCCAACCTGGAACACAAACCAGACTAAAAACTTCAAAGCACCAAAACACCAACAGTATGCCACCATTTTGCCATTGCACTACAGTGTTAGTCAATCGGTTGATAAACTTTACTTGTGCCTGCCAGGATAAATTTTGAATTCATTGAAAATTGCAAGGAAAAGAATAATTAAAACAAAATTACCAAAACATAATGGCTCGATAAGTGCTCATTACAAACAATAATGCATAAATCTGCCTGATACAGACTACATGAACTAATTACTGGCAGCAGTAATTCAACTCCACAGTTTACAAATGAAAACTATCAGCACTGCAGCCTATTAAATAGCTCAGGAACAGGGCTCGGATTCAAATAATCAAAGCTTTCCTTTCACAATGCTGCACCTTACTGTTTTCTTGCTTTAAATATCAGCGAGGAAGCAGGAATGCTAATTGTGAAAAACATTGTTGGTAATGACTGCAGGTGACACAATTTCTTTAAGCTGAAAATACTAGACATGAAAAATAAAAGATCTATCTGTCTTCCAAGAGTGTAATACAACGTCATTAAATATAGAAGAGGCACAGCCGAGTGAGGCTGTTTATTTTTATTTATTTATTTGCTTTCTTTCATAATGGAAAAAGATAACTGCGTGAAATTCCCCACATCCTATTGTCAATCCCGTGGAGTACAATGTTCCGCTCCAGCGGATCTGAAGCTCTCAGCTATCTCTGCAGATGTTTTAAAGCCACACTCAGCACGGAAAGTAGGCATTACACCTAATGTAAGGATAAATTCTGCCACTGCAGCTATCCTCCTGCTTCTCTCCCCTCCTCTCTTTCTTCAATATTTAACGGTTGCACTTTTTCCATTAACTCTGCTGCCTCGGCAAGAGCTCTGGCCAGTTAAAACTTGCCTGAATGCCTGATTTTAAATTGTCACATTTAAAGCAGATTCCTGCAAACCTTTCCAAATGTAAAGAGGCAGAAAGGCAGCAGAACACAGCCACACTACCAGTTTCAAAAAAGGAACAAAATGGCAACATTGATGATTCACTTCTGTATTAACACCTGGTGTCAGAAAAGTGAGCACATCTCAAAATGGATTTAAATACTCCGAAGTATATATAGAGGGGCTGTGCCTATTCCATTTTCCTTCCAGTCCGAGCAAGGATTCAGTATTGCAGACAAGTTGCACAGCTAGCCAGCCTGCTTTTGTAATATTTTAGACTTAATTTTTTCAACACTCCCTATCCAAGTTGGTATTTCTGAGCTCATTTTAAAGTGCGCTGTTATTTGCAATATTGACTGAACAAATACTTGTCTTTTAGAAAATCTCCAGATGACATTCATATCACATTTGATATATTCCAAAAGATTAAATTTTATCAGGTGAAGTTAATTAAAAAAAGCATTAGATTTGGCTTTCTGGCAATACCTGCATTAGCCGAGGCCTGTCTTAGGAATTAAGCGGATGAGAGTTTTAACCAGTTATGACTGCTCATGAAGTCTCCTCTGCATCTTAAAATATGATAACTGGTCAAGTCACCTGAGATTCTTTTGGAAATTGTCTGCTTAACATCATCCAGTGGACCTGTCAGTGGAAGTTCGCTTTTTTATGCATAAAGTTGCATTTTAATAGCAAGAAAGTAATTACATGTGATGTGCTTTCTTTAACACTTTCCTGTGAAATGCTCCAAATGAATTTCAAGTCTAGTTTCATGTGCAGCACTGTCATCTTAACTGTAGGAAATTATTTGTTAATATAAGAAGTGAATAAGGGACTGAATTTGTGTTGAAAGATGAAATGTGAAGCATAATATACATAAATGTTTAATTTAAGATGTGGGCAACAGGCAGTTCTTAAAGTGTAATAATTAATGACAGAACAGCAGACTACTTACATAAACTTATAATGACTATAATAGTTTTACCAACTTCCATGATACATTACATTTGAGAAACAATAGTTTCTTATTTTCTAATATACAGTATATCTGGAACATACAGTATCTGCTTCCATAATTACAATTTTAGGACAAAGTGGGCATTTAGTGGCACACCAGGCCTGCTAAAAAAAGGAGATTTAACAGGGATGCAGGCATCCAGCTGCGCACTCCCCCACTTACATTCCAAACTAAGTGATTGAACTCCAGCTTGTACCATGTCTACCTGGACTTCATCTGATAACAAAGGTATAGATCAGAGTTGCACTAATATCTTTCCAGAGGCCTCTCCGCAACGTCTTGAGCCAGATGGCACGAAATGGACTCAAACAAAAATGAAGAGCTGTTATTCTTGACAACTCTGATGGATGGAAGGCCTTTGAGGAGACACTGGTTTTGTAACTAGAAACAACTTTAATCCAATCAGGTGAAGTTATACATTCCCTGATAGCTCTCTACAACATCTTGAAGATGTTTTTTTTTATTCCAGTTTTTTTCAGGTGGGCCTCTCAAGGGAACTCTGAGGAAATTCTCAGGGGATTCCTTGGGGCACTCTTTCCATTGTCACTCCTGGGCACATTCTCCAAAACTGACTGAAAACCTCTGAAACCTGCTCTCTGAAACAAAAAGCCAATGAGCTTCTTCTCTGCTTGGGGAGCTGAGAATTGGAAACCTCTTTCCCTTTATGCACCTGAATACTAAGATGCAGTTATTCCAAGCCAAAGCTGTGGGCCAGTGTGCTGAAAAGGCTGAAAAGTAGCGATCACTTCAAGAAGAAGAAGTCCTAGAAAGAGTTGCAGAAAAGGGCTTAGCTGAAAGAAGCACTGCACACGACAAATAAAGGATCATGCAGCAAGGAGAAAGAGTGCACTCCAAGAAGAATCTTTCACTTTAACCTGGAGCAGCAACAAAGCAACAACTCCACACAGTATTGGAAAATCATCTTGAAGGATTTGGTATTTTAAAACTATTTATCTGTACCAAGATAAATTAGAACTCCAAACAGAAGGTAAATAGCCAGCCTTTCTATGTTATATGTTTGTCTACTATGTCCATGTTGACATGTACATGCAGTTATCATACTTCTATAATCCTTATGTTATAATATATGATATTATTGTGTTTTGTAAAATGAGTGTGTTTCAGTTACTTTGATATTAGTCTAAAGGCCGGAGACCCCTTCCGACAATTGAGAAAGCTAAGGTGATAAAGTAAGAGCCATGCTGAATTATTTGATAAATTACCAGTAAGGCAAAACTCATAATTAACCAACTTAAATATCCTTTTTAGGTGTCACACAAGTTTATAACAAATTACATGGTTCAGATAAAACAAACTAATAAAATATTTTATTGTCCATTACAGCCATGGTGTCTTCCATACTGAAATCTAGTAGTATAATAGACCAGCCGTACACATTCATAATAAGATGGTTCTATTTTAGTCTGTTTGACTCTCTACATTGCAGTAATTGTGTTAATTGTGACGGAAAGCCTTTTGTTTAAAATCTGCAATGGTGTTTTACCTAGATCCAATATTTCAATGAGGTTCTTGGATTTGCTACATCTTTGTATTGTTGGGGAGAGTTTTTAATTTTGATTAATAGGTTTACTGAGCATGTCTCATATTGGGTTTACAGCTGCACAAATAACACTCAAAAAGTCTTTTTAAACAAGCTTTATTCTTGAACTTGAGGGAACAATATCGGTCTTTTAAGCGGTTGGGCCCCATGCTCTGTAAACTGTCTGAAAGACAGAAAACCCAGCTGGGGTGTGAGCTGCTTGTACGTATTAGATAATCTTATGAAAGGTTTTTAGTACCGTGACACACACGACTTTTGCAAAAATGTAGAGGATCCCACATTTTCAAAACCCATCTGTCTGCAAGTGTGTTTCCCCTGTAATCGAAGTGGATCTAAAAAGCAAGAGTGCAGCTTGTTTCATCACAAGTTAAAGACTTAAACGAGTGAAAATGAGTGAACGAATGAAAAGTGAGGTCATGCGATTTCAGTTGATTAATATGTTCATTGATTAAGAGCCCCAGTAGCATATAAGCTGTATGGGTGATACTTTAACCTTTTCCGCCGACATTTCAGATAATAGGCTTAAGCTTGAAAGTCTTGTCAAGCTCGACAGGACTGCAGTGTATTCTGGGAAAAATTAAAGACTAAGCAGGATTTAGTGTATTTTACATAGAAAGTGAAGCAGAACCTTACAATGTTTTCTCTAAATCTTTGTTGATGTATAATTTGTAACTAAATGAATTCCATCACTTGGAGTGTCTAGTTGATATGAACACTTAAACAATGTTGTATAATTCTCTGTATTGCTTATATTTACTGCTGACATAATTGATTTTCTAATGTTTTTGTTTTAGAGTCAGTAATAACTGGTCTCAAATAAAGTATACAAAAGCTCAGAGGTAAGCTAGATGACAAGCTGAGACTAAAATTAATTTGAATGAATGTCATTTACCTGAAACAGCACTGTGACTTCTTCAGCATGTTGTGTATATTAGGAAAAGTCAAGCCCAAAATTCAAAATAAAAGGAGGAATTTTGGCAATGAATATAAAAGAAGTTTATTTTTTGGTCAATTATAAGGAAATATTCTGGCTGCAGTCACTACTGTTCACAGCTCTTTTATCCAAAACCAACATTTTATATGTAAGACAAAGTCGGAATTCAAACTAATGTCATTACGTAAAAAAACCTATTATGATTGTTTTTAGAAGATATATTTTAGCACAGGACTGTCGTGAGTAACAGTTTGGAAGTTCCAATGCTCAGATGCTAGTTGTACAGGACTCTTTTCTAATGGCAGCATGATGATGTCACATATTGAGTTGCTGTCAGATTGCATGACTGCCAATGGATTTTGTTACTAACAGAAAGCAAAGCAGCACCCATGAAAGCGACAGACAGAATTATGGCAACCTGTTGAAACAACATTAAACAAAGTGGCTTTGTGATGATGTCCTAAAAATAAGATAAAAAACTAATAACATAATAAAATTATACCCAAAATAAACATAAACAAATCAGGGTAATACAAATTGAGTTCCTAGCACAGCAGAGAGTTACAAATTCTCGTGAAAAATACATCCATACACCCACTGATTTATTAAACCTTATTTGTTTGATGTTTATTAAACAAACATCAAAAAAATTGAAAAAGAAAAAAAGGCAAATATTTACAATATGTACAATGCACTCAAAAGATCAACCATAGTGGAAACACACACACACAGATGCAAAGGCTATCTTTCTTGAAAGTTCCAAAAGCCCCTTTGAAGAACAATGAAGAAAAAAATATTTACAAGAAAAATAAAATATGTGCATATACAGAAAAAAAAATTGAACCAAGCTCAAAATGTAAACTGTCTCAAAAAATATATACCTCCAACAAAACCAATCACTTTGAGATATTAACAGAAGAATCACCTACAAAGAAAAACATATTTGCACAAGTCAAAATCCACTGTTACCAGAAACACTCACCATTAAACATACAGTACCTCTCTCATTTGGTTGAATGATGGCCCCTGTTGAGTGGAAATTCCTTTTATATGACTGTCAAGAATCTCCAACCAAAGTTAGACCTCGACCACTGCATTCACCTATTGAGGTAGACACATGCACATTCATTCTGCGTGCAGCAACACACCATGGGAGACGCACTATTTAAGTCCTTAAGGCTTGATTATACTGATTGCATGAAGCTGGAGAGCAGACCGCAATGCAAAGTTCACACATGTGGCCAGAGATATAAACACATTCATACTTGTTGCAACTATTGATATTCTCCTAGTCAGTAGGTGACAGATTTTGGTCAATGTCACATACCTAACAATATTGCAGTAGAGGAAGAGACTCTGCTGACGGAAAAAGAGTTTTGCAAGCTATTACTGACATTAAGAGAAAAAAGGAGAAGGTATAGTGTCGGACCAATTGACCATAGCAGTGATTAGAGGGCAGGTAAAATATTTTTGACAGTGGGTGACCTACATGATGAACCTGACCTGTTGTATCATATTCAGCCCTTGATTCATCATTCTGGCCCCGGCATAACCAGCCTCTACTTGAATTTAACCACTTTGGATACACAGTGCCACGTCTGGATCACCATATACAGTGGTGTGAAAAACTATTTGCCCCCTTCCTGATTTCTGATTCTTTTGCATGTTTGTCACACAAAATGTTTCTGATCATCAAACACATGTAACCATTAGTCAAATATAACACAAGTAAACACAAAATGCAGTTTTTAAATGATGGTTTTTATTATTTAGGGAGAAAAAAAATCCAAACCTACATGGCCCTGTGCGAAAAAGTAATTGCCCCCTTGTTAAAAATAACCTAACTGTGGTGTATCACACCTGAGTTCAATTTCCGTAGCCACCCCCAGGCCTGATTACTGCCACACCTGTTTCAATCAAGAAATCACTTAAATAGGAGCTGCCTGACACAGAGAAGTAGACCAAAAGCACCTCAAAAGCTAGACATCATGCCAAGATCCAAAGAAATTCAGGAACAAATGAGAACAGAAGTAATTGAGATCTATCAGTCTGGTAAAGGTTATAAAGCCATTTCTAAAGCTTTGGGACTCCAGCGAACCACAGTGAGAGCCATTATCCACAAATGGCAAAAACATGGAACAGTGGTGAACCTTCCCAGGAGTGGCTGGCCAACCAAAATTACCCCAAGAAGGCAGAGAAGACTCATCCGAGAGTTGAACTTTTTGGAAGGCAAATGTCCCGTTACATCTGGCGTAAAAGGAACACAGCATTTCAGAAAAAGAACATCATACCAACAGTAAAATATGGTGGTGGTAGTGTGATGGTCTGGGGTTGTTTTGCTGCTTCAGGACCTGGAAGGCTTGCTGTGATAGATGGAACCATGAATTCTACTGTCTACCAAAAAATCCTGAAGGAGAATGTCCGGCCATCTGTTCGTCAACTCAAGCTGAAGCGATCTTGGGTGCTGCAACAGGACAAAGACCCAAAACACACCAGCAAATCCACCTCTGAATGGCTGAAGAAAAACAAAATGAAGACTTTGGAGTGGCCTAGTCAAAGTCCTGACCTGAATCCAATTGAGATGCTATGGCATGACCTTAAAAAGGCGGTTCATGCTAGAAAACTCTCAAATAAAGCTGAATTACAACAATTCTGCAAAGATGAGTGGGCCAAAATTCCTCCAGAGCGCTGTAAAAGACTCATTGCAAGTTATTGCAAACGCTTGATTGCAGTTATTGCTGCTAAGGGTGGCCCAACCAGTTATTAGGTTCAGGGGGCAATTACTTTTTCACACAGGGCCATGTAGGTTTGGATTTTTTTTTCTCCCTAAATAATAAAAACCATCATTTAAAAACTGCATTTTGTGTTTACTTGTGTTATATTTGACTAATGGTTAAATGTGTTTGATGATCAGAAACATTTTGTGTGACAAAGATGCAAAAGAATAAGAAATCAGGAAGGGGGCAAATAGTTTTTCACACCACTGTAGCTAGTGCCCATTTATACTTGACTGATCCACATCATCACAAAGGTCCACTAAGGTGTGAGTGACATACATTTCATCATCGATCCTGGTGAATGATAGTGACTGCTTACCTCAAGAATTCTATGACCCTGGGACCCTGTGCACATCAACTGCTCATTGGAGTACCAGTTGTTTGAAGTGTTGCTATCCAAAATTTAAAGCACACAGCAGATTCCAAATGTTCACAAATTCATGACAAGAAATCATCCAGTCCCTGGGCAAAGCTGAAAGTCTGAACAGGCAGAAATGGAAATATCTGCAAGATCAATATTTAAAGACAAAAACTTCAGAGGGATTTTGAGGCTGTGCAGTGTTGCATAAGTGCCGCACATTGAACACTTGAACTACAAGGGCTTGTTTAAACTTACCATGTGAAGCATGTGCGCATACTGCAACACAAAGCATAAGATCAGTGACCAAACCACCTTCATACTTGTTGAAGCCTGTTTGATGACTGTGCCCACGGTTTGCATTATGGTCTGCTCATAAGCTTAATGCGTGAAGTATAAGCCAGTAGTAGGTGCACCCATTGGCACGTGAACCCCCACAAGCACCTGTGAAGAGCTCAAGTACGACAACACCTACTCAACAGTTATTTAACTCTCTACGCCTTATATAGCAATGGGTCATGCTTTACCATTAACCATTCTTAAGAACCCCTTTATTAAACTATAGTATTGAGATTAATGATGCTAAAATCAGCTTTCCCTAGCATACCCAATCATAACAGGATTTTGTGCAGGGCTTTGCATGTCCTGTGTGGGCTTGGAAAAGCCAACATGGCAACACATGCTCACTGAAGCACTTCAAGGCAATTTAAACATTTCAAAAGGTAAATCTTTTTCTTCTACAATTTCCCTTAATCAAAAAATGAACTCTTAAAGTACTTTACTAAATGGTAATGCCCGTGGGTGCGCATTATCATAAGCACACACCCATGTTTATTCATACCTGGGCAATTTAGACCTGCCAGTCAACTCAACTCATATTTGTAAAGAAAACAGTAGAATCTGGACAAGTCTGTCAGAAACTCCTTTAGAAACAGAGAATGCCCAAATGCTACACAGATAGTAACTGAGATGGGATTTCTGGTTGCAAATATAATATACATTTTACCACCCTTGCACTTGAGTAGTAGTGTAAATTAACAAGTTGAAATTAGTTAGAAAAATGTGGTGGGAGCTCATACACATAGATAATCAACCAATCCAATGTCTGTGTAATTTTATTTAAAAGCATTCCTACCACAAGTCTTTGACTACCCGTTTCTATGTTATGTTATAGCCTTCATTCAGATATTTTTATGGGAATAAAATAGATTAAATGGTTATATAACTTACAGCATATAGTGTAATGATTTCAGAGTATTCTGTTTTATAATTATCATTTTTGCACTTATTAGATTGTTTTCAGATTTTTGTTATTATTTTATTTAGTTATTTTCTTTATATTTATTGTTGACATTGTTTATCATGGTCTCTAACGTTTTTTAACTTGTTTTCATATTTATGGCCATTTAGTCAGTTGATGGCTTCACTGTTGCTTTCACCTGGCATCACTTCCCATAAGGCATTTACAATAATGACATGGTCCTCCTGCTGTACAACATTTAGAATTCTCAAAGAAAAGTTCATCTTTTTTGTGTTAGAAGAACTTCTAACTTGTGGTATTTCAACTTTGTCTTTGTTAAATGTTTTAGACTTAGTAGTTGCACTGTTATTTTGAATTCCCAGACAAGTTTTAT
This sequence comes from Polypterus bichir lapradei, assembly GCA_026402145.1. NCBI lineage: Eukaryota > Metazoa > Chordata > Cladistia > Polypteriformes > Polypteridae > Polypterus > Polypterus bichir. Next base: position 3,102,401 of record JANRMT010062848.1, read on the forward strand.
TTCTTGACTTTTATTTTGTCTCTTACGTCTCCCAATCTTTGTAAAACTATTTTCCTCTAACTTTTTTGTTTTATGGCAGAACATTTGGTGCTAAATGGATACAACCAGTGTTAGCACATCAAATAATTGCCATAAGTCTCACTCTATAGATAGGTATGGCTAACTGTGAAGCCAAGTAAAAAAGTTCAAATCACACAGTAATATTTTATTTTTGAGACTCTTATTATTGTTCTACCTTTGAGAGTCTCTACAAAATCTAAACATAATGTTTTTCTTTCCAGTTTCAATATCCATCCATTTTCCAACCCATTGAATCTGAACACAGAGTCACGGGGGTCTGCTGGAGCCAATCCCAGCCAACACAGGGCGCAAGGTAGGAACCAATCCCAGGCAGGGCTCCAACCCACACACACCCACACTAGGGACAATTTAGAATCGCCAGTCCACCTAACCTGCATGTCTTTGGACTGTGGGAGAAAACCCACACAGACACGGGGAGAACATGCAAACTCCACACAGGGAGGACCCGGGAAGTGAACCCGGGTCTCCTAACTGCAAGGCAGCAGCGCTACCACTGCACCACCATGCTGCCCTCAGTTTCAATATACTGTATATAAATGATTTGTATAGGAATATTAGTAAGAAGCTGGTTAAATTGCAGATAATACCAAGCTAGGTGGACTGGCAAATAATTTTTAATCCATTGAATCCTTACAGAGGGACTTGGACAGCAAAGAGGCATGGGCAGATTTGTGGCAGGTGAAATTTAATGTCAGTAAATGTAAAGTATTACATGTAGGAAGTAAAAATATTAGGTTTGAATACACAATGGGCGGTCTGAAAATTGCAAGTACAGTACACCTTATGAAAAGGATTTAGGAGTCATAGTGAACTCGTTGCCATCAACTTCCAGACAGAGTTCATAGTCCATTAAGAAGACAAACAGAATGTTAGGTTATATAGCACGATGTGTGGAGTACAAGTCCAAGAGGTTCTGCTCAAGCTTTATAATGCACTGGTGAGGCCTCATCTGGAGTACTGTGTGCAGTTTTGGTCTCCAGGCTACAAAAAGGACATAGCAGCGCTAGAAAAGTTCCAGAAAAGAGCAACTAGGCTGATTTCAGGACTACAGGGGATGAGTTATGAATTAAAGAGCTGAGCCTTTTCAGTTTAAGCAAATGGAGGTTAAGAGGTAACATGATTGAAGTATTAAAATTTTGAAGTGAATTAGTATGGTGGATCGAGACTGTTATTTTAAAATGAGTTCAGCAGGAACACAGGGACATTTGGAAACTGGTTAGCGGTAAATTTCGCACAAACATTAGGAAGTTTTTCTTTACACGGAGAACCATAGACATAAGGAATTAGGTACCAATTAGTGTGGTAGACAGTAGGACTTTAGGGACTTTAAAACTAAACTACAACTTTAAGCTTACTGTATATAATGCAATGATGTTTTGGTGGAAAGGTCAGCACTATGAACTGCCAGGTTGTCCAAGATTTTGTAAAAAATGAACAAGTCTGTATGAGTGTGTGTTTCATTAAAATATTTGGGTATAACCTTTTTTGGCTAGAAGTGTTTAACTATGAGTTTGGTTAGCATTTTTTGTTTTGTTGCAAGCTTCTCTGATTGTCTGGTTTCGATTAATTTCATTTTGAATTTTACATCTCTTGGTATAATATCCTTTTTTTTCCTTTTTGTCCAACACATATGCTGGCTTACCTCCCAGACTGACAGTGGGATTCACTGAAAATAAATCCATCCATCCATTATCCAACCCGCTATATCCTAACTACAGGGTCATGGGGGTCTGCATAAGCCAATCCCAGCCAACACAGGGCACAAGGCAGGAAACAAACCTTGCGCAGGGCGCCACTCCACCGCAGGGCGTGAAAATTAATCTTTTACTGAAAAGTATGTATAAGTACAAATGATTTTGCCTGAGTGCATTTGGTGTCTTCCTTCATTTTTAATCTACACTGCAAATGATTATGACTGTATGCATTCTTCCTGAGTCATTCATATCAGAAACAAACAATTTTTAAATTGAAAACAAAGAAACGTTTCAAGAAATCTTTTCATTAGATTAAGCAAAGCAAATTATAAAACCAGTGGAGAACAACAACAACAACAACAACATTTATTTATATAGCACATATTCATACAAACAGTAGCTCAAAGTGCTTTACATAATAAAGAATAGAAAAATAAAAAACACAATATGAAAACAAAATAAATCAGCATTAATTAACATCGAATAAGAGTAAGGTCCAATGGCCAGGGGGGACAGAAAAAACAAAATAAAAACTCCAGACGGCTGGAGAAAAAAAAATAAAATCTGTAGGGATTCCAGACCATGAGACCGCCCAGTCCCCTCTGGGCATTCTACCTAACATAAATGAAACAGTCCTCTTTGGATTTAGGGTTCTCACGGAAAGGCTTGATGATGATGGTCACGTAGAATTCTGCCTTTTAGTCCATCCATCATTGTTGGAGCATCATGAAGCTTTGAGTAGGTGGAGGTGGCGCAGGCCACCACCACAAAGAAACCGGAAAAAGAAACAGAAAAGAGAGTAGGGGTCAGTACGGATTGTAGAGCTACCCTGAATAGTTATTATGAGGAAATTGAACATATAGAGTATCAGGATTAAGTTAAATTAAGTTAAATTGAAGTTATAGAAAGGCCATGTTAAAGTAATGTGTTTTCAGCAGTGTTTTAAAGTGCTCCACTGTATTAGCCTGGCGAATTCCTATTGGCAGGCTATTCCAGATTTTAGGTGCATAGCAGCAGAAGGCCGCCTCACCACTTCTTTTAAGTTTTGTTCTTGGAATTCTAAGGAGACACTCATTTGAGGATCTGAGGTTACGATTTGGAATATAGGGTGTCAGACACTCCGATATATAAGAAGGGGCGAGATTATTTAAGGCTTTATAAACCATAAGCAGAATTTTAAAGTCAATCCTGAATGACACAGGTAACCAGTGTAGTGACATCAGAACTGGAGAAATGTGTTCGGATTTTCTTTTCCTAGTTAGGATTCTAGCAGCTGCATTCTGCACTAGTTGCAAACGATTTATGTCTTTCTTGGGTAGTCCTGAGAGGAGTGCGTTACAGTAATCTAGTCGACTGAAAACAAACGCGTGAACTAATTTCTCAGCATCTTTCAGTGATATAAGAGGTCTAACTTTACTTATGTTTCTTAAGTGAAAAAATGCTGTCCTAGTGATCTGATTAATATGCGATTTAAAATTCAGATTACAGTCAACAATTACCCCTAAGCTTTTTACCTCCGTCTTGACTTTTAATCCTAATGTATCCAGTTTATTTCTAATAGCCTCATTGTATCCATTATTGCCAATCACTAAGATTTCAGTTTTCTCTTTATTTAACTTGAGAAAGTTACTATTCATCCATTCTGAGATACAAGTCAGACATTGTGTTAGTGAGTCAATAGAATCGGGGTCATCAGGTGCTACTGATAAATACAGCTGTGTGTCATCAGCATAGCTGTGGTAGCTCACGTTGTGCCCTGAGATAATCTGACCTAACGGAAGCATGTAGATTGAGAATAACAGCGGACCCAGGATAGAGCCTTGTGGAACACCAAATCGGATATCATGTGTCTTTGAGATTTGATTACCACAACTAACAAAAAATTTTCTCCCTGTCAGGTAGGATTCAAACCAATTTAAGACACTGCCAGAGAGGCCCACCCATTGACTAAGGCGATTTCTAAGAATATTATGATCAATAGTGTCAAATGCAGCACTCAGATCTAAGAGGATGAGAACAGATATATGGCCTCTGTCTGCGTTCACTCGCAAATCATTGACTACTTTAACGAGTGCAGTGTCTGTGCTGTGATTTATTCTAAAACCCGACTGAAATTTATCAAGAATAGCATGTTTATTTAGGTGGTCATTTAACTGCATAATGACTGCTTTCTCCAGAACTTTGCTTAAGAAAGGCAGGTTAGAGATGGGTCTAAAATTTTCAAAAGAAGGGACTTTGGATCTGCTGCACACATCTAAAGCTCATTCATACATAGTTAAAATTGCATCATAAATAAGAAAGCTGAAGCCTACTCACCTAGAGTCTGACCATGGTTAAGATAAATAATAGGTGTTCATTGCTAAAAGTCAAATTCATGGTGGCTGGCCATTCTTCAAGATCAAATTTGCTTTTTCAAACAATATGTCATTGATTTGACATCTGTTCTAACCTTGACTGCTGGTCAAGATGGCGCATTCTAAAAATAAAAGACCAATTCCTACACTGGCAAATGTAAATGTAGTAATACCACCATGGTTTGGGGCATACTGACCCTAAGTTTAAATGAGGTTGTTTCTGAATTTAAGATTTCTTTCAGCTAAAGGATAAATAGATGAATGGGCCAGTAGCTGCTCAATACTCACACAGCATTCAATCGATGCTCAGTGAAGAGCTGTAAACTGTATCATCATAAGGTAGGTGGTCTTCACTGGCTCTGTCACTTGACTTTAATTTCCCTGTATTGATTGGTTTGTGCCCTACAATGAACTGGCATCTAGATCATAGTTGGATCCTGCTTTGTACCTGATTCTGACTGTATAGGCTTTCACTTCCTGTGTATCAACAGCTGAATTAGTTGGGGGTGAAAACTGAGTGAACTTTCCCTCATTAGGGTTGACCCCCGCCCCTGTCCAGACCTTAACACTAGCTGGGCAGATGCTGTTCTTCCATTACTCTAGATTGGAACCAAACAGTTCAGAGGTTTATCAGTGATCAATTGATTTGCCTATCTTTAAATGTTACCCTTTAACTTTTGCACTATAATTTGCATATCCACAGTTAACTTTGTTTCTATTGTGTAGTTGTTTTCTTCACTACCTGTTAATAAGGAATTATGCGTTGTGTACATTCTAGAACATGAAGAATGGCATTAAACACGTACAGCATCTGCCTTTCTATTACCTGTTTAAGAGCAGATGGCGTTTCCTTTTGAAAGTTTGCCAAAAATGTTTTTATCATTAAAAGACCAGCATAAAATCAATTCAATGTAATCAAATTATTTGTAGATCAGCTGCAAAGCTAAATTCCCTAAAAGACCATAAATGTCACCAAGCATCTTTGATCAGTTCATGAATTCTTTGTTGCAGGATCTAGGAAATCTGCATTCCACATCATAAATAATACCAGACTGCAGCTAAAAGAGTCCATTTGACAGCTTACACTATCTCTGTTCTTCATGTCAGCCTCTGATTGGTGATATTTCAACTTGTTTTAGATGTAAAAGCAAAGCAAAGTTTAATTAATTAGCGGAGTTGGCTTTACTGTGACATTTTCATAGCAGGTGCTGTAAGGATTTGTAGACGTCTCCGGATAACGAGATAAAACAATAGAAGAGCAGCTGGGGTGCAAAACTGATTATATTGTAACTTTTCTTTCTCTTACCATTTAATGAGGCCTAGCCAAGTCTTCAGAGGCAGTGCTGGGACTTGAGCATGAGGAAGGCTATGGGAATTATTTAAGTTAATTGAATAAGGAACGAGAAGGAAGCAGATTTATTTTGATGTACTTGCTTGCTGTTGTGAATTGGATTTAGGAAATTTTATAACTATTTGGGGAGCTTCTTATGTCTTAGGAATCACACCTAAATAGATGTATAGCATTTCTTTTCGAATCCATTGACATAAATCTAGAGCTATCTTCACTACTTTAATTAAATGGACAGTGTGGCCTAGAGGCTAAAGTGTAGGACTTAATAAATAAAGGTTGCGGTTTAATATCCGGCATTGATTTATTGTACTTCTTTAAAAATGTGTACTGTATATATTAAGCACATTTGGGATAGTGGTTACGATGAAAGGCACTTGTGAAATAAAGTGTATATTGTCAAAGAATAAGCAAGATTTATCACATTGCGTAACCTTCCTCTTGGAACACCATAAGGTTTTCAAAAATTGCTAAGGCAACCTTTGATGCTATCACTAGTGTGGAGCAGTAAAATTTGCCAAAGCAATTTTCATACTGAATATCCACTGATGATTTTGATGGCTGAATTTTTTTCGGGAAATTCACAGCTGTCATAGACAAACTTTTTTCCCCAGCATCCCATGATGCTTTGTGAGGCTGTAGCATTACAGAGCTCTAGCAGCCAATGTTGGATAGGACAGCATCCCAGAGTATATAATACTGATCCTAGTAGTGGGCTAAAGAGTAGCGGAAAACTTGCCAATACATTTAAACACAAAATAAATGCGCTGAAGGAGACTGGGAATGTCACTGCGTATTTATGTTTTAAAGGTAAAGTCTTTTTGTATGGAATTGTATGTGACCTGTGTGTAAAACATGGGCATACCCCTTTAAAAGTATTACTTAGAGTGCTGTGCAGTTGATGCAAACAGGAGGAAGTGAAGAAGTTATGCGCCTCAGTGTTTTGCATTTGAAAACAGCAACAGTGAATGAGCAAAACTGTCAGGGGAAAAAAACTGTACTTTCCAGCGCAAGAGAGGTGAATACCTTTTATTGAAGGTTGTAGGGGAGCACGTCTTACTGAATTCATGCTTCCTTTCTGTTTACCACTGTATGCAAGAAATGCTACTGTTCTTTTGTTTAATTATATTATTTTATCTCAGGCAGTTCACAGGTAGATACAAATACAATCTTTGAAAATTACTAACTACACAATGAGCTCACAGACACAGATTTGTTTTAAAAGACAGGAAAACAAAGTGGTTAAAACTGTTTAACATAAATGGAACCTAACAATATCTGTCCATTAATTGATTGTTGAACTATGCCCATTGACAATGGAGGAGAAGAAAGCAAAACACAAGGCAGCAGCATCAACATCTGGAGGTCAATAGTTAGTTATAACAGACAAAGTCAAAGACAGAGTCCATAAATGTCACCAAGCATCTTTGATCAGATCATGAATCCTTTGTTGCAGGATCTAGGAAATCTGCATTCCACATCATAAATACCAGACTGCAACTAAAAGAGCCCATTTGACAGCTTGCACATTCCCTGTTCTTCTTGTTAGTCTCTGATTGGTGATATTTCACCTTGTTTTAGATGTAAAAGCAAGGAAAAGTTTAATTAATTAGAATGTTATTTATATATATAAAAGGCAAAGCCCTCACTGACTTATCATTAATTCTCCCACTTTCCATATAGGTGGGAATCTGAAATTTTGCGTGCTCATTCCTTGCAGTGTACTTACAAAAGTTAGGTATGTTTCATGTCCTATTGCAACACCCAAAGAGGGGAAACAGATGTGTACCCCCTAAACTGTATACAGTGAAACCTTGGATTGCGAGTAACTTGGTCTGCGGGTGTTTTGCAAGACAAGCTAAAATTTGTAATAAATTTTAACTTGATAAACAAGCAAGGTCTTGCAATACAAGTAGTATGTATACGCGTTGTCCGCCGAGCATCACGTGGGGATTGTGGGTAATCGTCTCTCATGCTCGATCTCAGTCGGCATGCCTTACTCATATAGTCAACATCCGTATGAGAGTATACTGCTTACTATAACATGGTGACCACGTGTGTGGCTGAGTCTCAGTACTTTAGCAAAACCAGCTTTATTCAGCGTAAAGCAGGAACAGCATGGTTATTTATTGTAGAGAGATCTACCGCTCTCCTATACAGAGAGACAGCAATCAGGCAGGGTCGTGACCAGATAAGTGGCTAAGTAATACTGTGTTCTTGCATTTATAATGTTTCTTGCATCAGCCATCAACAGCAGACGCTTATAAGTTGACCACAATCTTTTCTGATTTACTTTTATGGCAAACTGCTACAGTGCTGTGAGCTTCCGGTTGCTTCAGGACACTCTTCTGCATGTTATCCCTTTGGGGGGGAATCCCAAAAGAGTTTAGAAACCTTACAGTGCGTAAAGCATTTTTTTAATTTTGTGTCCAAGTTTAGTGACTCTTCAGGCAAAAGCAACTGTCATTGGATAGGTTTCCTTGTTAAAGTCGCAAAAAAAGAAAAAGATTCCAGTGAGTCAAAAGATAGCAGTGATTCCGTTAGTTAGAGTGAAAGTTGTCCTACACAATTAATCTCCTCCTCCTCCTCTCCTCTCTCTCATCTCCCTAACACCAGCCACAATTCTTTTCAAAGGTAAAGTGCAGGTTATTTTGTTTTAAGTATTTTTATTTTATATTTTGTATTAATCATTTTTGTATAAATATTTGTGGGTTGTGAAACTAATTATCTGAGTTTCCATTATTTCTTATGGGGAAATTTGTTTTGATATATGAGTGCTTTGGAGCATGTTTCTGGAACAAATTATGCTTGCAAACCGAGGTTCCACTGTATATAGATAGGGGAATCCCCTCCTCACTATTTCTGCGACTTTCAATATACATAGGGAGCCCAAATTTCCCATGCTCATCCTTTACACTGTACTTACAAACGTTAAGTATGTTTCATTTTGTGCCGTGCCCTGTGTAAAAGAATACAAAAGAGACAGCATAAAGGTTTGGGGTTCCGGCCCTGTATACTGTAAAAATAATTCCACAAAAGGTCAAAATATATAAACATAAGCAGTTCATATGCGCGACCCCATTCTAGGCGTTGGCGGCCATTTTATAAGGGAGGAGCCGGAAGTGGAGGAATGCTGGGAAGGAGCCGTGAGGGAGGATGGGACTGATGACGTCAGGAAAGATGGCGGAGGAAGGGCGGAAGTAAACGTACTGCGGGAAGGCTTATGGTGGCGGAGCGTCTTTTTTCCTGGAAGAAAGCAAAGGAGAAAGGTTAGTATCCCGCCACTCCCTGCCGGTGAACGTCTTCCGAAGCGGTTTAAGGTCCGCCCGCGGTCTCCTATTCGTGCATGCGTGAGACGACCCCCCCCTCAGCCCAAGACCGTCAGGTCGGGCGGACCAAACCGAGAGGTCGTGGATGCGAGAGAGGGCATCGGCATTGGCCTGAAGGTTGCCGCGACGATAAGTGACCGTGAACTTATGGGGTTGCAGGTCCAGAAACCACCTGGTGACCCACGGATTCGACTCTTTGTGTAGGGACATCCACTGAAGTGCAGCGTGATCAGTCACTAGAGTGAATTCGCGACCCAACAGGTAGTACCGGAGATGGGTTACAGCCCACTTAATGGCCAAGGCTTCCCTCTCCACTGCCGCATACCTGGTCTCTCGGTCCAGCAGTTTCCGGCTTAAGTACATCACGAGGTGTTCGACACCATCGACGCCTTGGCTCAGCACGGCGCCTAGGCCTGTGTCCGAAGCGTCGGTCTGGAGGACAAAGGGGAGCCCAAAATCAGGGGTCCTTAATACAGGTGCCGACGTTAGGGCCTTTTTTAGGTCACTGAATGCGTGTTCCGCCTTGTCGTTCCATACCACGTGTAGGGGAGCGCCCTTCTTTGTTAAATTGGTCAAGGGTGCTGCCCTTTCGGAGAAGCGGGGAACAAACCGGCGGTAGTACCCCGCCAACCCCAAGAAAGCCTGCACCTGTCTCTTGGTATTCGGACGGGGCCATTCCAGGATGTCTTTGATTTTGGAACATTGGGGTCTCACCTGTCCTCGTCCCACAAGGTAGCCTAAATACTTGGCCTCCTTCATGCCAAAAAAACACTTACGGGGGTTAATGCGGAGGCCGGCTTTAGCTAGTGTCGTGAGGACAGCATAGACCTGCAATAGATGCTCCTCCCAGGTGCCGGAATAGATGACGACGTCATCCAGGTAGGCGGCACTATAGGATTGGTGGGGCTTCAGCACTCTATCCACCAGACATTGAAATGTCGCTGGGGCCCCGTGCAGCCCAAATGGGAGGACCTTGTATTGCCAATATCCACTAGGGGTGCTAAAGGCCGTTTTTTCTTTTGCAGATGCCGTTAAGGGAATTTGCCAATACCCTTTCGTCATGTCAAGAGTAGTCATGTATCGAGCCGCACCCAGCCGCTCAAGTAGGTCATCAATGCGGGGCATCGGGTAGGCGTTGAACTTGGAGACCTGATTCAGACGTCTAAAGTCGTTACAGAACCTCCAAGAGCCGTCCGGCTTGGAAACGAGGACGATAGGACTGGACCAAGGACTATGGCTTTCCTCAATAATGTCCATATCCAACATCCGTTGCACCTCTAGTTCCACTTCAGCGCGTTTTGCCTCCGGGAGTCTATAGGGCCTCTCCCGGACGACTACTCCGGGGTCCGTGACTATGTCGTGCGCAATCAGCGAGGTCCGGCCCGATGACTCGCTCACTACTTCGGAGACGGCCCGGATTGCCTGGGTTATCTCAGGGGTGTCAGCTCATCACCGAGGTTAAGGGCAGACGTGCCAGCGAATAGGGAGAGGGATCTACGAGTGTCGGGAGACTCCTCCCCGTCTTTCCAAGGTTTTAACAAATTGAAGTGGTAGATCCTCTCGCTTGGCCGATGATTAGGTTGTTTAACTAAATAGTCGACGAGCCCCTTTCTTTCTTTAACCTCGTATGGCCCCTGCCAGTGAGCTAGCAACTTGGAATGGGAGGTAGGAACGAGCACCATCACTCGGTCCCCCGGGCGGAACTCCCGGAGGACAGAGTTGCGGTTGTAACATCGGGCCTGTGCTGCCTGCGCACGAGTCACGTGGTCCTTTAGGAGGGGCCTGATTTTGGTGAGCCTGTTGCGCAGTTGCGCCACATACTCCAATATGTTGGAGGAGGGAAGGGCCTCCACTTCCCAGCCCTCTTTTAGTATGTCTAAAAGTCCAGGCGGTTGTCGCCCGTATAATAATTCAAAAGGGGAGAAGCCTGTGGAGGCCTGGGGCACTTCCCGGTAGGCAAAAAGCACGAGCGGTAAGAGCTGGTCCCAGTTCCTGCCATCGGCGTTGACTATCTTGCGGAGCATCTGTTTAAGCGTCTGGTTAAAACGCTCTACCAACCCGTCGATTTGAGGGTGATAGACAGACGTCTTCAGGTGCTTCACTCAGAGTAATTTGGCGACCTCCCTGAACGTATCTGGGGTGAAGGGTGTACCCTGGTCCGTGAGGACTTCTTTGGGTATACCCACTCTAGAAAATAAGTTAACCAACTCCTGTGCGATATTTTTTGTTGTAGCAGAGCGCAGGGGAACCGCCTCTGGGTATCGGGTAGCATAATCTACCATGACCAATATATATTTATGGCCATGGTTTGAGGGCTCCAGGGGTCCTACCAAATCCACCCCTATTCTGTCAAAGGGAATGTCTATCAGGGGTATAGGGACGAGAGGAGCGCGGTCCTTCCTAGGAATCTGGCGCGTCTAACATTCCGGACAGGATTGGCAGAACCGCCGGACCTCCTCGTTGACCCCGGGCCAGTAAAAGCGGAGTTTTATTCTCTCCAAAGGTTTCTCGGCCCCAAGGTGGGCGCCTAGGAGGTGAGCGTGAGCTAGTTCACATACCTCCCGCCGGAAGGTACGCGGAACTAGCAACAGCTTCCGCACCTCGCCCTCGTGGGTCGCCACCCGATACAACAGATCATTTTCAAGGACAAAGAAGGGCTCGCGTGGCATGGATCCACCAGCTTGTGAACTGCCTGGAAGAACAATCGCATTCCGGGCAAAGCGCAGGGAATCATCATTCCACTGTTCCCTTTTAAATGAGGCAGGCGTGGACCGAAATTGATGGTCCAAGTTGCTCAGGGGGTCTTATGAGCTGGACCGTGGAAGCGTTCCCCGGCTCGTCCCCTCCCCGGCGGCTAGTTCCGTCGCCGGAGAAGTGTCCCCCGATGTGCCTGCCCCTTCAGGGCCTGCCCCAGAGCACGGCGTGGAGACCGCGGGAAGGGTGCCTTGCCCCCTCATAACCAGACCCAGTGAGGCTTCGGGAGCGGTGCTTGTCTTACCGCATTTTCTGTGTGACCAGTCTTGTCCCAAAATCACTGGATAGGGGGGTTCGGGCAACACCGCGACCACCAAGTTAGACAACTGCCCCTTCCAAGTGATATAACAGTGAGCGGAACGGTAAGACTTGGTCTCCCCATGCACACAAGTGACTTGTAAATGTTGGTTAAGCCACTGTCGCGGTAACACATAATGGCGAGCGACAATGGTTATGTTGCTGCCGGAGTCAAACAGAGCCACCACCGAATGCCCATTCAACAACACCACTCCCGTGTTTGGACTCGCCAGGGGGTGCAGCGGAGTACAGTACCTCTCTGCGGTGGCCCAGGTGCAGTCCATTGGCTCCGAGGTTGTATTCAGAGGACAGGTTGGTAGCAGGTGGCCGGTCTCACCGCACTTGTAACAGTGCGGGAAGGCCGGCTTTTCTTTAGGTTTCTGCGGGGCTTCCGCAGCGCGTCGAGAGGGCTCGGGGGCAGCCGCCTGTCCCTGTCGGTTCCCACGAGCTTGCCTTTCCGACCCCTCGGCTCGGTAGACCGCGAGCTGACGCTCCAGGACTTCCAGGAGTCCTGGCATGTCCTTATAAGGGTGGCGCCGGACCTGCTGGGCGAGTGAGCTAGGCTTGGCGTTTACCAGGCCCTCACAGGCCACCTGCTCCACGACCTTCCAGGCTTGGGGACCCTCAGGCCGTAGCCAGCGTCCATCTTCCCCCAGAAGTCGAAGGCCTGTGCTCGGGCCAGCTTCTCGGGGTCAAACTCCCAGCTCCGCCATTCACTCGCCTGCTGGCCCGGCGTGATGCCGTAGCATGCCAGGATCTCCTGTTTTAGGAGGTCGTAGTCCGCGGCCTCCTCCTTGGGGAGATCGTAATAAGCCCGCTGCGTGGGCCCCTTCAGGTAGGGCGCCAGAATGGACGCCCACTCGGACCGCTGCCACTCGTTTCAGGTGGCCGTCCTTTCGAATATGCCCAGGTAAGACTCGACATCGTCCGCTTCTGTCATGGGCACAAGAGGCGGAGGCTTTGGACGCGGCGGGTCGGTCCTTACCCTCTGGGCTTCTACCAACCTGGCCTTCGTTTCCTCCAACTCCCAGGTGGTAGCGGCTTGCGCTTGCTGCAGGGACTGGATCTGGGCGTTCATCCCCTGCAGCACGGTGTTGAGGTCCTGTCTTTCGGTCATTTATTTCAGAGTAGTATCCTGCCGGCTACGCCACTGTAAAAGAATACAAAAGAGACAGCATAAAGGTTTGGGGTTCCGGCC
>JANRMT010062848.1:3140455-3187761 GCA_026402145.1 Polypterus bichir lapradei
AGAGATGTGTTGAAGATGTCTGTGAGGACACCAGCCAGTTGACTGGCACATTCTTTGAGCACAAGACCAGGTATGTTGTCAGGTCCTGCAGCCTTGCATGGATTGACTCTGGATAGAGTCCTTCTCACATCTGTTATAGAGAGACAGAGTGCTTGGTCAATGGAGGGAGGTGTTGCTTTTCTCGCAGGCTCTTTGTTCTGCGCCTCAAAACGTGCAAAGAAGTTGTTCAGCTCATCCGGAAGGGAGGCATCATCATCACTGCTGTGTGGGTTGGGCTTGTAGTTTGTAATTGCCTGAACGCCCTGCCACATACGACGTGTGTCTCTGGTGCTGCTGAATTGTTTGTTGATCTTCTGCGCGTATGCCCACTTAGCTCTCCTTATAGCGCGAGACAGGTTGGCTCTGGTCACTCTGAGGGCGGCCTTGTCTCCAGATCTGAAGGCTGCATTTCTGATCTTGAGTAGCTTGTGCACTTCTCTTGTCATCCAGGGCTTTTGGTTGGCTCTTGTGGTAACATCCTTGGTAACAGTAACATCCTCTGTGCATTTGGAGATATAGCCAGTCACAGAGTCTGTGTACTCCTCCAGATTGATGGAGTCACCATCCATAGCAGCCTTGGAGAGCTGAAACCGCACCAACCTGCCACACTCGGATGCTCTTGCGGGCTGGTTTAGTGCGCTTCAGCAGGGACTTGTATGCAGGGACCATAAAAACGCTGATATGATCTGAACAGCCCAGGTGAGGGTGGGGAAGGGCCTTGTAGGCGTCAGGAGCGCTTGTGTAAACATTGTCCAGACAGCTTCCCCCTCTAGTAGCAAAGTTCACATTCTGGGAGAATTTTGGGAGAAATGACTTCAAGTTGGCATGATTGAAGTCTCCAGCAATAATGAAAAATGCCTCGGGGTGCGTCGTTTGCAGTTTGCTGATGATTTCGTAGAGTTCTGCTAGCGCCTGGTTCTCATTTGCGCTAGGCGGGAGGTAGACAGCAACCACCAGCACGCAACTGTATTCCCTCGGCAGGTAGAAAGGCTGACACCTTACTGATAAAACCTCTATCAGCGGGAACAGTGTCGCGCAACTGAGGCAGCATTCGTACACCACTCTCTGTTCACATAACACATAATCACGAAAACGTTCAATGAATTCATTGCTCAGTAATTTAAGTTGGAAAACAAATCCTCCAAAAATCAAATTTTACTTTACTAAGTTTACTTCAAAGTTTATATTGTAAAATATGCCGATATGCAGAAAGCCACCTGACCTACACTAATTTTACAAACTCAAAATCACAAAAATATGATTAATAAGCAACTCACCAACTTCTCTCGTCCACTTCAGATCTTCAGCTGTAGTCTGCACTAACTGTTCGTTACAATACTAGCACAAAATTGCATAAAACTAGAGCAAAAAAAACGTGAAAATATGCGGGCTATTACTACTTGTGATGGTCAGTTCTGCCCAGTGGCCAGTCTCAGCAGCCCAGCCAATAGTGTAGCCTAGCAGGGGCAGCTCTAGGGTCATGGTGGCCCCTTTGCCTGCCAATGGCAATATGGTATCTTATGCACGGCGGATGGCCACATCTGTTGCGGACACTGCATAGCTGCCTCGTGCTCATGACACTCTTCTATATGCGTGTGTCTGTAACTTGAAAACCAAGTGGCGGCCCACGTTATAATACTTCATATAGCTTACTGCTCCGACTCTAGCGACATTAGTAAATACAGCATACTAATTAACAAGAAACATAATCTTTTTCGGCCAAATTGCCATCAGCTGTGTCGTTATTTTCTCTTTCTGTTTTATATTCAATATATATTGGCGTGGCGGCCCCTGGGATTTGGCGGCCCTGTGCAGGTGCACAGAAACACATGCATAAAGCTGCCCCTGCTGCAGCCTAGCACTTCAGTTGTGACATTGTGGCTCATTAACTTTGGTCAAGGCTCGTGGCTATACTAGCAGATGACGTTTCCGGTACCGTAATGCCATCGGAAAACGCGCTTTTGACAGAAGGCAGAAGTAAGAAAAGTCATTAAGTAACGGCGAAGATGCAGAATGATGGAATCACAAACGATAGTAATCATTTTGTACAAGTTCAGTGCTAACTAGGATCTGTCATGCGGGCCGCATGCGGCCCGGGGGCCGCGTGTTTGACATGGCTGATGTAAACCACTTTGAGTTACAAAGTTTGTATGAAAATATGCTATATAAATAAATGTTGTTGTTGTGGTGGTCTCATCTGGTAAAATGGCCAACACTACTCTGACCTTCTCATTCATAAACTATACACTGCCACCTAAAGGAATGGAGAGAAATGACTATGTAAGTGCCCACTGCTAAGTCTCCATGTTCCTCCTTGACACATATCTCTCTGGGGAAATTACTAGTTTTTTAAACTTCACTGCCCCTAGCCATGCTTTGCTTTCTGCAATATTTATACTTTAGTCATCTTGCTGGGACTAAATTAAAAGGGTTGCACAAAGGAAATGAAGTCTCGTGCCATAAGTCTGACATGGCTGTGTGTTCTCTCACAAGTGAACAGTAGGTCAATACTAAATATGACTTGAATCATTAAACACCACCCCTGGATCTACCTACAGATCCATTAATAAATGAAGACCATGGCAGTCACCTATAGTGTCATGACATTAGAAGCAGGAAGGGCAGACTTTTTATTTTGCAGACAGGAAAAAGAAAGACTGATCTTTACCAAGAGGATTGTAAGCAAGAAAAGAAAAAGTAGCTTTGTGCTACTTTAACATAATCTGTAAACATAATGAACGGGGACACAGCTGATTTCCCAAACCCCTTATCTTTATTTTGAGTTGTTGTTTTCTAACAAGGAGTTTTAACCAGTGAATGCATATTAAGTTTACTGTCTCTCTCTCATATTTGGCCTTAGCCCAAGTTGAGTAGCAAACAAGCCATTTGTACAATAAACAAACATACAACAGGTCAATATAAAACAAGAATTTAGTTCACTTATATTCAGAACAGAAAATTTAAAACCAAAAGCAAGATAAAGCTTATTGCATTTTCTGTTTAATATTATTTAAATATTAGACAGTGTTAACCTTTAATTGACTTCAAAACTGTTTCAAGACCAGGAATCATTTACCATTCAAACTCTTAAAACTGTGAAGTATATTGAGCTTTAACATAATTTAGCACTGTAAAAATAAATTTTACAAAAATTTACAATTAAATTTTTATATGGCAACCTTGGAAATCACAGAGGTGGCAGTCATATTTTGTTTTGTTATTTTTCTTTCTTCAGTTATCATGTTGGAGAAGTTCTACATTTCTTCCTCTACTCCAAGACTGAATTATGGTGAAGTTTGTGAAACTTATCAGGAAAGTTTATTGGGTTCATCTACTCCCACCCTTCAAGATTAACACACCCACATGCATTTAGCAATCCTATTCAGACAAAGTCTCGACTGGCGCCAATTTCCAGTCACTCTGCCTTATTCCACATAGCATTCTCTACATAGAGACTCACTATCACCTTCACTAACAAACATACTGATGTCCTTGAGGCACACATAAAAGTGCAACTGTTTTGGTTATATGCCACTCACTAACCAAACTATGCCTTTCTTTTACTACAGCTGTTCTAATTATTGAGGAACAACCTCAATAGCCTTGATAATCTGTGCTGGCAAGAAAGCGCCAATTTTGCCCATACTTGGCACCGTATTATCATTTCAATCACTCTAGCTAAAAATAAAATATAGAAAATATAAAAGCAAAATAGTATTTCTAAATGCATAAAAATACAAAATAAAATAAAATAAAATAGACAGCATAGTCTAGATACAGTCTAAAATCAGAAATGTCAAGGGATGGATGTTGTATTGGGGTTCTTTTTTTTAGTGATCAGTGTTATTCATAGGTTACATTTTCTGACATCCAAATCAGATGGTCTTACATCTGTTGATCTCAGACGTTGCTTCCTATGCTGCCTTAATCTTAATTTCTTCTGTTTAGGTCCTGCGGACGAGCCATATTTATGTTAAAATGCGAGGCTTTGGGACATGTGACATTGCACACATTTGATTGGCTATCTGGTCCTAATGACGAATGACTTTGATCAAAGTGTTTGATCTTTCAAGTACTCCTTCCTTTCTTAAGATATAAACTAATTCTGTAATTCCTAGTCGTATGACATTTCTCCGTTCCCAGGATGTAATTTAATTATCTCAGTATTGGGGTGTTTTCCGAAGAAAGATTTTTAGTGAAGCAGTATTTAGTTGTATGAAATTAAACCAAAAGTGAAAAACTGGCTGTGCAAAAATTTGGGTCCCCTTGTAATTCTGCTGATTTGAATGCATGTAACTGCTCAATACTGATTACTTGCTACACCAAATTGTTTGGATTAGCTCGTTAAGCCTTGAACTTCATAGACAGGTGTGTCCAATCATGAGAAAAGGTATTTAAAGTGGTCAATTGCAAGTTGTGCTTCCCTTTGACTCTCCTCTGAAGAGTGACAGCATGGGATCCTCAAAGCAACTCTCAAAAGATCTGAAAACAAAAATTGTTAAGTATCATGGTTTAGGGGAAGCCACAGATCACCTCCAAAGCCCTGCAAGAACATCTTGCTGCAGATGGTGTATCTGTACATCATTCTACAATTCAGCACAATTTGCACAAAGAACATCTGTATGGCAGGGTGATGAGAAAGAAGCCCTTTCTGCACTCATGCCACATACAGAGTCGCTTGTTATATGCAAATGCTCATTTAGATAAGCCATAAATTTTGGAACAAAGTGCTTTGGACTAATGAGACAAAAATTGAGTTATTTGGTCAAAAGAAAAAGCGCTTTGCATGGCGGAAGAAGAACACCGCATTCCAAGAAAAACACCTGCTACCTACTGTCAAATTTGGTGGAGGTTCCATCATGCTGTGGGGCTGTGTGGCTAGTTCAGGGACAGGGGCCCTTGTTAAAGTCGACGGTCCAATGAATTCAACCCATCCATCCATCCATTTTCTAACCCGCTGAATCCGAACACAGGGTCACGGGGGTCTGCTGGAGCCAATCCCAGCCAACACAGGGCACAAGGCAGGAACCAATCCTGGGCAGGATGCCAACCCACCGCAGTGAATTCAACCCAATATTAACAAATTCTTCCGGATAATGTTCAAGCATCAGTCACAAAATTGAAGTTACGCAGGGGTTGGATATTCCAACAAGACAATGACCCAAAACACAGTTCAAAATCTACAAAAGCATTCATGCAGAGGGAGAAGTACAATGCTCTGGAATGGCCGTAACAGTCCCCTGACTTGAATATCATCGAAAATCTATGGGATGATTTGAAGTATGCTGTACATGCTCGACAGCCAATATAATTTAACTGAACTGGAGAGATTTTGTGTGGAAGAATGGTCAAAAATACCTCCATCCAGAATCTAGATACTCATCAAAGGCTATAGGAGGCGTCTAGAGGCTGTTATGTTTGCAAAAGAAGGTTCAACTAAGTATTGATGTAATATCTCTGTTGGGGTGCCCACATTTATGCACCTGTCTAATTTTGTTAATCCAATAAACAATGTCACTGCTGAAATACTACTGTTTCCATAAGGCATCTCATATGTTTAAAGGAAGTTGCTACTTTGAATGCTCAGCCAATGATAAACAAATATTCAAGGAATTAAGAGGGGTTCCCAAACTTTTTCATATGACTGTATTTTCCTTTCCCAGGTCATAAACTAATTGGAAAAGAAACCTACTGGAACTAATGCATAAATTACTGTTACAATACAAAAGGATACTTGCAATGCCTGTCCTGTAAATTCAGTTAATCCTGGTTCTTTTTGAGTAAAATAAATAAAACTTAATATAAACAGATTTTCTACACCAGGCAAAAGAGAACAACTTATTGCATTTAGTAACTAAAATGTATATAATTCAAGTCTCTCGTTATTTTAAAAGAACCAGCCACTGCAGTTTTCTGTGCTGTGATGTGCTGGGCTGATAACATCACTTCAAGAAAGGCTCATTGAATCAACAAGCTAGTTAAAAGGGCAGATTTAGTTACTGGACACACTCCGGGCCCCCTGGAGGTTGTAGAGAAGGAGAGAAAGAAAACAGAACTGAATGCCAGTATGAACAACACTGAACATCCCACACAGAAACACTAACACTCAGAACTTTCAGCCAATTAATTATTTAGCAGAGGTGTGTCAAGAAACACTACTGGGGCTCTTTTAAACCAACAGCATAATGCTTCATTGTGACTGTGATTGCCAACTCAGACGTTTTCTTTTCTTTCTTTTTAAAATTTTCTTCCTTTGTAGTCATTCTGTCTAGAAAGCACAAAAGAGTGAGCTGACTACCTCAAACTGCTGAGTAGTGGGCAGCAAGATGCTGAAAATGGACTTCTTTAGCTGCATGTTAAGCAACCATCTGTATCCAAGAAACCCACCTGAGCCATGCTGCTGTAATTGTAACTGAAAAGATTTCCAAGAAAACATTAATAGCTGCATCCTCCCCATTTAAAATAAAAAAAAGTCAAATGGCACATACATAGAGAGCATGTGCTTCAACGACATGCTGTGGATGTTCTTCTTTATTCATTTTTAATTCCTTTTGTATGTTTCTTTTTAATTTTCTGTTCACCCTGGCCAACTAACCTTATTATTGGACCATCATTTAGAGACTTTAAAAAACAATTCTCTTCTCTTAATTGTAAATCTATGTTGCAAGTGTACATTATTTATTTTTTGTATACTAGGGGGCTCTGCCCCCTGCTCGCACCGCTCGCCCACTCCCAGGTTTGGTTTACCAGATATATAATTTAAAGAGATTGTTATTTTCATGGGAATTGTTATATATGCATTATTTTCACTTTTACTTTAAAACTTTTGTAAAATCAATACTTGTCCTTTATCTCCGGCCCTGGGCATGGTTAAATCTCTTTCTCACATAACGTATAACGCTGCTCGCGTTGTGAAAAGGAGGCGGCTGAACGCACACTAAGGAGATGCCGTCAGATCAGCTGCTGTCTTTCTGCTGCTGCTGCTAGCGAGCTGCATGTTCTTTTTGTCGCACTGTACGTCAGTCATTTAAAAACCTGTACAGCAGCTGTCCTTTTGCCAGTTCGTGTCTCTGCCGCTCGCATTGTGAAGGGGGGGCTGAACGTACACTAAGGAGTTGCAGTCGGATCATCTGCTGTCTTGTTGCTGCTGGCAAGCTGCATTTTCTGCTTGTCGTGCTTTGCGTCGATCATTTCAAAGCCTGTACAGCAGCTGTCCTTTAGCCACTTCGCATCTGCGCCGCTCGCGTTATGAAGGGGGGGGGGGGGGGGATGCTGAATGCACGTTAAGGAGAAGTGGTCGGGTCATCTGCTGGCTTCCTGCTGCACCTGCATAAATTCACACCCGATCTGACGCTGTTCATTTTCAAATAATATTGCATTAGTGTGATGATGTTTTCACATTTATTGTCTCTTTCTTTCAGGTGTGTAATAGAAACCACAGCATAGAGAGAAGTGTATACATTGTAACAGGTACACATGTTGTAAATGTAGGAAGGACGATCCTTGAGTGTGTGTGAACTGTTAACATTTGAATCTGATGATTGCATATAGCGCTGAACGTACTGCTCTGTACTATTCTTTCCTCTGCATGTCCTGTAGTACAAAAGAAACAGCATACAGCAACATGTGGGGACTGGCAAGATCGGGGGAAAAAAAAACATGCGGTCACTGATTACAAACCGCAAGATGTTATGCGAATGAATATGAATAATGTTGTATCTGCGCCACAAAGTTTTCCGAAATGTACTATACAGGTCATAAAACGAATAATTCCAAATATCATATATACCTAGGTCTCTGTTTTTTTTTGGGTTTTGTTTGACATCATAGACCATAAGGTGCATACTAATTCAGCGAGAGCAGGAACACTCAATAAAACTGAATGAAAAAAAATCAAGTGACGGTGAGATACGAAGAAGGCAGATTTGCCAGCATTTGTGTGTCAGCTTTAATCCCTCCAGATGAGAGAATGTGCAGTTCCATTGTCTCAAAACACCACTCACATCTCCAATTATTCCCAGTTTCAAATAAAAACTAACAGTGTCAGATCCCTGGGTGGGAGGGCGGTAGTATGTATCGTGATCGTGATTTAGAGAGAATAAAAGTGAAAAAAAAACGGTAACTTTTACAAGTCCTATAAATGTACACCATGTGTTACAGATGCAAACCAAGTGTATGTGTGTATACAGTATAATATTAACGATAAGAGCAGCTCACTAATAAAAACGGCAAATATAGGAGACTGTCAGGATCCAACCGGGGACTCTTGATTACAAGCCAGCAAATCTTACCACTGTGCCACGGAAGCTGTTGTCTTTTCCTTGAACCTTTTGTGAAAGTGTTTACTTGATCTTTGGACTTCAGGCTTCATACATTATATAGTTTATGCCTACATTTTGTCTTTTACTACTAAAATATGAGAAACGTTTCTGTTTTAGAAATGTGTTTACACAGATTACTGTAGAAATGGAACACACATGAAATGTGTGTGTTCCAAATAGCGATCTATTATTTCCACTCTAAAACTCCACTTCACTCCCAGATAATCAATCAAGGCATAAGCTGGAAGAAGTTCGTGCATGGTCTAAGTCGGTAAGTGGGCTGGATCTACGAGTTTTTTCGTAGGCTTCGGTAGTTCTAGTGTTAATATCTATCTGACTGCTCATATTTCTTTCTAGTGGTCTAAAATCAATCTATGGAGTCTTGTACTGTCACAAAGCATTAAGACATTCCATTGTCTATAACTTAAAGGCAGTTAAACGGAATATTCCATTATCTTTGTTAAGCTACTGTAAATTATATTCAAGTTCAAGCTAAGCAGACTAAGAAAAATTTACCATTAACATTAACTTAAAGGATTTAGTTCTTACAAATATATACTACTCTTCTTCCAGCTAATCCTGCATTTACAAATAACCCCAGGGCTGACTCCAGACTGAACCATGCTCTGGTCAAGAGGCAGATGTACAGTCACAGGGTCAATCCTAGAGAAGCACAGGAGTCACTTCAGGGGTCAGGGCCAGTCTTTCATTTGCTTCAGGGACCTCATACTATTAATATCTCTAACACCGCTGAGTGTTCAGATGCCCATAAGTGGATAGGCTTTCAACATGTGATAAACTTGGGAGTCCCTTTAAACAAAGTCCCAAAACTGTTGTAAAAACCCCACAAGATAAAGGGTTCATCAGCCTTCAGCTTGTATAACAAAAGGGCAAACAAAGAATCTTTATAAAATAACAGATTTATGATCAAATATTCTCTGCAACACAAATACTCGAAGGAGTACACAGGGACCAGAAAGCGTTGCCTTAGCACAACAGACAATCCACTAGTGGACAAGTATCCAAAACACAAATTCAAAGAGGAGCTGAGAAACAGAGCAAAGAGACTCAACAACAAATTAAACTAACAATCAAACAGAACTTACTAATGTCCACCCCATATAATGTACTTTAAAAAACAGTGTTTCCACAGGCTTTATAAGGTTGAGGCTATACCTCTTGAGGAACCACTCCCAAAATACATCGAACAATATAAAGCAAGCATACATGCACTGAAATTAGATAATGCAAGAAACAATTAAAAAGCAAAGAATAATGCAATTAATTAACATAAATAGCAATGCAAAACATAACCAAACAAATATGAGCAAAAAAAAAGATATAAATAAAGAATTTGAACACCAGCCAGAGGAGGAAACCTGGCTGAAACATAACACAAGAAAGTTCCTCAGCTGTCTGCTGTTGTAATAAGCTTGTCTTAATTTTGTTTTCTTTCTGGAGGACATAAATAAAAATCACTCAGTTAGCTCCTTTCTAATTTTCTATTTGTCAAATGTGTAGTATCATTCTGCACTAAATCTATTACTTCATCTAATGAATTTGCCACATCATGGCTAGCCAATTCATCTTTTATTTTGGGGCCAATCCCTTTTTGGGATTTGAAACACTAGTGGGTTCCACCTATCTGGCATCATCAACTAACATTTGAAATGTCGTTGTAGATTCACTTACTCGATTAATTCGTTACTTTCTTGTCTGATTTCCAATAAGTGATTCACCACTCTTTCAGAATGAGCAGGTATATCCAACATCTTTCCAAATTCATTTTCAAAGTAATCAATTGAATTAATTCATCAGAACCCTAGAGAGTTGAAGCCAATGTGAGCAGTTTATCATTCAGCAGGGAAATAAAATATGCAATGCAGGCTTGATCAACAGGGTTTGTAATTGGCGGCACATCACATAACACGTGTGGGAGATTAAGAAGCCCTCTACACTTTTTGGGATATCCTACAAAATGTGTTTGTTGTGAATAACTGTCTTTATAGAATTTCCTTGACATTCTCCTGTAAATGCAAAATGTCTTTATAGACATTTCTTATCTCAGAATCACCCATTTTTAAATGATTTGAGGTTTGTTTGCCTCTCAGAAGTGAGGGAAGATCTACTACCGTGTTTCCCTGAAAATAAGACCTACTCCGAAAATAAGCCCTAGTGTGATTTTAGGCTGCTCTGTAATATAAGCCCTACCCCAAAAATAAGCACCAGTCAAGATCATCAGTTGAAAAGTAAGGTGCCTAAGGCCAGGTTTATACTTCACGTGTGTGCCCGAAACATCCATTAAATTCTGAGGACACCTTACCACAATATCTCTGAAAAGAATGTTTAATGATTACATCCATCAATTCGGGGATGTGCCCATTCAAGCACCATTGGCGCAAGACAGAAACAAAATTCCTGGACGGGGCATCAGCTCATCGCAAGGTGAACACAAGCACACACATACACTGGCGTCATTGTAGCTTCACCAAATCCCCAAACCTTCATGTCTTTGGATGGAAAACTGAGCACACTGTGGAAACCCAGCTGGAGAACATGCAAACTCCAGGCAGGGATCACAAGGGACATGACTCCCTGCAAGACAGCAGCGCTACTGCTCCGCCACCGTGCCACCCACATATGTGTAAATATTAATAGTATTCATTATTTAAACAAAGTTAACGATTTATCTGTAAAATTTAACATACATATTTTAATGCATTTCATCATGAAAGTGATATCAAGTGTAAATCTAAGAATTCTAAATGTGCAGGAAGCTGGAATATTATAAATTTAATGTGGCTATGCTGCTTGGTGCTGCTGTCAGGTCAGGAGGAAGCCCCAGAAGCGCATAGAGATTTAACAACTGGGTGAGTTTACAGATGGTATTTACAACGGTCTGCTTTAATGATAAAGTGAACTACGAGGTTAAAGTGGACATTTCAAGTTTAAAGCCGAAATATCCACTTTAATCACAAAATAGACATTTTCATTATGTCCTTATTTTTTTTCTCTGTGCCTCAAATATGTTGCCGTACATTCTGATGGTATAGTAAAGTTGCAAAAAAAAAAAAAAGACAGCACAGAAGATGGTATGTGAGTCTTTTAAAATGTATCGTGTCATTACTTTGGGGAATAAGCGACGCTTAAATATCAAAGCACCACGAATGCATTTCTATGTTGGTATTTTGCTTCACCACATCGAACCATTCATCAAACATCGAAGCATGCACATCAGGAGGATCCTAAAATCGACTGGATTAGCAAAAAGTTCAGGCTGTAATTCAGGGTTTGAATGTGGAGAGTTATGACGATAGAAGATGACATGACTGTATTTGGATAAATGTATATTGTTGTACATGAATAAATATAAGATATCCCTTGAGAATAAGTTCTAGTGCATCTTTTGGAGCAAAAATTAATATTAGACCCGGTCTTATTTTCAGGGAAATGCAGTAGAGATCAGGAGATGAAATGTGAATCCAATAATGGGCCAAGTTAGTGTCAAAAAATCTATAATTTGAGACTTCAAAACCCAAAACACTGCACCAAAATCTTTGTTAGAAATTCATTTGCAGAAGTTTGTTACTAGAAAAACAAACAAAGACAACAGCAGCAAAAATTCTTTTACTTCGTATCCATAATCTTGGACAACCACGAAGTACATGGTGCTGATCTTTATAAATCCACGACAATGATATCACATGTCACAGACTTTCAGCTGCCTTACCACAGCAATGACATGGATACAACAAATCATGATAAAATGGTGGCAACCCATGAAAAACAAGATGACATTGATGGACAAAAACTCTAAAGAGTCTAAACTTGTGCTCCCAGAAAGAAAGGAAAAGGCAGAAAAAATTTTAAGTCAAGCAAATCAAAGCCCCTGTTAGACTTTGTTATATGTATAATTACTCGGGGGCTTCACCCCCTGCTCGCCAACCCCTTCCCCCGTCCCCACCATTGCTACATGCCGTTGTGAAGTGTTGGGCTGAACGCACCTCAAGGAGATGCGGCCACTCCTCCGAAACCCCTCTTAAACAGTGAAACAATGGGAAACAAATACATTTTTGTTTAACTACTCTTTGCTCGATTTGCTGCTGCTGCCTTGACGCGTGATCTGCATTTCGCTCGCCTACCCCGTCCCTCCCCCTGCCAGTGCTTTGCACCGTTGTGAAGAGGGTGGCTGAATGCACCCCAAGGTGACGTGGCCGCTCCTCCAAAACCCCTCTTAAATGGTGATACAATGCTCGATCAGCTGCTGGCTTGCTCCTGCTTCCATGCCGTGTGATCTGAACTTCGCTCGCATTACCCTCCCCCCTCCCCCCAGTACTATGTGCCTTTGTGAATTTGTGAAGAAGGAGGCTGAACGCACACCAAGGAGATGTGGTTGCTCCTCTGAAACCCCTCTTAAGCAATAATACATTTCCCTACTTCCATTATCTGTAACCTGCTCTGCATGTGCATCACGGGATTTGCTTCCAAAGGTTGTAAGTATGACGTGACCTGTTTGTCTCGCGGGAAATTAAAGTGTTTCTCTGTCTCTCTTCAAATGATTTCTTTGCAAAAGATCACGTCTCGTCACCCGAAGTGTCTGGTCGCAAGATTTTTTTATATAATAGAGAAATATGGATTGTCTTCTTCAAATTCAGTTTCTTCTTGTCACATTTTAACTGCTATACAACCACCTCCAGCTTAGCTGCTAGTAACTCACAGGGAGCTTTCTCTGTCATGTAAAGGAAATAAGTGTCTCTGCAATCGTAATTTATAAAATGACAATCTTATACTACACAGGTTCTCTTCTTCATAATCAGATGACGTTCCAGAAATGTCCTTATGTTGAAAACGTTATGTTGTTTCCTTTTGTATTATTATCTTTATTGATAAATGTCAATTAAAAACAACAGTACAATTTTAAAATCTTAGTAAACTTGGTTCTAGGGCAGAGGTGTGGAGAAGGTGAAGCCTATCCCAGCAAGCACTGACAGACCGTTACAGAGCAAACACGCGTACACACTTTAAAAATTTAACTAAGACAATCTACTTAATCTGCATGTCTTTAGACATTTTTAATAAAATGTTTATTGCATAACAGGTTTAAATCTTTATTTAATTTATTATTTCAGTTTTAGTTTAATTTTGTTTGTAATATTTGTATTGCCCTTCTCTGAATCCAAAGCTTGTTAGGGGTGTGTGTGTATTTTTCTTTCTGACAGGAAATGATACTGAAAAAAAAAAAGCCAATGATAATTGGTTGAAATATGATAAAAACTTATTTTAATGACAGTCAGATGTGAAAAACACTTAAAACAATACTTAACAGCAGTTCTTCCTTTAATCTTAGATATCTCAGAACTCACTGTGTATTTTTAACTGAGATCTACTGATGTGTCCTTATCGTCAAACTGATATCTAATGAAGAGATGCATTCTTACTTAGCAGCAATTTTAATTCTAGTTGGGGTTGTTTAGGGTTGCACTAGAGTTACACAAGTCTCCAGGTTTACTCAAAACCCAATCTCAGTATAAATCATTTTATATTTTTAAATGTCCCATTCTTCTTTTTAGATTCCTTTGTGCATGTGATATGCCAACATGTTTGTCTATGGTACAGGTGTTTGGTAGCGCCAAAGCAAGACAAAGAGATTGAGATCACAGGTTAGAACCATGATTGTGTGGTTTCAATTGTGTCTCCTCTAAGGCACCCAACTACTGTACAATCCTTTGAAAGAGATGTTGTGATTAGCAGAGGGATGTACACTCACTAAGGAAATTTTAGTAACATTATACTAATACTGGATATAGCATCGTTTTTCTCTCAAAACAGTATCAATTCTTCATGCCATGGATTGCACATGTTGGAAACATTACTCTGAGTTTCTGGCCCATGATGACATGATTGCATTGTGCTACTTTTGTAGATTTGTCATCTACTCATTCATGTTTTGAATCTTCTGTTCTACCTCATCCCAAAGCTGTTCTATTGGATTCAGATCCAGTAACAGATAAAGCCATTGAAGAACACTGAACAAGTTGTCATGCTTACGAGACCGGTTTGAGATGACCTTTGCTTTGTGACATAGCACATTATCATGCAGGAAATAGTTGTTAGAAGGTGGGAAAATTGTGGTCATGAAGGGAGGCACATTTACAGCAGTCATACTCAAATAGTCCATGGAATACAAGTGATGATTGATTGGTATTAACAGACCCAACATGTGCCAAGAGAACATTTCACACAACAATACATCACCACTGCCAGTCTTAATTATTGACACAAAGCAGGTTGGTTGCATGAATTCATGTTATTGGAACCAAATTCTGACACTAGTATCTGTGTAGTGCAGCAAAAATCAAGATTCATTACCCCGGGCTATGTTTTTCCTGTCTTCAGCTGTCCAGATTTGATGAACTTGTATCCAACTGCAACCTCGTCTTTCTCTTCTTGGCTGACAGGAGTGGAACCTGACGTGGTCTTCAGTTTTTAGCTGTTGGAGCCCATCCACCTCAAGTTTCAATGTGTTTTGTATTCTGAGATACTTTTCTGCTCACCACAGTTTTACAGAGTGGTTATCTGAGTTTATGTAGCCTTTCTGTCACTGTGAACCAGTCTGGCCATTCTTCACTAACTTCTCTCATCACAAGGCAATTCCATCCGCAGAACTGACACACACTGGGTGTTTTGTTTTTGCACTATTGTGAGTAAACTCTAGATACTATTGTGTGTGAAATCCCCGGGAGAGTGGCAGTTACAGAAACACTCAAACCAGCATATCTGGCACCAGCAATCGTTCCCCATTCTAGTGTTTGATGTGTATATTAAGTTACGGTCTGACCTGTATCTGCATGATTTCATGTATTGTGCTGATTAGATAATTGCATAGGTAAGAAGATGTACAATTGTTCCTAGTAATTTGTTCAGTGAGTGTAAGTTGTCAGGGAAAGTAAGGGAGGTCGTCATCTATGCAGATTTGTACAGTAGGCTGAATAAATATTTATTTCATTCAGAGGTAAACTTCTCTCTGACTCTGAAAGGAACAAAGAACAACAGACAAACACACCAGGAAAAGGCACTAATAAAGATACATTTTTTTAAAGAATTGATTGAAGATATAACTCCCTATCCATGCAGATTTAGAACATTTTTCTAGGAAGTGCCACAAAATAGAAGTAAAAGTCAACAATCAGTAATAGACATTCATATGAAAGATTAAGGCAGCATATTATTGGCATTTATTACAGTTAAAACAAGATTGTAATTCAAACATTGAAATTCTGGGTGTTGTAATTTTTTCCATGTCATTTGCCCAGGCAATAAGTTACATCAGCCTTACTAATGTTTATATTCCTATATTATATTAACAGAGATGTTAATTGTTGGAGGGAATAATGCTGATCACAACAATATTTTGTCATCATTTAAGTCAGTTGGAATCACCATTACTTTTACTGAATTAGCCCGCAATCTAGGAGTTATCTTTGACTTTAGCATGTCATTTAAAGCGCATATTACAAAGTTGTCCAAATCATGTTTCTTTCATCTAAAAAATATTGGAATGTTAAGACGCTTTCTAAATAAACAGGATTCTGAGAAATTAATTCATACATTTATTTCTAGTAGGATTGACAACTGCAATGCGATGTTCACTAGATGTTCAAACTGTTCTTTATACAGCTTCCAGTTAATCCAAATTGCTGCTGCAAGAATTATTACAAGAACAAGAAAATATGAACACATAACTCCAATTTTTAAATCCTTACACTGCCGCCCGGTTAAGTTTAGGGCAGATTTCAAAATCCTCCTTTTAACATATAAAGAATTAAAGGTCCAGCTTACTTGTCTGAACTTATTATGACTTACAAACCAGAGCACACATTAAGATCTGAAGGTGCCAGTCTGCTTATGATTCCAAGGATTAATAAAATAACAGTGGGAGGTCGAGCTTTTAGTTGCAGGGCCCCTAAACTGTGGAATGGTCTGCCTGCTACTATAAGAGATGCCCCTTTAGTCTCAGCTTTTAAATCTCGACTGAAGACTCACTACTTCAGTTTAGCAAACCCTGACTAGAGCTGCTGATTAACTGTACATACTGCATCTCTGTTGTTTGTCATTAGCACTAAAACATAAGTAACATGATAGTTATAATTTGTTACTAACCCTCACCTATTCTGGTTCTCTTCTCGGTACTCAAATGTGGCACTTAGTGCCATGGCCCACCTGCAAGTTGTTTTGCCTACCTAAGGTAAAGTCATCCCTGATGGAGGATCGCAGGAATCCTAGGGTAGAGGGATCCTTTCATCGCATTGGCTGGCCCAGCACTGTTTCAGCTGTGGAATGGCCAAATGGGGGAGGCAGCTTGATGGCTGATGTCTCCATGACTCTAAAGAAATTCAAATAATATTATGTGATATCATCTACTGTTAAATTCTGCTCCATACTTTTAGTATAATTTTTATACTGTGTTGAGGATTTGTTCTGTTCTGTGTATTGCATTGCATTGACCCCCTTCTTTTTGACACCCACTGCACACCCAACCTACCTGGAAAGGGGTCTCTTTTTGAATTGTCTTTCCCAAGGTTTCTTCCATTTTTTCCCTACAAGGGTTTTTTTGGGAGTTTTTCCTTGTCTTCTTAGAGAGTAAAGGCTGGGGGCTGTCAAGAGGCAGGGCATGTTAAAGCCCATTCTGGCACTTTTTGTGTGATTTTGGGCTATACAAAAATAAATTGTATTGTATATTCCTCCTTCTGCAAATGGAGATGTGGCAACAGAAATGATTCACTCTGTCACCAAAACATTAATGATGACTCATTCCAACCCTGCAGTTATAAAATGTGGTGACTCCAACCATGTGACTTTGGAAGGAACAGGGACAAACTTCCATGAGTTTGTGTCACGTTCTTTTCAAGGAAATAACAAGCTGGACCTACTGTATTCAAATATTAAAGATGTCTTTAAGCGTATACTTCTGGTGCATTTGGGCAGATCAGACCACAACCTTATTTATTTTACTTTGACCTACAAGCCTGTTATTAGATGGAAACATGTTACCACCAGCATGGTTAGGAGATGGAACCTGGATGTTAAAATGGCTTTAAATGGCTGGTTCCAAATGACAGACTGGCAAATGATGTGAAAGTCACATGGGAATGATAATGAGGGACTCAGTCCCTTCATCACAGACTATATTAAGTTTGTGTCAAAACTATGGTGTCCTCAAAGTCTGTGTGTTGAAGGACATGCAGCGTGTGCTAAAGAAAAAGGTGCATGAAGGAAAGGAAGCTTATAAGAACAAAATCACAAAAAAAAAACATGAAAGATGTCTGGAAAGGACTGGGCATAATTACTGGACAGCGCTCAGGTGCTAGAAGGGAACGTGGACAAAGCTACGACTCCTACCGTCTTCAATGACCAGTCCCACAACACCACCCCTGCTACATCAGCAGTTCCTACCATGTCACCAGTAATAGCTGTCCATAATCAAAGACCAAGTGATGAGACAACAGAGTAAGATACATACAAGAGAAACCTTGGTATCAGATGGAGTCAGTCCTTGAATTCTTAAGGCCTGAACAGACCGACCTTGTGATATCCTCTGTCACCGAGTCAGTTTGTTCCTAAGGCTAAGAACAGCCTCCTGCATTGTTCTTGTTTCAATCTTGTTCTTGTTATCTATCTGCTCCACAAGGCTTATTCTGGACAAAGCTGGTAGTACTGTGAGAATTTTTTTTTTTCATTTTTTTTCCAGTACCTTCAATACCACCCAGCGATCCCTGTTAATGGGTAAGCTAAGAGCCTGTGGTGTCCTGGATAATGGAGTATCTATTGAGCAGACTGCAATATGCCAAGCCAGAGAGTTGACAGATATCAAAATGAAAGCTATGGCACAAGACAGACAACTTATATGATTAACACTGCACGAGTGCAATGTTGGAGATGCGTCTAATGGCCCAGATAGAATAAGAAAGCAGCTCCCAGAACTAATACCACAAACACTGCTGCTTTTTTCACTTATTTTGGCAACAGTCATCAGCCAGAATAGAGGTCAGCCTGGCATATGGAAGGCCTGCTGGCTTTGTGGAACTGCAAACAGCTACGGATAACTATGAGTCAAGAGTTCAGGAAGATTGGACCATTGCATATTAAAAACCGTGTACAGTGCCTGTAAAAAATATTCATTCCCTTGGATGTTTTTACATTTTTATTATACAATACTGAATCACAGTGGATTTCATTTGGCTTTTTGACAGTGATCAGCAAAAAAAGAATCTTTAATGTGAAATTGAAAACAAATCCCTGTAAAGCACTCTAAATCAATTAAAAATATAAAACACAAAATAATTGATGGCACAAGTATTCACCCCTTTAATATGAGAACACCAAAATCATCGCTGGTGCATTCAACTGGTTTTATAACTCACATAGCTAGTTAAATGGAGATCACCAGTTTGTAGACAAGGGATTAAATTGACAGTAGTGTAAATGCCTCTTATCTGGAACGTCCAACTTGTGGTGAGTCAGTATGGTGATCTAACCTAAGCAATGAAGACAAAAGAAAAATTCCAAGTAACTACAAGTAAAGGTAACTGAATAAAGTATAAAGCAGGGGATGGATACATGAAAATATTTAGGCTACTGAGTATCCCTTGGAGCCTGATTAAATAAATCATTAAGAAATGGAAAGAGTATGGCACGGCTGTAAATCTGCATAGAGCCGGTTTGGGTTAGGATTAAGATGGATAGGCACTCATATTGACACAGCTTGATATGCCTGAGACTTGCATATTCCTCTTTATTCAGATTCATCCCAGAAGTGCTTGAAAATGGAAGCCATCACCCAGAAGGAATCAAACCTAACAACTTAAAAGAAGGAACCCTTTCAGTCATTACCAAGGACAGCAACACAGACTTGAGGCAGTAATTAGGTTAAGACTAAAGCAAGGTGGCAGTGCACCTCTTCTCAGGCATAAGCTGATTCTCCAGCAAGGAAGGATGGTCAGTTTTACCTACAGTGCAGGTAAATGCTGGTTGACTCTGTAAAGCAGAAAAGTCTATTAGACATTACACTTAAGTGCTAAGGTTTGATATGTCTAGTAAATGCAGATTATAGGATGGATGCCTTTAAACTACACGGCATTCAGCAAGTATTCCAACTCCTTCAGTTAGCCATATGCTGAAATCATTTTAAATTTATTATTCACTCATCAAGCAACACTCAATACCATAGAATGGCAAAGTGAAAACAAGACCTTGGATTTTTTAAATTTTTTATTAAAAATAAAAAACTGTCGGAAAAGTGAAGGGGTCTAAATACATTCTGAATGTACTGTGTATAGTTAATATCCTTTTGGGTGTAGTATAAAAAATTTCTTATGAATATTACATAACTATACCAAATATATAGGATTATGAGATTATTATATTGTAGAGTGTACATTTTGTAAAGCGCCATTTCTAGTAAAAAGAGGGAATGTTATGCAAGTCTGGTTAAAGTGCCATTTTCTGGGCCATCTGCAGACAACTGTTGTCACTGTCGTGCTCTGCTGGAATGTTGCTGAATGCAGACTGTTAAAACATTGGATGTCTTGGAGAGATTCATTTCTGTGGCAGACATCACAAACAGTCATTACAGAATACAAATGTTTAGACCCTGAGGAATTTCTCATTGTTGCTGGGAGCATCACCAGAGCAAATCAAGGAAAATGTACCTTAAATTTTATCAGGATGTTACCTGACCCTCTTGGGGGTAACACTCTGGATCGTTGTTACACTCCAATCAAAGACCCTTATTGCCCTTACCTTGTACCACCTCTGCAAGCAGATACCAGAGCCAGTAAACTGTCACTGGCATAGATTTTACTGGAAATGAAGCACAATTTATTTTGTACATTTTTTTGCAAATTCAGTTTTGTATGAATTGTTTTGCTCATTATTTATTCAGGAACATTAATATTCCAAATGTTAGATTCTGATGCAGTTTTAGCCTCGGGTCATAAGGCTAAACAACAGCTGCTTATACTGACAACTGACATTAGTGTATTTGATGTGTGTGTTTGTATACGGTGTATAATTTATTGGTGTAATATTTGTCTGTTGTTTGTATGTTATGCCTGCACCAGTCTGAGGCAGTCATGTTGGTAAAAATTACATTTTACTCAGTTGACATGACAACAAGTTTATTCACTCATTTATCTACCTACCTAATAGTAAGTCAGTGCCCCATTTGTCCTCAAAAACGCCTACATGTATCAGGGCTCAACACTGTATCAAAAATGTGCTACTTCTGGACACTTTCAATCCAAATGGTTCCCGTAACTGTTACATAGTCATGAATGGGCAGTGGATCTCTGCTCCAAATAACTTGTACCATCCCACTGATGCTAATCTGGTTTGAGATCTGGAGGTTTATTCTCAACATATTCTTAAAAGGGTATTTGGTGCCCACTATCCTTGCAGATTTATAGGACCCCTAAATCTTTAATCTTGCACTTTAAATTGCATAGTCAAACAGTCAATGTATTTGTGCTTGTTTATCTGCTTTAAATTTACTACACATAGTGTATGTTACCTTCACTGACTGAACAGTCACATACGGTGGAGAGGCAGGTGGGTCATTCAATGTATACTCAGGAGAAACTAGAGTGAAAATACATCACTGTGTTGGAGGTTATTTCAATGATTAAGGAAAGAAGAGAGAAAATTTCACTCTGAGCACAGGTCATCACGTAATCAATTCCAAAGGGCAACTTTGTACATTTCTACTTTGTATTTTATAAAAAGTCATTCTGCAGTCAGTGGCAAACAAACACTGAAACAGACCACCTTTTCTCAATTTCAATCAGTAAAGAATATCTCCAAGACTGCAATAATAGGACTCAGCTTTTCTGTTAATGCATTTCAACCTTTTAATTTTCAGAAATTTCAACAAAAAACAATTATTTCTATAGCCGCATTTTAATGTACAGGATATAGCTCTTAGTGCTTCAAAGGGTGTCCAAAAGAAAAATTACAGAAAAGAAAAACAAATTAAATTATGTTAAAAATAATAATAAATACATCACACAAAAACAATAAATACAGGCTTACATAAAATAGACTGGAACATTAAAACATTAGAAAAATTTAGATGAGAACAGGATTTCAGCTCAACAAAGCTTACCAGTCCTATCCACTTAATTCCTCCAAAATAACATAAAGTTGAGTTTGAAGATCCCTAAGGTCCTGCTGTCTATGGTCTCTGTGTGAAGAAACACTTACTAACATTTATATGAAATTTACCCTTAACAAATTTCCAACTGTGTCCCTGTGTTCTTAATGAACTCATTTTAAAGTAACAGCATGGATCCACTGTGCTAAATCTCTTCATTACTTTAAACACTTCAGTCATGTCAGCTCTTAACCTCCTGTTGCTTAAACTGTATAGGCTTAAATCTTTCCTCATAATTCATCCCCTGTAGCCCTAGAATCAGCCTAGTCGCTCTTCTCTGGACCTTTTCTACTGCTGCTATGTCCTTTTTGTAATCTGGAGACCAAAACTGCACACATCACTCCATCTGAGGCCTCACCAGAGCTTTATAAAGCTTGAGCATAACCTCATTTGACTTGCATATAATTATATAGGTATATAATCATTAGAAAAATCCTTATATAACATCATATTCTAAGTCTCTAAAGATGAATATGACGATAAGGTCAGACAGCCTAGAGGACAGAAACAACATTTTAAAAACTCTAGTTATGCTGTAGAAAAAAACAAAAACTGGGTGCTCTACCTAACATAAATAGAGTCATTCCTTACTGTTTCCAGACTTGGCCCCAGAGGATTTGATGTGGTGGGTCTAGCGGAAAGCTGGAGTACATGTCTTCTTTGAACATAACAGTTGGCTGCACAGTGCCTCAATCAGGTGGTGGCTCAGAACAGAACCACAGAAAGAAAACAGAAAAAACAGATTAGGAAAGACTGCAAACCCATGAAGAATAAAATAATTCTGTGCCTTTATGGTCTATTAAGAGTATAACTAAAATGTAGCCCCGAAAAAGCCAAATTAAAAAACTGGGTTAAAAGGTTTTTTTTTTTTTATTTTTTAAATGAGCAGTTATGTTAGCCTGGCGTATCTGTAATGGTAAAATATACCAGATTTTTGATGTGTAATAGCAAAAGGCCACCTCATTTTTCATGCTTGGATAAATAAGCAGACCACTATTAGAAGATCTAAGGTTATAACTTAGAATGTTGGGGGGACAGGCATTCCCAAATATATAAAGGAGCAAGATTATTTAAAGCTTTCCATACCATTAGTAGTACTGTATTTTAAAGTCAATTCTAAAGGACACAGGTAACCAATGTAATTATGCTAAAACTGGAGCGATGTACTCAAATTTTCATTTACTGGTTACGATTCTTGCTGCTGCATTCTGAATTAATTACAACTGGTTGATGTATTTCTTAGTTAATCCAGTTAGGAGAGCATTACAATATTCTAGCTGACTAAAAACAGAAGTATGAATTAATTTATTAACATCTTGCAGTATTATGGGCCTTACGTTTGCAATGTTTCTAAAATGAAAAAATGCAGTCCTGGTAAACTGATTAATTTGTGATGTAAAGTTTAGGTCAAAGTCCATGATCACACTTAAATTCTTTACTTCCGCCTTGACTTTTAATGCTAAGGGATCTTTTTTTTCTAAAAACTTTACTATTTCGATTTTTGAAACCACTAAGATTTCAGTTTTTTTCCTTATTTAACTTGTGAAAATGACTACTTATTCTTATTACAAGACATTGGATTAGAGACAACAGAGTGTAAGATTCATTGGGTGCTGTACATAAGTAAAGTTGCGTGTCATCTGTACGACTGTGGTAGTTTACCATGTTCTTTCATATAATCTGACCTAATGGAAGCGTGTAGATTGAAAAAGGCAGTGGCCCCCGAAAGGATCCTTGTGGTACACTGTATAAAATATCATGGACCTCTGACCTACAATCACAACTAATACAAAATTTTCTTACTGTTAAATAGGACTGAAACCAATTTAACACACTACCCAAAAGGGCCACCTTTGCCTAAGATGAAGACACTGTGGACAATGGTGTCAAATGCTATGCTCCGGTATTATGTGGTGAGGAGAAAGAGCCCATGCTGACTGCATTCACCAGTCTCATGTATGCAACCACACCATCATTCACAGCCAATTTAGAGTTCTGTGTCAACTACATCTGCATACCTGTGGCATGTAGTAGGAAACTAGAGTTAACTGTAAAGAAAACTCACACAGCCCCTGGGAGAACTTAGAAATGCCACACTTAGTGTATGACTTGCCTAGATTTTGAATCAAGGACTGACTCTGTAGCTGTGAAGCAAAAGCAACAACCATTCTGTAAATGTACTGCCTTAATTTGAATATCACTTGTTAAACTATGAGATACTCAAAATGTTTGAGATGAGTCAAAATCCTCATTTCTTCTCAGCTTCAGTTACAGTGACACTCAACACATACACATCATCACATTAAGCAGAGGGCGAATTAGGTGTGAGCTAGGGATTTGTGAGCACATCCAAGTTAAATTTGCTTTTGATTCATTCTGACTGGAAAAAAGATAGTTGTTCCACTTTATTTTATTTTATTTTTTTACCTTTTAACACTCTACTTTTGTGATACTATCTTTCCAGTAATGCTTGCTATAAAATTCCATTCTAGTGCACTTAAAAGAGACAAAGCATTGCTGCAAAGCCTGTTACTTTGCTTTTACGCCTTTGATTAAGGTATTTTTTAGGTAGCAGTGGTCCTTTTGCTTTTAATATTTTTTTTGCAATTAATTAAAGATGCCAGCTGGTGTCTGCCTCCCACACACTTTACACAGCTCGGTATGGAAATGTAGTGGTAATTTAAACAATCCAATCCATATTTGTCTTCTTAAAATTTGGCAAAATGAAAATGATCTGGCTCCAAATAAAATCAAATAGCACCTCTTAGATCTATCCACACAGTAGAAGCCAAGGCATCTGAATCTCAAATACACAGCACCACCTCAAGGGCAGTACTGACAATGCAAGAGAAGTGAGGGGTCCAGACGGCTAAGTTGCACAGATTGCTCATTTCTATGCCAAAGCACTATTTGTTTGTTGATTCTGGAAATGAACATTACATGCTGTGTTTTACATGCAATAAAATGTCTAGTTTCAAATTCAGAGCGTCTGTCAAATGTCACTATTATCCTATCTTTTTATGAGTACTCTTTTAAAACTTATGAAATGCTTCATATTTACTCTGTATTTTTAGTATCATTACTGACATTATTTTGTATAAGACCACTCACTCTATGGAATGTAACAAATTATTTTACAGAGAATAGCATCTCAAAGCTTTGAATATCCTTGGTGAAAAACCTCAGTATCTGTTTAAATGGTTTCAGTAAACTATTGTGGGATGGTCTTACTTTAGCTACAGTGTCTCAAAACTGTGGAGCCACCTGCATACCTGTGTAAAGAATGGCCCTTTGGCCTCAGAATTTAGGCTGAAGATGCATTTGTTTAGTCTAGCATACCCTGATTAGAGCTGCTGATTGGGATATTCATTTTGAAACTTTTTTTTTTTTTGTTTGTCATGTGCTCAAAAATAAAACCTGTGCAATTGTTATGCACCGTTATCGATCCTCCTCAATTCTGTTACTCTTCTCGACATCTAGCCTTGGTGCTTGGTGTCACCCTTAGATTGCCAAGCTGTGATTCCAGTCTAAAGGAAGTGACACCAGATACTAGTAGCCTTTGGATCAACAATGAAAGTTGTTTATGCTGTTGAACATGTACTGTACTTATGACATCACAGAATGCTCAGGAGTGTTGGTAGTGACCAGTTAGCCTGGTCATCTGTGCTTTTGTATAACTTTTATTGTGACTTTTTGTATTATAAACAAACATGAATCTACAGATTCTCCATGAATTCTCTTTTCTATTTTTTCTTCTCCGAAAAGAATATATAATCTTGGTTATACTCAAGTGCATTTCATATGCATTTTAATATATTTTTTTTTCCATCTTTGCATTTCTTAATCAGGGAATCTTACATTGTTACATTGTTCCTGGAATCCAATATGGACATTACATCATGACATAGCATTGTGGGGGATGATCTGTGAATATCACTTTCTATTGCTGATTTGCCTCAAAAGTTAGCCAGTAAAAGGTGTCATTTTACTTGACTTCTCACTACATTCATAATGGCTAACACGGTACAAGACCCTAGTACTATTGCTGATGTGCAAAACAATTGGCTTAATTTCTTAAGATCTTTGTAAAAGTCATCATTAGCAGGTGTTGACCTCCATCAGTTCCGACCATCACGGTTCTCCATCTTATTTGTTTTTCAGCTAGCCTTTTTATTTATCCGTTAACTGTGCCATCCATCTAAGATGGATTGAAATCCAAGTAATCCATGTGGACCTCATGTTTTTAATTTAATACATGGGTTGAACATTTGGTCTGGTATAATAATATGCACCCAATCCCCCTCACAGTGGTCTTTTCCTATTCAAAAGAGCCACCCATTTTCACTGCTTCCTCTCTGCGTCACTTGTTGAAATTATTGTTCTTATTGTCAAAGTGTTTTGCAGGGAAAATGCCAAAACTTGTCCTTTTATCAAGGTAGATAGTTTTTACTCCTGATCTTTCTCTGATTTTGTCTAGCCGCAGTCTGGTTGGTCTTCCTTTGCTTTTTTATTGTCCATGCTTGCCTTTAAGATTGTCAAGGCCAGACTTCCAGCTAATTCCCTAATCACACACCCAGCATACTTCATCATTCTTTGTGTTAATCTATTCGTTAATGCTTCCTTATTTTCAATAATACCTCTGTTAGCTGCTTTATTTTTCCAGTTTATTCATAGAATTTGTCTGTAGCACCATTGTTCGAAAGCGTCTCTTTTTCTGCTCAGATCATTACTCAGAGTCCATTTTCACACCCATCACCCAAAACTGAGAAAATATAACACTTTAGCGATTTCTTTTTCAGGTAAACTTTTAAACCTCCTTTCACTAATTGTTTATGTTTCCAAAAAGCAGCTTTGGCCATTCCTGTTCGTGTTCTTACTTCTTTTGTGCATTTCTCAGTTTCTGTTACCCAGCTTCCAAAGTATTTGTATTCTTTAACCTGCTCCAGTTTCATTCCTTTGTCCAATATCTCACATATTTTTCCTGCAGTCTTAGAGATTTGTCTTACTTTAGTCTTGCTTATATTTAATTATATTCCATATTCCCCTCCTTTTGCAATTATATTGTCAATTGTACTTCTGTCTGTCTAATTGGGTAATCTGCAATCAGTGCTGTGTCTTCTGCATATCTTATTTTGTTTAGTACATATCCCCAATGTTTATTCCTTTATTTTCCTCCACTGCAGCTGTTATTAAAAGCTCACTATATAAATTAAACAATATAGGTGATAAAATACATCCCCACCTTACCGCTTTTGTATTGAAAAGTATCTTTAGTTTCCATTTGCAGTTCTAATGCATGCCTTCTCAATAGAATATATGGCTTTGATTAATTTTCTTTCCAAACTGATATGCCAGCCTGTTGCTTATCTTCCAGTAATTTCTTATGGTTTATTTTATTGAGTGCTTTCCGATAATTGATTTAGCATACAGATAAGATTTTACAGTACTTCTTCTAATGCTCTCTCATATAAGGAAAATAATAGCAGTCATACTTTTTTCCTTTCTGAAACCTGTTTGATTCTCTGATAGCTTTTGTTCTATTTCTTTTTGATTTTTTTTATTCAGCAGGCTTGGCAGTATTTTAGATACCTGCAAAATAATTAGGTTCTCCAATATACAGTGGTCTACATTGTAATTTTTAACATGTTGTTTCTTTGGCAGTTGTCTGTTTTCAAAGGATAATGTTCTAAATGGTTCAGTACAGGTGGCAATGAAAATCGTGTTTGGGCTAAGGTTTAATTCCTGCCTGACTGAGGCATCTTGATCTCAAGGGAAAATTTAACTATCAATTTATTGTCAAGTACACACATAATACATTAGAATTCTTACTTGAATGTCTTCCATAGACTAGCAACAGAAATACAGTCTAACAACAGTGAATAAAACAGCATATGTTAAATTTAACATCAGATGATAAATACTACAAATATTCTTGCATCTGTCAGTATGAACAGCTGGTGATAAACATATTCATTTGAAAATAAAAATTGTATTTGAATCAAATGTTGTGAGTACTAATAGTCCTGAACCATTTCCCAGAATGGAAGAAAAGAGAAAAGTGACTTTGCAATATGGTTGAGGTCTTTAATTATATTGTTTGCCTTTGTAAAGTGATCTGTATGTCTTAAACAGAAGGCAACTGTATACCGGGCTATCTTAACAAATGTGCACAATGGGCGCTGGCCGAGAACTCCAGGAGCATAGTGGCCCATGATGTTTCTGATGCCTATGTATGTTTCTGTTTTGCTTTCAAAACAGGGGCCCCAGTGCACAACTTTGCCTGAGGGCCTATGATACTAGTAAGATGGCTCTGACCAGTGCTACTCTGTACTGACACCCGGGCTTTCCTCTTGCATCTGAGGAAGTGAAGGCATAGGTGAATCTTCTTGACAATTGCAAAGATATAATATGCCTGAAATCTACAACCAGCAGCTTGTTTTTTTCTGACATTAAGAAAGTGATTGTTATCCTTGCACCACTGTGACAAAAAGCTAGTTTCTTTTCAGTAAGCCTTCTCATCATTGTTGATGATCAAGGGATAGCAATGGTGGTGTCATCAGCAAGCTTAACTCTTTTCAAGGTTGTTTTTTTTTTCTTTTAAGATTTCAAAATTCTTCTTTATTAGTCAAATAACGCAACACATACAACATATAGATATTTGAAAACTCTATACGCAGTTGTTTTGAATTGTATAACATATTTGAACTGTAGTCCATAAGCAGCACTCAGGTGTAGTGATAAGCAAACTGGACATGGTTCTATACCAGCAATTTTACTGTTACTGTGTCTTTACTTCAGCCTCTAAATGCATGTCATCACCAGTCTATTGGGGCAATCCATTTTTCTATTCAATGGCACAGGGTTGATTTTTGTCTTTTTTTTAAAAAGGTGGAAACTCTATATTCTCTCATTTACTAGTTCAGCAAAAATTCCACCTAATTGGTAATTAGAAATTTATCAAATCCTTTCTGAAATGTCCTCCATATCAGAAAAATCTGCCATACATCATGCCCAAGAACAGAAGGATGAATGACGCAGTGCTGCTGACACTTGCACAGAAGGAACTTTGCTGTCCTGATAAAAGTGGGCAAAGAAAGCATTAAGTTCATCTGGAAGAGAACATGTGGATGTAATTGGATTTGGCTTTAGTTTGTAGCATATAAGCACCTCTGACCCCATGTCATATTTTATGTGAATCACCATTGTTGCTGCAGTTACTATAGTTTATATCCTTACTGACTGTAGCTACGTTTTCCCAAAATTACCAAAGTTCTGCAGCTTCAACTCAAAAAATGGGATTCAACAAATGCCTGACGCGCAGAAATGATTCCACAGACAAAATATCTTCGTTTTGAAAAGTTTAGTTAAGTTTCAAAGTAAAACAGTTCACACAAAAAAAAGGAAAATTAAAATAGCAAAAAAAAGAAAAATTAATGTTAAGAAAAGTTCGGTTCTAGGCTTAATCTTATTACATCTTAAATCATTACCATTTCAAAAAGTTTCAGAACCATTTCTAAACGGTCAGAAAACTGTATGTGTATCCCATTTCTAACTTGAAAATGGATCTTTCAAGTCCCTCTTTACTGGGACTTGTTCTTACCACAACTAAGCTTATTATCACACTATTTCTCAGTTATAGTAAGAAGGTTCTATCTCTTACTAACTTATAGGGGGAAAAGACTGTACCATAAGTTGTGACTATGAAAGAAATTTATATTCTATTCAAATTAAACAAACATTAATATGACTTTAACTCAAAGCTTTAACTTTCTAAGATTGGCTCTTACATTTCCGGCCCCTAATTGGCTATGCAGGAGTGTAGACAATTACTATACTTTACTTCAATATGAGCCAATTACTTTTATATTAACTATTCTTTTCAAATCATTAGCAATAACACTGCAAAACAAACATTTTAAAAATTTCATATTTCAAACATTGGCTGTTTCTTGAAGCAGGCACAGTTTATTCACGGGTCTGTCCAGTGTGCTGAGATTGGTTTGCACACAAACTCTTCTGACTGCACCTTTAGCATCTGGCATTGTCTTGATGACTCGACCTATTACCCAGGAATTGTGAGGTGTAGCTTTGTCTACAATTAGAACAATGTCTCCTGGTTCAAAATTTCTTCTTGGTGTAAGCCATTTTTGAAGTTCTTGAAGTATTGGCAAATACTCTTTTGTCCATCTTTTCCAAAACAAATCAGCCATGTATTGAATTTGTTTCCAGCGTCTTCTTGGGTATGGTTCATTTTCTGCAATGAGTTCAGGTGGTATTTCAGGTTTTGTCTTCAATAATAACAAGTGATTGGGTGTGAGTGGTTCCAAATCATTTTGGTTATCGGATGTCTTTGTAAAGGGTCTGTTATTGAGTATTGATTCCACTCTACACATCATTGCAAGAAGGTTTTCATCATCGTGTGTTTGTTGGTTTAGTGTTGAATTTAAGATCTTTCTTATGCTTCTGATTTGTCTTTCCCACACTCCACCTTGATGAGAGGCTGATGGTGGATTGAAAATCCATTTGATTTGTTCTTGCATCATAGCGTCGCTGATTTTTTTGTGTTCCAATTTTTTAATAGCTTCTTGTAGCTCTCTTTCTGCTCCAACAAAATTTGTTCCATTGTCTGAGCACATGATTTTAACTTGTCCTCTTCTATCTGTAAATTGGAGTATGGCTTGGATACAAGAATCAGTGTCTAAGCTATGTGCGATCTCTATGTGCGCAGCTCTGGTTGTTAAACATGTGAAGATTACTCCGTACCTCTTGACTAGATTTCTTCCTCTTTTGACTAGGAAGGGACCAAAATAATCGACTCCAACATTAGTGAACGGTGGTTGGTTGGGTGCCAGACGATCTTCTGGCAAATCTTCCATTTTTTTGCTCACCTACTTTCACATTGTATCTTCTGCACATTGTGCACTTTGAAATTATTTTTCTGATAGCTGAATTGCGCTTGAGGTATCCAGTATTTCTGGCGTAACTGTGCAAGCACATAGTTCAGTTTTGTTTGTGAATGTGCTGCAATATAAGAGAAGCAGCATGTGAATGCTTGTGAAGAATTGCTGAATGTTTAGCTTCTTTGGGCATTGCAGCTTTGCAGAGTCTTCCTCAAACTCTCAGTATTCCATATTGTATGATCGGGTCAAGTTTATAGATTTCACTGTTCTTTTTAACACAAGTCTTTTTCTTTAGAGCTTTTAATTCTTCTGGAAATTCTTGCTATTGACTTAGACGGATAAGCTCTGTTTCAGCTTTAACTAAGTCAACTAGAGAAATTGGACTTGGTTTTAAAGTCAGTTTATACTTTTTCATGTGCTTTGTGCTGAGTGATTTTTGTTCTTCTGGATTACCTTTAGTCTGACTGACTTCTAGTTGGAATGTTTTTCTTTTATTTCTTAAGTGCAACAGTATGTCTTTAAACTTGAGGAACCAAGCCACTGCTTTCTTTAAGCGATGCCAATGTGAAAAGTAAGTGATTAGTTTGTTGATGGGTT
Organism: Polypterus bichir lapradei; assembly: GCA_026402145.1. Taxonomy (NCBI): domain Eukaryota; kingdom Metazoa; phylum Chordata; class Cladistia; order Polypteriformes; family Polypteridae; genus Polypterus; species Polypterus bichir. Next base: position 3,171,520 of record JANRMT010062848.1, read on the forward strand.
CAGTTGCCTCTTCTATTTTTGTCATGTTAACTATACAAATTTTAACTTCTGGATCATCTTCAAAAAGTGAATCGTTCAGTTGATCTGGTCTTTTTGGCCACTCACGCTCTGACTTTAATAAGAAACATGGACCATGTGACCATGTGGTGCTTTTGAGAAAGTTTTCTATGCTTAGCCCTCTAGATGCTTGATCAGCCGGGTTAAGGGCAGATGTGACATACTTCCACTGTGAATGTTATGAATGATCTCTGATCATGGAGATTCTGTTGGCAACAAAAGTCTTGAATCGAGTGCTTTCATTTGAGATGTATTTTAGCACTGTGGTGGTGTCAGTCCAAAATGTAGATTCTTGTAAGGGCATTTGAAGCTCACCTTTAAGCATTTTGTCCATTTTTACTGCCACAATGGCTCCTGTCAGCTCCAATCTTGCAGTGGTGACCTGCTTCAATGGTGCAACTCTTGACTTGCCCATCAGGAATGAACAATGCTTTTTGCCCTCTTCATTGGTTAAGACAAGATAAGTGACAGTGCCATATCCATCTTCACTAGCATCTGCAAAATGGTGCATTTGTGCTGTCTTTATGGTTCCAAACCCAGTAGGTTTGAAGCATCTGTTCACTTTATAGTCTGTAAGTAACTTCAAGTCATTCATCCATTTTTTCCATTTCTGAATGTGTTTGACTTCTACTTCCTCATCCCACCCAAATTTCTCTTTGCATAAGTCTCTTAGAATAAGCTTTGCTGACAGTAAGGCGGGTGCTAGAAAACCTAGTGGATTGTAAACTGAGCTAACAACAGACAGAATACCACGCCTTGTAGCGGGCTTGTTTTGCAGCTTAATCTGAAATTTGAAACTATCCGTTTCTGTGCACCACTGGACGCCCAGGGCACGGTCTGTGGGAAGGAGGCTGTGGCTCAAATCTAAGTCCTTTTGTTCATGAGCTCTGTCTTCTTCAGGTATGGACAATAAAACTGCTCTGTTATTACTCACCCATTTAGTCAAGTGGAATCCCCCTTTGAGGCATAGAGCTTTGGAGGTCCTTTGCCAGCTTTATTGCTTGTTCTTCTGTTGTCACTGACCTTAAACAGTCATTCACATAGAAGTTGTTAAGAATGGTGTTAACAGCTTCCTCAGGAAATGTATCTCTGGCATCTTCGGCTGTTCTACGCAAAGCATAAGAAGCACAACTAGGTGAAGAAGTAGCACCAAAAAGATGTACTGTCATTTTGAATTCTTCTAGGTCTTTACTCAGATTGCCTTCGGGCCACCACAGAAAACGTAAAAGATCAGTGTCTTTGTCTGGTATCTTAACTTGGTAGAACATTGACTTAATGTCTGCCATTAAGGCTACTGGCTCCTTTCTGAATTTTGTAAGGATGCCAATGAGTGTGTTAGTTAGGTCAGGGCCTTTTAGTAATTGTTCATTTAGTGAAATCCCCTGGTAGGTGGCAGTGCAGTCAAAGACCACCCGAATCTTATTTTTCTTTGGTTGATAAACACTATGATGTGGGATGTACCACACTTTGCCTTCATTGCAATTCAGGCTTTCTTTGGATACCTTAACAGCATAACCATTGTCTATAATATCTTTCACGAAGGCTTTATAGTCTTCGTGTAAACCTAAATTTGTGCTCAATTTTCTTTTGAGTCCAATAATATGCTGTTCAGCAATACAGAAGTTATTTGGCATTTTAAGTGTTTCATCCTTCAAAGGCAAATTTAAACAATAGTGGCCACCTACCAGACTTGCAGATTCTGAAGCTATGCCCATGAACTTGATGTCCTCCTGTGACATCTCCTCCTTTTCTTCACAGCTGCGCTCTGGAAAATCTGTGTTATACTGTTGCAGCAACATATCTTCAATCTCTGTTATTGACACACGATTGATTGAATGTTTAGGCATCTTAATATTTTGTTTTGCAAGGTCATCTATCTCTTTGTATGGTCCATCAACTACCCATCCAAGTGCAGTCTTCATGGCGTGAGGTCCACCTCCTTGGCTAGGTATGATTCGTTACTGCTTTAAGATTTCTGGGTAGTTGATTCCTATTAAAAGATCAACTTCAGAGTCAATATGAGATAGACGTACCTCTTTAAGATATGCCCACTTATAGATATGTTCTTGTAGTGGAATACTTTCTCTGTTCACTGGAATGGAGACCTGTGTGAAGACCTTTGGCAAATCAATATATTCAACATCATTGAGACCACAGACTTTTAAATCTGATAAGACAGAACATTGTGTTAGCATTTTTGAATCATCATCATAGTTGCTCATAGTTTTGAGGAATACTTGTGTTCTTCTCCCTTGAAGACTTAATTGTCTCTGGAGCCTCTCAGTGCAAATTGTTACTGTACTGCCGAGGTCTATAAAGGCGTATGTCTCTACATACCTTTCGCTCTTCTTGGATTTTACCTTAACAGGAACTACTTGCAGTGCGCATTCTTCTCCGGCCCCAGTAAAGGCACAAGTTCCAGTCTCGGTTTCCTTTTCAGTTGGTGTTGCCACCCTGGCTATGTCTTTAAATGTTGCTCCACTGTCTTTTTTGATGTGCAGGATGTCTGGGTGCTGAAAAGAACATGTCTGACATTTAATTCTTTCTTTACAGTTCTTACCAAGGTGCCCCTGTTTGAGACAGCGAAAACATAAACCTTTACATTTTAAAAAGTCAATTCTTTCTTTATGTGGCAGTTCTTTGATTTTTTTACATTCAGCAAGGATATGCTGGCCACTGCAGAATATACAAAGCTTTTTAAATGCACATGTATCATTAACAGTCTTTTTGACAGAGATTTCTTGAATCTCCCTTTCGGCTGCATCGGAAATATTGGTGGTGAAAATACCTCCTGATCTCTGTCCGTACTTCTGAGGGGGCCTGGCTTTCTCGGTTTTTTCTTTTTTCTCTAAACAAGTGTAGTCTTGTAAAATGGCACTATGTTCAGGGTCTAAAAGCATTTCAGCTTCATTACACAAAAAAATCAATTAGTTCAGGTATGCCAGGTCTTATTATATTTTCTCGAAGCTTGAAAGCATATCTCATCCATTCGTTTCCTAGAGAAAATGGAAGTTTTCTTAAGTAGAGCACACACATTATGACTGTTATTGAATTCTCCACTGTTCCCTGAATCATTCATAGTATTCATGCAGATTGAGAGGAAGTTAGAACAATCTCTTAGAGCCTCCCTATCGTTTTGCTTTATCTGAGGCCATTTCAATGCTTTATTGAGATATGCGTCTGCTACGAATAACTCATTGCCATAATATCTTTCAAGAAATCTTTTGGCTTCTAAATAGCCTGCATCTGGTAACATTCGTGAACAGCCTTTAATCATTTCTTGAGGAGAACCTCTGGTGTACTTGGTCAGATAATCTAATTTATCTTGAGGGTTTTCTAACACATCCTCAACAGCGTTATCAAAGGCCCTAATAAAGTCTGCATAAGCCAATGGGTCACCTGAGAATAAAGGGACCTGTCTGTGTGGTACTTCACCACGCGGCGCTGAAGGTGCAGGAACAGGTGTTATCTTTTGATCAGTTAACGATCTAGCCATTTCAGTAATTGCCTTTTGACATTCAGCTTGATTCTTTTGATATTCGACTTGATTCCGCGCTAGCACATCTACTATATCATTTCTGGAGCTCTGTGTGTCTGTTATTGCGCTAGTTGTGGATTGTTCATTTCTTTCCGCTTTAAGTTCATGTAACATTTGTAGGATACTATCGAGTGTCGATTGTTCAATCAACACTGTTGTAAAAGATGATGATGCAGCAGCAGTTTTCTGGGCTAAAGAATCAAGTTTAATATCGTGCTTTAACTGAGGAGACGTCTTTCGTGTTTTTGACTTTGAGCGATCTCGTTCTTGTCATTGCATCTCTTCGAATTGATTAACTAGCTGTTCATCAGATGTATGTGTTAACAGTCTATTTGTGTCTTTCATCCATGCCGCTGTAGCGTCAATAAATTCATTCCATTTCTTAGAGTTTTCCGAGAATGTCGCTTTCTGTTTCTTAATCACTCCCTCCTTATTTAATGTAGATAGTAGCTTTTCATGTAACTCCTCTATCTCTCTGTGCGTCACACAAAAATTGTCAAATCTTTTTGCTACTATTAAATTATTTCCTGGAATATCTTTAAGACTTTCGATTTCAGTTATGAACACGGAAAGCTTATCTTTCCTCAGCTCTGTTGTTTCTGACACATTATCTGCGAACAACTCAAACCCTGCTAACCATCTTGTCCAGTATTATCCCAGCATTGGATAATAATTCAACTTGCTTTTCATAGCGAAACACAACCATTTAGCAAAATCCTCTTCACCAATGTTCAGTCCTTCGCCTTCCCTCAGTTTAAGACTGTCAAATTGAATCAATAGATAGAACACCAGCTCATACTTGAACACAATGCTTTATAGTAAAGCATTAATAAATGCCTTAATAATGCGTTTCTTGCTTTATTTTAGAAATCCTGTTATGACCTCCACAGCTCTTTATTGTGACCCACTAAGGGGGTTGCCCTGCACACTTTGGGAACCACTGGTCTATATTATTCTTTATAACAGAAATCATATCATTACATGTGCCAAGTGATAGTAGCTACCTGCTCAGATGCTGGCACATTACGCCTTTCCTCGATCCCTGGGAGCACAAGCTCTTGATGAACTCAGTTGTTGAGCACATCATAAGCCTCATCAAATGCATGTGGCAGTGTGTAGACACATCAGTTGGAAGGCTGCTGTACTATCCAACAAAGGTCTGCAACAGCATGTGTGCTTATGTACAAAATTGATTAGCTTAGTCCATATTGGGTTATTTCAGGGTGACATCCGGGTGGGGTTTGAGGCATGTTCACATATGTACATTTACAAGATGGTTGTATGCATTTTCTTGTTTTTCACATTTTCACACTCTAATCCATGCAAAGTTGTATTAAATGGGACCATAATGAGGACTCTCTAGCCTTAATTAATCAAAGCAACCTGCAGTTTTTCCATTTTTTTAGTGCAGAACTGAATTTATTTTCTTACTGTTGTCTTTCATTTCAGTTTTTGTTCATATATGGTATACAGCAGTACTTAGAGGTAGTCCATCTGTCCAAGGTAAGGAAAGGTAGCAGGATGTAAATGTCATTTATTAAAGTGTAAAGGGAAAATCAACAGAAAATATGCAACAACAAAAGTAAGTCTAGTGCTATCAATCAATCCAACTAACAAAACAAAGACACACTGTAAAGCTTGTGAAGTTCAGTTTTCATAAGAAACCAGTTTGCATAAAACCTAGTGCTGCAGAGACACTCCTGGACCAAATTTGTGAATCCTCCTTCAACTGTTAATCAAATTGATCAATCTATCTTGAAGCTGAACACATACATTAACTGTAGTCATCGCTTTGCCTTCTTTAGCAAATGTTTAATGAGCAGTTCCCAGATGTTCCAGTTTTAAAATTTTCATCTTATTTTCTCTTCTACAATTTTTTACTTTAAGTCTTTTTGAATCTGTGAATCACTTTTCTCGCATAACAGTACAGCTCTGTTTTGACAGAATGATACTTATTACTTTCAGTTAGGTGCTTTGATCAGAATGATTTCTCATTAAGCTTTGTAAAAGTCATCACTGTGAAAGAAACTTTACAGTAAAAAGAATGCAGGGTAGTAAAATTACATTTTCAATTAACTAATTAACCAAAAAATCTATTAGAGGCGAATTTGTGAATAAAAACAATTTAAAAAATCACTTGAAAGCAGAAAAGAACAAAATATCTATGGTTGAGCCTGAATGCTTTTTGTAAGTTAATGAGTAATATAACATTTTTGAACTCCTATCATTTGTTTGAATAAAATATTTAATCATCATAGACAGTTGGGATGATTTCATTCCAAGCTCTTGTGGTTCTGAAGACAAATGCTGCTTCAAGCCTATCCGTCACAGAGCCTTATACTGATGGATGCTTTCTCTAGATTTTGTACTGTTGGTCCAAAGTAATTTCCAGCAATCAGTATTTCACTGTTGTCATGTAAGTGACATTAGCTCTTTGTCGAGGATGAGATGTAGGCTGACAGTTAAAAATAACAGTTAGTGGTCCTTCCGTTCCAGTATTACGCCTGGAGAGTTAAGGAAGCTAAGATGCCAGCTCCACACTTTGATCCACATAACAAGATTTTTTCATTTTTAAAGACTGCTGACTGACAGCTCCATTTTTGTCAGACGAGGACAATCTTTTTTCATTTCTCTCGACTCCTCGTCTGTAAGAACATCTTGGAGGAAGCCAGAGAAGTATGCTGAGCTTTTGGAGAAAGCCAACAGGTCACAGATCTAAGGAATTTTGTGTTGATGTTTAGGAGAAGTATACTTACAATAAGAATGGGACTTTGGGAAATGATGTCTAACACTTTAATACAGATGAGTAGCACATCTGATTTACTTGGATTTCTGTTGTTCCTAGAACTACATTGAAGTTGACTTTCTTGAACATTCATTTGCTTTTGATCAGGCAGCTTTTTACTTCTTCCTGTTACTGGGCAGAAGCAAACATTGCTCACTCTTTGGATAAGCAATAAGAACATCTCATTTGGCAAAACATGTTGGATTATACACTTTTAATATACTCTTGCCTATATTTTACCTTTCTGTTTATTTCTGCTTTAACACTTGTGTAATTATAGTCTATTCTTTATAGAATAAAAAATAGCTTTTGATGTTATATTTGGATATCATCGTAAAAGGTGCAGTTACTACTGTTGATCTACAAAGTGTTCACCAAAGTGTTTTTCTCAGCATATGTGCCGTATTTGACAGTGAACTTGTTCGTGAAATATTTTCTTGTAAATGTGCCTTGTGGCCGGCTTAGGCAAACTTTTTTTTCCCAGCACTCCATGATGCTTTTAGAGGCCAGCATGAGAGAACTGTAGAAGTTATTCGTAAAACTTTAATACTTGCATACTTTAAGTTTGTTGTTGAGCTGCTGGGGCATGTGTTATGTCATCACCCAATTAGTACTTCAGCCTTCCACCCTGTATGTGTTTAAAAAAAAAAGTAGAATTTTCATTTGATGGGTACATTAGTTTACCATAATTAGAATATTATAAGTACTGCCAACAGATATATAAAGCTGATCCTTGTGCTTGGCAGGGTGTAAACATGTTTTTTGGCATATGCATACTTTAACACTCATATCAACGTCAATTGTTATAAATGAGACCCCAATGAGAAATCTCTAATCTTACCCCAATTTACTGAATCAAAGCAACCTTCAGTTTTTCTGTCCTGCATGAGCAAGGAACTGTTCAGGAAACAGAAGGCAGGCCTAACTTCCATCTAAATTGGAGGGAATGCTATCAAGAGTATGAGCAGTTTAAATTTCTTGGAATGGCCATCACCGATGAGCTAAAGTTGGCACAATAGATTTCCACTATTATCAAGAAGGCTCACCAGTGCTTTTACACTCTTAAAAATAAAGGTGCTTGAGTGGATCTTTAGAGCGACGCCATCTTTGGTTTCCAAAATACCCACCCACATAAAGGTTTCAGAAAGAACCATTTATTTATTTAGATCTGTAACAGGTGCCATACAAAAAAAAAAAAAAAAAAACCATGAATAGATGATAACATTTGTGAAATACCAATGGGTTCCTGATTTGAAAAGTCCCTCGCTGCATACAATAACATGGGCTAAGTCCTGGTGTTCTTAGACTGTTAGTGTCCTGCTAGGTTGCATACATTAAACATTTTAATTTTTCTACATACTTGGAAGTTTTTGAAGCACAATAAACCAACTTCAAATGCAAAAAACTCTTTCCAGACTTAAATAGTGCTTGGTCAAGCAATGGATCTGTAAAGAACCGTGCAACCCAGTAAAAAAACCTTATAGTGCAATTAAAGAATCATTGTTTTTAAAAGTGTACTCAGATATCTAAGGAACTTCTCAGTAACTTCTACAGTTGCACAATAGAGCCCATCCTCACTGGCTGCATAACATCGTGGTATTGCACCTGCTCAGGTCAAGATCATAAAACACTGCAGAGGATGATCACCTTGCTGCCTTCTGTCCAGGACATACCCAACACTTACTTCCTTAGAAAGGCATAATTAGAGACCCCAGCCATCCTGCATAGCCAGTTTTTCATTCCTTCCTTCTGATAAACAGCACTCACACTAGTAGATTCAAAGACCATTTTCTATCCAAAGATCGCAAGGTAACTGAACAGCTAATTTTAACAGCAAATATTGTAATATAAAATGCATTGTGTGTACATATACAGTATATCCTGCATATGTACTGTATAATGATGAGTCACCCTATGTACTTCTGTATTTTTAGCACCATTTACAATTGAACTTGATTACAATGATAAATGTTTATTCAAATGAAGAAACTGATACAGAGTTTATACAAGGATATGCTGGTGAAGTAGTGCTGTGGGCTTGGGCTGCTGCAGGCTGTGCGATGGTGATGAGTAACCCTGTGTGTGGCACATTTAGTCTGTGGTTACAGGAATACCAAGCTGACATTTTCCAGGTTTTAAAGAATGTTTTCTATTCTCATGGTACTGTTGTAGGTGGAACAACATTAACTTGCATCCTATTCTGAAGTCTTGATTAGGCAACAATCACATATTGAGTCACTTATGCTTAAACCTCACCCCTTAATTAAAATAGAACGATTATACATAGTCCAGTCATTTTGAGTCCAGTTGAATAAGAATGTCAATTTTACAGAGCAGAAGGTGTCCGATAGTATATACAGTATGCTGTCCAATATATCTTTTAATGCTCTAAACACTGTTAAAAGCTTTTTAATTGATTTAAGTAAAACACCTTACACCACACAGTTTTAGAGTATATGACACTCCAACAAAGGTATATCTTATTGATAGGTTTGACACTGATTGAATTAGTTTTAGGATACTGTATTGATTAATTTAAATATTTGAGATGTCAAAGGTCAAATGTGCCTATCCATTCAAACATATCATGTGTCTCTGATCAATATGCCTCCAAGGACTCTGATCTTTTGCATGGTGTCTTTTCAAATTTCCTGTGCTTTGCAATGTTCTTCAATCTTGTATTTATAACAGTAGAAAGTATTTTGTTTTCATATTAATGAATATTCTAAATGACTTGTGGGAGTAAAAATTTGAAGCTGTAAAGACAATGAATTAACTATATGAATACGAGGCTCATGTGATGCAGAATATATTGCAAGAAATTGATAAAATGAATTTAAGAGTCAAAAAACAAAGAACATAGAGTATTTCAGAGCATATTATAATTTGTGCAGTTTTTAATCTTGCATATCAACTTGAATGTCATTTCACATATATTTTTCTCTGACTTTTCTGGTACAACGGTCACAAATTATATTAGACCTTAAAATGTTCAACACCAGAACCATTCCAAGTGTAACAGGGCTAAAGCTAAATCACAAAATGATCTCTACAGTTCAAAGTACAAGTAACCTCTGAACTTAAAGTATCTCCTTTAGCTCATCTCTCTATGAAGCTTATCTCTGCATGGAAAGTAGAGGTCAAGTCCCAAAGGGAGAGTGACTCAGGGCAAAGAGCCAGCTGAATGAAATGAACCTTTTTATATTGCTTTTCTTTTTACATTACCTTTTTACATATTTCTCATTACACAAGAGGGGAAAAGTTCAGCTGGAAAGAATGCAACATGGTACAAGTAAACTCTAGAGACAAGCTTGTACTTCTATCTTTGAAATGCTTAGAGTTTTACAAAATTCAATAAGAATCTGCCAATTTCCAGCCAAAACTGCCTCCTACTGGGTCTTCTTCTAGTGAGCCATTCCTAGTACACTTCCAGTGTCAGGTTCAAGAAGTCATGTTTACTAAATGTCCAAACTACCTCAATTGTCTGTCTTTTCCCAGAGCAGCATCTTAAACCTGAGGCTGTCCCCTATTGCTCAAACTCCTGTTGTGGAGAATAATTCCAGTAGTCCAGTTCATGTACCATATGGCAGTTTTATGTATGATCTTATTCACACCTGTCCATAGGTTAGCATGGGAACACAGATTGGTAGGTAAACTGAAAGTGTAGTCTTTTTGTTTAGCTTCTAGTTTATCAGCACTATTGAGTGCAATATTCATGGTGCTGCTACTGCTACCACCATACCAGACTATTGTTCAATTTTATGAATGCCTCTTGACCCCTTCATCCATTCTTTTACAAGAGAAGACCATTGCTTCAGGTTTGGAATCCTATCTCATCCCAGCTTCACTACATTTTGCTGCAAATCGAGACTGTACATGTGAGAGATGATAACTAGATGAGGCAAAGACATCATCATCCCCAAAAAGCACAGACTGAAATAAGACACATACCAAGCCTTGGCTGCTCATATAAAATTGTCAGAGGTGTAACATTTAAACCATGTATAACAGGTGGATCTGTGCCTCCAAAAATAAAATGTGAAAGTGGTTGAAGAACAATGAACTGTGTCATGCACGTGCAAGTAGGAGGATGTTGTATGGATCAAGTGAAGTTAATTCCACGCCAGGCCAGGGGGTGGCGAGGTGCACTAAACCTCCCTCTGTTTTCTTAGCAGACCAGCTTCAGGAAAATTTGTCTGACCTATCCTTGAAGACATGACTTTTCGGTTCCGGCGCCTGAGATGATGTCACTTACGGTTTTCCGGCGCTTGAGATGATGTCATTTCCGGCTCCAGTGCCTAGGCTGAGGTTGTGAGTTGCTATTGTTTATAATGGTTACAGTGGGTTGCCACTCTGTGAAACACGCCTGACCCCTCCCCCACTGTGACAATTATGCTCAATCACCAAAGCAAAGCCCACTATCCCGCACTTTTATGTTTGTGCTCGATTCACCAAAGAGGACCCACCCTTTGGGGGGTCATGAATAGAATAACAGGGAAAAAGTGGGTTGTGACATGAGAAAAATTAAGCAACACACGTTTAGAATCTATGACCAACTCTTAGATGTCGACAAATCAGGTGCCACTAGAAGGAGCCCTAATCTCTTGTCACTGTTGCATTTATGAAGTATCCATGTCAGAAGCAGGTAGGATGCAGGCTCCCTTGCATCTACATTGCCTGATATTTGCCTCTTGCATCTCCAATTTGTGTCTATTGCTAAGTTACACTTACTACTCACCACATAGCTGAAGGGGAAGGATTAATAAAAGAAAGGAGCACAAATTATTGCTTTCATCAAGCATTGTGATACATGTTCTCCTGCTAAGCAATACTCAAACTTCCCCTTACGCATTTATCTATTTTTTTTACTTAGTGTGTAACTTTAATGTTTGATTTGGCCTGCATTTGGATCTTGTTTCTGATTTTCCAATACATTTTCATCTGTGTAAGACTTACTGCCATGACTAACTACTCTTTGAATTGTTGGCTTGAATAAAGCAAATCGGTTCTGCTTTATTCTTTTCTGACAGTTCTTTTTTTAGCCAAGATGTGCAACCACCCTCTGACATTTGTAGTCTGCTCAGTTTAACTGGGTTTCACCTTTCTCATTGTTGTTGTGGTAAAGCCAGGGTTATTAGCCTGTCTTAAGTTGATTGTTTTATATATTTTTTTCTTTTTTTAGTTTTTCTTGTATACTTTTCCATATTTTCTTCTATGTAATATGTATTTGTTTTCTTTAATCATTTAATTAATAACTAGGATGTTTCTATATATAAATGTAAGTTCCCCTATTCCCCTTATGCTTTGTGGGTGGTACCCCAAGAGGCGGGGCCACCGTGACATCACCTCTGCTGATTATGCTTTCAGATTGTGTACTGGGACTTGATTGCCCATTAAAGCATGTCCTTTTGCCACCTTATTGGTCTTTTTTTAAATGTTTTTGTTTTGTGAATAAACATTTTATTTTATAAAGATTATTGGGTGGCTTGGTCTGTGCAAGCCAGCAGTTTTTATTATGCCCTTTCCCTTTCAAGGCAGTTTTTTGGACATTTCTAGTATATTTTAATGAACAAACCCCTCTTAGGTTTGTGTAGGCCAAAAAAGGCCATTATAGTTGGGATTAAGCTTTTTGGGCTAAAGTGTATTCTGTTCAGGCTTAAGAATCCTGCCCTGGTTTTTGAAGCCTTTAAAAGTTCTCACACCTTTTCTCACTGTGGTGGACTTAAAATCATAACAATTACCTCCTTACCACTGACAATCCAGCATCAGTTGAACAGATATTTCTAAGTCAGCCTTGTGTGGCTGAGTGTGGCTTTGGCTGGCTTCTTCCTTGAACCCAAACAGACCTGGACAGTCTAAGGCTCCGGATGGACTTGCAAAATTGGCGAAGATTATGATTAATTACAGATAACATTGTCATCATTTTCATGAGTGCATGCAATTATGTGAAATCATTTTCTGAATCGTAATTATCTAAAATGAAAAGTTAAATTCTGTAACATAATTAAGTTTATGTTCCTTTTTTGCTACCTAAGCTTTTCTTTATCACTGAATGTACACCAGTACAATAAATGACATGTACTACAAAAAAACTGATATTATTCTACATCAGGTTGTCTAGCCATATGTTTAACAGATACCTGTTATGATTAAATGCCTGTTTTTAGTAAGTATTCTTGGACTGAATAAGTTTTATTTGGGACTTGATATGTTTTTGAATCATGTAGTTTTTAGCTTTACCCTCTCCCTGTGATTTCATATTTTTTAATGTTATATTTTTTTCTACTGGGTTGCTGCATAAGGCACCATAATTCTCAAGATGCATTTCCCCATTGTCAACAAAAAACAGCATGATGCGTAACATAACTTCTGTTAAAAAATGGCAGGGCCAGGTTTGAATATCTGTAGGTGGATAGAACAAGGAATTTAGGTGCAAATAAAGTTAAAAGGGTTTTAGTGGGTGTCAAGATTTTTTTGGCTTGGACCTCCTTCTACCTACAAAATGTTTTTTCTGTTTGCCACAAAATCTTTAGATGCTTTGACTTATTTTTTTCTGGTTTTGACCTCTGCTAGTCTTTCTGTCCCAGTCCTTTTGTCTTTGTCTACCAGTCTGTACTCATACGCTTATTTTCATTCTGCCCCTAACAGTACCACTGTAACTTTGTTGCTATGGTACAACCAGGGGTGTTGCCTCGGATCAAGTTAGTTTCTTGTTTATTTAATTTTGATATTCTTATTCAAATTTAAGTTTCCATATTTCGTTAATAATTCTGTTTTTAGTTTCTTCCTTCTGTTTAAATGTAAAATTATGATTTGCTTTGATGTTGTATTGTTCATTCATTTGCTATTGTGATGGTTGTAGTGTGCTTTGTTATTTGCCCTGTCACCTTTTCGGGGAACCCAAGAATTCCCCTGCAAGTATTTAAGAAAGAGCTAAAGTTCTTACTTCAGCTTTGGCATTATTGGACTGTTAGTTTCTCACTTTATTTTACTTCTTCTTATTTGGACTTACTGGGTTTGACCCCTGGTTTTTGGTTAAGGTACTGTTTTTGAATTTTGAATTGAATATGTTTGCTTTAGGTTTCTGTCTTATTAGGCATAACCTATTTTCCATTATTTTGATCATGCTTTGCTTTTTGTTCTCCCTTTATAGTCTTTAAAATAAACATTTACATATCAGTGAAAGTTTGTTTTGTGTATGGGTTAGAGGTTTTAACTTTTTATCCTCCGTTTGTTGATTTTTCTGCCTGCTACAAGCCTTACCATCACTTTGGATCTTTTTTGAGTGTGGGAGTAGAGAACCTGGGTGTGTGGCTTAGCCATTAGGCTCTGATCAAATGTCTGCCCTTTTTGTGTGGTGTTTTGAGGCCCGATTCCTCTGGCATAACATTTGTGAGGCCATTTTTTGTGTTCCTTGTGTTAACCTGCTACCTGAGTACATTACAGACAGAAACATAAACATTGCAAGAAAAAGCTCATGATCTTCTGAAGACCTGCTTGGCTACTGCTTTCATTTTATGGTATTTTATTTGTTTCATAAATAAATAGACAATTGTTACAGAAATGCTTTGAACCTCTTCCCATCCACCTGCTAATATGGTGAGGAAAATTGGGACTGATATTGTTTTTGCCCACCCTAAGTATGATTAAAGAAACATTCACTTTTTTGTATATTGATCTGCATTTATTGTGACTTTCATTCATTAAAACATTGACTAGCTGAAAGAAATCCTTCTTATCAATAAGGGAACTGACTTTTTTAACTTCAAATAATATTTTAATGTTACCCTCCAAGGTTTCTTACTTTGAGTTCTACATTCACGGCAGGCTGGGCACCATATCACACTGCAGTATGTTGTTTCATTACATAAAACACTTGTGAAACAGCAGCTGTGCTGTCATCCTGTATTTTTCCTTTTTTTGCTGGTAATCTTTAGATGCTGATACAGTGAGTGGATCTGCATAGTCTTTTTACCTGTCTACAATGAAAATTTTTCTCATATCATTTAGCAACTCATGTTGTTCTGTTATATTTTGAATCTCTAACAGATATCTTTATTGTGATTAATTGTACATAACTAGTTTCAGAGTAGAGCCGCTGCTCCTCCGCATCGAAAGGAGTCAGATGAGGTGGCTCGGGCATCTGATCAGGATGCCTCCTGGACGCCTCCCTGGTGAGGTGTTCCGGGCACGTCCAACTGGGAGGAGGCCCCGGGGAAGACCCAGGACACGCTGGAGGGACTATGTCTCCCGGCTGGCCTGGGAACGCCTTGGGATTCTACCGGAAGAGCTGGAAGAAGTGGCCGGGGAGAGGGAAGTCTGGGCTTCTCTCCTTAAGCTGCTACCCCCGCGACCCCACCTCGGATAAGCGGAAGAGAATGGATGGATGGATGTACATAACTATTTTTGAATTCTTCAGGTGTGTTCTTATTTATTTCCAAATATTTGTTTTAAGCCAATGCTTTCTGAGATTGTCACCTCACATTTCTTTCGTTGTTTGTTGGCTTCTTCCATCAGATGCTTAGAATTTGTCTTATTTTCCAAAAGGCACAATACAACAGTATTTTAGAACGACAGCCCTCTTCTTTGTGCTTTGTAACAGGATGCATCTTTTGCATGTGATGAGGGTTTAAGTTAATCAAGCATAGCAAGACTCATCACAAGAAGTAGGAAATCGAATTGCACTTATAATGACTTTGTGGCGTGGACAAACCTTACCACAGTCCGTTATTTTATGTTTATTCTTTTTAGCTTTGTATTCCTGCTTTTGCTTAATGTACAGACATTGGATATTTTCTTTAACCAAGAAAATTAACAGATTAAGTTTACTGTAAGGGACATTGACAGCCCCTTGGACATTGTCATTTGTTTTATGTTTTGTTCTTTCACGTAGAAAACATCACATCTTCATGCCTTGATACAGACACGTTAAGAATACCAGCTTAAATTTATTGCAGGAAAACCTGCAAATATCAAATTAAGTGTGTTTAAAGTAGGTTGCTGTTATATAAAAAAGAAAGAAGTCAAATTGATTACTTAAAATAATTAAAATAGTCTTACTGAAGTATAGAAACAAAGAATACATTATCCAACACAAATCTTACATAACACAAAATTTAACAATAGCTGAATAAGAAAACTGAATTAAAAAGTAAACTAAGAATGACATTAAGATACATTTGTATAATTTCCAAGTTCTAAAAATACTGTCTGAAGATGATAAATATATACTGCTCATTTATATTGTATCAGAAATAATATCATAATATTAGGTATAACAAAGGACCCAGATCTCATGAAGGTAAATAAAGTACAGTGGATATAAATGTGTACACACACACACACAGACAGTCACGCATATGCACAAAGGAAACAGCTTAAGTGCTCTGGTGATTATGATTCCCTGCCGCTCCAGAGGTTGACACTGTGTTCTAATACCTTTTCTCTTCCTCCCTCTTCAGATGGGAAGATTGACAGTTGTAGCCACTAACATCACTTCTGGTGTCCATCCTGCTGGACCCACATCTTCCTGTCTTTAGGACTTAAGACCAGAAAATCCACCTGCTTCTAGCAGTTCTGTCTTGAACTTACATCTGTAAAGACATCTCCGCAATTGTTGCAAGTTTTCTTTTGTTTGTATTCCATTTACAGTGGTGTGAAAAACTATTTGCCCCCTTCCTGATTTCTTATTCTTTTGCATGTTTGTCACACAAAATGTTTCTGATCATCAAACACATGTAACCATTAGTCAAATATAACACAAGTAAACACAAAATGCAGTTTTTAAATGATGGTTTTTATTATTTAGGGAGAAAAAAAATCCAAACCTACATGGCCCTGTGTGAAAAAGTAATTGCCCCCT
>JANRMT010062848.1:3197761-3225507 GCA_026402145.1 Polypterus bichir lapradei
CCACTCTCTCTGAGAACCGGGGCACACACCGGTGGTAGTACCCCACCAGCCTGAGAAAGGCTTGGACCTGCTGCTTGGCTCGCAGATGGGGCCATTTCAAAATGGCATCTACTTTGGAGCACTGTGGCTTCACGGTACCCCGGCCCACCAGGTAGCCTAAATACTTGGCTTCGCTCACTCCAAAGAAACATTTCTTTGGATTAATCCTAAGTCCGGCCTCACCCAGTGTCCACAATACCGCTTTTACCTGCTGTAGGTGTTCCGTCCATGTGCTGGAATAGATGACCACATCATCCAGGTAGGCAGCATTATATGAGTTATGGGGCCTTAGCACTTCAGCAACTTTCCAGCCTCTGATGGACAGAGCCCCGTGTAACCCAAATGGAAGGACGTGATAATGCCAGTGTCTGCTAGGGGTACTAAACGAGGTCTTAACCTTTGCGGGGTCTGTTAAAGGAACCTGCCAGTACCCCTTTGTCATGTCCAGCGTGGTCAAATACTGAGCTTGTCCTAGCCTCTCGAGGAGGTCGTCCACTCATGGCATTGGATAAGCATCAAATTGGGAGACTTGATTAAGCCGACGGAAGTCATTGCAAAACCTCCAACTCCATTCAACCTTATTGACCAAGATGATGGGAGTGGACCAGGGTCTATGACTTTCCTCTATAACTCCTATTTCCAGCATGTGCTTGATCTCAAACTCCACTGTAGCTCTTTTTGCCTCGGGAAGACGATACGGGCGTTTTCGGACTACAACCCCAGTCACAATGTCGTGCTTAATCAGAGAGGTCCTTCCAGGGTTTTCATTCACTACCTCCGGGACGGACCGGATAACTGTTTCCAGCTCCCGTCGCTGTCTGGGACTTAAATCCGCACTGAAGTTAGGGCTACTCACGTGAGCAAAGAGTGAGCGAGGCTGACCGGAGGAGGGATCGGGATCCCTATCCTTCCACGGTTTCAGCAGATTTACATGATAAACCTGCGCCCTCGGCCGACGATTGAGTTGACTCACCAAATAGTTGGTGAGTCCTTTCCGCTCCTTAACTTCGTATGGACCTTGCCAATGGGCTAGTAACTTAGAGTGGGAGATAGGTACTAGGACCATGACCCGATCTCCCGGACCTGTGCTGCTTGAGCCTCTTCCATGTGACTTTTAAGGAGGGGCTGAATTTTACCAAATCTATCATGTAATTGTGCGATATACTCCAAAATGTTTGTAGAGGGAAGAGCCTCTTCTTCCCATCCTTCTTTTAAAATGTCTAATATGCCCTGGGGTTGTCACCCATACAATAATTCAAAAGGGGAGAACCCCATATTGGCCTGTTGGGACTTCCCGATAGGCAAAAAGAACGAGGGGGAGGAGTTGATCCCAGTTCCTTCCAATTTTCGCTGACCACCTTACGAAGCATTTGCTTGAGAGTCTGATTAAGTCTCTCTACCAGACCGTTGGTTTGAGGATGATACACCGCGGTCTTTAGATGCTTTATATTAAGTAAAGTAACTTTAAGTAACTTGGCAGTCTCCTTGAAGTAGCTGAGCGCAACGGAAGAGCTTTGGGGTATTTGGTAGCATAATCCACAAGGACTAAAATGTACTTGTGTCCTCGGGCTGAGGGCTCTAGGGGTCTGACTAAATCGACCCCAATTCTGTGAAAGGGAACATAAATTAGGGGAATAGGAATGAGAGGAGCACAGTCCTTCCTAGGAATTTGTCACAATTGACACTCCGGGCAGGAAGCGACGAACCTCCTCATTGATTCCCGTCCAATAAAAGCAAAGCTTGATCCGCTCCAGGGTTTTCTCGGTGCCCAAATGGCCACCTAGGAGGTGGGCGTGTGCTAACTCACAGACCTGCCATCGGAAGGTCCGCGGGATTAGCAGTTGCCTCCTCTCCTGCACGTCGTGCTCTGCTACGCAATCTAGAAGGTCGTTTTCCAACACAAAGTGAGGACCCTGTGGCATTGACTGGTGAGTGCGCTGGCCATTGACCAAGACCACTGCATTTTTGGCAAACTGAGGGGAATCATCATTCCACTGCTCTCTTTTAAAAGAAGCCGGCGGTTCTCTAAATTGAAACTACAAAAGGGAGAGGGGGTCCGGGCTGACCTCAAGGGGCGTGGTTTCCTCTCGTTCCGTCTCGGCGCTGGTGGATGACGTATTGGCACGCAACAGTCTGGGAGTTGCCACGTCACTCAGGGAGTCCGCTTCATTTCTCTCCACCGGCTGGTTATACGCCGTGGAGACAGTTTGAGACGGCTCATCCCCGTTTACAACTAGGCCTAAGTTAAACCCAGGAATGGTATGTGTCTCACACCTTTTCATTTTAGACCAGTTCCGCCCCAGTATCACAGGATAAGGTGGATTCGGTAGGACCGCCACGTTTAATTTCTGTACCGATCCTCCATAACTGATGACACAAGTGGCGGACCTGTACCAGCAGATTTCTCCGTGGACACAGGTTAAACTGGTCTTAATCTTTAACCACTGTCGTGGCATCACAAATTGGGGAGTAACAATGGTAATATTGCTGCCGGAATCGAACAAGCCTGTAGTCTTTTACCTGTTTACGATCACCACGCCTGTGTGTGGAACCGCCAACGGTTTAGTAAGAGCACACCAATTCCTCCTCCCCCTCCACCTGCATTCCTCTTTGTTTCTAAGTAGTTTGCGCGCCCGCATCTCTGGGGACGTCAGCACAAGCTCCGGGTTGTACAGGGTTAGGTTTAGGGACGTACTCCGGCAGAGTTTGACTCAGAGACGCTTCTGCTCCCTCAGGTTGTGAGGCCATCCTCTGTGTCTCAAAGAGCTCTATGAGCTCTGCCACGTTCTTAAACTGTTTAACCCAGACCAGCTGGGTGAAGCCACGGGGTAGTGCTTTCAGGAGCAGGAAGCAGGCCACCTGCTCTATTATTTGGTAGGGCTTGTTCTTCTGTGGCCCAGGCTTGTTGAGAAATTGGCTGCTCTGGGTCCAACCTCCAGTCTCTTACTCTAGTCACCTGCCAGTCTGGGAAACCCCTAGGTGAAAATTGGGGCTCTGACTTCACAGGGAGGCGAGCACTCTTCTCAGAGAGAGCATAATAAGCCCCTTTTGCCTCCCCTCTCCGGAGCAGCCCAATTCCGTGGCCTGCCTAGGTTGCCTAGTAAAGCGTGCCAGGAGCAGAGCTCGTATCGGGTCTCTCCAAACCACAGGACACCCTCCCCGCGCAGGTTTGAATCCTGCCGACTACGCCAAATATCACAAACTCCACAAAGAGCCATATTAAGGTTTGGGGCAGCCACCCGTATAATTGGTATCCTGGCTGCAAAGTCATAAATATGTTACACTGCACTGATGTGCACAAAACTGAGTCCAAAACAGAACTGAGGGAATAGGGAAAAGGTGGAGGCTTTTAAAGGGGAAGACAGGAAGTGAGGTCAAAGGGGTCCAGCTCATAAGAGTCTTCAACCATAGGCTCGAGCCCGGACGTGACATCACAGGGGCTGGAGCCGGCAAGGTCTTCTTCCATAGGCTTGGACCCGAAAGTGATGTCAAGAGGGCCAGGTGGAATCTCCCATGAATGGTCTGCAGGAAAGAGAGAAAAAGAGTCAGTGCACTCTGCCACATCCTGGTCTGATTCGGAATTGCCCTTACTCAAGCCCTTTAGCTGCCTCCCATGCTCAAGTGTTTGACAATATATATACTGTATATATATGTGTGTGTGTGTGTGTGTATATATATATTATGAGACATGCCCGGACACCACCAGATTGAGGCCACATCTTTATAAAAGGCACACGTTTATTGTTCCACAAATACCACAGTCCCGCACAGCACAATGTGCTCCCAGAACCAATAACCCCTACTCTGGGCTTCTCTCTCACTGTCCGTGGGCCGGCTTTCTTCTCTCCGTGGGAGCTTCGTCCTGCTCCCACTCCCAACTTTAGCTCCCCAATTGAGGGGAGGTGGCCCCTTTTATTTCCGCCCGGATGTGCTCCAGGTGCCTGATGACGTTCTTCTGGCATCACTTCCTGGTGTGGCGGAAGTGCTTTTACTTGTGTTAACTGCAAAAATAAAGAGTCTAGTAACGTGAAACAGTGGTGGAAAGGCAACATATACTCATGAGTATACTGTAGATGATTATCTTTAAAGCCTGAACAACCCCAACAACATTCACAGTGTTAGTATGTAGAACGTTGGAATGCATTGGCACTGAAATAATTAAACAAGGATCTCATTTAATAAACTTTTATGTGACATATCAATTGAAACCTAGAGAAACAAAACATGAAAAATAAAACAGTGTTTATCCCTAGATGGTTTATTGACCATCGTCCACTATCTGAAAATGGAAATGCGAATTGTTTATAGGTAAAAGCTCAAATACCAGAGTTCATTTAACCTGTGAGGACTACTAAATTTGAGTTTAAACATTCAAAATGATTAATAAATTTGTAATTGGGTATTGAAATATGCTCCTTTTAGAAGTCGGTGTACAATTTCTGAAACTGTATTTTAAATCAGTTAATTTAGACTTTGCATCTGTAAAGTGCTGTGAAACTGAATGTTGAGTGTTACAAGGCCAAATTTTCATTTTATGTTCTGCGATATGGGTATTAACTTTCGATAACATTTTTCCTACACAGGAGTGTGCATGATCAAAATAGTAAATAAATAACACGTTTAGAATTATACTTGGGTCTTGAGAATTATACTACCAGCCTAAGTATTGAGAATATTCCTTTTGTGTACATGGTTACGACAACTGCAAATGAAACAGGGGAAATATCCTTCTTTTAGAGATGAAAATCTCTGCAGTATATTTAATGTACTGTGTGAGGTGTTTACTGCAATGTCCCAGATATTAAGATTACAGAAAAATACAAGCAAAGAGAAGAAACTAAACAATGGATTAAGTATCAGGATGTGGCAGTATTTGACTTTGGATTTTTATTTGTGTAGAGAAAAGCCAAGCAAAATGATACCTTTTATTGGCTAACTAAAAAGATTACAATATGCAAGCTTTCGAGGCAACTCAGGTGACATCTTGCCTGAAGAAGGGGCCTGAGTTGCCTCAAAAGCTTGCATATTGTAATCTTTTTAGTTAGCCAATAAAAGGTGTCATTTTGCTTGGCTTTTCTCTACATTCATAATGGCTAACACGGTACAACACCCCAGTACTACAGACATACAAGACACCGAAATGTACCGATACTACATGGATTTTTAATTGTGTTAGCATACTGCAGATAGGTCAGCATTTATACCAATTTTCCTGTGTCTTTTTGAAAATTCTTACAACCAAGTAACAAATCTCTATCTGCATAAGTCACCATTTGTAACACATTGTTACTGATTTGTTAGAATAACCCCTTTCCAAGAATTTCTGTTTTGTATCTTGTAATAATCTAGTAAATTGTGATTTATCAGAACATGAACAAACAGGCAAATTATCCACAAGAGACTAAGGGTGGTACCTACTATCAAAGTAAAAGGGTGTTGCGATCAGTTAGTTTACAATATAGGGAAAATGTAAGCATATCATTGTCTGTATACAACAGAAGATTCAAAAACAATATTTATCATCTGTAAATTTGAGGGGTACAATTCAAATTAGGGTTGCAGGTATTTAAGAGCTGGTGAAGAGCTGGTGGGTGGCACAGTGGTGCAGTGGTAGCGCTGCTGCCTCGCAGTTAGGAGACCCAGGTTTGCTTTTCGGGTCCTCCCTGCGTGGAGTTTGCATGTTCTCCCCGTGTCTGCGTGGGTTTCCTCTGGGCGCTCCGGTGTCTTCCCACAGTCCAAAGACATGCAGGTTAGGTGGATTGGTGATTCTAAATTGGCCTTGGTGTGTGGATGTGTTTGTGTGTGTCGTGTGGGGGGTTGGCACCCAGCCCAGGACTGGTTCCTGCCTTGTTGGCTCCAGCAGACCCCTGTGGTCAGATTCAGTGGGTTGGAAAATGGATGGATGGATGAAGAGCTGGGTTTAAAGAGTCGAAATAATAAACAATCTGGGACAGGGGCTAACTGATGCTGTCTTGATTTTCAAGATAAATGTACGCTCCAGAATAATAATGGAATATACATATTATAAATTGATGAATACATTAGAGTTATTTAAAAATGTGTGGGGAATTAAAGGGGTGCTTTGCTCAATTGATTATAGGTAACTAAAAATCAATGTATGAAGCATTAGTTAAGTTTTCTGTATTTTTATTTTGTTTTCTTAGGATGATGTACTATCTATCAGGTACTGTGTGCTGTGGAGGGGGGCGAACTGGTGCTCAACTGGGAATAAAAAAAAAGTGGTGGGCATCAACAACATGTTTTTATTAATGTGCGGAGTAGGAGGAGTGTAAAGGGGGAGTAGTGGTGGTCTGATATATTTTGGCTCTTTTTGTTATATTCTAAAAAATTGGGCTTGTTTGTCATTTGACTGTGTATATTGTTAATATTTTCTTTTTTTATGTTCACAATAAAGGTCTTTTTTTTTAAAAAAAAAAAAAGAGCTGGTGAAGCTCCATTAAGGAGTCTGTTTCTCCTTTACAAATTAAAAAAACTGTAATTGATATATCTTAGTCATTAGATCAACTGTTGTATACATTGCAAACAAATAATTTATCAAAATTTTCCGGGACTGAAAGCAGCCTCCATAGCACACCTTTACTGTATGTTGTCTAAAGGATCTGTCAACAAACCCAAAATAATTCCAATTAAGTGCAATTTTAATTAGATTATAAGTCAGACTAATGAAATTTAATTCTAATGTTGATTTCCTAATAAATATGGAGGAAACTATTTCTAATGTGCACTCTTCTGGAAACCTTGTATATTACATTGCAAAATCAAGAGTAGCTAGAATATAATCTTGACAGTTTCATATATTTTGTATGTAGCATATAACATCGGATGAGTCTTTAATATTTGATAGGTCTAAATGGGCATATTCACAGATATAAAAATGAATAAACTGGGTAACAGGTTTTAATACTGAACCAATGGATAAAACAATCAATCTGCTTGGAGACTTATGAAAGTCTTTGTAGATCTTCAGTAAATGATAAAAAAATAAGTGTACAAAGATGTGGATTACAAATAAATTTAGACATCTTCTTATCATTCAGATCTGCCTGCGTTGCTTTTTCAACTAGGTCCTTTATGGATGATGAAAACAGGCATGCTGTAGAACTGGATTTCAATTTGTCAGGTAATTGCTTCAAACCTTGTGCTAGATACTTAACAGTATTTATCTTTACTATTGCTCCTCCTTTATCAGCTTGTCGAATAGTCATTGATTTATCATTACTCAGATTAGGTAATGGTTAGTTAAAGTGCTAGGCATATTCAAACCTTTGAAAGAATTTATCATGAGTGATAAATGATATACTCTTTGCTAGAACTACAGTTTCATCTGTTGGCAACTTTTTTGAAGAAATGTTAAGTACTGGAATCTGCCCCTGGTTCTGGATCTGTTGCGGTATTTTTGATATTGATTGTATCTTACCTTATCTGATGAGATTTCTGTTCTAAAATAGAGGAGGGAGAAGAGGCAGACTTTGACTAGGAGAAGGAAGATGCTTCATCTGAGATAGCTGCCCTGTTGACAGAGTAAGAATAATACTGCCTATATGTAGTCTTTTGTTGTAAATGTTTGGGATAGGAAAGCCTTTTGTACACATAACTATTGCTGTCATCTCTAATATCTCTTTTGGTTTGTTTTATGTTTTGAAACAGAGATACCCAGAAAGAAATTTTCAGTCATTTTATTATCATTGATTATCTTATCTATACTTCCCTCTAAATAAGAAGTGTGAATATCATGAACAAGAATTGAAATCTCATGATCTATAATCCCTATTCCTTTTTTAGGTTTTCCACTTACTAATAACATTTAATCAAGCAAACCTTTATTTAAGATGGTGCTTCATTTTGAAACAAATTCAGGTTGTGTATTGAAAAGAGCAGGCCCCTTTTTTATATACATCCCCTTGGGCTGTTTCAGTTTAAACAAGAATCAGTAAGCATTTTTTTATGTAATGTTAGACTAGTTTTTCACTTCGAAAATTCAAACCATTTCTAGGAGAAGGATTTTAAAATTTAGTTAAACAAGTACAGTAGTCCTCCTGTGCTTCATCTAGTTTACTTTGCCATAACAGTGAGATTTGGAAAATGACTGACTGAATGACAAATTTAGTTGCTTTATTTGCCATATGGCACTAGAGCTCTTACACAAAAGAGGAAACTGGAGATCTGTTGAATTGGAAATGAAAATAGTGTCTAACAGAATGTACACAACTTCTGGAGTCTGTGTAGTGCACTTTTTTAATGTTGCCTTGGTGCACTGCAGTGTAAAAATGGGCAGCCATGCTATAAACAGAAATGTAGACAGATGTAATATAAAGTCAGATTTTAGACATATAAAAAGAGGTGGATTCAGATTGTTCTGTCATGGTGTGGATGGGAGGAGAAATGGGGTGAGGGTTATTCTGAAGGAACAGTATGTCACGAGTGTTTTGGAGTTGAAAAGAGTGTCAGACAGAGTAATGATTATGAAGCTGGAAAATGGAGGTGTGATGATGAATGTTGTTAGTGCATATGCCCCACAAGTTGGGTGTGCAATGGATGAGAAAGAAGATTTCTGGAGTGAGTTGGATGAAGTGATGAACAGTGTACCCAAGGGACAGAAAGTGGGATTGGAGCAGATTTCAATGGGCATGTTGGTGATGGGAACAGAGGAGATGAGTAGGTGATGGGTACGTATGGTGTCAAAAAGAGGAATGAAGAAGGTAAGATGATAGTGGATTTTGCAAAAAGGATGAGCATGGCTGTGGTGAATATGTATTTTAAGGAGAGGGAGGAACACAGGGTGACATACAAGAGTGGAGGAAGATGCACACAGGTAGATTATATTCTATACAGAAGAGTCAATCTGAAGGAGATTAAAGACTGCAAAGTAGTGGCAGGGAAAAGTGTAGTTATGCACCATAGGATGGTGGTCTGTAGGATGACGTTGGAGATCAAGAAGAGGAGGAGAGTGAGGGCAGAACCAAGCATCAAATGGTGGAAGTTGAAAAAGGGAGAGTGCAAGGTCGAGTTTAAGGAGGAGGTAAGATAGACACTGGGTGGCAGTGAAGAGTTAACAGACAGCTGGGCAACTACAGCAGAAATAGTAAGGGTGACAGCAAGAAGGGTGCTTGGCATGACATCTGGACAGAGGAAGGAGAAAAAGAAAACCTGGTGGTGGAATGGGGAAGTACAGGAGAGTATACAGAAGAAAAGAATGGTGAAGAATAAGCGGGATAGTCAGAGAGATGCAGAAAGTAGACAAGAGTACAAGGAGATAAGGTGCAAGGTGAAGAGAGAGGTGGCGAAGGCTAAAGAAAAGGTGCATGATGAGCTGTGTGAGAGGTTGGACACTAAGGAGGGAGAAATGGACCTGTACCTATTGGCTAGACTGAGGGAGTGAGCTGGGAAAGATGTGCAGCAGGTTAGGGTGATAAAGGATAAAGCTGGAAACATACTCACAAGCGAGGAGAGTGTATTGAGAAGATGGAAAGAGTACTTTGAGAGGCTGATGAATGAAGAGAACGAGAGAAAGAAGAGGTTGGCTGATGTGGAGATAGTGAATCAGGAAGTGCAACAGATTAGCAAAGATGAAGTAAGGATAGCTATAAAGAGGATGAATAATGGTTCAGATGACATACCTATGGAAGCATGGAGGTGTCTAGGAGAGATGGCAGTGGAGTTTTTAATCAGATTGTTTAATGGAATCTTGGAAAGTGCGAGGATGCCTGGGGAGTGGAGAAGAAGTGTACTGGTACCGATTTTTAACAATAAGGGGGATGTGCAGAGCTGTAGTAACTACAGGGGCATAAAATTGCTTTCTTATTCGCAGTGGTGATGGACAGGTTGACAGATGAGATTAGGCAGGAATCCCCTTGGACTATGATGTTTGCTGATGACACTGATATCTGTAGCGAGAGTAGGGAGCAGGTTGAGGAGACCCTGGAGAGGTGGAGATATGCTCTAGACAGGAGATGACTGAAGGTCAGTAAGAACAAGACAGAATACATGTTTGTGAATGAGAGGGAAGTCAGTGGAATGGTGAGGATGCAGGGAGTAGAGTTGGCAAAGGTGGATGAGTTTAAATATTGGGGATCAACAGTATAGAGTAACAGGGGTTGTTGGAAGAGAGGTGAAAAAGAGAGTGCAGGCAGGGAGGAATGGGTGGAGAAAATTGTTAGGAGTAATTTGTGACAGACGGTTATCAGCAATTGTGAAAGGGAAGATCTACAGGATGGTAGTGAGACCAGCTTTGTTATGTGGGTTGGAGACATTGGCACTGACCAAAAAACAGGAGACAGAGTTGGAGGTGTCAGAGTTAAAGATGCTAAGATTTGTATTGGGTGTGACAAGGATGGACAGGATTAGAAATGACGACATTAGTGGGTCAGCTCAAGTTGGACAGTTAGGAGACAAAGTCAAAGAGGCGAGATTACGTTGGTTTGGACATGTGCAGAGGAGAGATGCTGGATATATTGGGAGAATGATGTTAAAGATAGAGCTGCCAGACAAGAGGAAAAGAGAAGATTTTTGGATGTAGTGAGAGAGGACATGCAGTTGATGGGTGTGACTAGAGTAAGATGCAGAAGACAGGAAGATATGGAAAAAGATGATCCGTTGTCGCAACCCCTAATGGGAGCAGCCGAAAGAAGAAGATTCCCTGTGCTGCTTTTCTTATGAAATGCTAATTTTCTGCAAACCACAATCCCTTTTCAGAGAGCAATTGTATTTGTCATGAGGAAAAGTTTGTCTCACCACAAAACCAGCAGTTGCAGCATTTCACCTTTAACTAGAGTGTTACAGTAAGCAAATACTAATCACTAGAGCTGGTTGCTGGAGTTATTTTTGTACTAGAATTTCTTGCATTTTTAAATATATGACAATAAAAATATGCCTCTGTCCTAGTGAATATATATATATTTTTATTGTGTGCACTGGCTTTTGCTTAATATAGTTAACCAGTTTGTTTATAACCTCAGCAAGCAACCTCAAGCACAGGAAGCTCATTTGGAGGAATCAAGCAGGTATCTTCTGACAGACATCCTTTTTCATGTGCATGTGTTGCTGTTATGAAATAGTCACTCAGTTCTTATGGGAGTGGTTATAAAGTTTTGACTTATCAGTGCAAAACTGCTTGAATTGGGGAATTGTTTGAGAAACATGCTGAAGAGTGCAAGGTGTTGCCCTGGCTTCAAACTTCCTCAGATCTCAATCTAAACAAGCATCTGTGGGTTGTTTTGGAAGAACAAATTCAATCTGCCACGTCTTCAAGTCGCACCCTACACTAGTTAGATGATCTGCTGCTAATGTCTCGGTGCCAGATACCACAGGACAACTTCAGAAGTCTTGTAGAGTCCATGCCTTACTCAGCATATCAGAGTTGTTTTTGCTCCACATGAAGAATCAACAGCATATTAAGCAGGTGATCATAATGTTTTGGCTAAGTCTGCAAAACAAACAACAAATGTTAGATATGAATTCCTCAAGTCCATAATTGACATGTGTAACCTTTTCCAAAAGTCCAAATTAAACCCAGGGAAATATTAAATGGGGCAACTACCATCTCATTATTGTTGGTGACCAGAGGCCTCATGTATAAACGGTGCGTATGCACAGAAATGTTGCATAAGAACTTTTCTACTTTCAAATCGCTACGTATAAAACCTACACTTGGCGTAAAGCCACGCACTTTTTCACGGTACCTCATACCTTATCGTACGCAAGTTCTCCTTTCGGTTTTGCAGACTGGAGGCAAACAGCATCAAAGCAGTCTATTGTTCCTGTGTGGTTACTCTTTTATTTTCCTGTCAAGGCTTTATAAATACACTGAAACTAACCGCATATTGTTTATTAGTGTAATGCATCTGATTGTAATTAACTTGTAACAATATAATGGTCCAGGGAATAGCCATAATATTCCAAATACCATAACTGCTTTAGCATTGTTACTCTCACTGCACCTTCTTCTTCTTCTTCTTCTTTCAGCTGCTCCCATTAGGAGTTGCCACAGCGGATCATCTTTTTCCATATTACTCTCACTGCACCACTCGGAGTATTTATATCACTGTATCTGAGTGGGGAATCACAGCAGCAGCTGATCGGAAAGAGAATTATCGGTATACAGTATCAAGCACACGCTGTCTCAGCCACGGCAAAACGTTTCAAAGCTTTTCCTGTACGGACCTCGCGGTTCAGAAACAGTTTCATCCCAAGAACTTTAAACGCACTTAATCAATTGCTCCTTATAGAACTGTTTGTACTTATAAGTACAATCACCCCACTGTAAACTTGCA
The DNA here is from genome assembly GCA_026402145.1 of Polypterus bichir lapradei. Lineage (NCBI taxonomy): Eukaryota > Metazoa > Chordata > Cladistia > Polypteriformes > Polypteridae > Polypterus > Polypterus bichir. The sequence goes on from JANRMT010062848.1 coordinate 3,210,091, forward strand.
CTACAGTTATAATATTACACAACCTGAGCCACTTTATAAAGCGCATATTTACAGATGATGACAATATCATTTTTAAGATGAATGCAGCAAAATATGTTTATTATATTATACAGATAAAACTTTAACTTCATTTAAATAATCTATATTCTTCACTGGGACTGGCATGAAGGATAGAATAATTAAACATGTACTACGAAGATATTTCAATGTTCCTTAAACGTTTTGAAGAATCGGTGCTCTAAGCATACAGATGGCTTAATGTACAGAGCTGATTGTGTGGCGATCGGTTACTTGGAGAAGGAAAAGCAAGGACTGCAGGGGCAGCCACGCCAATATATATTGAATATAAAACAGAAAGAGAAAATAACAACACAGCTAAAAACGCAGCGGCAAATTTCGACAAAAGTTAAACACTTGTGTCATGAGCACGAGGCGGCTATGCAGTGTCCGCAACGGACGTGGCCATCCACCATGCATAAGATACCATATTGACATTGGCGGGCGAAGGGGCCACTGATTCTTTCTCTGCCTAGGGCCGCCACAAGCCTAGAGCCTCCCCTGAGTACTGCTGCAATAAATAATTTCATCGAAGATCGCGCACAATCACTGCACCGTGAAACCCATGTTTAATAACGTGTTTTAACTCCTATCATCATGAAAATGATATCACGTATACATCTCAGTATTTTAGTTATTCAGAGAGCTGTAATATCACGAATGTAATGGATTCTGTGTCCAGTCAGAGGAAGAGAGCCGGTTTAAGAAGCAAGTAATGATTCACACACATAGAGCACATAGAAGATCACATACAAAACAAAGCATTTAATGTGCTACTTTACTTACGATGTGATTTGAGAAACTGGTTAATTAAACGATTTTAAGGTAAAGTTTATGATGTTCTACTTTAATGACAAAATAAACTACATGATTAAAGTGGAAATTTCGAGATTGAAGTTGGCCTTTTTTTTTTCTCTGTACCCTAATAAGCTTTCATATGACACTCAGACAGTGGGCTACAACTCGCCTTGCCTTATTTCCGGCACTGTGCGACTTTGTGAACGTGAGCTTTCAAGTTTCTCCAACACGCTATGTCACTCGATCAACTAAATAAACAAATAGTATGTTTTTTCTTTGCCTCCACTTGGTATTCGCTGAAATTCTTATATTTTCCCCCGTGCATTTCCCATTGTCTTTTCACAGAAGGCTGAGCTTAAGGGCAATTTATATTGATTTGCATATTCAGAGAGGCGTAATTCTGGGAGGAGTTGGGGTGGGACAGAAGACGCATGCACAAGCGTTACTTTTGTATTTTTGTACCCTTAAATACATGGCTTTATGCCAAGTTTAGGTTTTATACAGCGCGATTTGAATGCACTGCGGTGGGTTGGCACCCTGCCCGGGATTGGATTCCTGCCTTGTGCACTGTGTTGGCTGGGTTTGGCTCCAGCAGACCCCCGTGACCCTGTGTTCGGATTCAGCAGGTTGGAAAATGGATGGATGGATGGATTTGAATGCAGAAACATTCTTACACAACATTTTTGTGCGTACGCATTGTTTATACATGAGGCCCCTGGAGTCAAAAGGAACCAAGCTATAAATACTCCTATTTTGATTCTGATTGCTATTGATTGTAACTTAAAAGTTAGGATAAAGCCAGTTAATATATTCTGGTTATTAGTATCAATACAATTGAAAATTAATTGTCAAGGATATGTTTTTAGCTGTTATAAGTTAACTACTAGATCACCATACCGTTCTCTCCAGTAAACTCTTCATTTTTTCATAAATTTTACTTTGATTCTGGTTTTCCCGATGAGGTTTGTGCTAACGTGCTGACTAGGCTAGTATATCCTCAGCAACTTCTTTCAGCCCCTCTTCAAATGTGGAAAAAGTGCAAAACAAACACACTCAAGTAATAGTATTACTATATAGACAAACTTTTACTTTATTAAATGTTTCTGACAAGGAAGCTACATTAGTAAAGTAAAAAAGTAGGCTTAGAAAAAATTACTTGAGTAAAAGTGAAATTTATTTACTTTAGAATAAAATGTAAAAAGAATAAATATTCTCCAGCATCAAAGCTGTACATTGGAAAGTATAAAGAACATATACATAACAATACAATATATTTATTAAAACACACACACACACGTATATATATATGTATATAAAAACGTGTGATTGGGAGACATCTGACAGGCGTTAAGAATAGTACTACCACGCCAGACCAGGGAGTGTCAATCTGCAATAAATCACTTTCTCAATCTTCTGCAGACCATCGACGGGAAATCTCACCAGGTCCGGCACCATGGATGAGGTCACTTCCAGTTTCCGGCACCAGTGATGACATCACTTTCCGGTCCTGGTGCCATGGATGACGTCACTTCCAGTATAAAAGACATCACGCCTGGTTTCTGGCGCTAGTGATGACATCATTTCCAGTCCAGATGATGTAAATTCCGGTCCCGGTCCCAATTACAGTACATCACTTCCGTTCCCGGGCTTTAAAGCCACCATCTTTTCCTATTACATTCAGTTCTGTTTTGGACTTGAACCTGTGATCATCTCAATCAATTTATACCTTTTTGCATCCAAGGCACAATATACGGGTGGCTTCCCCAAACCTTTTTATGTCTGTGGTCTGCTTTTGTGACAATATACTACCAGTCAAAGTTTGGACACACTCACAAATGTTCATGAATTTTACCCTTTTTTATCAAGATACCAAGATACCATTATATTCAAATACAACCAAGACATTGCTAGTACTGTAATGCTAATGGCTAATACTGCTTGAAATGACTGTTTTTAAATTAATTATTCACATTTGAATGCTTTCATGGTTCAGCCCGGGAAGTCATTTTTGTGTTTCTTGTCGTTTTTGTTCATTTTTCTGCAATTTATCTATGTTAATGTTACTTTTGTTTATTGTCTGTTTTGTTGTCATTGCCTGTGTTATGTTCCTTGTGTTTTGTGTGTAGTTCTCCAAGAGACCAGGAACTGCCCTCTGCCCTATAAATATAGAGAGACTCCTGTAGTTCCTGGCAGTTCATTTCAAATGAGTCTTTTAGGTAAGTTTCTATGTTTTGCTATGCATTGTACCTTTTTGATATATTAGTATTTTGACATTTTCCTCCAGTTTTTGATGGTTCCTTGATTTCCTGTACTTGGACTTGATTGTTTTGGATGGCATTGTGTCTTGGGCAATTTCATTTTGCCTTTCTGCTCTACAGAGCTGCTTTGTTTTTGGAATACTGGTTTGGTGAGGGATAAATCTTATATTTTATAATGATCCTGTATTTATTGCATGACTATCTGAGTTTTGATGGTTTTACATTATTAGAAGTGCAACGTTTTAGAGCTATTAGTTCACAACAACTGCACGTCCAATTTTAGCATCAGAAGTCATTCCTTCAGTGTCCTAATGGTAAATTCCCTAATCTTATTTTTAATTAATCATGGATAAATGTGAATTGATTATTAGAGAAAGTTTCTAATTGTATTAGCACAGCTAAAATCTGTTATTCTGTTCACTTCAGTTTCAAGGTACTGGAATCCCTAAAGTTCACTTCTGGGTTTGAAAATGGTAAAAATAAAGAATTTCAAAAAAGAGTTTCTGAACAAAGAACGGAAAAGGATGCTGAGCATCCTCAATCTAACAGATTTTCAGGATAATGAAGATTTCATACAAAGGTGTCTATTACGGTTACGACAGAAGAGAGAAAACTGGATTTAACCAAAAAAGTTGGCTTCTTTCTTATATACATGCCAAATTCAAGTGGCATCTGCAGCAGTGAAGAGATGAGTACAGGATGTTGACCTAAGAGGCAGATAAAAAGCCATATCTGAAACTGGTAAATAAAAAGAAAGGAGTATGAAAAAAAGACTTGTGTAAAAAAAACCCACCATTGCTCAGTAGATTTCAAATTGTTATTCTTATTGTACATATCTGTGTACAATGGGTCCATCACCAATTGCAAAAAAAGCTGGACTCCCCTCCACTGGAATGAGATTTAACGTTATTGAACGTTAACGTTGTTGTTGCTAGAAGGTACGGGTTCTGGGTTGTTCATCAACTGCAAAGTGCCTCATACTTACCCTTCCGGAATGAGATTTAAATTAATGAAAACAAGTCAACATATTTTTATTACTACATGCGCACTATACTAATTACAATTTGAAATCAATAAAGCCACTCTGTTATTTAGATTGTTATTAAAAACCAAACTCATCTCAGCTTATTACACTAATAGTGCACATCACTGATGTAATCTGTATATCTCAAATATTAAAACATGCAAAAGGTCATATCATGACAACAAGTGCATCGTAAGTAAATATTCAAAATCATCTTTAAATATCAGTTGACAAAGCAATCTGTAATTACCATTATAAGTTATAATTCGAGACAGAAATGACTCCAGTTAAATAAAACACTTGCAGTTTTGCAAATAAAGTACATTATCCGACAAAAGGCCTTGGAATCATGTTGACATTATGCAGATGCCATCTGCTATGAGCCAACATAAAGAAGCATTTTAAAACCTCAAACTCACTGTTAATATGTTATCTCTTAAAGAGCAAAGTAAAAAAACGATGAGCAAACTACAATAAAATTCTTGTGGTTGTCCTGCACACCCTTAAATACATGTAGAAAATTAAGGAAACATAGGCAGGTGTTGCAGGCTTTATTAGGCAATATGCAGAACAACTTCTGTTCTGTCAATTGTCATGCGGTTGAAATGTGTGCATTTTCACTAAACCTTTCATGTGACCAATTCTTGGGCGTTGCATGCAATGTGAAAGGAGAGTGCTATGGACTCATCATTACAATTCTCAGTATTGAGCTTTTTGAAAACAAACATTTTGCAAGCATCCTTATATAGAACTAGGGGACTTTGCCCCTGCTCGCTTCGCTTGCCAAGTGTTTGATTTTACGGATACACTTGTAAGATTTTTTTTTCTTAGAATTGTTGCTATTTTATTAGTCTGACTTTTATTTCAGAACTTCTGCAAAAACAATATTTGGAATCTTTTGTGTCCCAATATGCTGAATCTTTTAAATGAGGTCTGTGAGACTTGTGTTTAATGACTTTGTACCATAATTCAGGATAGGTTTCTCTGTTTGGAATTTCAGCACAGACAAAACGATCCACATCATCAGCAGTTAATAATTTTTTTTGCAAAGTAACCAATAAATGCATGTGAGTTAAACCCTGTTTTTGAAATTCTCTAACTTAAACTAATTTCCTTTTGTTTGCGTCAATGCGATCTGTGCTACCTTTTTTTGATACTGTAGCGACTGACGTAATAAAGCATCACAAATGTTCTACTTTAACAATCGTCGACTGCGTAACCCCAAACACAACTTTCTAGCACCCTCTCCAACCCCTCCTCCCACGGGCCTCACCTCCCCCTTACCGCATCAATCAGCACCAAGCTATCAGTCTTCCATGCTGTACTCTTCCCTTCCTCGAACAGACCTAACAGTCACTTAAAACAAAAAAGGCTTCAGCTTGGCTGGGACGCTAAAATACTGTAGATTGTTACTGCTTTCATATTCTGTACCTTTCTCTGCATATGTATTGCACCTTGGGTCTCTTTTCTCCACGCTGCTCTTTCTTCTTTGCTGAGAGCACAGGATCTGTTTGTGCCACATGACTGTACATGACTGAATATTTTGCTGGCTGTCCAGGCTCTTATTTGATAAGAAGGGCGTGTCTTGCAAGAATCTTATGTTCCACGTCCCCGCGAGACTGCCCTAGGACAATCTCTTGGCACCAAGTCTCATGTTTACGGTCCCCGTGAGATGCTCCAAGGCCAGTCTTTTTTGACTCGTTGGTCTTTAAAATGTCTTTCGAGAACCTCTGAGAAGATCACGTACTGTATCGTCGCCTTGCTTTTATATTCCAGGATTTTTTTTTATATATAGAGAGAAATGACTGCTTGATGTTACAAACTTAACATTGCACACTACGCCTGCCATACTAGCTTAACCTTTCAGTCAACTGGACACTGCTTCCTTGGTAACAATATGTGGTTATAAGACATTTACCGTGTGATTAACTATGATTTTGATTGTTTATGCTGTATTTTAAACACCCTGCAAGTGTAAAAATAAACTTAACTTCCTCTTGTTTTATACATTTGAAGAAGAGTTCTTGTACGCAGGTTTTTGGGATGCAGTTTACAGCGCTAAGGCTGAGCAGCTCTTCTAAATTTGACCATTGATATTTTCCACTGTCTCTTTTGTTTATAAAGACTGTTGCTGCTACCACTACAGCAAGAAATTTCCTCTGCATCTTCTGTTGCACAGGTATCTCCATATGCAGCAGAAATATAAAGTAACTGCAGATGAGAATTAAGGTGGGATCAGGGTCACTGTACTGTAGATAATAACTGAACCATTACACCATGGTATACTGAGACACTTACTGAGACACAGGAAAGGAGAAAATTGCATGGCCATTATGTTATTAACTAAAATATTTCCAGATCTTAATCCTATGACCCCTAAAATTTTGGCATTTACCTTTATTTCAATTGGCCACTGTGAACTCTGGATTTTGAACATAGCCAATCAATTGTACTTTATAACAACTGTGAAAATGTGATGAAGTATGATCATTGTTCAATAAATATGCTTTAAAAAGTAAAAGTATTTACTGTACATTTTAAAATACTTTAAAAAGTACAATTCCCTGCAAAACCTACTCAAGTACAGTAACAAAAGAAAATGTAATTGGAGCTTTCCATCATTGCCCCTCTTAAAGGGTAGCTAACAAATTTATCACCTCCAGCATGTCCTTGCTCTATCCCTCAGTTTTCTCCAAGTAGTCTGTACCTTGTACACCACCTGCTGTAGATGCCTATGTAGCATCCTAATCTCAGGCCCAATCTCATGAACTAGCTCCTAATGATCCAGACAAGCAGTGATTCTACTCCAAGGTCCTTCCATATTGCTTTACCCTTCTACCTATTACAGAGACTAAGCCCAGCAACCTTATGCAGGAAGTTTATTTCAGCCTCTTTTACTTGTGATCTCATTCTTTTGGTCTCTACCCAGGACTGCTGAGGATGGAGATGCAGAATGGCCAGTGAATCAAAAACCTTATCTAGGACGTGACTAAAGCTTTCCCACCACAGTTTGGTAAAATGTCTGTAAAAACTCTACAACAATTTTCTGGTCAGTCTCACGATCAGTTAGAGCCCATCCTGGCATCAAGGTACACTTATATTCACTTTTACTGAACCAGTTCATCTAAAATAGAATACTGGAGAAAAAAAACATGCAGTCATGAAGAGACAGCATTCAACCTTTGAGCAAACCCTGACCAGGCCAGGATTTGGACACAGTCTCCAGGAGCTGTAAGGCAGCAGAATAACCACTGCACCACAGTACACCATTCTTTAATTCTTTCTTTACATTTATATAGCACTTTTCTCACTACTCAAAGTAATTTACAAAGAGAGAGGGCAGCCAATTCGAACATGTGCAGTATTCACCTGTATGCAATGGCAGGCATTTTGTGCCAGTATACTCATCACAAATTAGCTATTAGATGGTTAAGGTGTAAGGGAGATAGTTAAACATAATGACTAGGCCATGGAGGGCAATTTGAAGCCATATGTTTTATAATTTAGCCATATATAACCAACCACTGCCCGGCATACTATGCTAAATGTAGTAACTTCTTTCATCTGCCTGGAAGCCATTATATCACATTATAAAATATAACTTGTTTGAAAAATTTAGTAGCTCAATTTCATATAGAAGCATGCACTGTGAAAATGCTGCAAAATGAAGTTTTAAGGATTCTTCTAGAGTATGTTTCTTTAACTTAGTAAGCATATTATGCAATTTCTGTCCCTCAAAGCCATGAAATGTACCCCACCTCTACCAAGGTATGGATGAATGCATATTCAGATGCCCTGTGGGCACCTTCATGACCCTCAAATAGTTGAACTAACAAATGACATCCGCATCTTCATGAGGTCACATACTTTTATATAAAGTGTAATGCAGTGGATATGAATGATAAAGCTCCATTTAATCTCAAAACTGCTTTACGTTTTCCCAAAGGTCTTCAAAAAATACATTTCATGTCAGAAATATCAGATGAAGCAATATCTATTACCATATTGCAAATAAATCCAGTTTCTTCTCAATGTACTCTGCAGGGCAAATAAGAAAATGCTATACATGTAAAATCGTCTTTCTCTTGAAAAAAAGAAGCTTCAAATACCTCTTTCAGGAAGTGACTACATCAATTCTTTATTTAGATTGTATGCTTTTAAAGGGCAGATGAGAAAGAGGAATTGTGCTCCTTGCATTATATGGTTTGAAATTTCCTGAATTAAACATTATATCTGAGATAGCTAAGAGATCACTGACTTTAATGATCATAATATCGTTCGAATATAACTCCTTTTCATAAGAGAATACCATACCTAAAATGTCTGGGTTAGAGCCCATCTAAAGCTATTGTCACCGTAAAGGAAATGTCAAATCAGTAGTTCTGCCTAAAGAAAACATTTACTTAAGGAGTAATATGTGATTAGTATTAATGAATGTTTCATAAAGATCTGCTTCAGCATTCATCTTTACCACTTCTCAATTATTTTATAAACAATTAATAAAACATTTTGAATGCAACATTAATACAAAGTGTGCTTTTGAAATGCCCAGTGGCTGCCTGTGAAAGAGAGAGAGAGAGGCATATGCACACAAGGCACAGCCTTACAAAAAAGAGAGATGTAATGAGCAGTAATGACAGAGCACCAGCGAGGATTGCTTCACACCTCTCTATCTCCAATTGCAGGTGATTAATAAAACAAGCCTGATTTTCCCTGACTTCTGTCCTCTTGTAGTCAAAGACCTGAAATGAAATTTAGCTTACAAAAAAAAAAAACAACACCAAATCCCTATGAATAATTTATACTGGCGCAGGCTTGGAGGCCAGCCAGCTGTTTGTTTATCCTGACTCACCAAGCCTCCAGAGCACAATTCTCCATTTCAGCCTCCATCTCTTTCGTTCACTCTCTCTCACCTCTCTAAGCCACAGAGCTGCAGGGATTGATTATCTTTGAAGAGCTATTTGAGCATAAATGGAGGGATATAAGACTGTCAAAATGCCCCGAATGAAGAGACCTGATCTGATTTATTTCTTTGATTTTTTTTTTTTTTGTTGTTGTTGCTGCTGTTCGTTCTGAAGTTCATGGTCCATTCAATTCTCTGTGATTGTGTACATTTCAGATTGCTACACTATTGGATCTCTCCATTCTCATCTGAGCTGTTAGTTAAAGGTCTTTGTCTTTTTTACTCTTTTTTACTATTTGTACCATTTCTGATACAAATTAAGGCAGCTCTTTAAACTCTTTCAGTGTTCTCCGTGCAATTGACTTGTTTTTCCCCACCTACAGATTGATAACATTTTCATTTTATGCAGTGACTTTTTTATAATTAGCATTACAAACATGCACTTTTCTCTGAGGTGGTATGGTGGCAATGTGATTAGTGTTCCTACTTCACCACTGTCTGAAGTCGATAGGGTCTCCAGTGACTTCAGTTTTCCAAAAATGTACATGTTAGATTAGTTGATGAGTCTAAACTGGCCTAGTATGACAAACATGAGAGTGTGAGCAGGAATGTGCCCCTATGATAAGCTGCAGTCCCAGCCATATGATATTACCCATCCCCTGCGACCATCAACTGGAGTACGCAGGTTTGATAATGGATGGATAGACTTTGCCCTTGGAAAATAATGTTTAATAAACAATTGAGACTTGCAGCAGTGACCTGTTGATTTCTTTGCTCCCACTGTTGTAACTGTGTCTAGAGATTTGTTGGTTTGTGGATATAATAATTGACCAAATCCTGTCATTCAAATAATGCTAACATTTTTACATGTAATGATAAAAAAATATTCTTCACCAAACAAACATAATTATATATTAAGGTAACAATTTGCTGGGATAAGAAAAAAACAGCTTTCCCTGCAAGGGACTGTGTGAAAATGTGTAGCACCCAGTTCCACTTTAGTATTTATTGTTTTTAAGCTGCATAATCATTGCCCCCAAGATCAAAAATCATCTTTATGACCTTTCTGTCTTCTGCCTCTTGCAGTTTGAACAGGATCTCAATGACCCTGAGGAAAGTTATTTTTTTAGACTAGAATATCATTTTAGCTACAGTTTACACTCTAACTGAAGGGATGCTTCAACATAATAAAGCTGATCAGATTATTCTTGATGTTAGTTTTAACCATACAATAAGTTCCAGCTCCATAATTGGATGTAGATATCTCCAAATAACATTTGATCTTTGCTTCATAATTCAATTTCTGCATTATGGTCTGTTAATCTTGGCCCATTCCTTAATCAATGTTTTCCTATGAAACTCATTATGTCCTTGCTTTGAAATGAATCATTCTATTCTTGATGGATGAAAAAGGATACCTGCTATAAAATCTAGCCAAGTAGGAATCTTCATTATGCTATAAATGGCCCCCTGTTGTGTATTGTGTAGGACAGGGATCTGTGGGGTCACCTGGAGTTTCAAATATAAATTGTATTTCAGTTAAGGGACCAGTTTAAGTTCAGGTGAGTCTGATTTTGTAAACCAAATGATGACAAAAACTGGTGGGAGGAAGAGAAGCCTGAGGTGCTGGAAAAGATTGAATTGTACTTTGATACAAAGTACATGAAAGGCGTCATAAATGTTGTAAGTCACCCTTGATAAAGGTGTCAGCCAAAATAAGTAAATGTAAATGAAAGGTACATGTGTACAGCTTCCCCCATGGTAGTCAGGGAAAACAACTTGTTTAACACTAGAATCCCTGAAGCTTATGATTTTTTTGCTGTCCATGAACTCCTTAAATTTTCCTGAAGTTCATAGCTCCTGATCACTGCGCTAATAGCCCACCTGCTACACCCCCTACACCATATTCAATTAGATGAAGGCATCACCCTGCTGCAATCCACACAGTTCAAGTCTGTGTTGAAGTGTTTATCTTGCAATGCATTTGTAAGGAATTATATAGCTAATGAAATATTATGATTTGAAATACATACATTTCATGTGTGTTCCGTGTCTACAACGATCTTGGTGAATATAGAATGACAGAAGAAATGCGAGGCAAGAAATGCTGAACACATGGCTTAAACAGAAAGTGTGTTCATATATTTTAGTAATAACAACATAATGATTTGAAGTGACTGAAGTGTTGGATGTGTGAAGCCCAAATATCCAAGAAACTCTTTCACAAAAGGTGTAACAAAACAAGTATACAGTAATCCCTCGCTATATCGCGCTTCGACTTTCGCGGCTTCACTCTATCGCGGATTTTATATGAAAGCATAACTAAATATATAACGCGGATTTTTCGTTGCTTCGCGGGTTCTGCGGACAATGTGTCTTTTTACTTCCTGTATATGCTTCCTCAGTTGGTTTGCCCAGTTGATTTCATACAAGGGACGCTATTGGCGGATGGCTGAGAAGCTAACCAATCAGAGCACGCAGTTAAGTTCTCCTGACTGAGAAGCTAACCAATCAGAGCACGCAGTTGAGCTCCTGCGTGCTGAATGCAGTGTTAACCAGGAAGTCTCGTCTCACTCATTCAGCATCAACGTGTTTCGCTGTGTAAAGAGTTGTGCTCTTTAGTGTTTATCTTTGTGCATAGTTAAGCCCTTCATTATGGCTCCAAAACAATCTGCTACTGCTTCAGGGGCCGTGCCCAAGCGCAAGAAGAAGATGTTAACGATTGCCGAAAAGGTAAACGTTTTGGATTTGTTGAAGGCTACGATTCTTTTTATTTAAAAAGTAGGAAAGGAATATAAGATCTACGGCTGCAGCGTCCTTTTAACCAGGGTGCAAAACGAGTTGTAAGTGGATGTAATAAGGCAGTAGTCTGGATGGAATCTGCTTTAGGGATTTGGATTGAAGACTGCCAGAAGAAGAACAACGGCAGTGCTACACAATCGCCTGAAGTGGCTCCTTTACAAGGGCTGTAACGCTCTCCTTTGTTGTGCAATAAAATTAAACTCATTGTTATCGGACAAGTCATCGTGTCATTGTTGGTGAGTAACCATAATTAATTTTCTTCTTACAGTGCTTAGTACATGTACATACGTTTAGTGTCACTGTACACACATTTACTGTATACATATTTTTCTTGCATTGTGCGTATTTATTGCTGGTGCCCTGTCTATCGTAATGGCTGTAACATATGTGATATCGGAGACACTCAATATCTTTAAAATAATATTTAGGTTTTACTGTATATAAACAGTGTGTTTATATACATAATTTCAATGAATCTTACCTAATATCTAAGAGAATACAAAGGGATTATGCTGTGTAACTCTGCGGGGAATATTTATAAACAGTGCGGGAGAGTTTATAAGGGCTTAAAATATATAAAAATAACCATACAAACATATGGTTTCTACTTCGCGGATTTTCACCTATCGCGGGGAGGTCTGGAACGCATCCCCCGCGATCGAGGAGGGATTACTGTACTTTTATTCAAAAATAAAGCCGAAGAAAAAGAAATTGCTCAATTGGCATGTTGCTGAAGCCCAGCTATCAGTCAGTACAAAATAAAACACATTCACATACGTGTACGTTTGTGTGTTTCATTTTCAACCAGTTGTCACTGTGGTAACGCTACTCAGTCACAGATGTTGCAGTAGATAAGCTAACGTTTATCAAAGGCAAAGTAATAAGTTCAAATCCTGCATCTTCTCTGTATTTAGTGCTTAGATAGTGAGCTGTCTATTATTATTATTATCATATAACAAAAAATACACTTGATCTGAGTCTGTAACTTCTTGTGTAAATTTATGGTACTTGTAAAAGATGTTACTTCTCCTTGCACACGGACATTCACATCAACACGTCATTTGAACAATTTTTTTTTATTCATTTTTATTCTTTATTATTGAATAAAACTTAATTTAAATTATTTTTTACTCAGTCTTATTCTTGGATCCCTGAAAAAAAAATTGTTCAGATGACATGTTTATGTGAATGTCCATGTGCGAGTTAAAGTAACATCCACCATAGACACTGCGGTGTCTGTTTGCTCAACAAGATGGCAAGAAGAAATGACTGATCTGCATTTGTCTGTCTGCTTTTATCATTTTGGTTCTAACTTTTACAAATATCATACATTTATACTGGCTGTTATAGACTCAAGTCAAATGTATGTTTTTATTATATAATAGTAACAATAATAGCAGCTCACTACTAAAAGCGGTAAATGCGAGAAGGACCCAGGATTAAACCCACAACCTCTTGATTATGAGGCAGCAGTCCTTACCTCTGCATCAGCCAAGCTGACGTGTATACTTTCAATTTACAACTCTATCAACATCTACACAACAAAAGCAGTCCCCAGATCTTGCAAAATATTGCTTGTACAACAATAACTTGACAACGATTTAGACAGGATATGCTCACCCAGTAATAATGAGACAATATTTGTACTCTTAGTGAACAATGTTCTTGCAGCTTCCTGTACTTTTTCTTGATCTAATTTAGATACCATTGTCCTAGACCCTTTATCTCAAGACTTCTGTATTGTTACTGACCACTGTATAATTCCTTTGTAGACACATGCATTTTTTGTGACTGGAGGTGATTTGAGTCCTCTGCAGTCTCTTTTATGTGGTGTTTGGTTGACCTCTGCTCAGTATCTACATGTAACAACTTGTACACTTCTTTTGTAAGAATAACCTCTTGCTCCACTCATATGCCAGTAATGCTCAGTTCTGTCTAAAGCTCACTACTGGCAGGGAAGAATATTTTGGATAAAATAAAATAAATAAATATATAAATACACAAAAAAAATAAAAGTACTGTGAAATGTGATAATAAATAATGAAAAAGAAAATGAAACGTGAGCATAAATAAATAAATGCATTACGGAATATGTTTTTTTCTTGCTTATGTATTTATTTTATTATGTCCATTGTGGCGGATAGCCGGAGCCCTTACCCAGCCGGGACTCCCAGAGTATGGCAGGACTGTGGGAGAGTATTTTCAGGACAGTTTCTTCCCCAGGCCGACAGAGGGCACCCCACTTGGTTTCCAGTGGGGCCACGGGTCATGAACATAGGAGCTCAACCATGCAGGGGCCCATGGCCACCGCAACGGGGCACATGGACATTTTCAGGGCCCATTTTTTCCACCATGCTACCACACCAGGAAGTGTTATCAGAAGAAGCTCATTGGGCACCTAGAGTCCATCCGGGTGCCCTATAAAGGGAGTCAGTCACTACCACTTAATGGCTAGAGTCGGGAGGAAGAGGACAAAGCCTGAGGTGGAATGGAGGAAGATGGACTGGTAGCAGAGAAGGGACAGAATTGTGTTGTATGTTGGTGATTTGTGCACTGTAAATAAACAGTCTGCTGGGTTCAAAACCTGTCTCCTGCCTGTCTGTGTCAGTGTTGGCTTCACACCATATTATTTCTCGAAATGCAACAAGAAAAACAGCTTGAATTTAAAACTGTTACTGTCACTCGTCATAGATGAGAGGGTGGCCTCTAGCGAGTACTGCTTTTTGACTAGTTAATCATCCACAGAATAGATGCATGTGCTTTGCTTGACTTGGGAATCCTGTCACTCAAGTGCATGATCAGCGTTGTGGCTGTGCATGTTGACTATGAGCACAAGAAAAAGTTGCCCAGAATTACTAAGTGAAGTGGTTACCTTAAATCTTTAACCTCCAGATTCATTATTAAGACACAGCATTTGAAGTATCAGCCATAAATGTGGTGGTTGAATTCTGAAAGATTAAGTCTAGTATACTGACGATTCACCAATTAAAGCACAGCACTTGCTAGAGCCTACCCTGTCAGCTTTGATGAGTTAAAATGACATGTTGCACTTGGAGGAAAATTATTGACAAAATTAAAATAAATAAATTAGCAACAAAAATATATAGGGCAGCAAGGTGGCGCAGTGGCGCAGTGCTGCCACGCAGTAAGGAGACCTGGATTCGCTTCCCGGGTCCACCCTGCATGGAGTTTGCATGTTCTCCCCGTGTCTGCGTGGGTTTCTTCCACAGTCCAAAGACATGCAGGTTAGGTGCATTGGCGATCCTAAATTGTCCCTAGTGTGTGCTTGGTGTGTGTGTGTGTGCCTTGCGGTGGGCTGGCACCCTGCCCAAGTTTGCTCCTGCCCTGTGCTGGCTAGGATTGGTTCCAGCAGTCCTCCGTGACCCTGTGTTATGATATAGCAGGTTGGGAAATAACTGATTGACAAAAAAATACATATTCTATGACACATTTATTTATTTACACTCATATTTCATGCTCTTTTTTCATTTATTGTAACATTTCACAGTCCCCTTGGGATTAATAAAGTATCTATCTATCTATCTATCTATCTATCTATCTATCTATCTATCTAT
>JANRMT010062848.1:3225517-3262959 GCA_026402145.1 Polypterus bichir lapradei
TATCTATCTATCTATCTATCTATCTATCTATCTATCTATCTATCTATCTATCTATCTATCTATCTATCTAGTTTTATTTACATATTTATAAATTATCTCCAAAATATTCCTCCATATACTAGGCATATAACAAATGTAGAAAGGTTTACTGCATGTCTCATTGAAATCAGTGCCTAAATGTCTGCAAATGTTTTATAACTGAACGCAGCCAAAACTGAACTGCATCTTTTTGTATCTCTGGTTCATTTCAAAAAACAACTTTGACTCTTTCTCACTAGAACTCTGTTATCAAGATCTACTGTTTCTATCTTTGGAATCATGCTCAACAGCGCTTTGAGTTTTGAAAATCAAATACAATGTCATTTATCTCACTTACAGGGCCCACTCAACCCTAGATGCTGTCCAAAATGCAGAAACTCTTTGCCACACCTTTGTCATCTCTGGTTTGGATTACTGAAGTTAATTTTTCAGCAGCCTTTCTGCTCCAAGTATGAACAAATTACACAAGTTTCAAAATATATTGCTGCTGGAGGGATTAAATACAGTGAACACATAACCCCATAACTGGCTTTCTGTGTGATACTGTATGAAAAAATGTTATTCTGTTGGCTTAAAAAGTTGTTAAATTCAGCAGTAGCATTTTTTGCATATATATGCTATGCCAAAATATTGACTCTTCAGTTGTGATTTAAAAGTTAACAACAATGGAGCACCTCTTATATTATAAAACTGATCAATGAATATTGTTGGTGCTCTGTAGCTTAAGACTCCCATTAAGTTTCAATATCCATCCATTCATTAACCAACCCACTATATCCTAACTACAGGGTCATGGGGGTCTGCTGGAGCCAATCCCAGCTAACACAGGGTGCAAGGCAGGAAACAAACCCCGGGCAGGGCGCCAGCCCACTGCAGTGTTTCAACATTTTAAATTTTAACAAGACCTATGAGTTCAGTAAGATAAACAGGTGCCAAGCCATGTCAAAAGAGTTTCTAAACTTAAGTGGAAGGAACTGCAATCTTAATTTTACTGTTGGCTTACTGTAAGAACTAGAGTTACATGTTTGTATTCTCTACTTTTAGCATTGATTCTTGCCAAAGGTAATTGTGCTCTGGGATGAGCTAACCGTCTTTTGCTGATTGCCGAATTGTTCTAATGGACCTTTTAGCTACCCAAGATTAGGTTTAGGTTTAGGTTTAGTTTATTTATATAGCACATTTACAACAGCCACACGACTGACCAAAGTGCTGTACATTTTAAA
This sequence comes from Polypterus bichir lapradei, assembly GCA_026402145.1. Taxonomy (NCBI): domain Eukaryota; kingdom Metazoa; phylum Chordata; class Cladistia; order Polypteriformes; family Polypteridae; genus Polypterus; species Polypterus bichir. The sequence continues at coordinate 3,226,780 of JANRMT010062848.1, forward strand.
AACATCAACATAAAATAGAAATATATGATTTAGCCAAAAGAAGCACAACAGAAACACATAAAAATAATTTGTATAAATATAACTATACATATACATATATCTACACATACACACATCTAGGTAGGCAAAATAAAGCCTAGTAAGCCAGAGAAAACAGATGTGTTTTTAAAATAGATTTAAAAATAGTCAGACTAGGAGCCATTCGGATTTCAATAGGCAGATCATTCCAAAGACGAGGCCCAATTACCGAGAAAGCACGGTCACCTCTACGCTTGAGTCTGGAGTGTGGAATTAAAAGAAGGTTCTGATCACAGGATCTCAAACTTCTCAGGGGGATATATTGGTGAATCAATTCAGATAAATAGATGGGTGCTTGTTGGTGTAATGTTTTAAAAACAAATAATAATATTTTAAAATGTATTCTAAACTGAACAGGCAACCAATGAAGGGACTTCAGAAGCGGAGTCACATGATCCATTTTTTTCTTTTTTAAAAGAAATTTAGCAGCTGCGTTCTGGACCAATTGAAGACGGGCAATTTGGGATTTGGAGATGCCATAATAAAGAGAGTTGCAATAGTCGAGGCGAGATGTAATAAAAGCATGTATGGCCATCTCCAGGGTCTTGTCAGTGAGATAAGGTTTAATTTTTGCAAGAGTGCGAAGCTGATAAAAGCTAGATCCGATCACGGCAGAGACTTGTTTGTCAAGTTTTAATGAGTCATCTAACAGGACACCCAGATTCCGAACCTGTGAAGACCTGAAAGCTCATAAAGGTCCCAGGTCAAATTCCGGGGCCTTCATATGTTCAGAAGGGCCGAAGACTATCACCTCAGTCTTCTCTTCATTTAAAGATAAGAAGTTTTGGGATAGCCAAGATTTAACTTCATCTAAACAAGATAACAAGGCATTCATAGCCAGGGGATCATTTTTCTTAAAAGGTAAATAAATTTGTGTGTCATCAGCATAAAGGTGAAATGATACCCCATGTTTTCTAAAAATAGAGCCTAGAGGTAGCATATACAGAGAAAATAAAGTGGGAGACAACACAGAGCCTTGAGGAAGACCACAGGAGAGAGAGGACGTCGAGGAGGAGAAGTCTCCTAGCCTAACCACGTATTTCCTGTCAGATAAAAATGACTGAAACCATTTTAAAACTGTGCCAGAAAGACCCACCCAGGACTCTAGTCTATTTAGTAATATCGAATGATTAATAGTGTCGAAAGCAGCTGATAAATCTAATAGAACAAGGACCACAGAATCCCCCGTATCAGTGGCTAAAAAGATGTCATTTAACACTCTCAAGAGGGCTGATTCGGTACTGTGGGCCGCCTTGAAACCAGACTGAAAATGCTCAAACAAATTGTTTAAAGCAAGAAAAGATTGAAGTTGGAAAAACACAATCTTTTCCAAAACCTTAGAAAGAAATGGTAGGACCGAGATAGGGCGATAGTTTTTTAAAACTGACAAATCGAGTGAAGGCTTCTTGAGGAGGGGAGTAACAGTAGCCACTTTCAAATTAGAAGGAACCACGCCTGTTAAGAGGCACTTATTAAAAAAGGACGCTAGGCCCGGTCCGATGGAATCAATGATTTGTATTAAAAATCTAGGATGGATAGCGTCATATGGAGAGGAGGATGGCTTCAATTTAGCAATAGTATCTTTGAGTGACTGTATAGAGACTGGTTCAAAAGTATCCCAAGACATAGACAACGGCAGAGGAGCAGGCTGCTTGGTAGGGAAGATATGGGCTCCCAAACCAGGTTTACTTACTTTGTCTTTAAAAAATCTCGAGAAGCTTTCACAAAGGGCAACAGAAGCAACTGACACAGTGTGTACCGGGGGATTGACAACAGAATTAATAACAGAAAACATGACCTTAGGTCTAGACTGATTATGCAAAATTAAATTAGAAAAATAGGTTGCCTTAGCTGATTTGGCAGCTCTCTGATAAGCCGATAGACTATCTTTGAACAGCTGTAGAGAAATGTGTAACCTGTCTTTTTTCCACTTACGCTCAGCCTTTCTACAAATCTGCCTTAGTAGCCGAGTCTCTGCAGAATGCCACACTTCAGATTTAGGTTTGAGCTTAAGAGGTTTAAAAGGAGCAGTTTCATTCATTACATCAAGCCAGGCATTTTGTAACAGACTGAGATGTTGGTCTGCATCCAAGTCTGATAATGGAGAATCCAACAGTAGATGAGAGCAAAGCTTTGTAAAACACTGACTAAAATTGACACTAAACTGAGGTGAGTAAACCCTAGTCAGAGATGTCACTTTAGAAGAAACATAAGGAAGGCTAGGAAGACACATGGAAAATAAAACAGGCTTGTGATCAGAGAGCATATAGTCAGAGACAATAACATCAGTAATATCAACTCCATAAGAGAGGATGAGGTCAAGAGTATGTCCATGAATGTGAGTGGGACTTTTAACCCACTGTGTCAGATTAAAAGCCTCGATTAGATTAAGAAATTCCCTCGAGAGAGGGTTTGACTGACAACAAACATGAACGTTAAAATCGCCCATCAATAAAAAGCGATCATATTTAGTAACAATATTACCAATAAAGTCAGTGAATTGCTGAAGAAAGTCCTTATCTGAGTGAGGAGGACGGTAAATCAGCCCTAGGCAGATAGGACCGTTCCAGTCGAGGTGAATAAGTTGAGCTTCAAAGCTGGTATAAATATCCGGAGAGATCGAGGAACACTGCGCACGGTGAGAGTTTTTCAGAACAGTCGCTAGCCCACCCCCACGTCCGTTTTGGCGGGGGGAATTAAAAAATGTACAGTCTACCGGGACCAACTCAGCGAAGGGGGTAAGATCACCACATTTAATCGATGACTCAGTAATGAACATAAAATCTAGAACTAGAACTAGATCTAGAAATAAAAATCAAATCAAATGGTTTGTGTGGATGAATGGGTTGATGCAGACATTAATAATATTAATCTGATGCCAGTACTCCATCATACTTGTGTGCCAATTGATATGGTTTAACCTCCAGATTTGGTTCTGGGACCAATTCTGTTTTTTTCTAAATGGTTTCATAAGGATGTCCAGACAACACAATAATTAGAGCTGCTTCATACTACCCGTGTAGTCCTAGATTCAAAGCCCACACTGAGAACTGTTTCTGCAGAACTTTTATATTCTTCATGTGTCTATATGGGTTTATGAAAGAAGCCCATACTTGTCCAACATGGCAAAACATGCAGGTTTGGCTTACTAATCACTCTAGATTGATCTGAAGTGAATGAGTGAGTGTATCCCTCTAATGTAGCCAGGACAGACAAACTTTGCATTAGAATAAGCATATGGCAGAAATGAAGGATGTTAAACTAACACTCAAACATATTTATCTGTTTCATTGAGTGATAACTTTTAGGATGATAAATTGATGGATAAATGAAACGTTCACATCCTTAAACATGGTAAAATAGAAAGTGGAAATTCTGCAAATATCAAGACATTGCCTAAAACTCTTAGTCTAATGGGTAAAAGATTGATTTGATGAAAGCTTGATTACATTTACGTGAAATCTTGGATTTCAATTAAGGTTTACCCTGTCATTTTAACATGCTATATAACATTTGCCTTTTCTAGTTACATTTTCTATCTGCCCTTTATATTTAAGAAATGATACAAAATAAATAAATACAAATAGTTTCTTAATAAGCAACATATAGAGTAATGAATCTCATTATTTGCATCAAGCCATAGATATGTGCAGTTGTAATTGCACACAGTGACTTTCTATGTGAGCACTAAAAGAAATCCCGCATGCAGTTCAAATTTCACTGAATGATGCTAGGAACAAAATAGACTCTCCATAAAGAGTGTCCTTTTGAGCAGACCCCGATCCTAAATACAGCTAAGGAGACCAACATATATGGAAGAAAAAAAAAATAATAGAAAGTATATAATAAAGCAGAAGCAACATTTTATAGATAAGATTATAAAAACAACAATAACATATAACAATTCTTCCGCCATCACAGCGTATCCAAAAAGAGGTTAAACCATTTTTGGTGAGGTGGCTGGCCCATTTGCCTACAGTACCCTGTGTCACAGGACAACTTGGACAGTCAGCTGCATCTTGTACACGTTGTAGAACTAACAGCTGTTGGTATGAGTTACCTAAAGTGTCAAACTGATGGAGACACCTCCAATCAAAGGTACGATGGCTCACTCCACAACAGAATATAGAAAACATCAAGTGAATAAAATAGAGTAAAATACATAGGATAATGGGAATAAGAATACCACCAACAGGGGAATGATTTATTGTATTACCAATCCTAGTCTATAATTAAATAGTGTCTGGGACAAAGTTCTATCCTTACTCAATTTAATGATTACAATACATAAAATAGGGCTGTTACAATTAATAAATACAGTGCCCCAGAGTGAAGTGTCTCATTATACCTACTACCACCATTAAGGTATAAGTACACAGATAACTAAGGGCATCACTACCAAATCCATCCAATAGATGCATAGCTGCAGCAATCCATGATTTTTGGAAGACAATCATGTCAAAAAACAATCATGTAAAGAAACATCTACAGCTTGGTGCCAGATCCCACGAGGTCTCCCATATAAGGTGGACCTGTTCCAGTTTTGGGTTTCAGGGGCCAGAATGTGTACATCTACTCTAAAAGAAAGAGAAAATATCACTGCTGTAGAAGATAAATTTCATGATTTGTTTTGAAATCATCTTGGTCCCTTTCTCAAAGCTCATTTAATCCAAATTAACCAGCAAAGCAGCTTTAAACAGTGGAACAAGAGGGTACATACAAAGATGTCTAAAGCAAGTAATATGAATCAAGTAAATATTCAAAAGATACAAATATTTATATTAGACAAGAAGAAACAGACACAGAAAACACTGATGTACATAAAGCAAATAAACTGTCCAACTATTGCTTGCCAATTTAGTAATAACGCATAGAGACTTATGCTGTAAAATTTAAATAAAACCCTAATGATCAGGTGGTTTGTTCAAATAAATTGGCACCATGGTGTTTAAGTGAAAAGTCCCAAAAGCTTCCCTCCTTGAAAGCATGTTATCAAAACTTCCTCCAGAAGGATGTGGATCAACTACATTCAATATGGTAAATTTAACTTATGAAATGGAATGTTGCAGATCTGCCAAATATCTGATTCATGGCTGTTTTTCTGATCAAGTTTTTATGCTCAGTGATTCCAGAGTGTGCAGCCCTTGAGGTCCTGCCCACATAATAAAGCAAGCAGGTACAAAAAAAATAAATAAATCACCTGTTTCATGCTAAAATCCATCCAGTTTTTCAAATCATCAAATCAAAAAAATGTTTACTCAAAATCTTATCCCGATTAAAGTCTTTGGTGCAGCTGCTTTATTTCAGGCAAGGGAAATGTTCCAGTTTACTAAACCAATGTATTCGGTTACTGTGTGTATGTGGCTGTAAATCAGAGGTTCAGACTTCTAGACCCCTCATATCATGGCTTTATGAAAATGAAAAATGGTGATGGGTCTCAAAAAGATGAGAGTAATTTTAAAATATGGCATTGCTCACAACAGAATAATTGTATTGCATATGTAAGGGAAGAGATCAAATTAACCGATTGCAGACATCATTCTAGAGTGTGGTAGTGAAGCAGTCTTTGAAGAAAACCCTCAGTCTAAATCAAGGTCAGGTTCAAAGTTACTTGAATGTCATCAGCACCTGTGTACACATACTGTACATAGTGAGATGAGACAATGTATCTTCATGAGCAACATATAGCAACATGCAATAAGGTACAAGATGTGACAGAAACAATACCATAAATCGACAATACAACTTTATAACAGTATAGTGTGAAAGGGATTTAAACTTTCCAGAATAAAGTAATATTGCAGTATAATTAAGATATTGCAATTTACAGAATTGAGCCACATTGAGTTAGTGGTAAATATAAGGTTATCAAAGCACATAACAGAACATAAGCGTGTCTAAAGTATTAATAAAGAAAACAAAAGCTAAAATGCAGGTACTGTTGAAGAAGTTCAAAGTGTAATATAAGTATATAAAGCATAAAATGAGGTAGTACACTGGAATAACACTGGTTAAACAGGAACTAGACATTTTCGTACATTCGGAATTCTGAAGGCCTGTAGTATTAAACTGTTACTCAGGTTTGTAGAAACAGCGGAAACCTCGATACCAGACGGTAGAACAGAGAAGAGTCCATGTAAGGGGTTGGGAATGGTCTTTCACAATGTTTCTGTCTCAGTTATAGCAGAGGGTTTGGTAAATGTCTTTCAGGATAGGTAGAGGTGCACAAATAACTGCTGTAGTGTGTTGCAGCCCGAAACATTACAGTTCCCTTTACCAGACAGTGATGCAGCTGGAGAGCAGACTGTCAAGAATACTCCTATAGAATTCAACAGTTCAGCAATTCAGGGTTCAGAGAGCTGGGAAGAGCGGCCTTCATAAGGCTCATAACTAGTCTCTTGAAGCACTTTTTTGATGGCTAATGTAAGTGCCTGTGGTGTAGCAGGTCCACAGCTCAGCGAAGAGTGGACAATTTAAATAAATAAATAATTGGACGTGCTCACGCTGGGGAGTGGAGTGTGAGGTGCCTAGATTTGTATAGGGTAAATAATACAGTATATCATTATTTGGAACACATGCATTTCAGGCATCAATCACAGTACCAACTGTGGTAATTGCTGCTCTTGTGATAAGAATGGAGATCAACCCAGAGAGGGAGTGGCAAGTGTGTAGTTCCATGTGAATGTCACTGAGAGAATAAAACTGAATAATAAAAAAAGGTGCTAACTTTTACAAATAGTCAAAATTTACAGACTCAAATCAAATGTATGTTTTTAGTAATAATAATAATTGGAGCTCACTACTCAATATGCAAAGTTCCGGGACTCGAACCAGTAACCTTTTGGTTAGAAGGTATCATTTCTTACCTCTGCACCATCCAAAAATATGTAATAAATTTCTGTCGATTGACATTTGAGCTTGGGTTTGTAACTCATTGACAGCAACATGTAAATTGATTTTTTTTTTACTTTGGTTATATTCTTGAATAAAAGTGCAGGTGTTTATTTGATATTTGTACTAAATTTTTCACACATTACACACTTCACATCATCTAAACTAATAAAAGGCAAAGCCCTCACTGACTGACTGACTCACTCACTCACTCACTGACTCACTCATCACTAATTCTCCAACTTCCCGTGTAGGTAGAAGGTTGAAATTTGGAGGCTCATTCCTTACAGCTTACTAACAAAAGTTAGGCAGGTTTCATTTCGAAATTCTACACGTAACGGTCATAACTGGAACCTAATTTTGTCCATATATATACTGCCATAGCCTGCAGCTCGGTCGCTGTGTGAGGCGGAGTTGCGTCTCGCATCATCACGCCTCGCATGTAATTGAGTGCCTGCCCATATAAGGTAAATATTCACGGGTGAAGGACTGTGCTTAGCATATTCATAAGTGCAGCTACTGCGGAAACCCTCTGACGTTGAACAAGCCTTTGTACACATATCAATAGGAAAGCAAGGTGTAAAGCTTAAGTTTAAATTACGTTCATAGACACACTGCTGCTAAATATTCGCAGGCAAATCCACAACTTAATACCGGGAATGCCTATTAAACATCTTAGATTCACGAGCACCGATTTGGGTAGTGATCACTTTGATGAATGAAACCTGTTCAAAAAATGCATTACACAATTGAGAAAACAGCAAAACAATATGAAGCGAGTGACGCATACAAGCATATTCATAAGTGCAGCTACTGCGGAAACAAAGCACAATGTAAACCTTAAGTTTAAATTAAGTTCATAGACACGCTGCCGCTGGTGTTTGTCATGCCTACGACGAATACGATATTCGCGAGATACAAGTTTACTGAGAGGACGCAGAGTATAAACGAGACTTTTGATCACTTTCTAACGGAGTTAAAATTGCTGGCTGTGCTTATGCAAACGAAGATGAGATGGTCAGGGATAGAATAGTGTTTGGCACAAACTCAGCGAAAGTGCGAGAGAAACGTTTAAGTGTCGGGTCTAAGCTAAAATTAAATAAAGCCGTGGACATCAGAAGATCTCACGAGATATTCGCGAGATACAAGTTTAATGAGAAGATGCAGGGTATAAAGCCTCGATGCTAAAGACCTGGCGAAGTCATGGAGAACATGGAAGGACGAGTTCACATTATACACAAAACTTGCAATGCCGGAGGCCACATTTCAGCCATCATTTGTTGCCAGGCAGAGAGGCCTTTACAATCCATTCTGCAGGCCCTCTAACACAAAATAAATGTTGATTAAACTGTTGCTTCAACCAATCAGATTTTGAGTTGGTGTCAGCAGGCGTACAGCAATGTCACCGTATTCAGACCCATTGATTGGATAGAAGCCGATATGAGGAACTCTACGAGGCCACTGAACGCACCACAGGTGCTCCAAGTGCAAGATCCTTGCGTGCACTACCGCCAACTCCATGGCAGGATTCTGGACAATATTATTTGCCAGACACAGACCAGATCTCAAGACCACTTAAAACTGATGTTTGTCACGCTCCTCGACCCCCAGAAGTTTTGGGAATACAAGAAAAATTTCCCGCATGCAGCCTTCTCCAGTTTAACACAGAGCCATGGAGCACTTTTTGATCTGTCTCGGCTAAAAACAGAACTGACTGTACTGTATGCCATGGATGATTTTGTAGGAAAATCTCCCACTGATCTCCTTGACTTCCTTCATCAGAAAAATCTGAATGAGAGCATGGGGCAGCTGTACACATTGGTATATTTGGCGGTGACCATTCCCGTGTCCACTGCTTCTGTCGAGAGGACATTTTCAGCCCTAAAGCAAATTAAAACTTATGCCAGAAATACGACAGGGCAGGTTCGACTTTCAGCATTAGCTTTGATGGCGATAGAAAGGGACTTTTTGATGGAACTGAAGTGCATGGATAATCTGTACGACAGAGTAATTGAACTGTTTTTGAGGAAAGAGAGGAGGATGGATTTTGTTTACAAATAATCCGAATTTTTGGTGAGTAAAATGTTATGATGTTATGATTTTCCTAAATAATATTGCAAGTTTATGAGTTATTATTCATGTTTTTTATGTGTGTCGCAGCTGTAGCTGCAGTAGAAAGGAACTTCTTCACCCCTGGTTTGTCTATTCAATAAAGGCATTTATTTTGACTACAGGAGTTATCTATCTGCGATGCAGCGGCTCTTTATGCTGTATTTATGCATATTAAGATGGTTTTTATAACCATAAATTAGTTTTTTAAGGGGGGGTTGATTCAGACGGAGCATTACTGAAGGCCTAGGTGTGAAATGCACGGTCCGCCACTCACCAGATGATATGTAAATTTGATGAACATTACAACCCGAAAATAAACTAAACTGTAGAGAGGTTCAGATTATACTTCTCCCAGTGCGTCTCTCTAAACCCTCCGTGTGGGAACATTATCATAAGGCTTAACAATCTTATTGTTACACCTTCTATGTGCACCCAACCGTCCTTATTATGGAGTCTTCCTTGCTTTACCGCTGGCTGCTTCTTACCGTTCACCTTCCTAGCTCTTTATTTAAACAGTTTTCCTTCTCACTTTTCTGCTCCTTTGCCGTCTTCTCCCTTTTCGTTCAAAATACGCGCCTCCTCGCCTTTTTACAGTCAGCTCCTCTTACGTTACACCATGGTATGTTTAGCACAAGTTAATACCGGGAATGCCTGTTAAACATCTTACATTCGCGAGTAGCGATTTGCGTAGTGAACACTTCGATGAATAAAACCTGTTATCTTTACAGCGGTTGACAAACGCGAAATGTAACTTCAAAACAACACGTCCTCCAAATACGAACCTGATTGAAAGAAATAATGATAATCAAATCCTTGATGACAGCAACACTTATAACAGTGACAAAACAATTACATTGACAATCAGGTTATGTTATTTTTAAAATGTTTCCTTTTCTTACCCGCAACCACTCCAGTAGTGCTCAATGTAACTTTACTTCTTAAAACGTTATATATACACACACACAACAATTACATTAACAATCAAGTTACGTTATTTTTAAAATTTTTCCTTTTCTTTTTCATAACTTCTTTAACACACTACTTCTACGCTGCGAAGCGCGGATATTTTGCAAGTTATTAGTATAACATGGAAAACGTTTCTGCTTTAGGTATGTGTTCAGAATTTCTTGGCTCGCATTTCCTTTCATCGTATTCTTACCCAGATCTTTGTAGACACGGAACACACATGAAATGCATGTATTCCAAATAACAATATACTGTATTATTTACCCTATACAACTCACACGCAGATAAGAAGCCTTGAGCTGGGAGAACTTTTTGCCCGAGTTGAGCAACATCGAGGGGGGGATTGAATAGTAGGCTGCTTGCTGCTTGTGCTGATCAACACATTTACAAAACATTTACAAAACAAAACACGCTGATGAGCAGAGGTGGAAATGAATTTAAGGTGGGCCAGGATTACAAGTTTTTTCGTAGGCTTCAGAGATTCTAGTGTTAAAGGAGTACACCCAGGCTCATGTTTTTAAATACAGTTTCCTTCTGTGTTTTAACCTCGTTTTAATGGCTTTTCTATTTATTGGATTTTTACCATAACAGAACACTTTATTTTTCTGGATTATTTATTTATTGAAGACTTCGCACTGCACTGTTTGAACACTGTTTCGTTTGACTGTTTTAATAAAAGCACTAGAGCACCTATCCCTTGCTTTGTGTGCATTTGTCCTCAACTGCTAAGCTCGTCCTGGTTATGAGTATCTATGGTGCTGAATTCAAGAGGCTCCTGGTGGGATCCGGTAGCGTGGGGCTGACTTGCACCGTCAAAGTGCCACAGGGTGGTAATCAATCAGGCAGTTTACAAATGATTTCTTTGGAACCAGGAAGATTGTGGTGGTCTTAAAACACACTGGATGTCGGCCAGCTGGTCTGCACACTCCTTTAGCACCCATCCAGGTATGTTGTCAGGACCATAAATTCAAGAAATCTTTGCTGTGACTAAAATAATTAAACTGTGAATAAACTCAGACACATGCGTTCATCCAGGCTCTTTTCTGGATCAAGAGAAGTCATTCTATGCATTTGGCTGTAGTGTGCATATCCCAGAGTGCCTCCCACTGCATGAACAATGTATTCATTATTAACAAAAAGAAGTTGTTTATGTGTGTTTTCAATTCATTGTGGAATTCCAGGTAATTTCAAGAGGTTCACAAACTTTTTCTTGCAGCTGTATCTAGTCTAACCTAAAAGCATCAAAGAGCTACCAAAGGGCAGTTAGAGACAATCACAAGTAATTGGATGACCTGAACATCTCAGCTCTGTGTGTTGCTACTATCACTCTAACTCAACAGAGGAGATGGGAAGTGAGTGTGTTTTACATGAAAATACCTTTCTTTGTAAAGAACTTTTTAAGCCAGTAAAAGAAAGTCCTTCACATAAAGTAACATTGCAGTTACCTTATAAAATGAAAAATAACAGTACAGCACAAATCCATAACTAAACAGTTAAATATAGCAGATGTTTAGAGATGCACAGAATCATTCCTCAGTTAACTTCAAGCTTTTGAAGCACCAACCATGGAGTCTTTTTTATTTTCTTCAAGCAGAAATATTTTCTTTGTTGTTGCCATCATATGAAAGTCCAAAGTCCAGAACTATTAGGAAATGCAAATATAAAAGAAGTCAAGGACTACAAGGAAGTGTTTGATATGTTTGTTTGTGTTTCCTACAGTCAGTTTCATTGCTTCCTATCCTCTGTGCTCTGTCCTAGTTGCACTCACCTTTGTTCCCAATATGTAAGGCTCTATGGGCATAGGGGTGGCTCAATTGGTATTCAGTGTGTCGCTGTAGGCCATGTATTTAATGTGTTTTGCACTGATATGCTGTATGTATATATCATATATATGTGCAAAGACAGTGCAGTAGCCACTTTGCTGTGTTTTCTCCCACCTACAGCCAGTAGATGCACACTGACACTCTGTTAAAAAGTAAACTAAAGGCAAAGTAATAGAACTGCCCTTCAAAAAACTCCGTCTTAGACAATATTTCAACGGGAAACAAGCACACAAGCACACTCAACTTGCCCTCTGCAGGATCAGCTGCAGGTTTACAGGCTTACTGTGTAATGTGCTTGCCACACAATGTTTAGAACATTTAAAGTTGATTGCTGACCTGTCCGTTTGCTCCCTCTCTTGTCCTCTTTATTCCAGACTGCACTTGCCCCAGCTGCTGCTTCCCAGCCTCTGAACCTGCCTGACGTAGAAGGCTTTGTGTTCTTTTAATTTGAAGAAGGGAGCTTTAACCTGGGTGAATGTGTGCTTGAGAAAGACCCCTATTTTGAATAAAGCCTTGAGACTGTTCCTGCCTTCCCAGCAATAAAGTTATTCTTTCCTTGGAAACCTTGTCTTGTCTTATTCTCTCTTGTGCAACTCTATGACTCAAGCGTGACCATTTATACACATATATGCATATACATATACACATATGTAATCTGGTTATGAAATATAATTCTTTCATATACAGTATATATTTGTTTGCTTGTCAATTTTAATATCATTATTATGTTAAGTTTACTTTTTTAATTATATTTCCTTCTTCTTGTTTCATATTTTGGCTCATTCAGCCTGTGAAAAATTATTTTTTACACTCTTCCAGTAGAAACTAGAAACTAGAAAATTGTTTTTTGTTTTTAGAGATTTTTAGCAAAAGAGGAAGAAGCCTCTATGAGGATAAGTTCCACGTTTTTTTTTTCAAACTGAAGTTACTTCTTCACAATTATGGTATATATTAATTTGCCATATAAAATTGTGATCTAAAGTAAAGCATTTTTTATAAATTTTAAAAATATATCAGAAGTGAAAACAAAAGCCTTAAAAATTCCAGATACATCCACTTGTGATAACAAAAGTAAACTAAAAGTAATTTTTTTTTTTTTTGGAGCTAAGGATATGCTTCTTGTTTGCTTGTCTGTTTGTAGCAGCTGTCATGGGTTCTGTTTCAGGATGTATGTTATATGATGTTTGCCTCTGTAATCCTGTTTCTTTAACAGTGTGGCATGCGGCTGGGGGTGGTACCCAGCCGGGACGCCCAGGAGGACCAGAGGAGGGCTTGCACCTCCTTCAGACCACGAGGGGGCGACCACCCTGGCTGCTTTGGTGACCACGGGTAGAGAGCATTGAAGCTCAACCCTGTAGAGGCCCGTAGTCACCACCAGGGTCCGCCCCAATGCCTGGAGAGCCCTGCACCTCAGCACTTCTGCCACACCTAGAAGTGCTGGGGGGAAGAGGAGCAGGGACACCCGGAGTGCTTCCTGGGATGCAGCCGGCACTTCTGCCACACTGGGGCGTGTCGGAGGAAGTTTGCTGGGAAACACCTGGAGCACGTCCAGGTGATTATAAAAGGGGCTGCCTCCCTTCATACAATTGCTGGAGTCGGGTGGAAGAGGACAGAGCTCAGAGGAGAGGAGTAGTAGCGGACCAGAGACAGAGAAAGGCATTGTGAAAAGGCCAAGACTTGAGGGGTGATTGGTCCTGCGGCACTGGGGTGTGTGTGCTCACTTGTAAATATAATTGTAAAATAAATGTGTTGTGGTAATAAAATCATGTCAATCTGTCTGTGCCCGGGCTGGTCCCCACAATGGCATCCCAGATGGGATTCTCTGCCTGCTACAAGGCAGGGACCCAGTTTAAATAATTGTGTGGGCAGTCCGGTGCAGCGGGTGAGCCTACACATGCGCTGCGAGAGCGGCACATGCACAACCCTGCAGGAGCGATTCACCCAAGGGACCACAACCAGTCCGCAGAAGGGCCGTTTCCCCCGATGCGGAATTAGGACAGCGGACTTTGCTGGAGTGCAGTGGGCTCCTATGAGCACGCCGTGGCTGAGGATGGCTGGGACGGCATCGCGTCTAGGAAGGCCATGCCGAGGCAGGAGCCTCGGACAGACGGGACCCGAGAGGTAAGTGCCCTGCCCAATGATGGTTGGCCCTCCGGGGTCGGTCTTACCTTTTCTGTTGTAGGCAGGGACTGCCCGGATCTGCGTTGGTGGAAAACGCGTGCCATTCTGCGGGGCTTTCCCAGCGCAGCGGCAGGAGAGGCTGTGAAGGAGGAGACGCTGCAGCTCAAGGGATCGTGGCAGCTACGAGGCTGCCAGGAGGCACGCCACCACAACGGGAGGGAGAGACACAAGATGGCCACGGACCTGAAGTCCCTCCTCGTGACAGGCACGGGATTGGACGGTGTGTCTTGCATGTTCTGCCGATGATTGGATGGAGGCGGGATTAAGGGATGTCCATCACGTGCCAGGGAGAGACCCAACTGGGCCGGAGGGAAAGGCCTGCAGGAAGCAGCCGACGTGTGTTGCTGACAAACAGGTAAGCCCACCGTCGGCTGACTTTCTGTCCTTGTCCTTGGTCCTGCAAAACTGGAGGAGTGCCTTTAGTCCGCAAGGCCATTATTGCAAATGCTGAGTGCTCTCCGTGCAGAGTTGCAGAAGCTGGAGGGGAAGGCGGTCGTGTCATTACAGACGCTGCGTGCTGTGGCAGAACAGCGTGACTCTGGATCCTTTGGTAGGAGTAGTACGGCGGGGAAGGTGAGTAGAGCCGACCCCGTAAAGCATGCATGAGGTCCCACCGAAAAGGCCCGTGAAACACATGATCGGAACCAAGTAGGGGTATCTCCAACAGTGGATGCAGTGAGGGGGGAAAGATTGAGAGGGCTGGCAGGAGGGGGGCTGATGAGGGTCCTACGCCCTGAGCCCGCAGCGTCCTCGCATCATTCCACCGGGACGGAGACGGGATGGAGTCTCTTTTTATGCCATAAGGAGACTCAGACTGTCATAGCATCCCAGAGTAAAGGGAGGAATCGAGGGGAGAATGCAGGTTCCTCCAATAGTAAGGGACGTGATGCTGGATGCTCGCGTCCAGAGAAGGGCCGCCCTCTGCGGAAGCAGAGGGAAACCCCACAGCCGGCTGAGGTGATGGGGGTGTGTACGGTCCCATCTGATGTCCCAACACGGAGGGCACGGAGGTTTTCGAAAGGGGGGCCGAGGTGGCAAACGCCGGGGTGCCGGTCAGAGGGGGGAGCGTTGCCCACGTACAAAACGAGGAGACGCCGAGTGGCGGCGTCAGGGCAATGTTTCCGCCCCTTGTTCTGATCTATATTTTACAGGACCGGGCCCTGGAGTGGAGTATTTTGGCTTCCTGCCGTGGAAGACCTGCCCTCGCGGGATGGGTCGCTGGTCCCTAGGACCACAGGTAGAGAGCATTGAAGCTCAGTCCTGTAGGGACCCGTGGTCACCACCAGGGACCGCCCCAATGCCTGGAGAGCCCTGGACCTCAGCACTTCTGCCACACCCGGCGGGAAGAGGAGCAGGGACACCCGGTGTACTTCCAGGGATGTAGCCAGCACTTCCGCTACACGGGGGCGTGTCGGTGGAAGATTGCTGGGAAACACCTGGAGCACGTCCGGGTGATTATAAAAGGGGCTGCCTCCTTTCATACAATGGCTGGAGTTGGGTGGAAGAGGACAGAGCTTGGAGGAGAGGAGTGGAGGCGGACCAGAGACAGAGAAAGGCATTATGAGAAGGCCAGGACTTTTAAGGGTGATTGGTGCTGTGGCACTGGGGTGTATGTGTTCACTATTGTAAATAGTTGTAAAATAAACGTGTTGTGGTGCAAAACATCATGTCTACCTATCTGTGTCCAGGCTGTTCCCCCCAACAGTTATATTCTGTAACAATGCCCAAAAGCATGCCAAGTGTCTAATATATTGACAGATCCCATATGTACTCAAATCATACTTTTTATAGGCAATTGTTGCACATATACTGAATCACATACAAATACGCAGTGGCTTATCAACAGATACACATTCAAATCCATTTTTTTACCTGAATGGTGCCCACTCTTTTCCTATTACATTCTGTGTTATTATTTTACAAAGCCTACTGAGTTGCAGTCATACACTTTCTGTGTATGTTTTGTGCACTCATAATAAAAAAGAAATAAAAGAACTAAGGATACAATTTTTGAGAGTGTGAACATAATTAATATGTTTCACTGTTTCTTCCTGGTAGACATATGCTCAAGCTCATAATATGATCATAATATCATGAGGTACTGCTGAGATGTGATTTGTAGCAATTTTAAATATTCTTTTATTTATTTCTATCACACGTAACAAAAGACTGTGAATGACATTTTTTCAGTTATTATTGTCTAATCATCTACAGAACAGAAGCAGCAATTTGTATATGGCATCAACATTTAAAAACCCCAATAACAGCACTTAGAGACAGCTTTTCAAAGGGAAACCAAATCCCCTGGGGCTGAATGTTTGCCTTGGAGGTGTGAACTGCATAGCCAGTCTCCTTTTGAAATGGCTGAATCTCACAAAAATGTTTTGCCTTTTGCTTTTTATTCAGTATACAGTAGTTTAAGTATTTTGTTTTCAAGTTTGAACCCCTACATTATTACCCCTATTTCAAAATGTAAGAACAGACTAGTTATTCTTTAAAATTTATTAATAACTTGTTTAAGTTTAGAACACAATTTCAGGTGGCAAATTAAGACATAATTTCGACTTTATTCTTTAAACACAGATTGGTTTAGAATACCAAACCACACCCTGGCCCCATAACCGCTGTACAATGGACACACCGGATCATGACAACCCCAACCAGATTAACCCTGGAACGTTTGAATTGTGTAGTTCCAAAAACTGTATACCCCTCAGCACCTGGAGACGATAATGTCCAAGACCACAGACAGCACCTCATCTTAAAGAGAAAGAGACCAAGAGCAGCAATTTTCATTCTGATGAATTCCAAATAGGGTTTTCAGAGCAGCAGCACCTACTGCAGACTGTATGCAGAATGATTACTTAATACATACTAAGTGTAAAATTCTTACTTGTGGTGTGATTGTTTTGTTGTTGTTGTTGGTGGCGGTGGTATTATTTTGCCACTGTTTTGATTTTAAGGCATTGCAGAACGTAGAACTATCTATCCACAGTGCATTTTCCAGAATTGGACTTGATTCATTTATGGAGGTAGTGCTACTTGCTGGACACAGGCTGGAACTCTATGAAACTTCTTGAGTATATAAATGGTAAAAGAGTGACATGATGGTGCACTTGTATGTAATGCTGCATCACAGGTCAATGGTTTTTGGTTCTCTTAATCCAGTATCTCAAAAACAGGCATGTTACCTTAGCTGGTGACTCTAAACTGGCCCAGCAGCAGTGTACACATGTGCCTGAGTATTCTCTAAAATGAACTGGCATCTATCAAATGTGAAAAAATGATTAAGATAAGAAAAATAAGAAAAATAATAATAAATGTTCCTACCTTGCAGCCAAGAGGCTGTGATTGGCCACCAGTTCTCTGTGAGTCTTTATTAGTAAAAGTAGAATACAGAAGCTGATGGCCTGGTGGATGGATGGATACATGTTCTGTTTATTTATTTATTTTTTGATTCTTCATGCCTGACTTGCTGTTGTTCTTGTCTCCAAAGTGACAGTAAGAATATCTACACTGGGTTTATTGTCTTTTACCGATTTATACAGAAACGTTTTCATCTGTTTGTACAAAAACATCACTTATTCAGCTGTAATCTTGTCTCTCTATTCATTTGTGTTCAAAATGTAAGAAATTAATTTCTTAAGCTATGCTTTTCTTTGCATGTATTTTGTGCCAGAAATACATTTTGATTCCTAAAATGGAATACTCAGAATCTTATTTGAACTTGGTGATATATTTGAGCAGTTCATTTAAAATCTGAAGGCCAAGTATTTATATCTGTTCCTTTCTATGCAGATTTGTTTTTGTCTCCCTTGTGCTTACTTTGCTTCTACTACAGGATCATCTCATCTGGACTGTTCTATGTGACCTCAAGTTTATTTCTGATTCATTTTCCTAATCTAGCTTTATATTTCCTTGTTGTAAGAAGTGCTTACTCTCTTGGTTTTCACTCCATTTCTTTCATTTTTCCTCTACTTCCCATTAGTATTCTTCAAAAGTGGAAAAAATAGTTTTGATCTTTTAACATATAGCTGTGCTATGGCTTTGATCCCACCTCATATTCTTCATGCTGATAGACATGTAGTGTATATGGGTTGCTAGTTTTCATTTTAGAAAATTATTTTAATTTGTAATAATAAATGAACATTTATTTCAATTTTTCAAAAATTGCCAATGCAAAGTGCATTTCGTTTCATTTAAGACAAGGCAGTTAACCCAGACTTTTAAAGAAAGTGCCACTGGCCAGTGTATTCCACAGTTTTCCCTTCATGTAGTGCATGAGTAACCTTACTGAAAATTCATACCAATCCTGTATTTTGGAATGCTAAACAAAAATCTTTAGTGTGACAAGGACAGATTTCAGCTCACAGGCACATCATGTTTGTCTTGCAGCTGACAATCAAGCAGTGTGAGTTAGGCATCTTAAAGACAGAGTGAGCTCTTCTTACTGCAAGTATCCCTGGGCATTATCTGCCAGATGGAGAAGTCTGACAATAAGCAAGTCAATCAGAATGTGGCCTGCAGTCCAAAATGTCCGTCTCTGACACTATCTCCGACGTTGAAGCCCAGCAAGCCACTAAACATCAAAAGAAATCTGGAAAGAAGGTGCCATTCATTTGTCATTCATTGGAAAAAAAAAAAACTTACTGTAGTACTGCCTAGCTGCCTACGAGCCATATAGACCATGTTAAAACAAACAGCAAAAACAAAAAAATCTAAACTCTTGTTCCATTCTCACCACATTGTTAAAGACACCCTCTTTGGGATCTTTATTTCCCAGCACTTCAAAGACATGCTATAAATCACTTTGGACCACAATCAGAAGCAATTTCTACAGGAAACACATACAGGAAAAGAGATGACCTATAAAACATGTTCTACTTACTGGAGGCAATTTTTTGCAATGGCACAAGTCTGATGCCTTAGAAAAGAGGTTCACAACAACAACTTACTTTCAATCAATTCATCTTTCCATCCCCTAAATCATTTATCTAGCTCAGGGTCATAGAGATCTGCCTCTTATCCTAGCAGCACTGGACACAAGGAAAGAGCCAACCCTGAATAGAGCACCAGTCCATCAAAGGGTAAACCAGCTTTCAATTTAATTCAATTTATTATTACACTAGTTGTATAACTTGACATAATATTTCAAAAGCTTCACTGTCAATTTTACTTTAAATTAATCTGATTGGATAAAAAGATGGAGCATCTTCCACTTGATTTTTCTGTGTTAAACACCCAGAGTTATCAAAAGGATTCAACATTTTTCAAGAGGTTACAGGTTGAAGTTGACAGGTAATTACTGTGGCTCCTATATTTCATCAGTCACATGTTGAAAACTGGAATGAGAAAATTTGTATGGCAAGTGTAAAACATGACAAAGAAAAAAGAAAAAGAGTTGAGGAGGCACTGTATGCAAAATGCAAAATAATAAACGTTTTTCAGCAAAATAATGCCCCTTAGCACATGAGTCTCAATTTAGAGTGGCATCAATGACAACACTTCCTGTTAAATACAGGTTGGGCCTCTGCCCACCAAGTAGCCTAAATATTTGGCCTCGGTCAATCCAAAATAACATTGATCTGAAGACCAGCTTTGCTGAGTGTTTGAATCACAGCATGGACATGCTGTACATGTTCCTCCCAAGTGCCAGAATAGATAACAACATCACCCAGGTAGGCACTATTGGAAATGTGGTGACATAGCATTTTATCCATCAGATGCTGGAAAGTCACTGTGGCCCTGTGCAAACTGAAATGGGAGGAAACAATACTGCCAGTGACCACTAGGGGTAATAAATGCGTGGTCAAGTATCATGCTTTGCCAAACCGCTTGAGGAGTTCATCCACGTGTGGCACTGGATAAGCATCAAATAGAGAGACTTGAATAAGTCAATGGAAGTCATTGCACAAGTGCACACTTCCATCAGGGTTTAGCACCAAGGCGATGCTAGCGATTCCTACCTTGAATAATAAGAAGGGTGATGACCCCGAATGCTCCTAGTATTCTGTCACATTCAAAATTCCCTTCCTGCATTGATGGGTTAATGTACCTATTTTTAAGGAGATATTCTTTCAGCTACCAGGAAACAATACTAAAAAGATATTTTTCCTCCATGTTGAGCAGTGAGATGATTGAAAATTAGCTGATGGCTTGTGTTTTCTCCTTCTTGACAATTCAAGGGGTGTGTCACCTTGCATCAACACTAAATTACCTACAAGATCTTCCAGAGTTGACAAAGATACCTTAAACATCCCTTGTAGACATTATAGGACATTTCATCCAGTCTATGGGCTGAGCTTGCACGCCTTGCTCCAACAAATTCTTTAACATCTTCCAACTAGGTTCCCTCTCATTGGACTTAATATTGGTATTTGGTGGTGTAAACTGCACTGTGAAATGTCAGTCCAAAGAATGCAGCAGGGACAAGGAGAAATGTTACCTATGTGTCAGCCAGGATGTGTTCCCTCACCTCTGTTTATTTTCCTTTTTGTGTCTTCTTGGTTTATTTTTAAGCATTTTTCATATATTAATTGGTAATTGTTAATATATTAATTAATGTGGGCAATGACAGTGAGACCTGGAAGGGCGTGATTGGGAGGAATGGCCTCCCAGATCTGAAACCGAGCGGTCTTTTGTTATTGGACTTCTGTGCTTGTCATGGATTGTCCATAACGAACACCATGTTCAAGCATAGGGGTGTTCATATGTGCACTTGGCACTTTGTGGTCGTGTCATCGGACCTGCGGCCATATATCTTGGACAATTGGGTGAAGAGAGGGGCGGAGCTGTCAACTGATCACCACCTGGTGGTGAGTAGGCTTCGATGGTGGGGGAGGATGCCGGTCAGGCCTGGTAGGCCCAAACGTGTTGTGAGGGTCTGTTAGGAACGTCTGGCAGAGTCCCTGTCAGAAATAGCTTCAGCTCCCACCTCCGGCAGAACTTCGACCACATCCCGAGGGAGGTGGGGGACATTGCATCCAAATGGGCCATGTTCCATGCCTCTATCGTTGAGGCAGCTGACTGGAGTTGTGGCCGTAAGGTGGTCGGTGCCTGTCGTGGCGGCAATCCCCGAACCCGTTGGTGGACACCGGCGGTGAGGGATGCCGTCAAGCTAAAGAAGGAGTCCTACAGGACCCTTTTGTCCTGTGGGACTCTGGAGGCAGCTGATAGGTACCAGCAGGCCAACCGGAATGCAGCTTCGGTGATTGCTGAGGCAAAAACTCGGGCGTGGGAGGAGTTTGGGGAGGCCATGGAGAACAACTTTCGGGCGGCTTCGAAGAGATTCTGGTCCACCAACCGGAGTCTCAGGAGGGGGAAGCAGTGCAGTGTCTAACACTGTATATGGTGTGGATTGTGCGCTGCTGACCTCGACTCGGGATGTTGTGAGTCGGTGGGGGGAATATTTCGAAGACCTCCTCAATCCCACTAACATGCCTCCCAATGAAGAAGCAGAGCTCGGGGTCTCGGAGGTGGGCTCCCCCATCTCCGGGACTGAGGTCACCGAGGTGGTCAGTAAACTTCTTGGTGGCTGGGCCCCGGGAGTGGATGAGATACATCCAGAGTTCCTCAAGGCTCTGGATGTTGTAGGACTGTCTTGGATGACACGCCTCTGTAACATCGCATGGACATCAGGGACAATGCCTCTGGATTGGCAGACCAGGGTGTTGGTCCCCCTCTTTAAGAAGGGGGACCGGAGGGTGTGCTCCAACTACAGAGGGATCACACTCCTCAGCCTCCCTGGAAAAGTCTATTCGGGAGTCCTGGAGAGGAGGGTCCGACAGATAGTCAAACCTCGGATTCAGGAGGAACAGTGTGGTTTTCGTCCTGGTCGCGGAACAGTGGACCAGCTCTACAACCTTAGCAGGGTCCTGGAGGGTGCATGGGAGTTTGCCCAACCAGTCTACATATGTTTTGTGGACTTGGAAAAGGTGTTCGACCGTTCCCTCGGGGAATCCTGTGAGGGGTACTCTGAGAGTATGAGGTACCGGACCCCCTGATAAGGGCTGTTCGGTCCCTATATGATCAGTGTCAGAGCTTGGTCCTCATTGCTGGTAGTAAGTCGAACCCGTTTCCAGTGAGAGTTGGACTATGCCAGGGCTGCCCTTTGTCATCGATTCTGTTCATAACTTTTATGGACAGAATTTTTAGGTGCAGCCAGGGCATTGAGGGGGTCCGGTTTGGTGGACTCAGGATTGGGTCACTACTTTTTGCAGATGATGTTGTCCTGTTTGCTTCATCAGGCCGTGACCTTCAGCTCTCTCTGGATCGGTTCATAGCCGAGTGTGAAGCGGCTGGGATGGGAATCAGCACCTCGAAATCCGAGACCATGGTCCTCAGCCGGAAAACAGTGGATTGCCATCTCAGGGTTGGGAGCGAGATCCTGCCCCAAGTGGAGGAGTTCAAGTATCTCAGGGTCTTGTTCACGAGTGAGGAAAGAATGGAGCGTGAGATTGACAGGCGGATTGGTGCGGCGTCCTCAGTGGTGTGGGCTCTGCATTGGTCTGTCGTGGTGAAAAAGGAGCTGAGCCGTCAGGCAAAGCTCTCAGTTTACCAGTCGATCTATGTTCCTACCCTCACCTGTGGTCATGAGCTATAGGTAGTGACAAAAGAAAGAGATCGCGAATACAAGTGGCTGAAATGAGTTTCCTCGGCAGGGTGTCTGGGCTTTCCCTTAAAGATAGGATGAGAAGCTCAGTCATCTGGGAGGGGCTCAGAGTAGAGCCACTGCTCCTCCGTATCGAGAGGAGTCAGATGAGGTGGCATCTGATCAGGATGCCTCATGGACGCCTCTCTGGTGAGGTGTTCCAGGCACGTCTAACCGGGAGGAGGCCCCGAGGAAGACCCAGGACATGCTGGAGGGGACTATGTTTCTCGGCTAGCCTGGGAACGCCTCGGGATTCCCCCGGAAGAGCTAGAAGAAGTGGCCGGGGAGGGGGAAGTCTGGGTATCTCTGCTCAAGCTGCTGCCCCCGCGACCCAATCTCAGATAAGCGGAAGAGGATGGATGGATGGATAATTGTAATTATGTATTTTATATTAATAGCATTCTATTATTTTACTATTTGATTTCTGTGTGTAATGTGGTGTTCTCCTATGCTTCTTGTTTTCTGTGGCCACCCTGACATGACCACGTTTGAGAGTTGTGAGAGTTCCCTTTGCTGTTTAAAAAAGGAGCTCAGGAGTGCTGTGTTAGATTAGATAGGAGTCCTTGTAAGTATTGATTTTTCTTTGGATTTTCTTGCTTTCCTGATTTTTGCCCTGTTTATTCAATTCTTCTTCTGAATGGTGTTTTTGGGACTTGGTTATTTTGTATTGCCTTTTAGGCAAGACTTCTTTGCTCCTTTTGAGCATTTCTAGTGGCTTTCTCTATTTTTTTAATAAATCTTTTATGTAAAGATTTTGGTTTACACGTCTCCATAAAAGCTAAAGGTTTCATGGGTATATCTCGTGAGACATTTTTGAGATCTTTGAATTCAAAAGCCAGTTTTTATCTTCTGGGGCCTATCCAGGCAGAAGCCTTCATGTAGACAAGCTGGATTAGGGTCCACCTTTCTTAAAGTTCTGGAACCAATATATAGTAGATCAATATAACACGTTTATCAGAAAAAGTCATCACGGAGTCATGGCAAATTGACAAGCATTTCTTACCAATTCATCAAAGACGATTTCTTTTCATACGTTATTTAATTTAGATTTAGAAAAAACTTGTCTAAAATCTCCAGCTGCAGAGACATTATTCATTTTTCAAATATTCCCAACAGATTAAGAAACCTGATTGTTTACATTTTAGCCTTGCCTGGACCTAATGTCCTATCCTTTTCTTAGCAGACTTCTTTGCAAGCACTTTTAACATTGCCAATCCCAGAAAGCATTGCATACATAATGTAACTGTCTTTACATGACTTACATGAGTTTAATCCAAATGCAATTAGTCCCAAAAGCCTTGCAATAATAAGAAAAACCATCTTTTCTCCCACACTGAGGGTCTTCAGGGTAGGTCAGGGAAGGTCCTTGCCTAAACGGTGCATATGCACAAAAATGTTGTGTAAGCCTGTTTCCACATTTAAATCGCGATGTATAAAACCTAAACTTGGCATAAAGCCATGCACATTTCCACAGTATCTCATACCCTGGCATATGCAAGTTCTGCGCTCGGTTTTGCAGACTGGCGGCACCCAGCGTCAAAGCAGTGCTACTGTTCCAGTGTGGTTTGTTTTTCTTTTTTAGATCCGCATCCCTGACACGGCTTTATAAATACACTGAAATAAACTGTATATTGTTTATTAGTTTAATGCATCTGATTTTAATTAACCTGTAACAATATAATGGTCCATGGAATGGCCAAACTATTCCAAATACCATAGCTGCTTTATTGTTCTTGGGATGAAACTGTTTCTGAACCGCGAGGTTCATACAGGAAAGGTTTTGAAACATTTGCCATGTGAGAGCAGTTCAATAGGCAGCATGGCTGAGGCAGCGTGTGCTTGATGCTGTATACCGATAATTTTCTTTCTGACCAGCTGCTCCAAGTGGTGCAGTGTGAGTAATATGGAAAAAGATGATCTGCTGTGGCAACCCCTAATGGGAGCAGCTGAATGAAGAAAAAGAAGGTGCAGTGAGAGTAACAACGCTAAAGCAGCTATGGTATTTGGAATAGTTTGGCCATTCCGTGGACCATTATATTGTTACAGGTTAATTATAATCAGATGCATTAAACTAATAAACAATATGCAGTTATAGGTTTACGTAACATTTTTGTGTGTACGCACCATTTATACATGAGGCCCCTGAACACTAAAACCAGAATTGTAGTCAAAATAACAAATTCTGTAAAACCTATGCTTAAATTCAGTCACAATGTTTTTATAAACAAAATCCACAAGCCATGAAACTCAACTCTCGGCCTACATGACGAGAAAAAAGCACATAGTCTGCAAACAAGATGGCTATGCAAAAACATACAAAACAGCAGTGCCAGCCATGTAAATAATAACACAAAATAGTGCTGTGCTGAGGCAATAAAAATAACAATAAATGATATTGAGTAAATCGCAATGTACGTAAGAATAATACAAATATATATATAATGAAAATTTGCTTGTTCAAAAACCTCAAAATACAACAAGCACTATCCTAGTCTATCTTTGTGTTGGACATGACCATTAAGCTTTTTAATGTTTATTTTTTTTTGAACAAACAATTGCAATATTTTTAATAGCTTTTTGCTTTTAGCTGCCTACAGAGTGACTAAAACAGACATTCTAACAGCAGGATCCTGTATCTGACCGTAACATAATAAAACAGTTATTATAAATGTATTTTTCAGACTTCAACATAAATCAATACTTCACTGCCTATCCCAAGGTGACAGAAGTAAAAAATCAATACCTTTTTAATTGACTTTGTTCTTATTTAACACTATACAAGGTTACATTTGACTAAATCCGCTATACAGTAACTGTCGCCCTGCCTAGAGAGTTTGTGCTGATGGTGCGGATGCTCTATAATAAGCTTCAATGCTGCAATTAGACCTTCACTTTATAATTCACTGTGTTTTTTTTCTGCACAGCTAAAATAAAATGAAATGCATTTTTTTCCACATCAAGTCATTTTCTGTAAGGGTAATTAGACCTTTTCTGTGTTTCAGAGCAGTGGCCAACTGACTTCTTTATGGCCGTTAATGTTACAGCAGCAAGAATGTCCTCATAATGATGAAGCTAGTATAATTAGTTCACTTTTTAAAGACCCCTATGCGATCAGTATTTAAATTATGCAATATTTCAGATAATGAAACAGCCTGATATATTATTATGGCAGTTCTTGGATGAAACTTTTACAAAGAAAGATTTTTTCTTTTTAGCAGTGGTAGTTTGCATCTGGAGCCATTAGGTCAATTAAATGAAAAAAATCATGGTTATTTAATATGTTACCTCAAGCATGATCCTCCATGCATGCATTTAGGGATTTGGTCTTGCCAGCTGATTTTAAGATGAATTTCTGTACATGGAACAATGACAGGATATTACAAAGACCTCTAAAAATTGTCCAAATTGGACAAGAAAGAAAGAGAACTGGATAAAGTGACGGACTATGCCATTAACTCAGAAAGTATCGATATAGATTTACACTAGCATCAAAAGTAAAAGAAATACAAACTCTTCTGCTTTTTGTCCATTGTGCTTAATTCATTACACATATTCATATATATCTGGCTCAGTGACATCTCTAGTGTCCAAGATTCAAATCCCAGTCTGAGAAGTGTCTGTGACTGCAGAGATTTTGAAACGACTACTTGGGTTTTCACCCCGCATCCCAAATACGTACAGTAAGAAGGTGTACACTTAAGCCTGTGACAGACTGACTTCCCATCATACGTTAATTGACACCTTATGCCCAGTGTGGCTGGGATAGTTCAGCACAACCCTCATGAATCTCATTCATTTTCATGTTGTAGTTTAGTGTAAGGAAAACTGACAGTGGTAGTTAGAGAGTCCATTAATACAGTATTCTAGTCACTGGCTGCATGCTAATAATAATGCAGGACCAAAAGTGCATAGGTTTACATCTCGTAGGTTTCCATATTTTAAGTACTTTAATCTCCAACTATTAACTGTGCTATAAGCTTTCAACATAACCTCCACTGAAACAAAAGAACTCTATACAAAACTTTTCTTAATGTAAAGTGTACCTCTTATCATTAAATGCCATCCCATGTCTAGTGAAATACAAATTTTACATATATACATCCTTTTTATATTTTGGAATGTTATATGTGTTAAGTATCCTGGGTCACACAATTAGGTACAGTAATATAGCATGTAGAATTTCTAATTCTATTTGATGAAAAACATTCTGATTTACAGATAATAAATAAAAAGATTTTCGATTTAGCTTCTCTTCCAAGAAAATATAAAAAACACTAGTTATCAAAAATATCTTCTCCATTTATAAGATTCAGGTTCATGCTGGAGTTAATGTGCAGGTTAACAAGTCAGTACGGCACAAATCTTTATAATGAATATTTAAAGGATCGCCTTTAATGAACTCTTGGGCACAGCCATCAGCAGTGTGTCTGTCTACGGAGAGAGTGTCGACCTTGTTGAGAGGTTTAATTACCTCGGCAGTGACATTCTTGTCTCTGGTGACTCTTCCTAAGAAGTCAGTAAATGGATTGGGAGACTATGGAGGATCATGAGGTCGCTGGAAAGGGGTGTGTGGCATTGTTGATATCTTTACAAAAAGACAGAGGTCCAAGTCTTTAGAATCCTGGTGCTTCCTGTCTTGCTACATGGTTGCGAGACATGGATGTTATCCAGTGACCTGAGACAAAGACTGGACTCCTTCACTACTGTGTCTCTCCGGAGAATCTTTGGGTACTGCTGGTTTGACTTTGTGTCGAATGAGCGGTGGCTCACGGAGTTCCAAATGAGACACATTACCTGCATTGTGAGGGACTGTAAGTTATGGCACTACAGCCTTGTGGCACGATTCTCCGAGGGTGATCTGCCTCACAGGATCCTCATTGTTGAGGATGCGAGTGGCTGGACAAGGCCAGCGGGATGCCCACGTAACACCTGGCTGTGGCAATAGAAGGTAATTTCCAGATGGTTTGACTGGACCGCTTGTCTGCCTGGGGGTTGCCAACCAGGATCTGAGCTGTTTTGTTGTGTGGTGGGTGGGCAACACGCTGTACCCGTGCATGCTTCCCAACCTGACCTGACCTGACAAAGTCAAGTCAAAGAACATCAGATAGTATTATGACGAAAGTCATGTATTTTATCAAAACTATTTCAGATAAAGAAATATCACACAAATCAATAGTGATGGATTGTATGGACAACTGTACAACACACTACCTGGTAAAATGTATAGGAATTAGTTCTGATATGAACAGGAATGTGTTTCAGGTGTGAAAACTTTATCAAAACAAAACTATAATATACAGTAACTATTAACAAAACTTTGATGTCAAGGTAGATTCCTCAGTACCTTGAAGTACTATAAACTAATGTCAGAGTTCTCAAATGCTTAAACAACTCAAAGAAATATAAGAATGATAAAATATATTCAGTACCACACTTACAAATAACATTTTTACTCCAGTGTGTTATATAGCACCATAATTGTTTAAGGTCTTTCATAACTTAGATGGATCACAGATTAGTTTATTCAGTAGTTATATCTTGCAGCATATGTTAAAAAGTAAGAAAATGTATGCATGGCATAACATTCAGGTGCATTCAGAGACTTGGTTAGCTGGTTTGAAAACTCAGGCATTTTTAAGTTTTCCAGGAACTTCAGAAACTTTGTATTTATAATTTTGTTTATTATATATTTTTTAACAGTGAGTCACATTCAAAAATAACAGTGAGAATAGAATATAATGTAGATATCAAGTATTAGTTGTGATATATGTTTTTTATTATCATGCATGTACCTGAAGCTGTTTTCACTTACAGTAGATTCCAATTTAAATGATGTCAAAAAAAAGTCAAAAGCCAAAGTAAACTTTATTGTCATCTCAACCATATACAAGTATACAGATAGACGAAATTGCAAAGCTCAGGGTCCACAGTGTAACAATATGAAGTGCAAATAATACATTTAAAATAGAATTAAAATTAAAATTTAAAATTAAAACACAAACAAGACAAGACATTGTGAAAAGACAAGACAAAGAAGTAGCAGCAATATTGACGTGTAGTGAGCAATATGAACATTGATGCAGTGTATGGTATTTGCAATCTAGATACATAAATATAGTCAACAGATATGTAATATAATAAATAAATAAATAATAGATAGATATAGATAATATAGAAATTATCAGTGTATGATAATAGTTGTTTAAGACATATGTAATCAGTGACAGGTCAGAACATTTCAAAGCAGAAGGATATCAAGACTGCGGTGGGTTGGCACCTTGCCCGGGATTGGTTCCTGCCTTGTGCCCTGTGTTGGCTGGGATTGGCTCCAGCAGACCCCTGTGACCCTGTGTTTGGATTCAGCGGGTTGGAAAATGGATGGATGGAGGATATCAAGAATGTCAAACTACTTCAAGGTCAGTATGAGATTTTCAGTTCTTTTTTTACATGCACTCTAGTCTTTGCAGGAAAGTGGCTTGCATGTATAAAAGTTCTGTTTGTAGAGGTAGTTGATGCAGTGTGGAAGATCTCAGAGGGCAGCATAGTGTTAAGGAGTCTGACAGCTTGGGGGTAAAAACTATCCTGAAGCCTGGCAGATCTGGCTCTGATGCTGCAGTATCTTTTCCTTGATGGCAGAAGTGTGAAAAGTCCATGTGAGGGGTGTAAGGGGTCCTGCACAATGCTGCAGGCTTTGTGGACACTGCGTTTGTAAAATATGTCCTGCAGTGAAGGGAGAGGCACCCCAATAATGTTCTCTGCTGTCTTCACTATCCTTTGCAGGCGCTTACGGTCGGATATGTTGCAGTTGCCACACCAGACAGTGATGCAGCTGGTCAGAATGCTCTCAATGGTGCCTCAGTAGATCATGGTGAGGATGGAAGGGGGAAGACTTGCTCGCTTCAGCTGCCTCAGGAAGTGTAGTCTCTACTGGGCTTTCTTGATTAGTGATGAGGTGTTATAATATCAGAATATCAGTTATGTGCACACCGAGGAACTTGGTGCTCCTAACAGTTTCCACATCTAAACCGTTGATGCTGAGTGGGATGTGGGCAGGATGTGATTTTCTGAAGTCCACAATTATCTCTTTTGTCTTGACGACATGGAGAGATAGATTGTTGTCTTCACACCATGCAGACAGCCGTTCCACCTCATCTCTGTATGCTGTTTCATCATCCCTGCTTATCAGTCCCAGCACCATTGTATCATCCTGCAAACTTGATGATGTGGTTGGTGTTGTGTGTGGCTGTGCAGTCGTGAGTCAGCAGGGTGAAGAATAATGGACTAAGCACGCAACCCTGCGGCACTCCAGTGCTCAGTGTGATGATGCTGAAAGTGTTGGAGCCCAATTGAACTGACTGGGGCCACTCTGTCAAGAAGTCTAGGATCCAATTTTAGAGGGTGGTGCTCAGGCACAGCCTACTCAGTTTTACAAACAGCTTTGGAGGGATGATTGTGTTGAAGGCAGAGCTAAAGTCTATGAATAGCATCCTGACATATTTGTCTTTTTTATCCAGAGGTGTCAGGGAGAGGTGAAGGGCAGATCATATGGCATCCTCAGCTAACCTGTTTGAGCGGTATGCAAACTGAAGAGGGTCAAGGGAGGCAGAGAGATTAGTCTTTATGTGTGACATGACTAACCTTTCAAAGCACTTCATGATGATTGGCATGAGTGCAACTGGTCGGTAGTTATTCAAGCATGTCAGTGATGACTTCTTCGGCACTGGTATGATAGTGGTCAACTTGAAGCATGCTGGGACTGACGAATGGCTCAGAGGTATGTTGTCAGGTCCTGCAGCCTTGCGTGGATTGACTCTGGATAGAGTCATCTTCACATCAGTTATGAAGAGACAGAGTACCTGGTCAGTGGAGGGAGGTGTTGCTTTTCTTGTAGGCTCTTTGTTCAAACCGTGCAAAGAAGTTATTCAGCTCATCCGGTAGGGAGGCATCACCATCGCTGCTGTGTGGTTTGGGCTTCTAGTTTGTAATTGTCTGAACGCCCTGCCACATACAATGTGTGTCTCTGGTGCTGATGAAGTGTTTGTTAATCCTCTGTGCGCATGCCCACTTAGATCTCCTTACAGCGCGTGACAGGTTGGCCTTGTCTCCAGATCTGAAGGCTGCATTCCTTATCTCGAGGATCTTGTGCACTTCTCTCATCATCCAAGGCTTTTGGTTGGCTCTTGTGGTAACATCCTTGGTAACAGTAACATCCTCTATGCATTTGGAGATGTAGCCAGTCACAGAGTCTGTGTACTCCTCCAGATCGATGGAGTCACCATCCAAAGCAGCCTCCCTGAAAATGTCCCAGTCTGTCAATTCGAAGCAGTCTTGGAGAGCTGAAACAGCACCAACCTGCCACACTCTGATGTTCTAGTGGGCTGGTTTATTGCGCTTCATCAGGGAGTTGTATGCAGAAACCATAAACACGCTGATATGGTCTGAATAGCCGAGGTGGGGGCTATTATTATTTATTATTTATTATCTCTATATTATAAAAAAAAAATCCTGGGAGAGAAAGATGGGAGACAAGACGTGATTTTCACGTTAAGATCATGGAAGACACTTAAAAGACCCGCGAGACGAAAAAGAATGGCTACGGAGCGGTAACCACACAGGAACGGTAGCACTGCTTTGACGCTGGGTGCCGCCAGTCTGCAAAACCAAGCGCAGAACTTGCGTATGACAGGGTATGAGCTACCGTGGAAATGTGTGTGGCTTTACGCCAAATTTAGGTTTTATACATTGCGATTTGAACATGGAAACATTCTTACGCAACATTTCTGTGCATACGCATCGTTTATGCACGAGACCCCAGGTGTCACTGAGAAAAAAGCAGGACAAAGCGATGTCAGAAATAAAAGACAGAGCAGAAAACAAAGTAAAACGTCAAACAAGGGGGCCAAGCACATGCAGAGCAGGTTAGAGATAATGAAAACTGGAATTCCAAAGACTCAAAATAAAACATAGGCACAAAACACATGCAGAGCAAGATACAGAATATGAAAGCAGAAAAAAACGACAGTGTCAAAACAAAGAAAATAAACATCGCATTAGCGCAAAAATGGAGAAATTATTACTCGGAGAAATAATGAAAAGGTGAATAGAGATCGAATATATGGACATAGGTGATATGTCAGAAGTATGTAAATATTGTAAGGCTTTAAAGTTTAAGTCAGAGAATTTAAAAAATGGAGTTTACCTCACATGCATTTATTGGTTACTTTGCAAAAAAAAAATATTAACTGTTGATGATGTAGATCATTTTGGCTGTGCTAAAATTCCAAACAGAGAAACCTATCCTGAATTATGGTACAAAGTCATTAAACACATGTCTCATGGACCTCATTTAAAAGATTCAGCATATTGGGACTCCAAAGATTGCAAATATTGTTTTTACAGAAGTTTTGTAATAAAAGTGACACTGATGAACTAGCAACAATTCAAAGAAAATAAAATCTTAAAAGTGTGTATCCAGAAAACCAAACACGGGGGTTGGCGAGCAAAGTGAGCAGGGGGTGAAGCCACCTAGTTGTTATTATTATTATGCTATTATTACTGCTGTTGGATTTTGAGGATTTGTGGCTAATTGTAGTTCAAATTTCTTAAAACTTAATTTTTCAAAGAAGTTCCAATGGAGATTTAAAATCAGTGCTGAAGTGTTAAGATAAAATTGTAGGCTGCATCCAAGCATGATAGATGGCAGATCATGTGGCACTTTGTCAATAAATTTCAGTGTAAGAGAACTCTTGAATCCTTATAATCTTTAGATAATGCAGCTGTGAGGAAGTTTTTAGTGTATTGGAAATACTAAATACACATATAGTCATGTGATTCCCCGTACCAGTTCAACCAGTCATACCGAGGATAAACCAGGAAGAGTGAGAGTAAGACACACAATGTGCTACAAAAACAACAATTCTTCACTAAAAAGAAGTGATATCAAAATATCAGGTTCCATCAAAAGTTGAAGTAAAGTGACTTCAATGAAAAATCACATTAGTAAGTCCATCCAAAATTCACTGTTTAAGTGTATAAAGGACTATAAAATAAATAAAAAGAAAACACCTCCAAAAACAAACAAAAACTCAAAGAACTCTAGTCACATTCTCTTCTCCCTTATCCTGGCAACTTAAGGACTTTTAGAGCCCCAAAACAAAACATGCTAGAAGTCCCAGTTCTTTCCCTTCTTCGCCTTCTCTCAGGCAGCTCTAGGAACCATCAAAGAATTGTCCCACATCAAAAAATCTCAAACAAAACTCCTATCCTTACTTCAGGCTGTACAGGAGTACCACAGTGCATCCACCCCTAAAGACAAACTTTCCTGAAACAAAGACACCTCTGACTTTCCTCTTCTCCTAACTATACTCATTTAGGATCACTTCCATCAATCCAAATGGAAACCTTAATGTGCTCCTCTAATTACTAAGAGTGCATTATATATATGTCTCTGTGCATCGGAGCCCGGAAAGGAAGCCTTCATAATTTCAAACCCATGCTTGCAGGCACTTGTATGCACTACCACAGATACTCCAACCTCTGAATACCTGCCGGTAAGTATCCATTTTCTTGTATCTCTATTTCTGGCCCTTTTTCTCTCACTGAGATGGTCTCTTATTTTTCCTCTAACACTTCTATGCTTCTTCATGTCCTGACCAGACCGACTCATGTTGCACACAACAACAGCCCTCTTACACCACTGAAAATGCATGCACCCCACCGTTTCTCTCTGTCATCACCAGATTTCCCTCTGACATCACCTCACAGCCTCCGAGGAGAACACGTAAAGTGTCTCTTAGCAATCTTTTATACATTTCTACATATCTTAAGTTCATTGGATTTTTGACTTTTGCGGAAATGAATATCATGTCACTTACCAGCCTTGATTTCAAGGAACAGAAGAAACAAGCTTCTGTGGCTAAGTTCAGGGAAAGTTCATTAAATTCTCCCATGAGAACCCTGAATACAATGAGGACTGATTGAGGTCATTTATATTAGGTAGAATGCCTAGAGGGCGCTGGGTGGTCTCGTGGCCTGGAACCCCTGCAGATTTTTTTTTTTCTCCAGCCGTCTGGAGTTTTTTTTTTTGTTTTTTCTGTCCTCCCTGGCCCACAGACCTTACTTTTATTCTATATTAATTAGTGTTCCCTAATTTTAATTATTTATTTTGTCTTTTTTCTCTTTCTTCATCATGTAAAGCACTTTGAGCTACATTGTTTGTATGAAAATGTGCTATAGAAATAAAAGTTGTTGTTGTAGAAAGTGCCATGCAGGCACAGAAATGAGTGGATGGGGAGGAGGTAAATGGAGACTGTTAGCATGTAACAAATTCTACCCCTGCATCCTGGTACAGCAAGAGATGGTGATAAATAAATAAACAATATCATTACTGCTATATTGAATAATAAAGAATATCATTGTTAGCAAATTAAAAAATTAAATACACATTTAACACATTCCTTCCTTAACAGTGGGCCATCCAACTCCACCTACATCTGACTGTGCCTCATGTCCTACAGTGAGATGTACTTACTTCAGCATTAGCAAGTGCAGGTCAGGTGTTTCATTCATTGTTTGCTGTCAGGAACAGGTATCAAGCGAGTAAAAGAAAAAATGTATAAAAATATAAAGTAACCACTCCCAGGGTATAATTGAAACAGTAAACTAATTTGTAGTTGAAGTTCCACAGAATGTCTCCCTATTTTAGGATAAATGAGTTTTCAAAATCGTCAATGCTTCTCAAGTTAGATTTTAAAATTTCAAAATTGAGTACAGTGTGCTGTATTCAGGATATCTCACCGAAAATGGAACTGTCCCAACAATAAGTGTTAAGAATAAATGTGCGAAGTTTCAACAAAACTGGTCCACTGGAAGTCGAGATGTTTCTTGCAGACAGAAACACAAATAGACAAACAACTGGACATGGCTATTGCATTAGGTGTTTTCGTATTATATGTGAGCACACCCAAAAAATGGAAAGTTTAAAGTTTTACAGCGCCAATGATAGTTTAATTGGTCTAAAGATAAAAATTACTATTTTTAGTTAATATGAATAAAAAAGTATTTTATCTACATATGCCAATGTGTTTAAAGTACAAATTGAATTTAACTGCTTTATAATGAAAATGTTGTTAAGTCGTTTTGTATCTTCACTCTTAAACTGATACCAAGGGTCTTTTTTGCTTTTAGTGTTAATTAATTAATTTACATTCACATAAAGGCATATAGCATAAACAAAACTATACACCTGCATACAAATTTCACAACACATTAACATTTTTAATGCTTTTCCATAGATTCATGCCAAGCATAATGGATGCAATCATTGCCTTAACTGTCAGTTCAGCAAATATATGTATATGTTACTTAATAATATAATATGATATTTTGTGCAATACCTAGCAAATTAAGTAATTTTAAGCACATCACTTTTTTTTAAAGTCAATTCGATAAACATTCATTGTCAAAAGGATGTATATACAGAATATCAGAAAAAATGTCAGTATATAGTGTAAGCATTTGAGTATATAGTGTATGTGTTACAGTATACAGCATACATTATTTTAAGAATGATTTAAGTCTTTCTGCAGAGCACATTGATTAACAATAAATAAATTAATTAATTATGTAATCAAATTAAATAAAACACTTGACTAATTCCACCATCAATGAAACTTCACATTGTCATGCTGGATGTGCGACAGGCACTCATTAGCTGAAAGTATTGTAAGGGAGAGCCAGATGCCATAGATGGCCAGCCATCTGAATTGGCAGAATAAGGCACAGAATCTGGCCAGGAGTTGAATTCATATAACTGCATTAAATGGAAACAGGCCAAGGTCAAATCCAGAAAGCAATGAAACCAAGCCCAAATGTTTATACAAATCAAAGTGAGCAAGCACTATGGCAAGCCAAATTAACATTTAGAGATATCTCAAAATGAATTTTAAGATATCTGGAAATGCATTTTAGATATCTTAAATTGAATTGCAGATATCTAAAAATGCATCTATTTTAAGATATCTAAAAACCATTTTCTGATATCTCAAATAGATTTCAAGATATCTTGAAATGATATGCTGTACATTTTGAGATATCTGAAATGCATTTCAAGATATCTTAAATGCAATTCGAGATATCTTGAAATATGTTAATGTGCATTTTGAGATATCTTGAAATATGTTAATGTGCATTTTGAGATATCTCAAATACATTTCAAGATATCTTAAAATACATCTGCAGGCATTTTCAGATATCTGAAATACATTTTCAGATATCTTAAAATAACTTCATGCGTATTTAAAGATATCTCAAATACATTTTCAGATATCTTAAAATAACTTCCTGCGCATTTCGAGATATCTTAAATAACCTTAGAGATATCTCAAAATCACTTCCTGTAAAATTTCTTATACTTTCAATGGAACTTCCTGCCTATTTTAAGATATCTTGAAATGTATTTGAGATATCTTGAAATGTGCA
>JANRMT010062848.1:3262969-3283185 GCA_026402145.1 Polypterus bichir lapradei
TTTAAGATATCTTGAAATGTATTTGAGATATCTTGAAATGTGCAGGAGGTTATTTTAAGATATCTTGAAATGCTATTGAGATATCTTGAAATGTGCAGGAAGTTATTTTAAGATATCTTGAAATGTATTTGAGATATCTTGAAATGCACAGAAAGTCATTTTAAGATATCTGAAAATGCATTTCAGATATCTCAAAATGAATTTGGGATATCTTAAAATGAGAAGGAAGTTATTTTGAGATATCTCGAAATATAATTTAGATATCTTAAAAAGCATTTAAGATATCTTGAAATTCATTTTTTTTCAGATATCTGAAATACATTTTTAGATATCTAAAATGAATTTCGTGATATCTTAAAATGGGTCTCTGCTCCATTTCAGATATCTAACAAATTGTATTTCAAGATATCTAAAATGCATTTTAAGATATCTTTAAAAGGACACTCAATTATTTCAAGATATCTCAATAGCATTTTCAGATATCTACAATACAATTTAAGATATCTCAAATACATTTCCAGATATCTCAAAACAGCTGCCTGTCCATTTTCAGATATCTCAAATACATTTTCAGATATCTCAACATCACTTACTGCTCATTTCAAGATATCTCAAATACATTTTAAGATATCTTATAATAAACAAGAAGTCCCATTGAAATAATAGGCAATTTTACAGGAAATGATTTTGAGATATCTTGAAATGCATTTAAGATATCTTAAAATGCATGAAAGGTCAATTTAAGATATCTGAAAATTCATTTGAGATATCTTGAAATGCAGAAACAATTATTTTGAGATATCTGAAACTGTATTTGAGATATCTTGAAATGCATTTGAGATATCTCAAAATGTATTGCAGATATCTTAAAATGTAAAGGAAATTATTTTAAGATATCTCAAAGCGAGTTTCAGATATCATAAAAAGTAAATTACATTTTAAGATATCCAAAATTCATTTTGAGATATCTCTAAATGTTAATTTGGCTTGCCATACAAGCACAGCAAAAGGTGCTGACTATCTAAGAGATTCCTACAATAACAAGAGTGCAGAACGGATTTTTTCTCTTTAAAGAGTTTATCCACTGTCACACACATGTGCATGAGAGGCAGGCGATGGGCTTAAATAAATGTACACTAACACCTTCTTTCTTTCTTTCTTTCTTTCTTTCTTTCTTTCTTTCTTTCTTCTATATAGATCCTCAGAAAGACAACCCACCCAATCTCACTTCCAGTTACAAACCTCGAAACACAGCCCCTCCCGTCAACCCACTTTAAAGTCGCCATAGCATCTCACTCCTTTCGGTTCTATTGTGGACTCAGTCCATTAATATTACTCTGAAACGACTGTTTTGCCTTTTATCATGTTGTAAGGTTTCTAAACTCTTTTGTGACTCTCCCCAATGGGACGACACACCTAAGAACGTCCCGAAGTATGATCACTGCATCTGTGGAAGGCAGCTTATCCATTGCCAGGGCAACTGCAGGCTCCCAGCGCTACAACGGCTTGCTCAAAAGCAAATCTGAACTGACCGTGGTCGCTCTATAAGCACCGTCATTGATGGGTGATGCAAGGAACATTACAAATGCAGGGAACAGTATTACTTGGTCATGACCTTGCCTGATTGCTGTGTCTGTGTATAAGAGAGTGGTACATGACGCTACAATAAATAACCGTGCTGTTCCTGTGTCA
This sequence comes from Polypterus bichir lapradei, assembly GCA_026402145.1. Taxonomy (NCBI): domain Eukaryota; kingdom Metazoa; phylum Chordata; class Cladistia; order Polypteriformes; family Polypteridae; genus Polypterus; species Polypterus bichir. The sequence goes on from JANRMT010062848.1 coordinate 3,264,662, forward strand.
AGCTGAATAAAGCTGGTTTTACTAAAGTACTGGGATTTGGCCTCGTGTCTTGGGGTGCAAGACAGGGACTTACATGTCAAAATGTATATGGGGTGGATCCCCAAAACTTTATCCTGGTTTTGTTGTTTCTTCTTACACCACAAATTTGAATACTTTTGCTACCTTGTCACCACCTTTTATATTAGTGGAACAGCAACATCACTCCTCTCCACTTCCAGTAATCAAGAAGCAACAGAAGAATGCTATGGCTGGGAAGAATATCTATTGAATCATGTGTCTTTGTCTCCGGTCAATTGTCTCCGGGTATTGTGGAAGTGGAGTCAAGTCGCCATTGAGTCACAAGGTATGAAAGAGTGAGATTATTGGCAGATGACTACTGGGTGAGAGCGGGTAGCATTCCTGTTGATATCTTTAACTAATCCCCATACAACAGCTGTAGAATAAATAGAGTACAGCACACAACAAAACCCATTGTGGTGGAACACAAGATACAGGCATAGCTTTATGGAAAAATGCACTTCAACTTCTTCATAAATCTCTGGGTGATATCAGACTTTCACCTCAGCCTTGCTGTATTGTGATACCTGTTCTTATGTGCATTGCTGCAACACATTGCTAAAAGTGCAGTTGATGAAAATGTCTAATCACTAGACAGGCCATCATTACTACCATATTTACATAGTTATTAAATTTTGTTCACCAGTTTCTAATTAAAATATTTGGTTCTCATTCCATTGTACTTTAGTTCCTCTATATAGTGTACAAAAAATAAGTACATCCTGCTTTGTCCACAGACGTGAAGGCATTTTTTAATACATTAAGGAGTTTATTTACTTATTTAAGGATTGTGTAAAAATTACAGGTAATATAAATCACAAATATGCTCTGACAATTTAAAGATTGTCACCAGGCTGTCCAGGTGGTGTTACTATGTCTGAGAGTAAGTTCAGATGTGCAGTGCAGGCATTTATGCTCTTTGGTGTGGGTCTCATTCCATTATTGATTTTTATAACTTTTTAGAAAGATACTGCATACCTTAATAAAAACAACACTGCATTGTTACCTTATAGAAGGACAAGCTCTTCTTCAGTATAGGACTTCAGGGATGGGGTTAGCAATGTAGTACTTTATACTCACCCGTAAAGTAACTGATTAACAGGAGCTTTGAGAAACCCACAAAAAAATCTCCTACAGTATGTTACACTTAATCCTCATAAAGATGTTCACCCCAGCACAGTTTCTGTGATAAGAGTTAGCTAACCCAGGAAGCTCTTTCCATCTCTTGTTTAATGAATGCTGTAGTGTCAGTTGTGTTGTTCATTTATTGTTTCCAGTGAAGTTATCTGTTAATGGCACCTGACATGTTGAGAGCTTTTACTTGTGGGTGTTGCTATGATGTTTTCCACTTCTAAACTGCTTTTACTTTTTGATCTTTCCTCATTGTTTTGGGATTCCCTTTTGTAGTTCTTATTCTAAGATCAGAGGTATGGTAGTCTCTAAATATCCAAAGGCATGCAAACCAGCTGAAACATTTCAATTAATGCATCAGAAAAGTGCTCTGATCACAGGGTGGTATTTGAGTACAGAAGAAAGCCCATTATGTGGCACAATTACAGTGATATACTCTATGTAAATGTGCATTGCAATCTGATCTTGAAAATGAGAAATATGTTATATAAAAATTTATTGAACTGAATTGTAATTACTTGATGTAATTACTTATTGCACTTTATAATCACGGTACATATATTTATCAGGCAATAAATCAAATACTTTAAAACATTCCTGTTGAAACAAATGTCACGGAATCATTGCATAAGAATTCAGGGATCAGCAGAAGAAATACATCAACTAACCCTATAAATCTGAATATATTATGTCGAAGTCTACCGACCAACTGATATTATGATGAATAACGCAGCAGTGCAGCACATAGACCTCCTGCTTTGGAGATCCAGCTTTCTGAATTTGAATTCTCCTGCTCTGTCGCTGGGTATTCTGGGTTTTCCTTGGACATACGAAAAGATGTACAGTATGTGCCATACTGTAGGTTATCTGGTCATTCTGCATTGGTCATGTCTGTGTGTGACAGTGGGCTCTGCAGTGTAATGCTGCTTTGTCCAGGATTGGGGGTTTGATGCCTCTGAAATAGACTGTGACCCCTAGCGGCACTGCTTTAGTTTCAGACAGAAATTTTTAAAATTATATTTAGCGTGATATCTATTTTGGCAGAATAGGAGCACATCTCATCTAATTGGAAGAATGGACTGACAGGAAACCTGAAATTAAAAATTTGGACTCATTAGAAATTCATTAATAATAACTAATAATCTTCATGTGGACTGTAAGATTAAGATGAGGCTACTTGACCCTGTAATGTAAGTAATACTAATGAACTCATTAGGAATTTGTTTAAATGAAATTCATACTAGCATCTGTTTTCCCAAAACGAAAAACCTGTTACTTTAACAGCATTAAACTAAGGTCTGTTCAAAACGTATCCTGCAAAACTAAAAAATACAAGGTCAGTTTTAACTGAATTGCAAAGTAGTTAAAGAAAAAAAAGTCATGCAAATCTTTCCAGAAACGTTTTCTTCACATTAATTAGCACCGACGAAATTACAACTCATCACTCTTAATTCTAACACAAGCTGATATTAATTAGTTTTAAATGCCTCTGGAAAGAAAAATGCATACAACTTGGGAATGCAATAATCACTGTAATAACATATGCTAAATGAAAGGCAATAAAATTACCATGAACAATTTGGAAAGACCACCATGAGACATGATCTTCAGTTTGCCCTTATGTATCATACTTTAAACAAAGCTGCTATTCTTGAAGGAAAAATTGTCTATATCTTCTATTTGCCATATTCAGATTTCTGTATACACTTAATCAGGAAATGGATTGTAGTGAAATACAGGATAATATAATGCATCATAAAATGTATCTGTTGCTAAAGAATGTGCAGCTGTTAATTATTAAGCAATTACTTGGTTCTATGAGGATACTTACAATTAATCAAATAAACCTTGAGTTTAGTTTTTACAACAAATCTAGCTTGATGTTCTTGTAGGGTGGCAAGGTGGTGCAGTGATTAGTTCTGCTGCCTGCTAGAATCCTGATATGCCTGAACAGTGGCTCTGTAAGGTCTTCAGGAAATGTTCCCTCCACATGCCAAAGAAGTGTAAATTATGTAAATTGGCATTGATTAATATTCCTAGTGTTGATGGGTACGTGAATGTGCCCTTTGATGAACTGGTGCTCCACTAGAAAGAAATATATAATGTCAATTTGATTAATACACTAATAGACTGAAGTATGAGAAGATATCCATTCTGAAGAGCCATTTCAATAAAATAAAAATAAAAAGCACAAGTTAATAAATACCACTTCATATATGTACTGGCATCATAAAATTAATGGGGATTAAGGGTTTGCTTAGGATTCTTACAAAGAACCTCTATCATCAAAAATTCTTTTAATGTTGATTGAGCTACTGAACAGAGAAATCTAGCTTTGACAATTTAGAGCAATGTCATGAACATACTAGAAATATTATTTAATTATGCTGTGTTCATCCTCCCATTTATTTAAATTCATTTCCTTTTGAAGGTTGCTGTAGCAACACACTGAGCAGGTTTAACCAGACGTCTCTTCCCACAGCAACAGCCCAGCTGGCTGAGAAACATTAATTCTTTGTCAGTATTTGCTGAGGTCTCCTCCCAGATGGACTATGCCTAGTACTGCTCCATTGATAACCATCTTTGAAACATTCTCAAGAGATTTCCAAACCGTTTTAAACGGTCTATCAACCTTATTGGAGAAATTAGATTTCTGTAAATAAAATGTAATTTCAATCTTTTTGTTTTTGTTTTACAACAGAAACACCTGGAGGGAAAGGTGGCTGTGCTTTGTGAGTATCAACTGTGGACAAGATGTTTACTTAAATTCAACAGAAAGAGATCAAAGGTGGATTAAGAAAACAGCAAATGGGGAGGCTTTCTTTCTACCTTTGGAAAAATTTGGGTTTATAATGAAAAGGAAGGCCAGGCCACTCACCTGGGGCTTCATGCATAAACAATTCATACACCCACTTTGAGATGTATCAAAACAAAACTAAAGCTGTAAAGCCACAAACATTTTCACAGTACCCTCCTACCTTGCATACGCAAGTTTCTGCTTAGTTTTACAAACTGGTAGCACCCAGCGTCAAAGCAGTGATACTGTTTCTGTGTCATTTGCCTTTCTTTTTCATAGTCACATCAATGACGCGACATTTATCAAAAACACCAAAATTAACTGCATATCGTTTATAGATTTCATTCACTTGATTATAATCATTCTCTAACAATATAATGGTGCATGGAATGGCCAAACTATTCCAACTGCCATAGCTGCTTTAGCATTGTTAGAAGACATCGCAAATGGAAGAATTAGAAGTGAGTTTAGATTTATAGATAATGATGACTGGCTTCTAAGTTGATCTTGATTTTCAAGAGCTATCCTCTTGAAGCTGTGTGCTGAGCTGGTGCCGGCTTTATAAAGGCAGACTTTGAGGAATTGTGCCCTTTCAGCTCCTTTGCAAGTTCTGTCCACTCTCTGGTTTTTAGCCACAAGAGCTTTTCAACATGAACTTGCTGAACAATCAGGTATTTCACAAACATCACCAAGTCGCAGCATGCCAGCTGTATAGGATGGGCGGTCCCGTGGCCTGGAACCCCTGCAGATTTTATTTTTTTCTCCAGCCGTCTGGAGTTTTTTTTTTCTGTTTTTTCTGTCCACTCTGGCCATTGGACCTTACACCATTTCTATGTTAACTAATGTTGTCTTATTTTAATTTCTTATGTTGTCTTTTATTTTTCTTTTCTTCATTATGTAAAGCACTTTGAGCTACTTTTTGTATGAAAATGTGCTATATAAATAAATGTTGTTGTTATTATCCGCTTGTCATCCAGATATATAAAATTTCCTTCTACTGTGGTTGAACTGCAAAACATGAAAGCGCAATTCACAACGCCCAGGTTTCCACATATAATTGGAGTGGGTCAGCTGCATGCACATTGCTATTGTAACAGCACTGGCCAAGTTACATCAGTCAGGGATAAATCACCATAAGAATGAGCTGGTACTACATCATATACTGTATAGCTGGAAAACCTTTAAAAATGGAAACTCTGTACAGTCGCAGGTGCTTTTTCCAACTAGTGTGGAAAAAAGACAAGCAGTTCTTTTAAAGATAGCAATTCACCTCAAATAGACATGTAAAGAGAAGAGAATCGATCTATTGTCATACTTGGTGACTTTACACCATAAAGGTGCCTTCAGTGAATGAATTTGCTTATTTAAATAGAATGCATTTCCACTCTTTAATGTGCTTCTCTATGGTTCATAGAAAGTGTGTCACATTTTGCAGGCATATAGTGTCCTGAATAACACAGCACACAACTGTGGCTTGCCTGTAACCTGAAGAGATGCGCTATGACGAACCCAACCCTGACCCACCAAATGATCAGCCAAATTGGACAATGTTACAACTTTGTTTGAATGTAATTAGCAGAATGTAAAAACAGGTAATCAGATGCAGCATTTAGTTTTTTTAACCCATTCATTTAAATTGTTGTCAATATCATATAGTACAGCCCTTATATTCCTTAAATCATTGGCCACATCTCTTACAGAATCCACTATTGCATTTTGTGACTCCAGAACAGCGTCCTTCAGCACACAGCCAGATGGTCGCCGAGCAATTTCCGAGGCAGAGGTGTGTGTGCAGCTGGTGCCTGTTAATGTTCTGGGCACAGCAGCACCATCACCGCCTGTAGTCGCATCATTGGCACAGGGGTCAGTGTTTGTAATATTGTCTGAAACAGAATAAACAGCAGGTGGGTTGCGACTTGCCCTTTCATGTTGACTTTGATATCTGACCGCTTCTTTTTTATTTCAGGAACTGTGTGACTTTCTGAACTTGAACTTTTAAGCGTCTCCACCACACTGTATTACTCCATAACTTCCTTTTCTTGCTTATACCACTGCTTAAGCCAACAAATAGTACATTTTTCATTGCCTCCACTTCACAGTGCATGGAACTTGGCATATGCACAGTTTTATGCATCTGAATTTTTTTGTGCGTAAGCACATTTCTGTTTTTGTCCATACTCCATGTTTTAGTGTGAATTCTATTCACGGTGCTATACATGATGCCCCTGGTGAAGATGACACAGTTAAAGCATCATGTCCCTTATCCTCTTTGGTATATTTTTTAGCATGTGAATAATTTTTTCTTTTTGTTTTTACAGATGCCCTTCACTAACTAATTTTCTTAAGATGTCTGTCACCTGAAAAATAAATATTATATGCAAGAATTTACAGGGATTTGTTTATTCAAACATATCAGGCAGTATGGCAGATTACCAGGTCAAAGGTATTCACACCTTAGGCACAGTTTTAGAGTCTTGTTCCTTGAAATAATGAAACCTTCACAATCACAATCACTTTCAAGACACCAACAATACTATGGATTTGATACTGAATAACAAAAGAGCTGAATACCCATTGTTACAAATTAGGGCACCCATTGCAAAATGTTGCTTGTTTAAAAAAATATATTTTCTGCTACCTTATTGTGGGTTCTTCTAGGGTTCATTTGTCAAGGAATATTAGTGCATGGGAATTTTACGCTAATAATTTAATTACAATTTATACCCAGTGAGGGATTGTAAATAAAATTTTAATTAGTAGAAACAGAGTTTGGTCAACCCCACAAGTAACAGCATGCGGATAGCCCATCCAAATTTTTTAGTCACAGCCAAGTATCCATTCTCTGCCTAATAGTGCCAATTGCTTGTTGTAATTGGATGGTGGAGCATAAAGGAAAAATGGAATTGGAAGGTTTGAGAAAGGAGAGGTACACAAGGGAGCAACAAAAAAAAAAACGATGTGAAACTACCCTTCTGCAAGCCAACAGAGTGAGATGTACTAAAAGTGCCACCTTGTAAGAAGTGCATGAAAAGCAAAAGAAAAGGCAAGAAAGGGTCAGAACATGGATAACAGCATCTGATCCAAGCAGTTTGTAGTCGTGTATTCCTGCTACACACATGCACTTAACTTTAACTTTTACTAACAAATTTAAATATGTTATTGTAAACTGCTCAAAAAAATTAAAGGAACACTTTGAAAACACATGAGATCTCAATGGGAAAAAAATCATGCTCGATATCTATACTGATATGGACTGGGTAATGGGCTGGGAATGAAAGGATGCCACATCCTTTGATGGAAATGAAAATTATCAACCTACAGAAGGCTGAATTCAAAGACACCCTGAAAATCAAAGTGAAAAAATTATGAGGCAGGCTAGTCCATTTTGCCGAAATTTAATTGCAGCTGCTCCAAATTGTACTCAGTAGTTCGTATGGCACCCATGTGCTTGTATGCATGCCTGACAATGTTGGGCCATGCGCCTAATGGGACGAAAGATGGTGTCCTGTGGGATCTCCTCCCAGATCAGCACCAGGGCATCACTGAGCTCTTGGACAGTCTGAGGTGTAACCTGATGTCCCAGAGGTGTTCTATTGGATTGAGGTCAGGCGAGCGAGGGGCCAAGTCAATGGTATCAATTCCTTCATCCTCCAGGAACTGCCTGCATAATCTCACCACATGAGACCAGGCATTGTCGTGCACCAGGAGGAATCCAGCCCAGGACCCACTGCACCAGCATATGGTCTGACAATGAGTCCAAGGATTTCATCCTAATGTAGAGGTCTGTGCGTCCCTCCATGGATATGCCTCTCCAGACCATCACTGACCCACCACCAAATCGGTCATGCTGAACAATGTTACAGGCAGCATAACATTCTCCGCGGCTTCTCCAGACCCTTTCACATCTGTCCCATGTGCTCAGGGTAACCTGCTCTCATCTGTGAAAAGCACAGAGCGCCAGTGGTGGACCTACCATGTCTTTTACTCAATGGCAAATGGCAATCAAGCTCAGGCAGTGAGCACAGGGCCACTAGAGGTCGTCGGGCCCTCAGGCCACCCTCATGTAGTCTTTTTCTGATTGTTTGGTTAAAGACATTCACACCAGTGGCCTGCTAAAGGTCATTTTGTACGGCTCTGGCAGTGCTCGTCCAGTTCCTACTTGCCCAAAGGAGCAGATACCGGTCCTGTTGATAGGTTAAGGACCTTCTACGGCCCTGTCCAGCTCTCCTAGAGTAACTGCCTGTCTCCTGGAATCTCTTCCATGCCCTTGAGACTGTGCTGGGAGACACAGCAAACCTTCTGAAAATGGCACATATTGATGTGCCATCCTGGAGAAGTTGGACTACCTGTGCAGCCTCTGCAGGGTCCAGGTATCGCCTCATGCTACCAGTAGTGACACTGATCATAGTCAAATGTAAAACTAGTGAAAAAACAGTCAGAAAAGATGAGGAGGGAAAAATGTTAGTGGCCTCCACCTGTCAAACCATTCCTGTTTTGTGGGTCATCTAATTGTTTCTCCTTTAGTGCACCTGTTGTTAATTTCATTAACACTAAAGCAGCTGAAATTGATTAACAACCCCCTCTGCTACTTAACTGACCAGATCAATATCCCAGAAGTTTCTTTGACTTGATGCTATACTCTGATTAAAAAGTGTTCCTTTAATTTTTTGAACAGTATATTTATATATGACTTTATTAATCAAATAAGTAAGGCAATGTTTGTTTACCAGTTAATAGTGAAGGAATGTTTGTTAGTCCATTGAATATAATTGACAAGAGAAAGACACCATAGAGTGTCTGAAGAGCCCAGGGAAATGCTTTCATTTGCTTAAGGATAGAGAAGGACGTGGGTGACACAAGTTAGTATAATTTTAATATTGTTTATTTTTCAGTGTGACACTTTGCCATTTTGCAGCCTTGACATTTTGTTACTATGTTACTATTATGCACTGTACTGTTGTTTACATCTGCGTCCCAGAAGGCATTATGTGACATGTCACAGATGGTCAGCTTTATAACTTTATGTGGCTCCAAAGATTATGCATTCATCCCTTGAACAGCTTCAGTTTAGCACTGCTAGCGCTTTGTCTTCCGATTCATTAATCATAACATTTCCCTTCGTCACTTTATTAAAACTTATAGCATCTTGGTCTTGGTGACCATGTTTCTTCTACAGTAGGTAATAATTTCAGGAGGTCCTTGTTTCAAGTTTTCTTATGGTGTAGCTCTTTGGTTTTTGGCAGAACTTTTCTGAATCTTGGACTTTCGCAATTTCTCATCATAGCTTTTCTAACGCACGTGCACCTCCTAGACCGGTTAACACCATTCTCACAGCTGTTCATATCCTCTTTGCCAGGAGGGAAGTCAAAGAATTCACCTGGTATTAAAATCATCCTATTTGGATACTCACCACTGCCATCAGAAATGCTAGTGCTATTTTCATATATGTAATAAATTGCAAGATACCGAGCTTCTAGTCAATTTGCCCCCACTTTTTCACTTCCACTTCATTAACACATAAGTACGCTGCTTTCCTTGTTGGCAATAAATAGACTCAGTGATTTTTTCTTTGGCCTGGATGGATAAGAGCACTCTGCTTTCAGTGTTTTCCAGAAACTTTTGAAACATCTATACCTAGAAAACAAACTTCCACAAAATAATCGATCTAGTCACTTGTCTTATCCATCCATTATACAACCCACTATATCCTAACTACAGGGTCACGGGGGTCTGCTGGAGCCAATCCCAGCCAACACAGGGCACAAGGCAGGAAACAAACCCTGGGCAGGGCGTCAGCCCACCACAGGGCACACACCCACACACCAAACACACACTAGGGACAATTTTAGAATCTCCAATACACCTAACCTGCATGTCTTTGGACTGTGGGAGGAAACCAGAGTATCCGGAGGAAACCTAGTCAATTGTTCTCACTCAAATTTCATTATGGTTAGTTCACTCACAACAATGTAAGAGTTTCAGAATAACCATCATGAGATTGTGGATTGTTGTCCTTCCAAGATACTGGATTTGTTCACATGCTTTGTATTATTCTTATAAAAGATACCAAACATGAACCTGGAAAATTGCTGAAATGTTTACCCAAGAATCTTGACTAAATATTGTTCAGATGTGCCATGAGTTTTGCAATTTACCAATGAAATTTCAGGTATAACCCTGTATGTTTGAAACAGAATAAGATGAATTTAAAGAGGATGGACTACTTATTTGAGGATGTACTTTTGGACTTTGAACACATGTTTGGTGTAACTGTTTTCATATTGTAATGGACTATTTTACTTGTATTCTTGTGGTGATTAAGCATGTACCAAAAAACAACCCTTTAAGGTGTAAAAAAAGTTTTACTTTAACCTTTAAGTTAATCTTCAGTATAATAAGAGCTTTCTTGCTTGCTCTGCTTACTGTATTCCAGATCCAAACCATTTTAAAAGAGGAACATGGGGTTGTCTGAACAGTTACTTTGACCGCAGTTTGGGGTCTGCAAGATAAAAGGCATTTGTTGCATCAGCTCAGAACTACAGGCTAGAACGCTGATTGGAAGAAGGCTCAGTAATATAGGTAATACCTAGCCAGTATTTGTTCAATGGCATGAGGTCTTAATTTACTCAATATAGAATAGCATTGTCCAAACTTAGATTCTCAATGTGCCTAAAGCAGAGGCAAAGCAAAATGAGTGAGGCAACCTGGATGTGCAGTAGCTCTTCTTGATAGAAGTCTAGGCACTCCTCTCATGTGCAGGCCAGTGCCAATGCTGTGTATTTCCACTTGGATTTTCCTCAGTTAATATAAGGATTAGAAGCCAACGCAACCAGTTGTTGTCAATAATTGCATTAAGTAAAAACACAGGTGTGATTCACTCACTGCATGCGGAAAGCTATAAATATCACGCCTTATAGCCTATTCATTGTCTAATGTTTTGACACAACATGGCTTGTTTAGCACTGCTTGAAGGATATGCAAATGACCATGTACTCTTGGACCTATGTGCTGAATTAAGCCTGGCATTAGAAAGAAAAACTGCCCAAAATTGGGCTATAATGTCATACCCAGGTTTTAACAATGGTTGTTTCTGGTAACAGATACCTACAAGAGGGAACTTACAGGTTTGGGATGTCTTGATCAAGCTTCAGTTTCACCATAATGGCTGTGCTGGAAGCCATAAACCAACAGCCGAGGCACTTCATTCATTTTATGTCTAGTGTGGGTGTACAACTCAACATAAAAAGGCGATCTGCAGTGTTGTCCGGTTTTCCACAGAGAATTTCCTGCATTCATTATTGCAATAAGAGCATCTACTGAAAACAAAGCTGCACTGTTAACCATAAGCAGTGACAATCCATTAACATACAAGTCATCTTTGATGCCAAGATGAGACTGACAAACATCGTGGCTCGATAGCCTTATGAGGCAAAATAGCATTGGCAGAGAACTTGTTGATGGTCCTTTATGTGATGGCTGCTCGTAAGGTAACTTGTTGAACCCAAAGATTTTCATGTAGCCTATACTATTTATTGTAGCAGCAATCATGCCATCACCTGTGCCAAGTGGTAGTGGGTTCTCACTCAGATTCTGGCTCCTTAACACTAGAATTCCTGAGGCCTACAAAAAAAGTTGTAATCCCTGCCCACCTTAAATCCCTTGGCACCTCTCCATTAGTGTCTTTTGTTTTGTAAATGTGTCGATCGGCAACATCAGGAAGCAGCCTGCTATATCATCCCCCACCTTGATGGAGCTCAACTCTCCCACCTCAAGCCAAGGCTCCTTATCTGTGTGTGAGGTTCCTGGAGTTGTATAGGGTAAATAATACAGTATATTGTTATTTGTAATACATGCATTTCATGTGTGTTCCATGTCTACAAAGATCTGGGTAAGCGTAGGATGAAAGGAAATGCAAGAAATGCTGAACACATACCTAAAGCAGAAACCTTTTCCATGTCATACTAATAATGACAAAAAGTGTGTAATGTGTGAAGACTTTAGTCCAAATATCAAATAAACATTTTTTATTACAGAATATAACCAAAGAAAAAAAAAGCATTTGATTTACCTGTGGCTGTCAATGAGTTAAAAACTCAAGCTCAAATGTCAATTGACAGGGAGTTTACACGTATTCTTGAATGGTGTAGAGGTAAGAACTGCTGCCTTATAACCTGAAGGCCTCGGGTTTGAGACCAGGTGCACTGTGTTTTGATAAGAGAGCTGCTATTATTGTTATTTCTACAATATAACAAAAACATACATTTTATTTGATAATGTAATACCCAGTGTAAATTTTGGCTACTTGTAAAAGTTGTTTTTTTATTATTCAGTTTTATTCTCTCAGTGATGCTCACGTGGTACAACGAACTTGCCTCTCGCTCTCTGAGTTTTTATTTTTTTTAATGTTTTTATTATATTGTAGAACTAATAATAATAATGCACTCTTAATAATAAAAATAACACTCTTCAAATGCAGTTGGCTGTGTCTGAATGTGGAAGGCTGCTCTACCATTCTGTGAAGGACTGCAGCATTATGATTGCATGCACTGTTCTACATAATGTAGCACAGCATATTAATCTTCATCGCCCTGACCGTGTTGATATGGAACCAGATGACCTTGCTCCTTACCCACTTACTGAGGTGGCTGGCTGTCCCGTTTTTTGGCAGTGTGAGGATGTGATGCATCTTTTGTGAAATGAGCAAATAGGTACACAGGTTTATTTTTTAACAAGACCTTTTAATGATTCTGGTATTTCTGTTGGTAGCCCCCAGCTTCCTCAGAGCTTCTGACTCACTTCTCATCTGCCACATCTGAATCTCTGGACTGCTCTGGCATAATAACACATAATAAAGCATCTACAATACAGATGCCATTTGCAGATCAAAATCAGACAGTGTAGATATGCTTTTTCCCCTCCCGTTGCACTCACATTGTGCCAGTTATAAGCGATCTGCTTTTTTGCCTCTGCCTTGAGGTCAGACCTTTTTTTCAGATGTTGTATGGCTTGTAGAGCTCACAGTATTCATGGCAACAGTATCAACATATTTGTGCTTGTTGGTGACACTTGCACTTAGGCCTCCAAATAAAGGATCTTTGCTTGTCCCTACTTCAGAGACAAGTACTTCTTTCTCTCAGTTGTCACCATTGTCTCACCTTACAGTATATTATATACAGTAGGTAAGATTAGAATGGTCCATTTATGGATATTTCAGTATGGCAACTGGGCAGAGTTTGAGGCATGTTCACATACACACATTTGCAAAATGATTATGATTAAAGAAGAGTAAATTGCATACATTTTGTTTTTTGGCATATGCATTCTTTCATGCTGAATCAACTCAAAATTTTACGAATGTGACTCCTGGCCTACTTTTTGAGACTTTAAGAATACAGCTCAAGTGACAGTTCTTCTGATGCTTTGCTATTAGAATGGAGAGCTGGGTAACCAGGGTTCTATTATATCAAGGTTGTCACTCTGAAGGTGTAGAAGAGCGATGGGATTCTGGAGGATTTGGACGAGTTGTCAGACCTTCTTTATCAACTCCAACTCAAAGTTCCCACCCTAGTCATTTTGAAGATCTTAAAGTGCTCTAGTACAATTGAACAGCTCCTCAGCGATTCTCTTAACACACGTAGTTGTTATTTGAGATTGGGTTGCTTCATGTAATAATCCATAGCCACCATGTCATAAAGATTACTGTCACCTGCAAGTGAAAAAGGAACTGCAGATGTCCACAGCCACCCATTCCATAGGACAGGCCTATTCAAATGGCTGCCCACAGGCCACATGTGGCCCAGAAGCAAAGTCCAAGTGGCCCAGCCCATAGTTCCATCTGGGCTCCAGACTGCAATTAAAATGGTCACAAAAGCAACCAATAATAGGCTTTGGCTATTATCAATTCTACAGTGGCAAATAAAGTCATTAAAACTTTAAACTATCATATTGTAACAGATGCAAAAGACCATCTTTACTGTTGAGTTGATGTGCCGTTAACATATGTATTGGTACGGGCTTGCCTTGCATATCCCTGAGCCACATAAAGGCTGTTTTATACCTTGCGGTAGGTGTGAGGGAGTTGCGGCGAAAATATTTTTAAGTACACTGCTGCTGGTAGGCCGGGAATTTCAATGAGAGGCTGGTTACGCTTGTGTCAGAGTAATGAACGAAGAGCTTAATATGACACAACCGGTCATCAAAACAAAACATAGGCATGCAAAACATTTGAAATTCCTCTGCTTATCATATAAGTCTCCTGTTATGAACATATCTGTATCCCGTGGAATACAGTTGTCCCTACTGATTTCGTGCAGGCACACTAAGGTGTGATTGTCACCGATGTCCTTGTGTTTGTGCATCTTTGCATGCCTTTTCTTTTTTGATTTAACACATATTCCATGCAAAATGCCAGCCTGTCCATTAGTAAACAGTTACGAGCAGTAGCCTGCCCGCTGTTTCATCAGGCACAGCAATGTGATGAAGTCCGCGTTTAAGGCTGAAGGTGCATTACAGTTGTTTTACCGGGCTGGTCTATGACTGACGGAGGACAGTAAACTTTGTTAAAATGCTTTAAAAAATGACACTTTGTTACTTGTTGCTTCAGTCTTATTGGTGTGTGCACTATATGTTTTGTTACCAACAAATTCTTTAATGGAAACTCATCAACAAAGAAACATGGAAAATAAGATTTAGTAAAAAATAATAATAGTAATAATTATAATCAATAATTCATTATTTGACACAATAGATCAAATAAGTAAAGACAAATCATTAAAATAAAAGTGCTAATCCACTTTCACACCATACGTGGTACCTCTGCTCTTAAATATTTATTAAGGTAGTTTTTTTTCTGGGAAAAAAAGCAATTTCCACAGGAAAGGCGTTGTTATGGAACTCAAATTTAACCTCTGTCATATGAGTTATTAAAACCCTGTGAATGAAATAGTTTCTATGTTCTATGAAGAAAAAAAATCCTTGGCCTGTCATGACCACCCCTTTAAATTGAGGGATGTTCTCATATTTCAAAAGGGAAACAAATGTTATTGATAATACTGTGCACTTTTTTTGATTTTATGCACTTTGAGATGTTCCTGGGTCAGATGTGAGCAAAATGCTACAGGGCAGCCCCTCTGGCTTAGAGCAGGGCCATGGGTTTGGAGTTTAGAGGCGCAACCGTGCTGGGGCTAGTCGCCACTGCCAGGAGGTACCTGGTCCTTTCCATAGCCCTATTTAGTAGCACTTCCGCCACACCTAGAAGTGCTACCGGATGAATCTCATTGGACACCTGGAATCATTCATATTTCAATCATATATATATAATTATATACCTTTTTGATGTGCCTGTATCAGAGAGAAGTTGGGAGTATGCACCTGGATAGGGACTCGAGTGCTTTGGGTGACAGCTCAGCACCACACCTAAACAGTGTATGGTTTTTTGTGGTGGCAAATTCTGCCACCAACCCCCAGGTTTTTCCCTGCAGGTTAGAGGGCCTACATGGAGGGGAGGATGCAGATTAACATCATACCCAGGACGGAGCAATTGCAGGTTAAGGGCCTTGCTCAAGGGCCCAACAGAGAAGAGTCACTTCTGGCATTTACAGGACTCGAACTAGCAACCTTCCAATTGCCTGTGCAGATGTCACCAAATTTAAAAGGGAAACAATGAATAAACATTACTTATTTTTAAATGCATCCATTTGTGTTGATTTAAAAATTGTCATTACCTGCTGCTTACCGGCTGCTGAAAATGTCTGGCCCAGCTAAATGTGAGTAGATGGCTGTACCTAATGCAGCTTAAATCGGGTTCAAAAAACTGTGTTTGTTTCAGACATCATGTGAGAACCTCAGTGTTTTTGTTAACATTCTTAATATTCATATAAAATATGCAGCTGACATTCAGTGCAAACGGCTTAATCAGATAGGCTGAGTGTGAGACTATTGCAGAAAATGGATTCCTTTCTCCTTCTCTAAAAAGGAAAAAATGAAAACTGTAAAATTTGCAAGCTGCTTGTTTATTTTGAACAAGATACAGCAAGATCATTGAGGAAAACACCAAGTTTAGAAAATCTAAGCCAAAAAGGAAACCTTTGAGAGCTGGAATTTGCAGCCTATAAATAGTAAAAAACATTATTGCCATCATTGCTGCATGTGGGCGTGAATCTGGTTAGTTAGAAGATCGAATAAACTTCTTAGGAGAAGTAGGAAAAGGGCAACAAACTTTCTTCCACTCAGGGAGTCTTTTGAAATTTCTAAAATGAGAAATTTTAATTCTGCGGTGGGCTGGCACCCTGCTCAGGGTTTGTTTCCTGCCTTGCACCCTGTGTTGGCTGGGATTGGCTCCAGCAGACCCCCGTGACCCTGTAGTTAGGATATAGTGGGTTGGATAATGGATGGATGGATGGAAATTTTAATTGGGAGACTGCATGATTTTTTTCACAGAAGTGTTGGATCATCAGATATTTCCTAGAGCTGCCTTCCAGGAGGTTTCTTTGCTGTGTAGTAAGTAGTTTGTAATGTTTTCCTGACACAGAGCAAGGGGGCACAGACAGAATAACAAATACAAAACCTCTTGATGTTTCTGATTTATATTAAAGTTGTATACAAATATTTTTCTTCTTTATAGCAAGTAAAACACAGCTTAGTCAAGATTGCAATTGGCATAACATTTCACCTATTAATTAAAAACTAAATTACTCTCAATGATGCTTAATACCCGACAACCCCTCCTCATTCAGTCCACGAACTACATGAGCAAAGAGACCACCACAAGACAGCTGTTCATGTTCACCTAAACATTAAAAGAAAAAAAAATAAAGCACAGGACTGGCAAGCCCACACAATGAAAGCATCATTTGACCCACACAAATACTGAAAATACCCCAGACTGCCCCTTCTAAGGAAGACCAGACCTTTCTATATTCTAGACATTGCTCTGAGAGTCAGGGGTTGGGTCAGGATTCCCCAGGTGAGCAAGGAAAGTCAACATGTGAACAATTCAGTGCACACCACACCATAAGAGATCCCTCACGGCTCAATCTAATCCAATTCAGTGACCCTTTAGACAATGCTATTAAAGGATTGAGAGTAATATGAAATCAAATCTCACATGATCTCTGAAACAAACCTAGTTTTCTGAACCTGGCAGAGACACATCCTCAAGCAACCTGGCCCAGGGAAGCCAAGACCTGACTGGTACCATTAACAACCAGGATCCTGTCCCTAATAGATTCCAGAGAACTTCAATTAAGAGATGCACATGAGGTACCATGCTAAACTAAACCATACCAAGGCCCACACAAATCCAAGAAGAACGCATGTTGCCAATGGCTGAATTCCAAACTTTATTGAAAAGCCCATCTGAAATGTTCACTCAAATACTGCCCAAAGGCACCATAAACCAGGCAAAAGACTCCAAAAATTCTACAAACACCCTTATCACTTCCCAACCAGTATGGATGTAAATACTAATGGAATACCAAGAAAGCTACCAGGCTCCAAATAAGAAAACCTCTAACCTGCACACAGAAAAACCCACTGGAAGACCTCCCATGAAATGCAGCTAACACCTGTGGTATAGTGGGTCCACAGCTCATGTCAAAGGCCATATTTTTTTTTAAATAAATAATCGCCGCACTCGTGGCTTAGCGAGGGGGCATGGAGGTGTGTGGCTGAAGCGGTTCCTGGGGAATTCGTGATGCGGGCGTTTCTCACCTAAGTGCACAGGTGAGAGACCGTCTGCATCTGTAATTGTTCCTGCTGATTGCCACAGCTGCCACGTCCCCGTTATAAACAGAAGCGTGAGGCGGCTAGAAAGAAAAGTGGATCTCCGCTAGCAGCGGTGTTATTTTTCATATTATTTGCTTATTATCCTGAGATATCCTGTATCTATTCAACCCAAGGAGACTGCTACAGTATCTATGTAAGCATATATAAACATGGCCAGCAAGTAAGGGGGTCCGAAAGAATCGAAAACTAAAGCTGCACCCAAGCTAAGATCAGCAAGCCCTAGCTCAAGATATGGCCTTTCAGAGAGAAACCTGGATCAGCTGGGCGAAAGTACAGACTCTTCGGGACCAAGGTCCGTTACATCGTCGCTGGCTGAGAGTGAAAAGGGAAGCGAATGTATGATCGTGAGTGCAGATCTCGATAGCTCACTGATTGGAGAAGAACACCTGAAACTGGAAAAGGCCTTACAGTCCGCGATCTCAATTACTCCACGCAAGCCGGGAATAGCGGGGGCACCGGCTACAGTAGAGCCTGATGCTACACCTACGGTACAAGAAAGCACAATTAAAATGTCTAAACTGCAGGTGATGTTCGCTGAGCTCATCTATACTAATAAAAGGCAAAGCCCTCACTGACTGACTGACTCACTCACTGGCTCACTGACTCACTCACTCACTGACTCATCACTAATTCTCCAACTTCCCGTGTAGGTAGAAGGCTGAAATTTGGCAGACTTATTCCTTACAGCTCACTTACAAAAGTTAAGCAGGTTTCATTTCGAAATTCTACACGTAACAGTCATAACGGTCGATAA
>JANRMT010062848.1:3291496-3330866 GCA_026402145.1 Polypterus bichir lapradei
CCCTCCTAACCCATTAACAGCTGTGTTTGTGGTTCTTCCAGAGGGGCGTAAAGTGGGGAAAGACAAACAAATTGTGATTGCATTCACTACACTTTTGGCACGCAGACTCATTCTGATAAACTGGAAGAACCCAAACTCTCCTCTTTTAAGTCAGTGGGAAACCGATGTGTTATATTATTTGAAATTGGAAAAAATCAAATACTCAGTTAGAGGATCTGTAAAGACTTTTTTCAAAACATGGCAGGGTCTAATCAGTAATATTTTAAAATAAGTTCATGAAATACAGAGAATTTATTAATTTAGGTATGTTTAAAAGCCGTAAAATTTTTACGCCGTTTGGCTTGCTCTCTCTCTCTCAAGGGTGGGGATCGATCTGTTCTTAACTCAATTTTTCTTTTTGTAAAAACTTGATTGCTTTGTATGGATTGCAATAAAATTAAAAAAAAAAAAGAATACTACTTTAGAGCGATTTCCATTTCCTCTTCTCAGATTATCATGTTTTAATCCATTTGCTGAAGATGGTTCTTCCATGACTAGTCCAGATTAAATGAAGAATCGGTAAAGAATCGGTGAAACTAAAGTTTAATGCAAATACATGAAAGAAAGTCAAAATAGGAAGATCATCAGATGAAAGTACACAATGGAGGCTCTGACAGTAAACTATATGAGAAAGACTAAAAGTCATAGTGGACTTGTCACTGTCCTTCTGCGGTTACTTTGGGCAGCACATTGTGTTGAATGTAAGTTAAGAGGAAATATTTTTAAACTATACAATGCACTTGTGAACCTTCATGTGAAAACATGTGTAGTTTTGTTTTTTTTTTTGGCTTCTGTGTTACAAAAAGATATAATAACGCTAGACAAATTTCAAAACTCAGCTACTTAATTGTCAGTTTAAACAACCAAGATTAAAAGCTGATAGGATAGAAATATTTAAAATTATGAAAAAAATTAAAAGGCTCAATTGTTATTTTAAGACAGGTTTAGAAAGAAGAAGAAGGAGGCACAGACCACTTGGTTAGGAGTTGTAAAGCCCATGGGCATGTACAGACACCCTAACCTGACACAGACAGGCAGAGACACGAGTTTGCTGCCCAGCACATTGTGACCGCTGCTGCAGGGAAACACGGCAGCCCTTCAGAAACCACCTCTTAAACTGTTTTTCAATGGGAAACAAACACTCTTACAGCTCCTCTTTGCAGGATAAGCTGCTGGCTTGCTGTGCGACGTGCTCCTTGCGTGGGGCTTCAAACATTTAAAAGACCGAGCCGTAGCCATCCTGTGCTGTCTCACTTACCTGTCTCTCTTCCCCCAGACTCCCTGTGCTCAGGCTGCTGCTACCAGGCTGCTGGACCCCCTTGGTGAAGAGGACTTTGTGTTCTTTTGAGCAGGAGGATTGTCTCTGTAAGAGACTTGTGTTTGTATCTGCCAGAATAGCAATAAAGTTTCTACTTCTTGGAAAGCCTGCTAAACTATCCTGTGCAACTTTGTGACTCAAGCTTGACAACACAATCATTCATGTGTGGATGCACTTTTTCTCTGCTCCTCCACAGCACAGTACATAAAGCACCGAATCCAGTCCAGCACAAAAGCCTTTCCTCCTTTTTCTTCTCTACCTCCACTCCTTTCCTGGCAAGCTTCATCCACCATCTCCCAACTGAGGAAGCTGGCTCCTTTTATAGGACACCCGGAATAATTCCAGGTGTCCAATGAGGCTCTTCCTTAAATATGGCTCGGGAAAGGTCCAAGCACCCCCTGACAGTGTCAATGGGCTCCACTAGGGTTACTCTAAGGTTAAAAAGCTTTTCATCACACAGAGAATCACAGATATATGGAACACATCACTAAGCAATGTAGTAAATAGTAGTAGTTTGAGAACATCAAAGCCTCTGCAATTTAAGCATGTTATAACATTTACTTTTACTTATGTGTTATCCTGATGATTTAAAAAGACAGGGCAGGCCAAGTAGCTTCATTAAGAAGTGTTTATCACACGACACCACCCACATTTGCTAACACTGGTCTACTTATTTGACTTTTCTTTATTTTTATTTTACTTATTTCTCTGACATACTGTATAGAAATAAATGTTTTCAGAGGTGGCCTTACTAAACCTAAAGCCATTAATAAAGCTTTATTATCATTCTAAATTCTTACTAGATAGACATAAGCAATTTTTTTACATTAGTCAAATTGAGCAAAAATTGTCAATAATGATGTTTATGACCCAGGAAAGCCCATTGATCGGTAATAACTTGAATACTTAATGAGCATGTTTAGTTTTCAATATGGGTATAAGAAGTCTTGCATGTAATGCACCTATTACTCTTCCACCATGTTGACGTTAATGTAATGAGAGCCTTTGCTTTCTGATTCACCTGCTAGTCTGAGAATGAAGCCCATTTCTTCCACTAAACAGTCCTTGATCTTGAACAGTAGTCTATAAGGGAAGCCAACAAATCATAATGTACTGAGTATTCATATTATAGTATGTATGGAAATCAGTTATCAGGCATTAAGGGATAGAAAAATGCAGGAGAGTTGAAGAAAGAAAGAAAGAAAGAAAGAAAGAAAGAAAGAAAGAAAGAAAGAAAGAAAGAAATGAATTGAATTTTAAATTGAACTTTATTAATCGATACTAAACAATTCATTTACAATATTGAAAATATAGCAAAGAAAGAAAACTTGAAATTGCCCCTTAAAGAAAACAATACTTAATTCATATGTCAAATTAGAAAAATCAACTAATTACCTTTAAGTTTACAAATTGTCTCAAAAGCACACAATTTTTCCTGAAAAGAGATCATATTTGCAGTCATTGTGTATAATTTATATTCCAAATACACCCTGGCCTTTACAAGTCCATGAAATATTCTTATCATGTCACATTGTTTATTACTTATCTCACATTCATCTCGATCATTCTTATTTCAATTAACACCATAAATAAATACACAATCATTAAAAGGCAAGTTAAGAATACTAAAAACAGAGGTAAGAACATTTAAAAGAGGCCAAAGTCTAGAAAAGAAGAGAAAACAGTGGAAAACGGCCTTTCTGTCTCTCCACAGAAAGGACATTTATCCATGACTAAAGGATCAAGCAGTGGGATATAGGAATTAACAGCAATGATGCCATGCAGCACACGCCATTGCAAATCACCAATTCTTTTGCTCAATGATGGTCCATATAAGTTCTGCCAAGCTCGCCCTGGTGTCTTTGCCCCTCCAAGTCTACTCCACCAGGGTGTCGTTTTTGTTGTGCTCAGTAGTTCTTTATGTTGTGCCAACACACATAGTTTGTAGTGCTCTTTCCCTACAGCACTGTCTAATGAAGTTGGTCTATGCTGTAGACGGTGTGCATACATGAGTTCAGTATCTTCAGGTTCCAAACCAGACCACAGTCACTTCAGGAAAGTCTTCAATGGAATCTCTGCTATTGAGGAAGTTCCCAATACGAGCTTTTGCTTCAGCTGGGACTGTGGCATGCATCCTTAAGAAAGAAAGAAAGAAAGAAAGAAAGAAAGAAAGAAAGAAAGAAAGAAAGAAAGAAAGAAAGAAAGAAAGAAAGAAAGAAAGTGATGAGGGAAGGGCCAGTGCAGGGTTTGTTGTTTTAGTGATTTCCTTTCATTCTACCCACATTTTTCTACACCCTTTTATTTCAGTTTCAAGACAGGAATCGACCCCTGGCTGGGTGCTGGCATATCAAGAACCATTCTCCTCAATGCACCTATACCCACATTAAATACTGTAGATTCATAAACAACAGTTTAAGGTGCATACTATGCTGTATTGTACATTCTGTATTTGTACAGTACCTAACCTTTAAAGATTTACTTTAAAGATTTATTATCTCTCTCCAAAAACCTTATATTTTTTAATTTACTAGAAATTGTAGAAAAATGATTAAAAATACCAAGTCTCTATTATAAAATTTAGTCTTACTTAGTGATCATCTCATTTGAACAAAAATAACAGAACGAATAGCCTAAATGTCACTGTCACCAATAGATACAGTACCACCACAGAAACTTTTTTCAAGAACCAGGGACTTTCTTTGAAACTCAGGAACTTTTGTAACATTCTCACTGCAGTAACTTGGGTCATTTCTAGTTCCTGGAACTTTTTTTAGCTCCTACTCTGAGATATGTACATTTCTTTCAACCAGGAACTACCATGGGAGGGGCTTGGGCAATGAATTCTGCTGTGCTGCGCAAAAGGATTGGTGCCATCTTACAAATCTTTTAGTAGTTTGGACTTTGGAGAATTACCAGTGAAGATGGAGCGCTTCACTTCACATCGCATCACTCTTCATAGACGCCTACCTGGTGCACAGCATCATGCACCACATTGAAGAAATAATCTCCCCGTTAACATCCAATTGTGCTGCATTTCTCACTACATTACTTTTCAGAGCCACCTCCCTGAATGCTCCACATCATGCACCACATCGAAGCAATAATCTCCCTCTCACTCTCACTTCACATTGCATCACTTTCTTTGCATGTCACATATTTTGTGTGGTGAGAATGCAACACACAAAAGAGGCCAGGGACTGTATCGCACAGAAACTCATTGGTTCCTAAACACAAGGTTTCTGTGATGGGAAATCTCCTATTGGCCATCGAACTGTACCTAGGGAGATTACATGAAAGGAGACACATGAATGGATGGATGGATTCTTGTACAGGAAGACCAAAGTCTGTCCTTCTTCAGCAACAAAGAAGCCCAAGTCTAAAACACCTGGAGGTCTAAAACCTGCCTCAATCTCCTCCTCAATCTTCTTTTAAATTCCATTCATGACTGAAGGATCAAGCAGTGAGATATAGAAATTAACAGCAATGATGCCATGCAGCATACACCTTTGCAAATCGCCAGTTCTTTTGCTCAATGGTGGTCTATATAAGTTCTGCCAAGTTGGCTCCAGTGTCTCTGCCCCTCCAAGTCTACTCCGCCAGGTTGTTTTGTGTGTTGTTTTTGTTCTTTGGTGTTGTGCTCAGTAGTTCCTCATGACGTGCCAACACACATAGTTTAGAGTGCTCTTTCCCCACAGCACTGTCTAATGAAGTTGGTCTATGCTGTAGATGGTGTGCATACATGAGTTCAGTATCTTCAGGTTCCAAACCAGCCAGTACCACAGTCACCTCAGGAAAGTTTCAATGGACTCAGGTGAATCTCTGCTAGTGAGGAAATTCCCAATACGGGATTTTGCTTCAGCTTCAGCATATACGAGAATATGGTACAAATGAAATAATATTATATCATACTTGTTACTATAAAACTTAATCTAGCACTTATATTAATAAATGTATTATTAAGAACAATAACTGTTTGCATCATAAATTAAGCCAGGAGATGTCTATTAAAGGAATCTTACTGAGAAGGCTAAAATTATTTGGGATAATGCCTCATTTTAAATGGCTACCTTTATTATCTTCGGCAACTGCAGTCCTGATGGCACTGCTCTAAAATAAATGCAGAATACATAGATAAGGAGTTGTGGTTACCACTGCAATAACATCATATACTTGAGAAAATGATTGGCAAAAGTTTAGTCTTTACAGAAAAGAGTTCAAAATGGAACTGTATACAATCGTTAAGATGGCGGTTTAGATAGAGGGTGGACAGTGTGAGGGACAGCCGGGTCCCATGCCCGGCCGGGACGCCTCTGCTGCATACGTCCTGGGGGAGCCACCATGGACAGTGCAATACCTTCCCCGGGGCGCCTGAGGGCAGTCTCCCTGGCCGTAGGTCCTTCCTCAGTCTCCCCCGTGGCTCCATGGGACATGGAGTCCACCACAGCCCGGTTGGGAGATGGGGTGGCCGCTAGGGGGTGCTGCGGAGAGCCAGCCGCCACAAGAGACGACTTACCAGCCCCACCCGGAGGTGCAATTAAGACCAGCTGGTCAGGCACCTGGAGCACTTCAGGGTGGGCTATAAAACGGGCCAACCTCCCTTCATTCGGGGCCAGAATCGGAAAGAAGAGGACAAGGCTGCCTGGGATGAGTGGTGGTGCCAGGAAGGGTTGTGTAAAGTCTGTTTTGTGCTTTTGGGACTGTGTTGGGCCTGTGGGACATGGGGAAGACGTGCCCCACGGCTGAAGAAAAGAAATAAAAGCCTGTGTGTTTTGTACACGTGCCTCTGCGTGGTCTGTGCCGGGTCGGGTGCTATATAGCGCCTTTTACAACTGGCGTAGTCGGCAGGATTCGAACTATCCATTTAGGTCGGAACCTGCATTAAAATTTGTTGCAAGACCTGGCATAGAGAAGCGCAACAGCGCGGGGCAGGTGTTCGACTCAGCGATGCGGAGAGCGCGCTCCCGACACAGCCGCAGGCAAGCCCAGTACAGACTGCTCAGCACAGCGCACCGAAGCGCGCACACGCGGTAGGGGCCGCAAGCCGGCACGCGCAGCACAGCGCGAGGACAGTAGAAAGCGCGCACACGCGGCAGGAGTCACAAGCCGGGAAGCGCCGCACAGCGCAAGAGAGCGCAACCGAGGCCGCCAAGGAGCCGCTGCAGGCACCGTATAAATGGGGAAGAAAAAAGCCGGGCGGACACAGAGGCCAACTGGCGGGCGCCGCCACGATAGCCTGCTGCGCGGGTTGCAGTTGGAGGTAGGTGAAGGGCCCAAACTGGATGGGCCGCGGATATGTCTGTCCGCTTGTGGGTCATCCTACCTCCTAAACGCCGTGGGGCGAAGCACCCGATGTGGGCAGGGGGACGTGTGTTCTTGGCGTGACGGCGGCTCCAGCTCAGGAGAGAGCGAGGCAGAGCAGTGTCTCCCTTTCGGCCTGATCCAGCGGCTGGGGGAGGAGAGCCCAGACGAGCTTCCCAGCGTGGTGTCCCGGCAAGAAGAGCCGGAGCAGCTTCAAGAGACAGGTCAAGGGGGGGGGGGGCGTGTGTCAATCACCCGCCGAGGAGGATCGGTAGGCGGGGATGACGGACTCCCTTCCCTCACCTCCGGACTACCCAAAGGGGCCTGTGGGGGATCCATAGGGTCTTGTTGGCACGCGGTCGGCGGGGGGCAACAAGGAGAGCCCAAATCCACTGCCGGCCGCCACTATTAACATTTCCTGGGCTGTAGGAAAGGTGAAATCCGTTGTCCTCGCCCTACTGTCCCTCTTGCAAGTGTTTCAGGTCCTGCAGGAAGCGAAGGAGGGGCTGGAGAAGAAGCTCGGCAGCCCGTGCGGAGCCCTGGCCGAATGGCTTCGTGACGGCGGGTGGCCGGCCTCCCACCGGCAGGACAGAGCGGTGCAGGTAAGTGAAGCCGGTATCGCAGAGAAAAGGGGGCGGGACGCATTGGCAGCTGTGTTGGTCAGTACTGCCTGTCAGGCGGACCCGCCCACCACACGAGAGGCTGCTGCGATGACTGACATCGGGGCGGACGAGCGTGCGGGGAGGCAGCAGGTGGAAACCGGCTGCCAAACAACCCCGCCCTGACCGCCAGCACCAGTCTTGCGGCAGTCCAAAGGGACGCAGGCGGTGTGGGGTCCCTCCTTTTCCCATAGGGGGACTCAGACCGCCAGTGCGTCCCAAAGAAAGAGGAGGAACCGGAAGAGGAAACCAGAACCTCCTTACAAGACACAGTGTATGCCTGACGGCTTGGGGCCGCAGGAGGGCTGCACTGCAGAGGGGCGGAACCGTCACGAGCCGTCCTCGGAGGGGGCGAAGAGGCAGGGGTTCCCTGCCTGCTTCCGCTCACACCGGGGCCGTACTGGAGGGGGTCGGCTATGTTTTAACTGTGGCCGCGGTGGCGGTGTTGCCCCGAAGGACGTTGGGGCAACACCCCCAGACCTGTTCATTGTGTTTTCTTAGGGCGCAGCCGCGGAACCACAGATACCGACTCCCCATCCTGGAGAATACCGGCCCTTGCGGGGCAGGCCGATGAGCCCCACAAGCCTCATTTGAGGGAGGGGCAGTGTGACGGACAGCCGGGTCCCATGCCCGGCTGGGACGCCTCTGCTGCATACGTCCCGGGGGAGCCACCATGGACAGTGCAATACCTTCCCCGGGGCGCCTGGGGGCAGTCTCCCTGGCCGTGGGTCCTTCCTCAGTCTCCTCCGTGGCTCCATGGGACATGGAGCCCACCACAGCCCGGTTGGGAGATGGGGTGGCCGCTAGGGGGTGCTGCGGAGAGCCAGTCGCCACAAGGGACGACTTACCAGCCCCACCCGGAGGTGCAATTAAGACCAGCTGGTCAGGCACCTGGAGCACTTCCGGGTGGGCTATAAAACGGGCCAACCTCCCTTCATTCGGGGCCAGAATCGGGAGGAAGAGGACGAGGTTGCCTGGGAGGAGTGGTGGTGCCAGGAAGGGTTGTGTAAAGTCTGTTTTGTGCTTTTGGGACTGTGTTGGGCCTGTAGGACACGGGGAAGACGTGCCCCAAGGCTGAAGAAAAGAAATAAAAGCCTGTGTGTTTTGTACATGTGCCTCTGCATGGTTTGTGCCGGGTCGGGCGCTATATAACGCCTTTTACAACAGAAAGAGACGGGCCCAGAATCACAGGAACCAGAAAGTGATGTCAGAGGAACTGGAAGTGACGTCAGAGGACTTGAATTCAGTCTGCTCGTATACAGAGGGAAAAAGAGAGAAAGAATTAGTGGACAGTGTCAACCTCTAGTTCAATGGGAAAATACCAATTATTCAAGCTCAATATTTATTTACAAAATTTGTTAAGCCATTTTCTTTATCCTGTTTTTTTTGCTAATATTCAAATATATTAAGCAATCTATAGATTTTGTGTAATGAATTTGGTCTTCAAGAGGCACCTGAAGGTCAGTAGATTACGTTTAGACTTACAGTATTTACAAATTCAAGTTATGCTGCACCACTATATTTGAAATCATCTTAAAAATGAATTTTGCTATAAAACATGAAAATATTGTCTTGTCATCATAGATTACACTGCTCAGTAGGCATAAGCGTTCCCAATGAGAAGAAATACTTCTTGGAATATTGCAAGTGAACCAACAGATTGCTCAATGGTTTGAAATTGTAAAAGTAATTCTAATGGATCAATAATGTGCTTTAATTGTACCAATACTCTGCTTGAAAAGTTTGCCACAAAGTTAATGTTTAAAACAGTTTACAAATCAGCAATAAGCTGAAAGTGTGGTGCTATGTTTCCATCAAACCTTAAAACATTTGTTACATATGTCAGCTACATATGACTGCTCCCAAAAGGAGTCTCTCGTTAGCATTTCCTTATGCTTCTGCTTTGCGTTTATCATGCAGGAGATGGCCAAGGGTAATTTATTTTTGTTTTCTTGAGATATTGCGAAGGGGCATAGGAAAGAACAAATCTTTGCTAAAGGATAAAATAATAATGATAATTGTGAATTCCTAGAGTGGTTCATGCTACTGCTTCACAGCTCTGGAATTCTGGGTTTGACTCCAAGGCTTAGTCATTATTTGTGTGGACCTTGCACATTTTTCTCATGTATACATGGATTTTTCTTTTGGCACTCCATCCCAAAGTCATAGAAGTTAGGTTAATTCTTTATGCTAAACTAAACTTTCTGAGTTTGTGTGTAAATTTGTAGCAGTCTGGTGCCACTCAGATTCACACTGTTTATTTTTTGTTGGGGACCGCACTCAGCTTTGGCCCAACTCTTACCACTCACACACAGAGACACGAAATACATCAAATCACAGTATATAAATAACTTAGCGATATTTTAAATGGAAAGGAAATATAAACATCTAATAAGCAGGTAGCCCTCCCCTTCCCCTACTGCAAAAGTGAATATTAGCACACTATAATAAACACCTAACAATACACACTCACCTCAAAGTCCTTAACACAATCCAAATGCAGCAGTAACAAATGAAGTGAAATGGAGGAAAAGAAAACGATCCAGGGAGCAGCTTTCTGTAAGTAATGTGATAAATAGTCCTACCAGTAGTCCTGGTGAAGTGAGGGGTGATGAGATTTGGGGAGCTCTCCCTCTGATGAAGCACGATGACCGATCCAACACTACTCACAAGACAGGCAGTCCATAGATTCTTACTGGTTCGACGATCCATAATAGAAATTATATTCCTCGGTGGTAATGGAGATGAGACAAACGGGCGGATATGAACACAAAATAAGGGGGTCCCGTGATGCTTAGCTGGCTTCCCTTTTAAGTTCCCCCTGGCCCTTCTTGTCCCCAGCAGTCCCTGTGCCCTTTGTAGACATCAAAACAGGCCAATACCCTCGGGGCAGCTGGGAAAAGGAGTCCATTAATCCGTAGCTGTGCTACAATGGTGCCCCATGCACAACTGCTTCTTGTCTTGCCCCTAGTGCTGTTGTGGTAGGCGCTGGCTGCATAATCCACAACTGAAGTGAACAGATTAAACAGCTTCAAAGAACAGTGGCAAATTAGCTGCAGAAAATCAGTCTTTGAATTCTGGATATTAATATAGAGAAGAGGCCTAAAAAAGGACGCTCAACTTTGCAGATCCCATGTTTTTCACATGTAAAAAAGGTCCTACTCCATGGTCATATTCACTTGTGATGCTATTTTTTTTCTCTTGTAACGAGGCCTGCTTGTAGGTAGTGACCCTTCCTGTGGTCACAGATGACCTTCATTTAATTAATTAAATCCATTTGTAAAAGTCTTCTGAAGGAACATGGACATCTTCTCCTGGTGTTTTCAAATGTTTTATGTTTATAATTTCCTTGAATACCTGATTATCTGTTGTGGAACTTGGCTCGGACACAGACAGGCAGACACGTCTAAATCAACCCACACACGTTTATTTACATAGTCCATATTTACAAAAATGCTCACAAGTCCCCAAAAGTCCCCAAAGTCCTGGCCAACACACACAATGCCTTCATTTTTCTTCAGGCCGCCTCCTGATCTCATCCCAGAGCTCGTTCTGCTTCCAACCAACTCAAGTCCTCTCATGAAGGGAGGCGGCCCCTTTTATAAGCACCCGGATGTGCTCCAGGTGTGTTCCGGCAATCTTCCACCGACATGCCCCAGTGTGGCGGAAGTGCCGAGGTCCAGGGCTCCCAAGGCATCTGGGCGCCCCCTGGCGGTGATCACGGGCCCCTAGAGGGTTGAGCTTTAATGCCCTGTACCCATGGTCCCCATAGCAACCAGGGTGGTCACTCCTACGTGGTCTGAGGAAGGCGTAAGCCCTCTTCCGGTCCTCCTGGGCGTCCCGGCTGGGTTGCCCCCCCAACCACCTGGAACACTGTCATCACCTCTTCTTTACTCCCTTTACTTGGCCTGTGTAATAATTTACATGAAAAAATGAAGACTTCTAAAAGTACAGGCAACATTAGCTGTGGAGCGACATGACACCAAGTTCATTTCCACTCACCATTTTCAAATGCAGTAAACTAACATACTTTCATTTGGAATTTTCCTACTTTTATCCGGTGTTTGCATATTGACTTCCACCTCAGAAGTGAACCAAATGCTCTCTCTGTGTCTGTATGAGTTTTTGTTGAAGGGCACAGACTTTCAGTTGATAATCAGACCCATTGAAACTGTCCCTGTACAGAAAAGCATTCCTCCGAGTAAGTTTTCATATTTTACTTGTATACAACATTTGATCACAGTGGATTTAATTTGAATTTTTGGACACACTGATCAGCATAAAAAGACTCTTTAAATTCGAAGAGAAAACAGATCTTTGCAAAGTGGTCAAAATTAATTACAAAATATAAAACAGAAAATAATCAATTACATAAGTGTTCACCCTATATTATGACACACCTAAATCATCCTTAGAACAGCCAGTTGGTTTTAAAAGTCCCATAAGTAGTGTAAAAAGGAATAGACTCAACACACTTAAAAAGGTTTGGGGCAGCCACCCGTATATTATTCCTGGCTGCAAAAGATTCTTGAATAAATACAGAGATGTTCTCTATACCGAGTTCAAAACAGAACTGTCGATGGTTTGTCAAGATGGCGGTTTTAAGTGATAGGACAGGAAGTGATGTTCTTCAGTAGTCAGAGTAGGTGCTGGAAGTGATAACCTTCTAGGCGCCGGAACCGGAAGTGACATCATCTGTTTTAAATCAGACAGGTTTTCCCGTGGCTGGTCTGTAGAGATAACAGAAGAAGGTTTAGTGCATCCTGCCACCCCCGGCCTGGCGTGGAATTACCTTTGTTTGGTCCATATAACGTCTTCCTAGTCGCAAGTGTGTGACAGTAGTTAAATGGAGATCGCCTGCTTGTAGTCAAGGGGTGTCAGCACATTATTCTGGAAGGTCTAACGTGTGGTAAGTCAGCATTGTGGGCTAACCAACACAATAATGATAAAGAACACTCCAGGCAACTCCATGTAAAGGTGATTGAGAAGCACAGGTCAGAGGATGGAGACAAGATAACATCCAAGTCAATGAATATCCTTTGGAGTCCTGTGAAATTAATTATTAAGAAAAAGAAAGTGCCTGAAACAGCTGTAAAACAGCCCAGGCGAGTGATCATGCAAAACAAAGACTAAAGGGGGACCTATGATAACTCTGAAGGAGTTATAACTTACAAGATGAGACTGGAGAGATTATGTAAACAAAATATGTTGCAAAGAGAAAGCCACTGTTAAAAAATGCATATGACATCTTATCTAGAGCCAGAAAGAAGGTGGGAGACTCTGAAATCAGCTGCAAAAAGTCATATGGTCTGATGAGAATAAAAGTGACCTTTTTTGGCATCATATTAAATGTCATATCTGAACATTGCACATTATCAAAGACATATCATCTCCACTGTGAAGCGTGTTTTGTTTTTTAGCTTGTTTAAATTCTGTTAAACAATGTGTTATGTGTTATCTACATCATTTAGTATGACTTGAGTCCCCTCAGTAGCTACTGGATTATGTCTAACCATAGACTTCTCACCAATTTCCATTTTCTCTCCTTTATCTTGTTGAGTTTCACAACGGCAAAGGATTGACAATCATCTTCTCTTGCTGTTGAATGTCTTGTCACTTTCAAGCTAAATGAATGATATAATCCTTCCAGCTTGTGCTGGGTCTGCCCTTAAATCAACTTTAAATGGCTCCTCTCACAGGAAAAAAACAGGGTTTCCTCTAGTTCAGAATAGAAGTGGCTGAACATCTGAAGTCCATTCAGATTGTGAAGCTCCTCTGTCTATAATGATATATTTTGCAAGTGGAGATGGATCACTCAGACATTTACAGGTGAATCTCATTTGAGACCCAGCTGGACCGTCCATCCTGTGCATGAAATTTGAAACAGGGTACATTCATCACAGCATCCTCTCTTTGGGATTCCAGTTATTTTTATGTGAGCATTACAGAGTGAACAACAGCACTCATCATCTCTTGGAAAGCTGAATAATTGTTTGCTTTTGGCAGGCAAGCAACGCTTTCTTCTGTCCGACTGGAGGGTGCATTATGACAGCACTTTTGTCTATATGAAAAAACCTATAATTTGTAGTTGCTTGTATTTTCTTTAGTGGGGCAGCTTCAGAGAAGAAGAGACAGACCACCTCAGATCAAGAACTCCAGCTTCAAAGTCATTTGTATAAATGAAGTATAGTGCTTGCTGATATTTTGACCCTGTCAGATCAAGCTCCAGCTTCTTCACAGGTCATGAACTGAATAATATTGGATGGTCTCCTTCATGGTTTAGACTTTCAGGATTTGCCCCACACAAGTAACTTATTGAATGAAATTGTATGATCGCCACTCCACTTCCTCAGGACTTGGGAAATTTTTTAGAGGTCTTCATCGTTTTTTTGGTTTTTTTTTTAACAAATTATTGCACAAACCAGGTGAACATTGACCATTTGGCAAACTCCAACTTCGGTCATTGCTCTTGGTCTGTGTTTTTGGAAT
The DNA here is from genome assembly GCA_026402145.1 of Polypterus bichir lapradei. Classification (NCBI taxonomy): domain Eukaryota; kingdom Metazoa; phylum Chordata; class Cladistia; order Polypteriformes; family Polypteridae; genus Polypterus; species Polypterus bichir. The sequence continues at coordinate 3,305,300 of JANRMT010062848.1, forward strand.
GGCCGCTCCATGTGATGTCCTCATAGTTTGCATGTGGACCATCCTGGCCAACTTATTTTATAATGTATTAATGTTTTCTTGACTAAACATGATGTTTTTCAGAGGATGTGTTACCTGTTTTTGATGTCTGCTAGGCATTCCGAGTTTTTTGGGGTCAATGTGAGGATTGTAAATATTTCCTTTGCTGATTTGTATTATTCCTGGAATTGTTTATCATGGCCATTTACCATTAGTAGTATATTGGAATGTAGTTGCTGTGGGAGTAATGCATTATTGTATATATCACTAACTGTATGACTCTGAGGCCTGACAGTAATGTCAAGAGAGAACCATTAGAAGAATTGCACTATGGTATACTTGTTGTTTTTAGAATTGTTACTTTCTGTCCATCTGCAAGGTCAGATTGTATCTTTGTCTCCAGACTTGTTATTAAACAAGACTTTTTTTTACTTGTATTGAAGGTTAGAATAGACTTTTCAACATGAGTCTTGCACCCTTGTCTCTATGTTTTGCTACAAGTATTTAATGCTTTATGAGAACTGCTTTCATCAGAATACATATTTGACTTTTGGTGCACTCCTCATATCTATTGCTTTTTCCTAATAATAATAATAATAATAATAATAATAATAATAACAATAATAATAATAATAATATATCAATCTCATGATTATTCCCTGAAATTGCACAAGGATAATGCATGCGATGTCTGCTTTATTCTCTGTTACAGGCTACAAAATTTTTGGCCTAATAAGTTACCCATTTCTGCTTTCTTTTTTAATGTCTATCTACAATGGTCAATTGATTTCACTGAGAGGATTTTTTTCTTTTTGTTTTTCCTCTTTAATATCTCAGTGGCTAGTGGTGAAAATAATCCATAACCAATAATTCATATTTCAATGTGATTGGAGCTTTAAATGACTTTATAGATATTTCTTTTCCAAGTGCATGTTTATACAGTCAGTTTTGCATAGTTGTGTAGATTCATAGAAAGTACTTGGCTAACATACAAATTTAGCCTAAAGTTAGGCACAATGTTAAACAAAGGACATATTCCTAAGCTGTATAGAAGATATGGGACAAGGGCATTGTTAACAATATACAATAGGCACGGAGAGTGTAACTAGTCCAAGGACGGTTAATGGTCAAATAATACTTCTTGACAGATTGTTCTAAAGAAAGGGGATGGGAAGGGGAGAGGAAATAAATTGCACAAGGAAGTCTCTTTTTTATAAACTGTATACACCCGTTTGTAACCAATTAGAAAATTTAGTGGATAAATGAGGACATTTAAATTAGGCCCTGCTATTCAAAGTATTTAGACAGAGCTATAAAAAAGCCAATATATTCTGTTTTGGCACTTGGCAGCTGCTGCATAGTACACTGTCCGTGCCATCCTGCCAGGATAAGCCAGTGAGATCTTAACAGACATCAGAAGTTTATACGCTCTTCAACAAAGTGGATGAGATACTGAAGTTCGCATGATACTTTGTTCCTTTAAATGTCCAGTTTGGGTAAAATAGCCATTTGATAAAGAGCATGTCCCCCTGTACAGTAAAATCACCCAAACGATGATTAATATGCTTCTATACATGTACCACGATTAAGGTGTAGAGGAGGTCAAAAATCTTATTCTGCTACTGTTTCCTTTCAAAAATTGTCCTGGCATCTGACCTAGTAAAAAGGAATACAGTTGTTTTGTTGCAGTATGGAGACATTGTAGAGCACCATATGTTTGTATGTATTTATGTAATGTATCTATAGTGAATTCAAGTTAGAATTCAAGGGTTAGATTGAACCATTTGGATCAAGTTGTCTTAATATAGCACATTTCACAGTGTTTTGGCACAGCACATATTCAGACACTAAAAGATTTTAAATTTACCTTTAGCAGGTCCAGTTTTGAGCAGATGCAGTCAAAATCCAAAAAAAGATAAATTGGGATAATCTTTTTTTAGGCTTCATATTCATTCTCCAGCTGTTGTTCATATGGATTGTGGTAATCGTACCCCCAAACACAGACAGACTGACACCAGGATGTCCAAAACACACTCCTTTATTTTTCTTTGAGCACCACAATGCCTTCTCTCACCAACTCTCTTGCTTTCTTCCTTTTTCTCTTCTTTCTCTCTTTCTTTCTCTTCTTCTTTCTCTCTGACCTCCTCCTCACAAGCTTCGTCTGCTTCCTCCCAACTCTGGCTCGTCTGCTAGAAGGAGGCGGCCCCTTTTATCATGGCCCCGATGAGCCCCAGGTGCTCCCCTTGACGTCACTTCCTGGTGTGGCAGGAGTGTCAGGAAAGCACCTGGTAACACTCCGGGTCTTCTTGGAATTATTTCCGGCAGCACTTCCTGGTGTGGTGGAAGTGCTGCCATCCAGGATTCCCTTACTGTCCGGGCGCCCCCTGGCGGTGGCCATGTCCTCTCACGAGTGTCCCAAGTCACTCCTTGTGGCCCCCAAATAGGCCCGGGCGGCTGCCCTCTCGTGGCTGAGGAGTGACAGTGTCCAGGTCGGGGACTATCCAGGCGTCCCGGCCGGGTTGTGGCCCCTGGCATCCTCGACAGGATACAGTTGTCTATCTAACCTTCTGTTCATTTTCTAAACAGCTTATGGAAACTGACGCCAATCCCGACCCTGGAGGGGGTCCAACCCTGGCATATATTTATCTACGATGGTGACAACATAAGCTGCTCCTTGTGCATATACCTAAATATAATTTATTTAGCCAGTATTTGAAAGCTTTCCTCAAACATAAGGAAGATCTCTCCATTGATACAACAGGAAATGTGTCAACAGAAGTCCATAAGTTAGCAGGGTTTCTAAAACCAGCATACTTATAGCGGAAAAGTAATGCTCAAATATGAAATTTCTGTTGTTAACTAGGTCTGTAAAGGCAAAATATTATTTATTAGTGGAAAAACTAAAACACAACTAACATAATGAAAGCGCATACACCACATACTTGAAAGATACAGGAGTAAATAAGATGCTGACCAGACGCCTCAGTTCGTATTAACAACATTATTTTGGACTACTTCAAACTACTGTAGAATGCGGTACTTGACAAGGGTGTTCCCTATCACCATTGTTCTTTGCAATTGCCATTGAGCCATTTGCTGTTTACTTTCGAAATGCATCAGAGATAAAGGAAAATTTCTGAGAATGACTTGAGCAGAAAATATCATTATATGCAGATGATATTGTACTGTATACTGTATATGTGACCCACCAATTTCTGTGCCAACAGTCCTGAAAGCACTAGCAGATTTTCAAAACATGTCTGGATTCAAAATTAATTTGAATAAAAGTGTTCTTTTTCCAGTGAAATCTCTAGCACACAATACTAAACTGGACAACTTTCCATTTGTCTTAAAAGATCAGTTCAAATATCAAGGGGTAAATATCACAAGTAATCACAAATATAAAGCTCTTTTCCAACAAAATGTTGCTGTCTGCATGAAAACAATTAAGATGTGAATAGATGGTCCGCCCTCCATCTCACATTACAAGGTAGAATCAAAACTGTTAACATCCCTCCTAAGCTTCTTTTTCTATTTCAAACCATCCTCATATATGTTAACAATTTTTTTTTAAGAAATTAGATTAAATCATATCCTCACTTATTTGTAATTCTAAACATAAATGCATCCAAAGGGAAACTCTAAAATGACCTAAAACAGAAGGGGGCATGGAACTACCTAACTTTCAGTTTTATTACTGGGCAGCAAACATTCAGGCCATAAAGACCTGGGGCCTCATGTATAACGCCGTGCGTAGAACTCACACTATAACATGGCGTAAGCACAAAAGCGGGAATGTGCGTACGCACAGAAAAATCCAGATGCAGGAATCTGTTCATACACAAACTTCCACGTTCTTCTGCTACATAAATCCCGATCAGCGTGAAAAGTAATGCTCGTGCACATGCCTGCTGTCCCGCCCCAACTGCTCCCAGAATTATGCCTCTTTGAATATGCAAATCAATATAAATAGCCCTTAAGCTCAGCCTTCTGTGAAAAGACAATGGGAAAAGCACGGGAGAAAATATAAGAATTTCAGCGAATACCAAGTGGAGGCAAGGAAAAACGTACTATTTGTTGGTTTAAACTCAAAAGCTCAAGTTCACAAAGTCGCACAGTGCCCGAAATAAAAAAGAAGTCACATATCAAAGTCGCCGTGAAAAGGCGAGTCGTAGCCCTTTAGTTTCTGAAATCCCATTGTAACTAAAGTAGCACGTTAAATGCTTTGTTTTGTATTTGATGTTCTATGTGCTCTATGTGTGTGAATCACTACGTGCTTCTGTGCTTTCTCTTTCTCTGACAGGACACAGAATCCATTGCATTCGTAATATTACAGCTCTCTGAATAATTAAAATACTGAGATGTATACATGATATCTTTTTAATGATAATAGGAATGAAAGCATGTTATTAAACATAGAAACACAGTGGCGCAATGATTGTGCATGACCTTCGATTAAATTATTGCAGCAGTACTGTTTCTTTCAAACGTACTAACCTCCAATTCCTGTCCTTACTTTTCTTTCTCCAAATGCCCAATCACCGCACAATCAGCTCTGTAATAGATGTTAAGCCATCTGTAAGCTTACAATGACAATTCTTCTAAACTTTTAAGGAACATTGAAATATCTTCGTAGTACATGTTTAATTATTCTATCTATCTATCCTTTCAGTGTCGCGTCAGCCCAGGAAGAATACAGCACGAGGTAGGATCAATCCGTGAGCTAGCTAGCGCTGCGGCACCGTGTCCTCACATGTTTAATTATTAACTACGCAGATTATTTAAATGAAGTTAAAGTTTTATCTGTATAATATAAAGAAAAGCCAAGCAAAATGACACCTTTTATTGGCTAACTAAAAAGATTACAATATGCAAGCTTTCGAGGCAACTCGGGCCTTAACATATTTTGCTGCATTTCATCTTAAAAATGACATCGTCATCATATGTAAATACGCGCTTTATAAAGTGGTGCAGGTTGTGCAATATTATAACTTTAGTGCAAGTTTACAGTGAGGTGATTGTACTTATAAGTACAAACAGTTCTACAAGGAGCACTTGATGGACTGATTGACTGTGTTTAAAGTTTTTGGGATGAAAGTCTTTCTGAACCGTAAGGTCCGTAAGGGAAAGTCTCTGAAGCGTTTTGCCGTGGCTGAGGCAGCGTGTGCTTGATGCTGCATACCGATAATTCTCTTTCCGAGCAGCTGCTACTGTAATTCCCCACTCAGATACAGTGATATAAATACTCTATATAAACACTGCACTATAGTGGTGCAGTGAGAGTAATATGGAAAAAGATGAAACGCTGTGGCAACCCTTAACGGAAGCAGCTGAAAGAAGAAAAAGAAGGTGCAGTGACAGTAACAATGCTAAAGCAGTTGTGGTATTTGGAATACCATGGCTATTCTCTGGACCATTATATTGTTACAGGTTAATTACAATCAGATGCATTACACTAATAAACAATATGCGGTTAGTTTCAGTATATTTATAAAGCCGCATTAGGAATGTGGATCTGAAAAAGAAAGGGTAACCACACAGGAACAGTAGCACTGCTTTGATGCTAGGTGCCACCAGTCTGCAAAACTGAGCACAGAACTTGCGTACGACAAGGTATGAGGTACCATGGAAATGTGCGTGGCTTTACACCAAGTTTAGGTCTTAGACATTGGGATTTGAACGTGGAAACGTTCGTATGCAACATTTCTGTGCGTACGCACCATTTATACATGAGGCCCCTGGACATCAATACAAATCGATGAATATACACAAACCTGGTCAGCAATACTGCGGTGGGTTGGCACCCTGCCCGGGGTTAGTTTCCTGCCTTGCGCCCTGTGTTGGCTGGGATTGGCTCCAGCAGACTCCTGTGACCCTGTAGTTGGATATAGCCGGTTGGATAATGGATGGATGGATGGTTAGCAATAGAATTAAAATCTTGCAGTACTTTATATTCCATGATCTGTGCCTCAGAAAATACAAATTTTCATCAATACACTCATAATTCAAGGCAGGAGGAGAGAAAGAAAGTAAAGAGAGTGGAACTGAATGTTGGCAGAATGACTGGTAAGGGTAGAGAGTTAGCAGATATGATGGAGAGAAGGAAGCTTGATATATTGTGCGTGCAAGAGACTAAATGGAAGGGGAGTAAAGCCAGGTGGATTGAGAGTGGGTTCAAATTGTTCTATCATGGTGCGGATGGGAAGAGAAATGGTGTAGCAGTTATTCTGAAGGAACAGTATGTCAAGAGTGTTTTGGAGGTGAAAAGAGTGTCAGGCAGAGTAATGATTATGAAGCTGGAAATTGGAGGTGTGATGATGAATGTTGTTAGTGCATATGCACCGCAAGTTGGGTGTGCAATGGGTGAGAAAGAAGATTTTTGGAGTGAGTGGGATGAAGTGATGAACAGTGTACCCAAGGAACAGAAAGTGGTGATTGGAGCAGATTTCAATGGGCATATTGGTGAAGGGAACAGTGGAGATGAGGAGGTGATGGGTAGGTACGGTATCAAGGAGAGGAATGAAGAAGGTCAGAGGATAGTGGATTTTGCCAAAAGGATGGACATGGCTGTGGTGAATACATATTTTAAGAAGAAGGAGGAACACAGGGTTATGTACAAGAGTGGAGGAAGATGCACACAGGTAGATTACATCCTATGCAGAAGAGTTGATCTGAAGGAGATTGAAGTTTGAAGTGGGAATTGTGGGATTGCAGGGGAAAGTGTAGTTAAGCAGCATAGGATAGTGGTCTGTAGGATGACGTTGAAGATCAAGAAGAGGAAGTGAGGGCAGAGCCAAGGATCAAATGGTGGAAGTTGAAAAAGGAACACTGCAAGGTTGAGTTTAGGGAGGAGATGGGACAGGAACTAGGTGGCAGTGAAGAGTTACCAGACAGCTGGGAAACTACAGCATATGTAGTAAGGGTGACAGCAAGAAGGGTGCTTGGTGTGACATCTAGAAAGAAGAAGGAGGAAAAGGAAACCTGGTGGTGGAATGAGGAAATACAGGAGAGTATACAGAGGAAGAGGATGGCAAAGAAGAAGTGGGATAGTCAGAGAGATGCAGAAAATAGACAAGAGTACAAGGAGATAAGGCGCAAGGTGAAGAGATGGGTGGCGAAGGCTAAAGAAGTCTAAAGAAAAGGCATACGATGAGTTGTATGAGAGTCTGGACACTAAGGAGGGAGAAAAGCAACTGTACCAATTGGCTAGACAAGGAGATCGAGTTGGAAAAGATGTGCAGCAGGTTAGGGTGATAAAGGATAAAGATGGAAATGTACTCACAACCGAGGAGACTGTGTTGAGCAGATGGAAAGAGTACTTTGAGAGGCTGGTTAATGAAGACAACGAGATAGAGAAGAGGTTGGATGATGTGGAGATAGTGAATCAGGAAGTGCAACAGATTAGCAAGGATGAAGTAATCACAGCTATGAAGAGGATGAAAAATGGAAAGGCCGTTGGTCCAGATGACATACCTGTGGAAGCATGGAGGTGTCTAGGAGAGATGGCAGTGGAGTTTTTAAACAGATTGTTTAATGGAATCTTGAAAAGTGAGAGGATGCCTGAGAAGTGGAGAAGAAGTGTACTGGTGCCGATATTTAAGAATAAGGGGGATGTGCAGGACTGCAGTAACTACAGGGGAATAAAATTGATGAGCCACATCATGAAGTTATTGGAAAGAGTAGTGGAAGCTAGGTTAAGAAGTGAGATGATGATTAGTGAGCAGCAGTATGGTTTCATGCCAAGAAAGAGCATCACAGATGTAATGTTTGCTCTGAGGATGTTGATGGAGAAGTTTAGAGAAGGCCAGAAGGAGTTGCTTTGCGTCTTTGTGGACCTGGAGTAAGCATATGACAGGGTGCCTCGAGAGGAGTTGTGGTATTGTATGAGGAAGTCGGAAGTGGCAGAGAAGTACATAAGAGTTGTACAGGATATCTACGAGGGAAGTGTGACTGTGGTGAGGTCTGCGGTAGGAGTGATGGATGCATTCAAGTTGGAGGTGGGATTACATCAGGGATCGGCTCTGAGCCCTTTCTTGTTTGCAATGGTGATGAACAGGTTGACAGATGAGATTAGACAGGAGTCCCCTTGGACTATGATGTTTGCTGATGACATTGTGATCTGTAGCGATAGTAGGGAGCAGGTTGAGGAGACCCTGGAGAGGTGGAGATATGGTCTAGAGAAGAGAAGAATGAAGGTCAGTAGGAACAAGACAGAATACATGTGTGCAAATGAGAGGGAGGTCAGTGGAATGGTGAGGATGCAGGGAGTGGAGATGGTGAAGGTGGATGAGTTTAAATACTTGGGATCAACAGTACAGAGTAATGGGGATTGTGGAAGAGAGGTGAAGAAGAGAGTGCAGGCAGGGTGGAATGGGTGGAGAAGAGTGTCAGGAGTAATTTGTGACAGACGGGTATCAGCAAGAGTGAAAGGGAAGGTCTACAGGATGGTAGTGAGACCAGCTATGTTATATGGGTTGGAGATGGTGGCACTGACCAGAAAGCAGGAGACAGAGCTGGAGATGGCAGAGTTAAAGATTCTAGGATTTGCACTGGGTGTGGCGAGGATGGATAGGATTTAAAAATGAGTACATTAGAGGGTCAGCTCAAGTTGGACGGATGGGAGACAAAGTCAGAGAGGCAAGATTGCGTTGGTTTGGACATGTGCAGAGAAGAGATGCTGGGTATACTGGAAGAAGGATGCTAAGGATAGAGCTGCCAGGGAAGAGAAAAAGAGGAAGGCCTAAGCAAAGGTTTATGGATGTGGTGAGAGAGGACATGCAGATGATGGGTGTAACAGAACAAGATGCAGAGGACAGACAGGTATGGAAGAAGATGATCCGCTGTGGCAACCCCAAATGGGAGCAGCTGAAAGAAAAAGAAGACTAAATTCAGAGCACATATATTTGGAGATTTGTGCATTTGTCTGAATAGATATGATGCGAGTTTAAAGACAAGTTGATGCAGTGTAGCTGATGTAGGACTGGCTAGTTAAAAGGCCCCTGCAATTGAGTGATCAATTTGGTATTGTCCCGGAGCTGCCCTGGAAGTTAATAGGGGCACTACCTGCATTGCTGAAGATAAATTGCCACAGCTGGAAAATGGAAAGGAAGTCAGTATTGGGATTTAGGAATAGATGCGGAGAGGTTAGTTATCTCCAGTGATCTCCAGACAGCATGAAGTTTCTTTTGTTGTGAAGAGGCATGGAATCTTCAATGGGATCGAGGAGGTATGGAAGATTGCGGATCCAGTTTAAACTCTGCAGGTAATGACTTGAGGTGGCAGTGAAAAAGCTAGAGGCACAGCCGAGTTTGGTGTGAATGGCATCAAGTCTGATGACTCAGAGCAGTGGACAGTCGGCAGCATTTTAGCTGGTTGAAGTGTTTTCACAATGTCTAGAAATGTACTAGTGTGGACTATGGCCGGCCAGTCATCCCGGCCAATACCCCCAGGCCGCCAGGTAAAGCCCTCCCTGCAGCATGGAGGTGACCCGAATGCCAGCAGGGAATTATGGACGTTGGAGTTTTCCTTTACAGCCCTGCTGGATACCTTGGGGGCCAACAGAGGACGCTGCAGGGAGGCCCAGAGACTCTTACGTGCCCTATAACCCGGAAGTATGTCTTAGTCATAGCGACAGGGGAAAGGATGTACTTCCAGGATGAAGAGTACTTTTAATCTGTTTCAGAAGTGATAGGAAGTCACATGGACTGAGGGTACGGAAACACTTCCGGGTCAGGGAATATAAAAGACTATGGGAGATCCCAGACGAGTGAGCTGAGCTGGGTGGCAGGGTGGCAACGCGTCTGGGAGTGAAGGATTATTGTTATTGTGATTATTGATTATATTGAATGAGTATTGTGGAGAGGAGGGTGCTTTGTGCACTTATTTGTTCAAATAAAAAATCAATATTTGGACTTTTATCTGGTGTCTGGCGTCTGATCTGAGGGTTCAAGGGGACAACAGCGCCCCCTATCTGTCACACTAGAAAAAGTAATTTTTTTAACTGTAAGATGGAAAATACAGAAGGAATTCTATGTGGGCATAGTATTAATAAACTTTAGAACTTGGACCCATCCCTTTACTTGGATATACTGTACTAGAATACAGTCATTCACAGTGTCAGATATGTGTGCCAATGGAGCATCTTCAGAGCTATACAGAGGTAAGGACATTGGAGTCAGAGAGAAGAATAATGCGGTCATTGACTTCTCCCATTTATCCTACAGAACTGAAGATGAAGAAAGACCAGTGACACCATTTACTCCTCAGGCTCAGAAGTCTTTGGCTAGCTTCCCCACAACCCTACTCTACATAAGCAGTTCTGGAATGTAGGAATTTAGTGAGCTTTAAGTTGGTTAATTAATCATCAGTCTTACCTTCAGCAATATGGGTAATTAACCAAAATGTTTCAGCATGGCTCATTCTTTACTTACTTACCCTGTTGTAGGAAGCACTTCTCCAGCCTTTAGACTTACTGTATATCCTGTATATCAAGGTAAATGAGGCACACTCATTTTAAGGAACAGAATAATACAACGTATTAATAAACACAAGGATTATAGAAGTATGATGAATATTGTCATACACGTGTGTATGGAAGGCACCTAAAGGGCTCAAAAAAGGATAATTCCATGCTGGACTAGGGGATGGCAGAGTGCACTGATCCTTTCTGTTTTTCCGTCTGGGCTTGATGACATTACCTCCGGTTGTGGGCCCAATAATGTCACTTCTTGTGCCCAGACGACATCACTCTCAGTTCTAGCCCCGATGACGTCACTGCCCAGACAATGTTATTTCCCCTGCCTGGTTTTAAAACTGCCATGTTTTGTCTCCATGCTATTTCTGTTTTGGACTAAAGACATTTATTTTGAACTGCTCTTCGCTTTTGGCAGTCAACTTCAAATATACGGGTGGCTGCCCCCAAACCTTTTTTTCTGTATTGTTTGAATCATTTCACAATACATACTGTATACATATATATTGACATATAAGATGCAAAGAGACAAGACAGAGGCTGGCTGTACAGTCTGGCTGTTTACAGATTATTTACACTTCTAATTTTTCTTAGCACAGATAATTAGTTTAATGATACCAAGTCTTTATGGAGTTAATACAGGTTCAAGTGGAGGATTCCTCCTGCACTGGAGTGCACTCAGGGCCGGATTTTCCTATAGGCTAACTAGGCTTCAGCCTAGGGCCTCAAGATCAAGAGGGGCCTACATTCAAATTGTTAGCAATTTGAACAAACTTAAAAATGGGAGGTGAAAGGGCCTCATAAGTGGAATAGCCTAGGGCCTCTTTTCATCTAAATCCGGCCCTGAGTGCACTCTTTCTCTCTGCTTCATGATACTTTGTCTTTCCTCAGTTAGGCCCTTTGCTGTGTCATTTGCAACAGCTTCTCAGGCCTTCTCTGGCCTGCAGGTTTGGCTGTCACCTCTCAGGCTCACAAAGAGAAGAGTTTGTCGGCTTCTGCTCTCTAAGGAAGAGCAGCTCATAGAGAGCAGGTTTCAGAGGTTTTCAGTCATTTTGTGGAGATGCCCCTCCCTGAGAGAATACCAGAAAGGGTGCCCTGAGAGAATCCCCAGGAAGTTCAGTGATAGTTCAGAGAATATCCAAAAGAGTCTATTATAGGATGGTGCAGAGAGTTTTAAAGGAATGTATAACATCTTCTGATTGGATTAAAGTCACTTTCATTTCCAGGTACAAAATCAGTGGTTCATCATAGGTGAGTTCTTCAATCCAGCAGAGTCGTCATTCCTTGAATTATATGTCTTTGATCTTGCTTGAGTCCATTTCATATATTCTGGTTCAAGTGGTCTGCAAAGGGGCCTCTAGAGAGATGTAAGTGCAACTCTGATTTACACCTTTGTTATCAGATGAAGTCCAGGCAATTCCTGTTACAAGCTCGAGTTCAATCACTTAGTTTGGAATGCAAGTGGGGGACCTGCATCCCTGTTAAATCTACTCTCTTAACAGGCCTGGTGTGCCAGGAGAGTCTAACGGAATGGGCAGTGCCCACTTTGTCCAGCAGGAAGATAGATGAATAAATTAATACACGAAGAATAGATTTTAAAATGTATACTATAAAAATTGCTAGAATACAGACAATTATCAAACTATGCCTCCTACTACAGTATCAATCAGAACAGGTAATAATTGGTAAAAATGTAAAAAACTAACAAGCACTAGGCCAGAAAGAGAGAGAGAGAGAGGTTGAGAGCATGCACTAATACAGCACGTTGCCATTGAGTAACAATAAAATTATCAGATCCTATTAAGATTGAACACTAGGCATATCACTAAGGGTACAAGAGGGACAAAGCCTCTTGTCTAAGTAATATAATAGAAAAACTTTACTGAAAAAAAGACTAAAGAAAAGGAAAACATTGTATGTGCCAACACTAATAATTAAGATAAGAAAAGCAGCTAGGGACGCCAAGTAAATAAGTCTGTCACAGAACTCACGGCACATGTAATCATCAATAAATTAAAAGACTAATAAATGGGTGACAATTTCATAGTAAACACATATGATTTTGATATTTAGAGTTTCGGATTTCAGTGAGGCAAGTGAAAACAGCAAGAAAAATATATTGTATATGAGGTGCACACTACATGAAAGGTCCAGTAAATGTTCTTGTTCAGTTATAGAGTACATTTTGTGCAAAAAACTGCAGCTATGATATGGTGCACAAAGAAACACCAATCCTCTGGATGGCCTCAATGGTGTGCGGTGCAGAATCTTGATTGACAGACCATGAAGCTACTGTAAACAAGAAAACCTGACGAGTGCCATGTTAAAGTCTCTACTCCTCTCTTTGCCAGATTGGGGGTTTAAAAAAATATGGCCAGATCAAAGCAAGATTTTCAGACTTGTTGAATAAGAGAGAAAAACAGATAAACCGATCCCCTCTGCTCTCCTTAAACTACTTTTTGAGAAGTAATTGGACTAAAGTCAGGAATAAACAGGTCTACCTTGGAAAACACCTACATTGAAATGAAATGTTCTCCTCCATAATTGACTCACAATGAATCATATGCCTATCACTATAAAGCAGAAGCTGAATAATGAAACCACAGGCGTTTCTGCACTCACAGTCTCAATATTGTTCTCTTCCAGAATTGGCATCTACAATGAGCAATGATTTTGCAAAAACTAATTATATCATTTTCTGCTCCTTCTGACACAAAAATGAGTCATATTTTTCTTTCTGATATAATCTTCAGGCTCTGTGACCTTTGTATCAATCAATCAATCAATCAACATTTATTTATATAGCACATTTTCATACAAAAAAATGTAGCTCAAAGTGCTTTACAAAATGAATTGTACAGTATTCCAGTTCAGTAAGCTTCTTTTCATGCTCTCCAATTGAAGTTTGCACAGTCACAACTTCTTTGGCTAGTTTCTTGTGATCTTTCCTTAACTTTTTTTATCTTATTGTAATCAAAAACTCAGTAAGATTAGCTTGAACTGAGACATTTACAGTTTTGACCTGTTTCAACTTTGACACAAGCAAGGACTCTATCGTCTTTTTGAGGTCCGGTTTGAGGGAGAGCCTTGAGGAGGAGTGGAACTCAATGGTCTCTTGGTTGTGCTGTATGTCAGTGAGTGTTGCCGCCCCAATCAGTGTTGTGAGCAAAACAGAATGATCAGTCCAGAACCTCATATTGGAGCACAAAAGTAATATTACAAGATTGTCAGAAGGGCAAACGGTTTCAAAACATTTCAAGGAATGCAACCATTCAGTCATGGACTTGAAATACACTGTCCTGTAGATTCTTAGACTGCATTTGAGGGGTAGTGACTATGAGAAAGCTCTACTACATAGGAAGCTTTCTGAATGCTGTACTTAACAATGCTAAACCTGAATGGTTTAAATGAATCATTTGACTTGGGGTGATACTTTTGAAATTTACATACTTCAGTGCAGCTTTGGGTTTCGATTTTGCCTAGATGCAAGATAAATGTTAGTGGGCTCGGCGTTTTACTATTGTATTAAATACATGGATTACTGAAAACCAGTCTCTTAAGAGTTAACATCTTTTGTATAACACCATATGTATTGTATGTCTAACCTTGTTTTCTTTGATCAGTTAGTGTTTAGTGGATGTGTGGATATTATCAATACTTCACCAGTATCTTAACCAGGAAAATCTATATCTAAATTCTGACTATTTTAATATCCTTGTTTTAACCATTAGAATCATGATTATTTTTAGGGTACATTTAAACTTCATTTCCAATAAGTTCATATAACTTCATGGCTTAATTTTTAAGTTGTTTCTACTGTTTTTCTGTGTACGTTAGTGTGATGGGAAGCCAGTTGTAAACTGATTAGTCCAAAATGCTTTGGTAATGATTCCTCTAATTTGATATATTTTTCTAAGCCCTAGCCAAGTAGAAATTATTCCTTGAAAAATACCTTGATAAATAAATCAGACCAGTTCCACAATGTGTAGAGAAAATGGAAAAATGGAGCTGGACTTCATCTGCCATAGGAGAGGGGACATTAACCCTTAATTTAACTATAGCGGAGCCAAGCTTGCAGTTGGAGGTACACTTTATATCTGAGGACCCTAGTTCTGTTGCCTCATTTCATTTATTGTCTGTTAGTTGTCTTCTCTCTCCAGATATTAGCTTTTGGTGCAGGTATTTAATTGACATTTTGTTTTGCTTTATTTATTTTGTACTTGTTTCTATTTGGTTGATTTTGACATATGTGTGAGGGTATTCAATTAATCGTTTGGGGGAATGATATCTGTATGATAAGTGTGTTTTTTTTTAATAAAGATAACTGATGAATCCGGCACTCAAGTTTTTATATCGTTGAGGTGGAGTTCTGATACTGGTATATTGTTTTATGTATTAATGATACTGATGTAATGGGATTTCTTTCTCTTTTATGAAGTGTTTTGGCTGTTCTAACCTAGCTGTAATGTCGCTACGTGGAGTAGAGCTTGAGATATACTATATAGCGTTTGAGTACAGTGTTACACTTCTCTGCTATGGTTCCAAATTACTGTTGACATTTTAATAGAATAGTACAAAGGGTCAGTTGTTCAAAATTGGTAGAGGTGCTCATGCACTTTATTGCAGAAAGTGCAGGTAAAAATGCAAAATCTGAGTTGCATGCTACTATTACTTCAAACAGATACTTCTTCTCACACTTGGCATATTCCTTGCTAGTTGTCACAAAGCTTCCAAGTCCTAGTTTATGGCCAGTATTGCCCGGTACAATAATGTTCACTTGGGACTCTCCCACTTGTGGCAGTAAAATAATACCAACAACAGATCAAGAATTCCACACCACACTTTAAGCACACATTTTTATAATAAATAGAAGAAACAGACTTTAGTCACGCTCATGTACTTATCAAAAGAGTGCCTATTGAGCAGCCTTAGGACCTGAGGATAAAAACCATTCCTTAATCTGTTGGTTCAAGAGCTAAAGTTCCAATACCAGCTGTTAGAACTAGGTCATGAAAAAGTGACTGCAAATGTTAATAATGCTGCTCTCCTTCTTTGAGCTATGATCTCAGATTATTTGAATAAACTGTTCTTTCTCATTTTTATTATCTCTGTTTCTAATATTGTCAGCTCATCTCAAACCACTACATTCTAAGCTTAATTCTCCCTTTTTAGTTTTTGTCTTTTATGTAATGGTAAAGTGAAATTTTATTTTTCAGAAGGACCTCTTCTATTGCAAAAATAAAAAACATCAGTTCATTGACACAGGTACCGTATATTTACAGGTTTGGTACAGCTGCACTGTCTACAACAACAATTTGTTTCTTGTAAAGCCCAAAATCACACAAGGAGTTTTACAATGTGCTCAAAAAGACCCTGTTTTTTGACAGAGCCTTGACTCCCTAAGAAGACAAGAAAAAAGACACCAAAAAAAAACCCTTGTTAAAAAAGGAAGAAATCTTGGGTAAGGCATTTCAGAGAGAGAAGGTTGGGCATGCATTAGGTGTCGAAAATGGGGTAAACATAATACACAAAACTGAACACGATCTTCTTCACGGAGTCAGATGACTAATTTAATATTGGTACCTAGAAAAATAATACAATAGTACAAAATACTTTGTTCTTGAATGGCAATCCTCACTAAGTGCAGTACCACAACAACTCTCAAAGCAATATGCCAACCCGCTATATCCTAACTACAGGGTCACAGGGGTCTGCTGGAGCCAATCCCAGCCAACACAGAGTGCAAGGCAGGAAACAAACCCCGGGGCAGGGCGCCAGCCCACCACAGCAAAGTTGAAACTAATTAACAAAAATGAAAAACAACAATATATGTAGGCTACATCAGTAGTTAATTGCAGTACCACTGACAGATTGTAGAAAAGGAGTCAGATAAGCCAGACACAGTCCTGGAGTCTTTGGCCAACAAGCCTTCTTCCCTCTACAGAACATTCTACAGCTGAGTCAATGCTGGGTCAGCCAGTGTGATGAGGGGACCCTTATACCCGATGATTCCAGTACTCCTTTATTCCCTCTTCCTTTGGCAGCAGAGCAGAGGCACCAAGTGCCACATGAGGATACCGAAAAGAGGAACAGAATATGGGAGGAGGGATAGTAACAATTTATAAATATCATATTAGTTATATTTTAGTACTGATGACTGAGATAAGAGACACAGTACAAACAATCAGCAATCAGCAGCTCTACTCTACTATGCTAAAGTCAAGTAGTTAGTCTTCAGCCTGGATTTAAAAGCTGAGACTGAAGGGGCACCTCTTTTCTGTTGGATCCTGTCTTCGCCAGATGCTTGTGCTTGGGAACCAGTAACCTAATAAGGCACATTCAGTAAATCAATGGAAGGAGGTATTTTCAGAGATGACTTTACTTCTCTTTACTTCTCTCTCTGTCCTCTCTGCTTCTGTTATTCTTGTCATTTACAGCTTCTCTGAGTAGATTTCTGTAATACTTAATGTCTTCTCTGTTCATGATCTTTTTTTTTCTTTTTGGCACCTCATACCTGATCTTCTTTCTCTTTTATCAAAAATCCCATTCCCCAGCCTGAATTTATTATTTCTTTTTGATGATTACTCCTCTTATATTTTTCTTCCACTGAAAGGCAAAATACTTCTGGGATCCATAGCCTCTAAATCCATTTTGATCTCCAGTTGAAAAACCCAGAGCTAGTTGTTATATCATATCGACCACCCTTCCCTTTGATCTGATCCACCTGGAGCTCACTATAGCCAAGATTAATGGAGTATCCATTAGTGCTTTCCCTCCAGAACAAAGTGTTTATGGACATTTAACTGTTGATTAATTAACCTTCAGTTTTGCTTCTTACAATAAGAATCAAAGACAAGGTGTTTGTGACAAGGCTGTGGGTGGTTACGGAGCTTTGGGGCTGTCATAAGGAGGTCTTCATGAGGTGGTGAGGGAATCTCTTGTTATAATACCTTCTGTAAGAGTTCTGATGTTGATGTGTTCATTTGGTTTTGCTATAATGTTTAAATAATGAAAATTTGACAACTGCAAATATGCCTTGACCAAACGTTAAGAAAGAAAATGTCTTTAAAATGAACACATTATCTACTGATCCCTTTTTAAATGAAAGTTTAACTAAAATTCAGACTTACTCAGTATTAACATGACACTTCTTAATATTGCTATTCATCGATCTACGGGCAAAAACTTTTGCATATGTATATATTATGCCTAATCACTGAGTGAAATTTGGCAATTTGTAATTTTTACGTATATTATCTTCCTAATTAGTTCCTAATCCATACGTCTATACATACATTTTTTGAAACCACTTATTCAATTATTTGGTGACAGGAATGCTGGGGCTTTTTCAGGTAACAATGGCTAAAAACAAGAACATGGTCCCATACAATCAAAGGACAAACTCAGGCACACACACTCCTTATGCTGTGCCAACATAGAAACGCAAATAGTCCTGTGAGTTAGGGTGGAATCCCGGACAAACTACATGGATTTAGTACCAAGTTTCATTACAATCTATACAACTAATATATTAAAAAGCACAAACTTAAAATAATTGCTGCTTTAATATAGTTATAATAAGGCCCAGTTAAGGGGTCAGGATCTAACAAAAAAGCCCAAGTATTACAATAAATAATGAGTATTGAAATCTGTTGTTTGACATAGTCTTGTTTACCCTGCCTCTCCATCCCACAGCTTTCCACACCAATGTATAAAAAAATGTAATATAAACATACAGTATAGTGAGCAATCAATGTAAATATACAATAAAAGTAAATACAGGAACGATAAAAAAAACATGAAATGACACCAAACACTTTCTTATTTAACAAGTCCTTTCCTGATTAGAGATATAATGGAAACATTGGTGTCGGATTATTTGACCATCGTTATAATTGCCTTATGGTCACACACCAATCATGTCTCAAGTAAATAAAAAGGAACAGCCAAACTGATTTGTTGATAATGATGGGTGAACCCTGAGAGATTCATTTTGTCTTGAGTTCAATTAAAATATGGGAAGGTCCTGGGATTTCATCGAAACTAGGTCAATGGAGACAGAAACTAAAATAGTTTTGCTTGGGTTATAATGGTGCAGTTGTTTTTTAAGTGTCTCTGAAGGCTAGGGAAATATCTGCCAACCAAGACCAATTAAAGTCACCAAAAAGGTGACTTGAGATTTTGAGGCAGCAGTACTAACCATTGCACCTCCCTAAGATAACTGTGTCACGTATTGAGCTGTGCTGTGCTTTCTAGAGCTAGTTCAGTTACAGAGAAAGCCGACAGAAGTCAGAGAAATGCTGCATCAACTGTGGTCACACACAAGTCTCATATCTCATGGTAGTAAAAATCTATATCAGCAAATTATTTGCATGATGAAATTGGCTTAACCTGTCTGAGATGCTTGCCTTGTTTGTCATAATTCCATGTCCCTCTTCAGGGAGATAGCTCTCTACAGCATGCCTTTGAATTCTTTTAATTTCAGGAAGCCACAAATGGACATGATTCGTTTAAAAACTTTAATAGATTCGAATTTTGTATTTCAAGATTTTAAGATAAAGAATAAAAATTGTTTTCTTTAAATAACTGTTTTAGTTTTATTTGTGTAACTCTATATGCAACAATTAATAGAATTACATATCAGAAGAGTAAGAGTTTTTTCAGACAGTGGCAACAAGAGCAAGAAGCATGAATTTGTTGAGGCTTGGTGCCCACAGATACACTAACTTAATAGTGATAGTAATATCAGAATAGTAAGATTTAGTTAAATAACAAGGGCAGGAAGCATGAATTCAATGAGGCTTGGAACCCACAAGACCATTGCACGTAAGAGTTACAGAAAACCAGAGGGAGAGCAATAGATATCATGGTGCCAGAGAAAGGTGACGTGTTGCGTGCTGATCCTCGCACACTTTTTATTTTTGTGTCTGTATTTTTGTTATTGTTGCTGTTTGTACTGCTTGTTTGCTGTTTTATTAAGTACGACCGTAAAGCATTGGTAAACATCGGAGCAACAAAGGCACAAGTCGCTACTTTTAAAGTTATCGACCAAGGGCTGCTCGCCACAATAACTCGAGACCAAGGTGGCAGACGCGACCCACCCGGTCACGCCCGGAGGATGCGGAGAAGAAAACGTGGCTGGCATGCCGGGATCCAAGCGAGGACAAAACGCAGAGGACTGCAACTTCCACTGCCTAGCATTTTCCTGGCCAATGCCCAGTCTCTGGACAACAAACTGGACAATCTCTGTGGTAGACTTTGTTTCCGGCGAGATCTACGTGACTGTTGTGTTTTCTGCCTCACAGAAACATGCCGGATTCGATTGTCCAGCCAGACGGCTTCTCTATCCACCGCTGTTCGGTCGGTCTCCTTCGGGAAAAAGAGAGGTGGTGGGGTATGCTTCCTCATCAACAACGCATGGTGTATGGATGCGGAAGTCATTTCAAAAAGCTGTTCACCGGACCTGGAGTGTCTGATCATCAAGTGCTGGCCGCTTTACCTGCCTAGGGAGTTTACAGCTGTACACATGGCGGCTGTTTACATCCCCCAACACCGCACTTAAGGAATTGTACGGCCTCATTAAGGACTGTGAAAACACACACCCTGAAGGTCTGGTTATCATTGCCGGGGACTTCAACAAAGTAAGCTTCAGGTCTATTTACCCCAAATACTGCCAACACGTCTCCTTTTCCACCAGGGGTGCTGACACATTGGACCACTGCTACACTGCAACAAAAACATGTACCGCTCACTCTCGCGGCCGAACTTCAGGCAGTCAGACCACCGCTCTGTGCTGCTCCTCCCTGTTTACAAGCAGCAGTTGAAGCGCGCAGAGCCGGTCTTGCGAGAGGTGCACTGTTGGACCCCAGAAGCGGAGGAGAAACTTAGGGACTCCTTTGAATCTGTGGATTGGGATGTTTTCAAAGAGTCCTCTGAGAATCTGGACGAGTATGCCGCAGGTGTCACAGGTTTCATTGGGAAATGTGTGGATGACTGCGTACCCATGAGTATTTACCAACCAGAAGTCCTGCATGTGTGCTGAAGTACGCCGGCGGATCCGTGACCGCAGCAGTGTGTTTCACTCCAGAGATGCAAAAAGAGCAGGTATGATTTCCGAAAAGCCATTAAATACGCAAAGCGCCAGTACGCCCACAAACTCAACTCTCAGTTTAACAGCACAGAAGATGCTTGTCGGATGTGGCAGGGTATTCAGCTGATCACAGTCTACAAACCCCGGACACAAGCGGCCACAGCTACCGCTGCTTCACTCCCGGATGAGTTGAATGTGTTTTTCACTCGCTAACATGGACAGGCCTGTGCTACCCCCCACAGCGCCGCAAGACTCCAGCCTGAGGCTCTCCAAGGATGACATGAGGAAGACTTTTTCCCAACTCAGCATCTGCAAAGCACCTGGCCCAAACGGAGTCTCAGGTCGCGTTTTAAAAACATGTTGTGACCAGCTAGCTGCTGTGTTTATGGATATTTTTAACACATTTCTGAGAGTTTCATCTGTCCCCACCTGCTTCAAGCACACAGCCATCATCCCTGTCCCAAAGAAAAATAAAGTACACTGCCCTAATGATTACCGCCCAGTAGTACTTACTCCCATAGCCATGAAGTGCTTTGAGAGGCTGGTGCTAGAACACATCAAGGACATCATCCCTGACAGTCTGGACGCCCTCCAGTTTGCCTAACATTGCAACAGGCCCACTAAGGATGCCATCTCCATATCACATCACACCACCCTGTTTCATATGGAGAACAACAACTGTTATGCCAGGCTGCTGCTTGTGGACTACAGCTCTGCATTTAATACCGTCATTCCATTCCAGCTCATCGCTAAACTCCTGGATCTGGGGATTAGCTCTTCACTGTGCAAGTGGGTACTGGATTTCCTCACCAGTAGACCTCAGCAAGTGTGTATTAGTGGAAAAACTTCCTCAATCATCACCATCAACACTGGCACCCTGCAGGGCAGCGTGCTGAGCCACCTGCTTTACTCTCTCTACACCCATGACTGTATAGCTATGTACAGCTCTAACACCATCCTCAAGTTTGCTGATGATACCACTCTAATAGGTCTGATCAGCGAGGACAATGAGATGACCTACAGGAAGGAGGTCAGACTCCTGTCAGAATGGTGTCAGGACAACAACCTCACCCGCAACGTTAACAAAACTAAGGAGATGATTGTGGATTTCCACAAACAGGCAACAAAGCACAGCCCCATCTTCATTGGAGGTGAGTCTGTGGAGCAGGTCAGCAGCTTTAGGTTCCTCAGAGTGACCCTCACTGATGGCCTTAAATGGTCAAGTCACACTGCGGCAATAGTTATGAAAGCCCAACAACTCCTCTGCTTCCTCAGGAGACTAAATAATGTCCCCCACAACCCTGTGCAGATTCTACAGGTGTACTGTGGAATCCATCCTGACAGGATGCATCACATCCTGGTACAGCAACTGCTCAGTTCTGGACTGCAGAGCTCTGCAGCATGTGGTGAAAACTGCATAGCAGATCACGGGCACACAGCTCCCTGCGATCCATGACATCCACACTACACGCTGTCTCAGGAAAGTGAACCGTATCAGGCGGGATCCCAGCCACCCTACACCATCACTTTTCATCCTCCTCTCATCAGGGAAGTGACAAAAGTCCATTCAGAAGCACACCTCCAGGTTCAGGAACAGTTTCTACCAAACTGCAATCAGACTCATGAACAATCAGTAACCTTGTGTCACCTCCACTGCTACTTGCACATATACTTCTGCCACTGTCTTTATTTATTCCTAGGACTCTGGTTTTATTTATTTACTTATTTATATTCATTTATTTATTGTGGTTTTTTTTTTTGTCTATGTTCACTGTCCGTGTGGGCACATACAAGCAAGCATTTCATTGTACATGGTACTTGTACACATGACAATAAAGAATTGAATTGAATAGATAGGGACAGACAAGGGACCCATATAGTCCCTGTAATTAGCAGAATGGAGTTGGAAATATCCACTGATCCAGGACTCATTCATTTTTATGAATGTCAGTCTGTCCGCAGAATTGTAAAGTAATGGCGGATGGGGAACTGCCAGTTGAAGGTGCTGCAGCTCATCACCAGTAGTCGATAGGGCAGGAGCTGTAGCCCTAACAACTTTTCCAGGTGCCCATTTAGACATTGGATTTAGGGATAGTTAGAAGGAAAGGTCCCCTTATGCTCCAGCATCTGGTGCTGTATATTAACAGGAGGGGTAGGGGAGGGCATGGAAGAGGAAGACCTGCACACTGGCCACCGCCGGTGTAAACCTCTGCTATCTGTTCTGTAGCTGAGGACTGGTTTCTTCTGGCAGTCTCTGCCTGTCAGGGATTAGTGTTACAATACTTGGAGGTTGTCCAATTCAAAGCTGTCTGCTACAGCTTTGTGATATTACACTGACCACACAAACCATCATGGGGCGCTGAGAAATAAAAAGTTCACCTAAGCCAGCTGCATGGCAAATTTAAGTGAACTCAGCAAATTCACTGTAAAAAACACTTTGGCAAATGTCATCGATCAGCACTATTTGTCACTAATCATAGAATATTTTATAAATTTCAAAAATTAACTAGCCTACTGTTTTGCTTTATAATAGAGGTGAAGGGTACAGGTGTTTCCATTATAAAAGGAAACCTTAAACTTACCAAATATGTCCATTTTTCAAACCAAAAATGCTATCAGGTATTGATATGTCTTGGGACTACACGCATATTGTGAAAAGCAGCATTTTCATGTTGTTCTAAGTATAACAAGCTAAACACAAACAGTTATTGCAAGATTCAGACATTTTAAAAGGAGACCAGCTGTGGTCTACCAACTACCCTGTTTGTCTTCCTCTGCAGCCCCCTTTCAGACCCAGCAGGGAGATTGTTCTCACTGAAGCCAGTGGAACAGGCAGAAGGTACTTGGACCCAGGGGTGTGAATTCTCCTCAGAATGTTATTATCATGTGCCACAAAACACTGTCTCTGTATAGTAGGCAATTTGACAATAATAACTGATAAAGGTACATTTATAATCACCCATATTCTTTCACTCTACAGATGCTTACTTATTTATGTTGCAAACACTGCCTGCTGCCTTTAGATCGAACACATGCATGTGCTTCAGTGAGAAAGTGCACATACGTACTGTAGCATACAATCAAGTGACTAGAACTAAGGGAACGTTATAGGGATCTGTTGTTCCATTGATCCATCTTCCAATCTACTTATCCAGAGCAGAGTCATGTGGCAGCTAGAGACTATCCCAGCAAGCATCAGACACAAGGCAGGAACAATACCAGGACAAGGCAATAGTCTATTACTGGGCAAAGACACAAACAGAGACAGGCCACTTTACCAATGGCAATTCACCTAACCTGTATATGTTTGTACCGTGGGGGTAACCCGAGCATCTGGGGAGAACATGCAAACTCCGCACAAACATAAATCCCAGTTTCTTTCACTGTAAGATAGTAGTGCTACCACTTATCACCTTGCCACTCAATATTATTATGATTATTAATTGCTGTCCCAATATCTTCCATCCATTAATCTACTCATATAGAATAGCGTACCTATGATGGTATGGTCATGAGACCTGCAGCAATAACCAGTTGGTGAAAAAGACAGGTCTGCACCTCAGCCCATTGGGAAAGAGGCCATGTGGGTAACACAAAGAAATGCTGGCTTGAAGAGTTGAGGAATGATATACACAAGGTCAATGCCATCCCTAAAGATGCTCTGAATCAGAAGAAGTGGAAAGCAACATGCCAAAAAGCAGACCTTGCATCAATGCATGACAAATGGCAGGAAGATCAATCTATACTAATAAAAGGCAATGCCCTCACTCACTCACTCACTGACTGACTGACTGACTGACTGACTCATCACTAATTCTCCAACTTCCCGTGTAGGTAGAAGGCTGACATTTGGCAGGCTCATTCCTTACAGCTTCCTTACAAAAGTTGGGCAGGTTTCATTTCGAAATTCTACGCGTAATGGTCATAACTGGAAGGTATTTTTCTCCATTTACTGTAATGGAGTTGAGCTTGACCGCCGTGGGGGCGGAGTTTCATGTGACATCATCACGCCGCCCACGTAATCACGTGAACTGACTGTCAACGCACTATGTAGAAAACCAGGAAGAGCTCCAAAATACGCTGAACAAAACATGCATTATATAATTGAGAAGGCAGCGAAACAATAAGAAGCGAGCGAGTGACATATACTACCATATTCATCATTGCAGCTACTTTGGAAACAAAGCAAGGTATAAACCAAAACTTTAAATTAAGTTAATAGACAGGCTGCCGCTGGCATTTTTAATGCCCACGGGTAATGCGGGATACAAGTTTAATGAGAGAACGCAGGATATAAACGAGAGTTTTGATCACTTTGTACCTAAGTTAAAATTGCAGGTGAAGGGGTGTGCTTATGCAAATTCCGAGAGACTGTGTTTGTGGGGGATTGACAGTTAAGGCGGGTGGAGGAGTCACGTCATCATATCCCCTCCCATTTACCTCATTTCGCTCTGAGCTGAGCTCCGCGGCTAACGCCGTCTTCTGAAGCAACTTCGTCACACTGCCACCTAAAGTCAAAACTTAAATATATAAAGTCAGCGTCGGAATATATAAACTCAGCGCTGGAATATATAAAGTCAGCGTCGGAATATATTGTCACGCTTGGGTCACAGATTTGCACAGAGACACAGGAGGTCGTAGAAACAAGAAGGAGTTTTATTCAAACACTGCAAACACATGAGCTTAAACGTGCTCCATGACAAGTCAGAGATGACAGTTCCGCTAGGAGCAGTGAGAGAGAGCGATAAAAGCAAGCAAACAATCAATTTTCAACTGACAGGCGCTGCACAAGGCTTTTAAGTTAGCGGGGCAGCGAAACAATAAGAAGCGAGCGAGTGACATACTACCATATTCATCAGTACAGCTACTTCGGAAACAAAGCAAGGTATAAACCTAAACTTTAAATTAACTTAATAGACAGGCTGCCGCTGGCGTTTTGCATGCCCACGGGTAATGCGGGATACAAGTTTAATGAGAGGACGCAGGAT